>OX235262.1:114608795-115810458 GCA_944472135.2 Trichobilharzia regenti | reverse complement strand
TATTATTCCGTTGGGTTCCGAGTGGAACACAGAGCGTCGACAACACATCTCCGCTTAGCTCTATTTTGTGCCATCCTCTTCTTTGTTCAGTACCCATCTTTTTTAGCTGGGTCCACGATTGCCAATAATCTCTCATACCCTCGCTGAAGCCGTATGTTCCACTCAAATGCAAAAAAAGAAAAGTAGTAATAATAATGAGACCACATACTCCAACACTACTGTTGAAGGAATAAAATCTACCCAACTATCAATGCAACAGATAAAGCATTTGTTCCATAGCATTCCATTGAGAGAAAAAAAGAGGAAGACTTAGAAAAGTAGGTGGAGATTTATTCAGAAACAAAATAACAATTTAAGACAACAGCAATTTTGTATAAGTACATGATCATATACCAATTCGAAAATAAATTTTAAAAATATTATAGGGGGCTAAAAAGCATTTTGAAAAAAGGATGCGGGAGTTTACTCCTTATGAAAGACAAATGATGAAGTATTAGCTGCTTCACATCCATGTCGATACATTGTTAATTGATACAGTAATATACCAGCTGCCACGGCGACATTTAATGAAGACGGAATATTTTGTGATATTGATTTATTCACCAAGTTAGGCGTATCTGCAAGGCCTGGGACACGTAGTAATAAATCGCAGGCATTTAAGACATTTTCACTCAGACCTCTTGATTCACTACCTAAAGCTAAAACCATTGGTCTGGGCGAAATTCTAGTATTGTTATTACAGTCATTAACTCCTACCTAGAAGAATAATGTGCATAAATAATTGTAAACAAACACGTAAAGACAGAAAAAAATTTTTATCATTAAAAGTGCTTTAAAGTAACTTCATACAACAGACTGACAGATAGTTCGGTAAACAAGACCATGGTTATATATAATGTTGCCTCCCGACTGGTGAAGAGATACTTTTAGAACCCCACAAAAGTGAATCAGTTCATTTAGCGACATGTCATAGTGACACGGTCCATAATTTAGTAATAGTGATTTGAAAACTGGACGTTATGGGTAGAAACGGTTAGGGACAATAACTTACGCTACCTAAGAATTTCTTCTACTATATGAATGTATCACGGATTTCTTATGGGGAGAGAAAAAATACTTAGGACGATATAAGATTCCAAACCAGGAAATTTATGCAAGGATTACAATTGAAACGCACAATACGCAGATTGATGCTAGAATCATTTTTAGTCAACTGAATAGTCACAGCGTACAAATTTTTATTGCAAATATATCACAGTGACAGTATTATTTACTGAATGACGCCCAGAAGCAATTTACGGTTCATGATCATTTCAGTTACACAACTTCAAAACTCGACTTTTATTATTCCCAGTCTTTTTTCCCCAATTGCCACAAGGGTAGAGATATTTTCTAGGTATCTGTCACGCGTGTTGAATCATTTCTACTTCTCGTGTTCTCAGTTGATTATACAAGTAAAGCTTCACTCATAAGTACTTTCATTTATCCTGTTATATTAGATTTCAGGACTGTGACTTTTTCCCATACTAAGTGTAAGTGTATGCAGTGTAATAGCTGCGCTTTTTTCAAGATACCTTATCTTAATAGGGCTTACTACTCTAGATTTCGCTAGGATTTTGCGCTCCGCTAATAAGATGTATCCTGGCCTATTGCCATGAATCCACAATCATTGTATTGTGAGATGAACTAAGTTACTGTGCAATAGGCTCCTGTGAAGCTCAAATGTAACTCAGCGACTGCTAGTTCCAAATTTATTAGTCAGAATATGTTGACACTTCTTAATTAGGCAAAATAACTGAGTCACATTGATACAATATTACACGCCAAATTATAAGCTCAACCTACCACTTAATACCACAAGTGAAAAAACTGATAAAACTACTATACTCAAATAATAGATGAACTAGTACCTCATTCGGTTGTAAGCAATTCAAGGGTTTGCTAATTGCATTTGGTGAAATTTGACTTTCTCCACAAGTGCCAACGACTAGAAATCCGGCATCTGACAAAGACTTCATATCCATTACGATATCAGTCAATCTGTAAAATAGCATACCTTCCATGGCACCAACACTAAGCTTGCTGATAAGTGGTGATGGAGTGACACATGGAGCAGTAGATAGTAACACAGCAGAGACGCCAAAAAATGCAGCTGAACGCAAAATACTTCCAAAGTTCATAACATCTGAAATATGGTCTAGTAGTAAGATAATAGGTCGATTATTCTTCTTCACAAACGGGAAATATTTTTCAGATGGGTTTGTCCAAGAGTGTAACAAGTTTTGGATTGATAGGTTGGAGATAGGATGGATAATGATTGGTGAAACCTCAAGTAACACACCCTGATGTGATCTTGAATTAGATAAAACTTTCAGTTCTTCAACTGATACATGTGTAATAGGTATGTTAAATCGAAGTGCTTCCTCGATTATTTGAGATAAAGACAGCTCTACGAGGCTTTCAGAATCTTTGGTTTTGGATGAAATATCTCTAACATACAATTGCTTTATATTACGCTGATGGAATGAAAGAGCACACAGAACAGGGTGAATTCCGTAAAGTGTTTCACATAGCTGCTGATGAATTGTCCCACACGAGGTGGTCAGATTGTATCTTGGTTTATGAAAGAATGTAGGGACAAGAAAGCTTAAAATATTTTTTATCTACAAAAAAGGAATATGAGTCAATTTGATAGACCATCAATGAAAGGATACTTAAAAATGAGACTATTCTCCTAGCCTGAGACTTCCGCAGTACATACACACAACCACACCATTACGAGACAAGCCCGTTGGTAATTCGGTCACTAGGACGAAACACAGTTGCACATGAATTCCAACTTTTGCCCGTTCGTAATTGCCAATATTTTCTCACTAGAAATTGACTCTATGACGGAGAGCCTAGGATTTAAGTGAGAAGTAAGTTGTCACGTTTCCCGAGCCAGGTATTAGAACATGTGCCCAGTGAAAACATTGGTTGAAGATGAATCTATACATCACAAGTTGGAAGAAGTTAAAACCCATGGCCCACAGGATTATGTTCCTGTCTCAATAATCAACAGGGCCGCTTCATAAGCAGAAGGTTCTGAGTTCGGCCTCCGATGGGGTCATGGGTGAGTATTGCCGCA
This sequence comes from Trichobilharzia regenti, assembly GCA_944472135.2. Lineage (NCBI taxonomy): Eukaryota > Metazoa > Platyhelminthes > Trematoda > Strigeidida > Schistosomatidae > Trichobilharzia > Trichobilharzia regenti. Next base: position 115,807,331 of record OX235262.1, on the reverse strand, counting down.
AAGTCCAGAAGTACGACTAAACACCTCTCCAGTACTTCATGGTTTCACTGTTCCTCTAGCTGATGTTAGTTAGTGGTTTACCTTGAATTGAACTCAAACCCCTTCAAACCAACCCCTGAAGTGAGTACAGTGACTTATAACAGTCATTTTGAAATTTTAGTTCCTTAAACTGATGTTGTGTCTAAACCAGAGTACTGGTTATTGATTCTATAGACACATGGGAGTTATAAATATTGTAACCACCAGAATGATCATATAATAAAAGTTTGCATGATAAACCATTACAAAGGGTTGGATCTTATTAAAACAAAGTCATAACTGATGTATAAACATCAGTACAGCAGGCTAAGCGAATCATGTTTTTATCTCATAGATTATCCCAGTTTGGCACAAATATCACTGGGAAATCCAGTAACCACCATTTTTGTTTACGAAGTTACTGGAGATTTTTTTGTTATCTACATGCTTATTTGTTAAATATGGCCCGACATCGTACTTATTTTTTCACTTCAGTACACCAGACCTTATGTATAGAGAATAATGGTTTACGAACACACAGTAGACCATAAGACATCACGTTAATCAGAAGTATTGGCACACAATATATGTTAATTATGATTGTACCACTACTACTATCGCACAATAGTGCTAGTGAAACAATCCATGTTGTTACAACACAGCAACCTATCATATGAAAGTTACGTCTTACCGAAGATGAAGTGTATTAACACAAAATGATGGGACCTACTTATTTATCGGTTCATTTGACACTGCTCTTTTTAACCCGTGGCACTTGACAAGTGGTGATAGGTAGACCTCCATATGTGTACTCGAGCAGCTGAAAGTGACGACAGTTGTTGTAAATGTTCATCACTCTGACTATATTACCAAATCACCACAGTCCAAAGTAGCTGGTTACTTACTGTCAAGATCTACAAAAATTGCGATATAGTCACCACATTACACATAAGTGTAATTACTGAGCAGTAAGTGTCTCACCTTCCGTTGCTTTGCATACATAAATGGTTACTAACGAGTATATAGTTTTCTTCATATGTGTGTAGAAGCCTTACATTCACCATAAACCAGTGCTCATACTATTGTCAAGTGACCCATGGATCCACAGTTTACAGTAACCTATGGTTGTCCTTCAGAAAGTTAGCTGGAACTACATAATAATATGTTTACGACTGCAACCTTCTGTATAATGAAAGCCAAAATACCATAAGCCAGACATCCTTAGTCACCTTATTTTGTGCTACCACACCCAAGCTGGACGACCCCATCCGGACAGAGGATAGCGGCACAAACGGCTTACGGAGAGGTTGAGCACCTGAAGGTCACTTATTCACACTGTGATTGGCAGATTTTCCTTTGCATTAACTTTGCGGCTAATACGTGTTGTACGCTACTGAGGCGAACTTTGAAGGCGAAATAATAAAATCAGATAGACGTTATACATTTTAGCTTAAGGGAACAAGTTACCATGTGTATACATTTCACAGATGTGATAAGACTAACAATCTGCACTATGCAAGTTCAGCACTCAGAAACTGAAGGACACAACCAAAAAGGAAACTTTCACTGCAACTGTCGGAGCAAAGCAGGAAACACTACGTGACATCACAGAAGAATCAGGCATGGAAGACCACTGAAACTCTATGAAGGTGATTTTCAACGAAACGTGTTCAACGGTTTTAGGAAGAAACAAGAGATAAGACAAGGAATAGCTCTCAATGGACACTTGGAAGCTAATAGAAGAGAGGAGAATGGTGAAAGAGAAAATGATTCAATGCAAGGATGGACAGGAGAAAGAGACGCTGGGCTCAACTTACAAAGCACTGGACAAAGAAGTGAAGAAGAGTGCTAGGAAGGACAAAAGACGATTCTACGACAACCTGGCCACTGAAGCTGAGAAGACGGCAGGCAAAAGGGACCTGAGGACATTATATCAGATAACCAAGTGTCTATCCGCGAAGATATCAACACAAGCGAAACCTATAAAAGACAGCCAAGGGAACCCATTTACCAAGGAAGAAAGACAGATTAAACAATGGGCGGATCACTTCAAAGGACTCTTGAACCGACCATCACCTGCAACCCGTTCAGAAATACCAACAACAGCACGTACACAACTGTAAGTTGACACCAGTCCTCCAACGAGAGCTGAAGTCTTGAATGCAATCAGGCTTCTGAAAGCTGGAAACGCAGCTAGAGCAGATGGAATACCCACGGAGCACTAAAAGAGGACCTAGAGACGACAGGAGATATGCTGACTCCATTATTGCAAAAGGTCTGGAAGGAGGGAAAGGTGCCTACTGACTGGAGAAAAGGCTACCTCGTGAAACTACCAAAGAAGGGCGACTTAGGCCCCACTCTGCAAGAACTGGCGAAGAATCATGCCCCGTCGATGCCAAGTAAAATCCCGAGTCGCACCAGCCTGGAGAGAATGAAGGACGCACTGGAGACAGAACTCCGACCAGAACAAGCTGGATTCAGGAAAGGTGAATAATGTCCTCACCAAATCGCAACTCTACGCATCATCATCGAACAAAGCATGGAATGGCAATCAAACCTCTATCTCAACTTTATAGACTTTGAGAAGGCTTTCGACAGCGTTGACCGTGAAGTAATTTGGAAACTACTCGAGTACTACGGCGTACGGTGCCCAAATATTCATCAACCTTATTCAACAGCTGCACGATAACGGCACATGTCAAGGGATTCGTAACGAAAAACTCAGCGAGGCGTTTGGAGTAAACACAGGAGTCAGACAAGCGTGCTGGCTTATTATCACCAATGATATTCCTAACTGTGGTGGACTGGATTATGCGTCAGACAGCAGGAAACGAGAAGTCAGGACTATCCTGGACCGACGCGAAGAACCTAGAAGACCTGGATTTCGCGCGTGGATGATTTATGTTTGACGTCACACAAAATCGAAGACTTACAAGCGAAAACCGACGGAAAAAAAGATAGAAGAAACAGCCGGCGAAGACAGGACTCCAGGTGAACATAGACAAGACGGAGGTTATGAAAATAACCAATCAACAAGAACTACAACAGCAACATTCAGTGCCAATCACCATCAACGGGAGGGATTTGAAAGAGGTTACCTCATTCACTCACTTCTTTAGGGAGCATCGTCTTAACTACAGGCAGCCGGAACGGACGAGGATGTCAAATCGAGCGAGAATCGGGAAGGCGAGAAACACATTCATCGACCAACTAAAACCAATCTGGAAATCTTCGTCACTCAACATCAACAACAAAATCCGGTCGGATTTTCAATACAAACGTAAAGTCAGTTCTTCTATACGGATCAGAAACTTGGCCGGCGGGTGACAAAGAATATCTCCAACAGCCTGTTGCACACCTTGATCAACAACTGTCTTTTCTCCCTATACTGAAGATCAGATAGCCGGGCCGGAAAGAATCACCAACAAGGAACTATGGGAACAAACAAAGCAAGAACCAATCGCCAACCAACAAATATGCAGGAGAAAGTGGAGATGGATCGGTCACTCGCTGAGGAGATCGCCGGGTGACATCGTGCGTCAAGCCCTCGAGTGGAACCCGAAAGGGGAGCGGCGAGTGGGACGTCAGTTCAAGGGTGACATGGAGGAGATCGTGCGAAGAGGAGTTGAAACAGTATGGACTAACATGGATGCAGGTGAAAAGTACAGCAGAAGACAGAAGCAAGTGGAGACGTGCAGATGAAGCCCTATGTTTCACTAAGAATCCAAGGTAAAAATAATACAATAATAATACAAGAAAAATATTACTAGGTAACTTAATCGAAGGAGTTTAAAGTTTCAAGATTTGATCTCTTTCGCTAGGTTGTAATGGATGGATAAGAGAGTCACTCGGGTAATATTAGCTATTTAGAGAAGATAAAGTGTGAGGGATATTTTGGAAATTCTACAATTCTTCAAATTTGTCGTGAGATATAAGGATGACTATATAGAATTTCACCAGCTGTATGATAGTTGCCTCCCTTGTTCACATATTCAGGGTGGCTGAGATGAGGAATAGTTCACCAGAGGTAAAATCAATTCACCTTATATGTATACTTTCTCAGATTTTTCTCAGTGCGGCCGAAGGTATTCGAGGGAATACAATCTCAATCCGGGCTTGAAAACAACATATCCAGTTTCTCCGAACGGATCTGGTGGTGACAGAAACTGCAGAGACTGGTCCAACACTACTGCCAATGCAGGCGAACTGATACAAATGTTACGGATACAGTGATTAGTGGACTTTATTATTTTGATTTTGAGTTTTTTATTTTTGATTTACAGCTTGATTCCACACTGTGTTTTTGGTACAAGTAGGGAATTTTCAGCATGGATATCGGAAGCCCAAATTTTGCAGGCCGACCATAGATATCAGGTGTGCGCCGGCGTGGGCTCGAACCACGGACCATGTGCATGGTTGGCGAGAGTCCTAACCACTGTGCCTCCGACGCACGATAATGCAGCTACGAGAAGCTCAGCCACTGTGTTTTATACTAGATTGTTATTAACTCTTTTCAATGTAGATGTGTACTCTTTCACGATGAATTATTTTGACTTGATTGATCATTGTTTCGTTGCAAGTACACGCATCCATGTCGACTATATTTGTCTCCCTCACTTAACATTTTGAAGATATTGCATGGTTAACGAGAATGATAGGAAACGCAGTAATACTTGTGTGAAATGCGTCAGTCTTCAACTGTTATTATTTCCCCAATGCATCATCATGCCTTGCGTGAAGTGTTTCAGTTACGTTTGATCCAGTTACATATAATATTAAAACTCACGGTTGTTGCGAAAATAGTCATTGACCATGTGTTTGTACTGTGTAGCGGTAAGTAACTTTCCCAAATTATTGACCAAAGCACTCATCACTGAACATTGGATTCTGACCCTCACTGTTTAAGTTGACTTGTTTAGTCGAGGGCCTTCATTCAATCATCCTCATTATTTGGTATCCCGTCGTGTCATATTTGTGCGCGATCACTAGCCAGCTTAGCTTTCGCTTCAGTCCACGATTTGGTATCGAAATATACCTCGAAGTTTGGACGGTCAAATACTGTCTTTTGCTTTGCCTTTGGTTCACGAGATACGAATACTATAGAAGTTGTTGGATAAATACCTTGGCTTACTATAGTCCCTACAATTCGCGAACGTCAGTACCGTCAGCCTCTAAACTGATGAACCCAGCCGCGAACTTCATCTTCGATAAATACGCAGATAAACCCTGTGAGTTCGTTCCTTTTTGTATCTCTTCTTGTACCATATGGTAAACGGCAAACATTTAGTCATGAGTGATTCTAGTCCCAAGGTCATTCATATTCGCTCAACTGCCAAAACCATTCAGCTTGTACCATATTGGCCAGATAATGCTGAAACGTGGTTTCAGATAGCTGAGTCTGATTTTTGTGAGCATGAAATAAGCGATCAACGTTCACAGTTCCTCGCAGTCATTCACGCCCTACTGCAGGGATTCAGCAAGTGCGTAAATGTGCATATGTCGAGTCCAGAGGCAAATAACTCGTACGAGTTGTTCAAAGCATCCCTCCTGAGGAGAAACGCTCTCACGGATCGACAACGTCTGGGCGAATTATTTCGTAACATCGAGTTAAGGGAACAGTTAGCCGTAAACAAGCTAACAAGAATGATAGAGGTTATGGGCCAACGTCAGTTCGATGAAGGACTTTTCAGAAAACTCTTTCTATTCAGGTTGCCACAGTCCGTGCAGACTGCACTTGAGACACTTCAGGGTGTTCTTATGGTTGACTTAGCTGTTTCTGAAGATAAAATTCTAGAAAATGTTAAACGGCCAGTTCCTGAAATATGCTTGGTGGCCAAACAGACTTCGAGTAAGGATACTGCAGTGATAGAGTTATGCAACTCCATCCAGCAGATGCTTAGTTCAAACAAGCCTTGCAATTCCTCCCACCGTCGTGCGAAATACCCTCAACGGTGAAACTCACGTGGTCGATCTTAGTCCAAGCCACGTTTACTGAAATACCCTGACCGGTGCTGATATCACAACACCTATGGCTAGGAAGTGAAATGTTGCCGAAAAACTTGTACCCTCGGCAATGTTCCAAAGTCTGTGGGAAACTATCCCACCGGCACGCGTTAGCGGCAACCGTCGCCGAAGGCACTAACCGCCTACTTTACATTCAAGATATGATCAGCCAGACACGATATTTAGTCGACACAGGCGCCAAAGTCAGCGTCCTTCCTGCTATAGCAGCAGATCAACAGATGGAACCTATCTTCAACCTACAGGCTGAAAATGGAAAACCAATTTTTTGTTTTGGTAGGAAATACGTCAATCTGAACGTCGGTTTCCGCAAACTTATTCAGTGGATTTTCCTCCTCGCTAACGTCAAAATACCATCATTGGCCGGAGCTACTTAATCACCATGATATACTCGTAGATGTACGCTGAAAACGACTGATTCACAATACTACTAGTCTGCCTATGGAAGGCATAACCTGCGCAGGCCCCAGTTTGTAACTCATAAAAATGAAGGCTACTAGATCCAAATATTCAGCCGATTGTTGATAAATATCCAGAAGTTAATTGCCCGACTAATGATCTACCGTGCATAACCAGCGATTTTATGAATCACTTCGTAACCTCAGGACAATCCGTGACATCAAGAGCACGACGACTTGCTCCTGAAAAACTACGACTCGCTAGAAATGAGTTCGACCATGTGCTCACCCTTGGCATCATTCGGCTATCAAGTAGCCCATGGGCATCCACACCGGATTTTGATACCGAAAAAAGATGGCAACGATAGGCTACCCACCGGTGATTAATGACGAGTGAACGCCAAAACAACCCTGATCGCTATCCGTTGCCCCATATACAAGACTTGACGGTAACATTATCAGGCGCAACTATCTTCTCAAAAACCGACTTGGTTAAAGCGAATAACCAAATCCCGATGGCACCAGAAGATATCCCTAAAACGACTATCATTACGCCTTTCAGGCTTTTTGAATTTCTACGTGTGCCATTCGGTCTCCGGAATGCAGCCCAAACGTTCCAACGCTTCAACGACGAAGTATTTCGCGGTCTCGACTTTGTATACGCACACTTAGACGACTGCCTCATTGCCAGTCCAGACAGGGAAACTCACATTAGACACTTGGACCTGGCATTTGAAAGGTTACGCCAAAGTGGTGTTGCCACCAATATTCAAAAGTGTCAGATAGGTGTTGATTCACTCGACTTCCTGGGTCGTACTGTTGATTGCAAGGGCATCCGCCCATTGGCTACTAAAGTTGAGGCGACACTGGACTTTCCGGAGCTACAATCGTCAACCTGAGAAGGGTTGTAGGCGTACTGCTGTAAGTCCTACAATTCCTCAAGGGTAGTATGTCGAAGCTCAGTCCGTCGTACTTGGTGTGTGATTTTGTACATATGTTCATATTGTATACACTGAATTGATATCATCTGTCATCTATCTGTTGGTAATTCTGTTTGTTTCTGGACGACTTCCACTTGTATCATCAACCTGAGAATGAATGTAGGCGTACTGCTGTAAATCCTACAGTTCTTCGATGGTAGTTCGTCAAGCCAGAATCCACCACAATTGATGTATTGATTGTACATATGTTTGTGTCAGGTAATTGAGTGTGTTCCAATTAATGTAATTGTTGGTTAGTCTTGATTGTGTCCAGACATCCCTCAACCTACAATCGTCTACGTGAGAAGGTTTGCAGGCGTACTGGTGTGAGTCCTGCGATTCTTCAAAGGAATCACATCGAGACATGATCTGCGAGTTTGTGTGTACAGTTTGTATATATGTGTGGTGTGTCATACCAATCAGTGTGTTTGGATTCACTGTGTTTCCTTGATGTTTTCGTACCTCGTTGTTATTGCATAACTTTGGTAAATTGTTCGTTGTGCTTACCTCTTAAGTTGTTTCTAGTCTTCTACATCCGTGAATGAATTGATTGATGTTAAAGACAGCAGATGGGCCGTATACGTTGGGGAGGCTAGTGCTGAGAATGACATGTACACGGAGATAAGGATTAGCTGTGGAATCAATGATTTAAAATGAATGTTTTTACGTCGTCTGTGGTCCCACACGCCGGGGAGCGAGAGTGTAGACTACTGGGGCTTGCATACGTCACCGTTACTAGAACTGAGGCAGAACGGGTGACAGGCGATCGAAGTGGTGATTGGTAATAAGTAGTTAAGAGGATGTGCGTGGAGTATCGTGAAGTGCTGCTATGGTCACGCTGCATTCTGCAAGTGTTTACCAGAAAAATTAAAAACAGAATGCCTACTGTTCACAGGCACAGAACACGATACGTTGCTATATGTAAATCCAATCGCGTAAACAAAAGGTTCCCAGAAGCTACATTTACTCCTGAAAGTTAGCCCTCTATTCCTGCCTTAGCATATGTTACTTATGTTACGGGAACACAATTTCATTACAACAGAAGGAACACAGATTCGTTGAATAGTTGTTTAACAAGCAAAAATTAGATTTCAGATGAGCAGCCCTCTGTTACTCTCCGTAGATTCCATCTGCGTGCAAAGCACATATGTTTCTCCATAAGTCTGAAAAGGTTTAAGAAAAGCGTTATTGACTTAGGTAGTAAATGTATGATCTGAATAAAAATTATCCTGATAAGCGTTTACAAGTAATAACTTTACAAACTATATATATAAGTACCTAAATAGTTTTCACTAAACATAAGAGACTCTGCAAAATATTGTTGGTCGATATCTTGAAGGTCTGTAGAGGATTACGGTGTTGAAGTTCACGGGTGGTAGGAAGTATACCAACGCAAGATCTAATGTCCACAGACATAACTTCCGCAGGATACGAACGCTGCTGCAAACCACTGACAAACTGGTTGCGGAATGACTGCTGTAGTACGACTAAATATTACATGACAAAAGATATTGACACACTTGGTGGGGCTTTTAAGCTCATGGATTGCGAGGGTCTTTCACTACAGTGGGAGACCGACTAAAGCACAGACACTGATGACGTGGCAAGCGTCATCGACAAAACAGTACATGCCACGATGCAACACTCTCAATAAGTGAATGTCCATCAGCAGAGACGAGCACACGCCATGTTGCGGATACTGCCCTCGAGATAATGGATAAGCCCTACATTTACAGTAGTCGGAAGACCGTCACGAAGAAAAGACGTCCCAGGAGTCGAAAACATGCAATTCAAGTCGCCCAGGGACTGGTATAATAATATATATTTACATATATGCATATAAACTCACATGAAAATGCATGCCATTTTTACAGGCACGATCAAGTATGATAGAGTCTCAAATCGTAGATTGTCTACACGTTAATAATGTTTCAGCAGCTAAATATTTGATATATAGACACTCATTGTCTGAACCAAGCCGTATAGTTATTGAAATGTACATTTGTTCTCCAGGTTGAGCGGGAAAATCGACTTCGTTTCGTTTCCAACCCTTGGTTGTAAGCATACGATAACCAACCAATATTGAGGTAAGTACAACGTTTACAAGGGATTGAAAGCTGTTTTAGAAAAATTAAAGTGCTAAGGTGAATCATTTAATTGTAATGAAATAGGTAAGTGCAAGTATCATTAAGAAATGCATTTATAAAGGAAACACAATGGGAAACTAATTAATCCCTAGGGTGACAACGTTCATTTGCAATGTATAATGCTACCCATATAGTTCTCACTATCATGATGACCACTTTTGGCTTTAATACAATTATTCTCAAGCCAGTTGTTTTTGTTTCATACCTTCTTGTCTATTTTGTGCACAAGCGTACCCTACAGAGAATAAGAATAGAATAAGTTAAATCAAATGTATAAAGAGGTATAAAATGTTAGGTTTAATGGAATATAATGAGGATCGAGTAAAGACGTTATTAGAAAGTGAATGAGATAAGACATTGTGAAGTAGTATTTAAAGATCCGGCAATGGATAGCAAGTTAATTTATAAGACGCCCCATAGATCTGTGCAGAGCCCACGTGGTTGCATCTCAACAATAGGCTGAGCGGAAGGCATATAATACTATATTCTCATATTGTACATGAGAGACGCCAGTTTACAGGCATTATCAGTATGATAAATTACATATACGATTAGGAGCGACTATATTGCGTATCCCCCCAAGCTTACAGCAATTCGAAACTTATTCTAACCTAATCTAAAATAATGCTTTTTTATGGTAAATTGCCATTTTATCTACCCACTATGTTCTGAAATAACGCTAGTCGTGCTAAAAAAAGGGCTGGGTGTTCAATTAATGCAACAAAATCTTAAAAATAAGATCATCATCTGAAATAATGCGTTTAGTGCTGAAAATTAGCATTGCATGCTTAACAGCTGCGGTTAATACTGAAAAATAGTACTCCACTGGAAACCAACCAATCACTTAAGAGTAGGTTTCACACAGATTACGTAGTGTAATGGCTACAGACTTGTCTGGGAATTACATATGATATGATTGATCTATTTGACCAGAGGTGTGACAGTTAATAAGAACACAACGAAAACAATTCAACAGGGGGTAGGGAAAGTTGAATAGGTCGAATTAATTCATACGAAAAATAAATTATGAAAAATATTATTTTCCAATAAGGCATTAAGAAGACAGATTTCGCGAGATGATATCATTTCGTAGTTTCTTTACAACCGCTTTACAACTAACATGGTTAACAATGATAAAATAAAGTTCATGAAAATTACTCAGTTAAATAAAAACAAAAGTACATACTAATGACCAATCATATTAAGATAGGTCATGCAGTCCAGGGTAGGCGAAGATTGAAGTCTATTGATTTTTGTACACACAGTTTAGGCTGTATGTGATTAATCCAAAGTGCTTCCATCACCTTCAATAACCTTGAATTAGAGTTATGTGAAATAATTGTGAAACAGTCATTAATATTGATTTTGTGACCAGACATTAATAAGTGTTTTGCAATGGATGATGCTGGATTTCAACTAAGATTAATCGCGTTAGGATTTTCGTTATGATTTATTAGCCAATTTGGAACATGTTCTTATAGACGACATTGGAACATTCTGTTAGTTCTACCTATATAGGTGTCACCGCAGCTGCAGGTGAACTTGTAGATACAGTTTGAAGTAGAGTACACAGAATTTCGTCCTTTAATCGTAGGTACAGGGATCGAATATGTTCGGCAAGTGAGAAAAAGAGATGCGGCGTAGAATGTGCGTTTGATGGCTGGCCGAACTCTTTGAGCTGTCAACTGCATAATCCAAAAAGATAATCTTGTGATCCTTAAACCTGATAAGGGAGAAGGCGTTGTCATTATGAACAAATCGGATTATGAAAATAAAATGAAGAATATCCTCAAGGATCAGTCCAAATTTCTGGTGGACAATGCTACTGATAATGTGCTGCTTGTGGAAAAGCAGATCAATCGTCAGCTTCAAATTTTACTGATGCATGGTTTTATAAATGAAAAACTTTATAAACAACTTAAAGCAATTGGGTCACATACTCCTCAGCTTTATGGCATTCCGAAGATCCACAAGACTGGGAACCCACTGAGACCCATCTTAGATATGTCAAATTCTCCTTACTATAAAGTCGCCAAATGGATTACAGAGGTCCTTACGCCTGTAAGAGACTCATTATCAAATCATTCTATAAAAAGTTCATTTGATCTTGCAGAAATGCTAGACACCTTGAACATTAATGAAAAGGTTATGTGTTCAATCGTCATAGAATCTTTATTTACCAATATTCCCCTTCAAGAAACTGTTGATTTCATTTGCGACTACATCACAAGCAACGGGATAAACTTACCTATTCCTGTAACGTACATCAAGGACATCATCTTAATGTGTACAGAAAATATTAGATTCACATTCCAAGGAAAAGCATACAAACAAATCGACGGTGTTGCAATGGGTAGCCCTCTGGGGCCCCTGTTAGCAGATATATTTATGTCGAAATTAGAGAATCAAATGCAAGGTATGCTTGGAGAATTTATGCTGTACAAACGTTATGTAGATGATACTCTTATTATTAGTAATAATAGCAAATCTATTGAAAACTTTATCACCCTATTTAATCATATCCATCCAAATATTCGAGTGACCTCTGAACTAGAATCCAATAGCAAACTCGGTTTCCTGGATATTACTATGACTAGGAGAAATGATGGAACGATTCAGCGCTCTACTTTTCGTAAACAGACGTGGAGTGGACAATATCTTCATTTTACCAGTTTTGTTCCTATCCAGTATAAACGTTCCCTGGTGAAATGTTTGTTCTCAAGGGCTCGAAAAATATGTACGAGTGACACATTGATGGATGAGCTTCGACATATACATTCAGTTTTACTAGCCAATGGTTATCCAGAAAACTTCATCAATTGTCACGGCAAGGATAGACCGCATCTTGAAAAGACAGCTTCTGTACCAAAGAAAGCCATCTTTATTAATCTACCATTCAAGGGCGACCAGATTATGCAGTTGACAGCTCAAAGATTTCGGGCAGCCATCAAACGCACATTCTACGCCGCATCTCTTTTTCTCACTTGCCGAACATTTTCGATCCCTGTACCTACGATTAAAGGACGAAATTCTGTGTACTCTACTTCAAACTGTATCTACAAGTTCACCTGCAGCTGCGGTGACACCTATATAGGTAGAACTAACAGAATGTTCCAATGCCGTCTAAAAGAACATGTTCCAAAATGGCTAATAAATCATATCGAAAATCCTAACGCGATTAATCTTAGTAGAAATCCAGCATCATCCATTGCAAAACACTTATTAATGTCTGGTCACAAAATCAATATTAATGACTGTTTCACAATTATTTCACATAACTCTAATTCAAGGTTATTGAAGGTGATGGAAGCACTTTGGATTAATCACATACAGCCTAAACTGTGTGTACAAAAATCAATAGACTTCAATCTTCGCCTACCCTGGACTGCATGACCTATCTTAATATGATTGGTCATTAGTATGTACTTTTGTTTTTATTTAACTGAGTAATTTTCATGAACTTTATTTTATCATTGTTAACCATGTTAGTTGTAAAGCGGTTGTAAAGAAACTACGAAATGATATCATCTCGCGAAATCTGTCTTCCTAATGCCTTATTCAAATTTTTCGTTTGTTGAATGTAAGCGAATTTGAGACGATGGCAAAAATGAAAAGGATTTATAAACCAGATATGTGTGGTTTATAAATCCTTTTCAATTTACATCGTACATCATACTTAACGTCTAGGTTAAGTCTGATGTCTATTCTACGATTGTGGAAATTATTAATGTAAAATCTTTTTGGGCAATATTGAATTTTATCTTACTATATTTCACACCATGTTATGCAGCAATTTATATCCACCTACTAATCCTACAATTTTGCACCCCTTTCCAACATCCATACACCTCATATATTATTCTACATCTGACACTGATTGTCTTGCTACTTTACATTTAGCTATGATTAGAATCCCAGATATTTTATTTGCATTTCATACCATTATTATTATATAACATATGTTATGTATTCACACCTTTGACCTAATTCCCTCACAGGTTTTATTTCTTAAAAAACCATATATATACGTTTGTAAACCTTGATAATAAATTCGTTGAAAATAGTCTCTCCGCGAAATATCGCAAATATGAAACACAAAAATTTACAAGGAATTGAAGGTGTGGGGAGGGTGAAAACTCAAATCCCACAGATAAAAAAGGATACCTGTCATAAGCGAAAGTTAAATTGTTTCGATTGCTGAATACTGTCTACGAGTTCAGATATTTAAACCTTGGGAATCCAGATGAAACAATGGGTGATAGATTGTGTTGATTCACATATGAAAACATGTACTTGCTGTAGGGAAAATGTTAACAATTGTGATTACAATTTAATTGGTGGACTGTGATTACAGTTCACATGTCATCCCTTTTATATTTAACAGACTGATGTTTGCCTAGAAGTATATAAGCAATACTCCTCACATACAAAATCCATTTGTCAATAGAGCTGAAGATTGAACGATCAATTCTTGGTTGTTTGCTCAAAATCAACTTCCCCAATTTTCGCGGAGGCATCAATACGACAGTCATCGTCTCATCGGTCGCTGTTCAGAAAGAAGTCAGGAGAAAACCATCAGAAGTAATTTCGTGATTTATTATTGTAATATTTGTTCACAGACCCTAGTAAACCCATTATTTTTATATGTTGGTGTAACAATAAAGAAATCTCAAGCGGCCAATCGGTCTTTTTGTTTATTCGTCCGTTATTACTAAGCGTTTCTGAAAACTGCAAGGAACAGCGTGGGCCCGAGCGTAGCAAGAGCTGGGCATTAACGGTTTATGAGACGTGACTGACAGTTTCTGACGATAGAAACAGATTCTGGTGAATTCAAACAGTTGGTGAAAGTTCGGATAGTCGCCGTTCATTTTTCCTGGTGCCGGTCAAGTCCTCTTTGAACAAGCAATATCTGGAACGTTTTCGAATTGGGTCAAGTTCAACAATGCCTGGGTCAAAGAAGGGACAGAGTGTCTTGGATGCAAACAGGAAAGTAAGTCATTGTGACTTGTCTGTTAAGCATGACATGGTTGATGTTATTGTTTCGTCGTTCAGGGATAATAGGAACATCAAACTCCCTAAATTAGAACCACAGTGTTTTGATGGAAACCCAGCTGATTATTTACAATTTGTAAAGGAGTTTGAGATCATGTTGAGTAGTTTTCTATCAAGTGATGAATTGAAGTTAATGTATTTGATGAGATATTGCACTGGAGATGCTTCAAGAGCTATACAGTGTTGTAAGTTTATGAAGCCAAAAGAGGGCTACTACGAGGCTATGAGAATATTAAATCAAAGGATTGGAAGACCTTCGATGATTGCAGGGAAATTATTCGAGGCTGTTAAGGGTAATGGTGGTCAATTACAGGATGACTCCCAGGCACTCACTGAGTTTTTAGATAATTTGCTAATTTACAAGAATGGAATGATTTCGATGAATCGCATGAGTGACCTCAACTCGAGTTTTATACCAGAAGTAATAGCAAGACGCCTACCTACTCGACTGCAAAGGAAGTGGGTGAAGATGAGCTCCCGTATGGAGGATGAGGGTATCGAGCCAACGTTTGATGATATCCTGAAACTGATAAAAGATAGTGTCAATCAATCTATGAGCAAGTTCGCCAGTCTATTGTATCTCACCCCTAGAATAGAGCAGTCTGAGGGTAAAACGCACTCATTGATGACGAATAAGCCTCAGAGAGGTGGATATCGAGAAGGCTCCATGATGTCTAGTAATGCATATAAACTTAATGAGTGCAACAGGTTTCGTAGTATATGCTCAACAGATAAGTTGCAAGATGCAAGACAAACACGGTTGTGTTTCACACGTTTGCAAGAAGTGCATACAGAAGTGAACTGTGAACCAGTAAGCAAGTTCAGTGATAAGCTAAATGTAAACTCCAGGTCTGACTCCGAATTGTGTGACGATAACGGTGCGGTGAAGAAGTCTGTAGTTGCAACTGGTAAGCCATTGTTGAATAGAGTGTCACAGAGGAGAGCTACAGTCCCAGAGGGACAGTTCTGACTCCAAAAGTTTACAAGGTATTACTAGTCAGAGTGAAGATATAAAACCTTTTGGGATTTGTGAGGAGGAACCAAAATTGTCTACTTCTGTTAATAAAGAGTTTGAAAATGATGAACTTGACGGTAAATTGAATATTTGTGGTAATGATCATGATAGTGTAGATTTGTCTTCGGTTGATCATGATGAAATGGGGGAATGCCTACTACTACTAAGTTAAATAAAGGTTCTGTACAACTTGAAGGTGAAGTAGAATTAAATGCAGATGCAGTTGAAGAATGCATGCATACTTGTCAAACCATCAGTGTAATTGATCAGAGTGAAGCCCGCCTATCATCAGATGCTAGTGCTAAAGCGGAGCTGATAGTAAAAGACAGCAGTGGTGGTGGTCTTGCAGGTAGACAAATTTCTGAAAGTCGAGCAACAACAGCTTTTGATCCACTGCTAAGTTCATCAACTGATATCAATCAGTCGTCGTTGGTGCTGTCATCCACAATGAAACAGACTCCATGAACTCAAGTATCTTGTGCAATGACTATGATAGTATTGGTGCACTTGAAGTGACGAAAGATATTCCTCAGTTTAGAGAGGATAAGCCAAGTGTAAACGAGAGAGTAATTGTTAAATTGACTTGCATGAATAAAGGCATTTCTAGTTTCAAGTTACTATTTGAATGCTATTATCTTTGGTGTAAATTACTTTGTTTCTACACTTGGTTGATGAGATATGTCGTGTGTTTGTTGGTCATCTATATTCTACGATACAATGACATGAGCGTGTTGCCGTTCAGATTTGAGGATATAGCTCATAGAAGGAAGTTAGCAAATGAACTCTGCGACGATTTTCCAACCTAGGGCGTCAACCTGAGAAGGGTTGTAGGCGTACTGGTGTGAGTCCTACAGTTCTTCAAAGGGTAGCGCATCAATGAGCTGCCCAATGTGCTCGGTGTGTGATTCTGTACATATGTTCATGTTGTATATACTGAATTGATATCATCTTTCATCTATCTGTTTGGGTCCGGACGACTTCCACTTGGATCATCAACCTGAGAAGGAATGTAGGCGTACTGCTGTAAGTCCTACAGTTCTTCAAGGGTAGTTTGCCGTGCCAGAATACACAACATTTGATGTGTTGATTGTAAATATGTTTGTGTTAAATAATTGTGTGAGTTCCAATTGATGTAATTGTTGGTTAATCTTGTTTGTGTCCGTACATTCCACAAATTACAATCGTCAACCTGAGAAGATTTGTAGGCGTACTGGTGTAAGTCCTGCAATTCTTCAAAGGAATTCCACCAAGACATGATCGGCGAGTTTGTGTGTACTATTTGTATATACGTGTGGTGTGTCCTATCAATTGGTGTATTTTGGATTCATTGTGTTTACTTGTTGTTTTCGTGTCTTGTTGTTATTGCGTAATTTTGTTAAAATTTTCGTCGTGATTACTTCTGAAGTTGTTTCGAGTCTTCTACATCCATGAATAAATTGATTGATGTTAAGGACAGCAGATGGGGCGTATACGCCGGGGAGGCTAGGCTATTGCAGAGAATGAAATGCACACGGAGATAATTGTTAGCTGTGGTCTCACACGCCGGGGAGAAAGAGTGTAAACGACTGAGGCTCGCATGCATCACCGCTACTAGAAGTGAGGCAGAATGAGTGACAAGCGATTTCAGTGGTAATTGGTAATGAGGAGATAAGAGGATGTGCGTAGAGTATCGTGAGGTGCTGCCATGGTCACTTTGCATTCTGCAAGAGTCATTCTAGTAAGTGGCAATTGTGTTGCAAGATGTCAAGAGGAGGTCTCTGTCTGGAGGTGCAGGTCGTCAGCGATGTGTGAGATTGTGCTGTAAGTATGCTTGTGGTGTGTTGGCTTTTCTGTTTGTTTTCCATTTCAGCTCTGTCCATGTGACCCAGGTTCTCGCAATGGCATCCAAGTCAACGTGCATTGGTCGTGATGGAAGAAAGGGATGGATCCCTTTTTTGCCGGGGAGTGTCAATGTAGTTGAAGATTGAACGATCAATTCTTGGTTGTTTGCTCAAAATCAACTTCCCCAATTTTCGCGGAGGCATCAATACGACAGTCATCGTCTCATCGGTCGCTGTTCAGAAAGAAGTCAGGAGAAAACCATCAGAAGTAATTTCGTGATTTATTATTGTAATATTTGTTCACAGACCCTAGTAAACCCATTATTTTTATATGTTGGTGTAACAATAAAGAAATCTCAAGCGGCCAATCGGTCTTTTTGTTTATTCGTCCGTTATTACTAAGCGTTTCTGAAAACCTGCAAGGAACAGCGTGGGCCCGAGCGTAGCAAGAGCTGGGCATTAACGGTTTATGAGACGTGATTGACACCATATTTACAGGATTTATAAATCATGCAGGTGAGTTAGATTTTGGGTGCATATTTGTCCATTTCTATTATAAGGAAAACAACTCAGATAATGTGTTAAATACGGGTATTCAACATTCCGCAACAAGTCGTAAGAGAAGAATATCTTCTGGCAGACTGCATGAATGCTTTGGATACAGCTACTCAACATTTTATCGCCGTCAAAAACGGTTACGTGATGCAGCATTCAGTGACTGGTATTTCTGGAAACGTTACTGCTCATCTAGGGAAGAGGTGGCAAGGGATAATACAGTAACTTTAGCGCGCTCCTTGAATAAGACGTGCTTTTCCTCTCTAACCGGAAATATCCAATTTTGTGAATTATTCGTTCGGGAAACCTGATCTTCCTATCCGGCGAATTTTTATTCAACCATTTCTTCCTCACCGAGCCTGTGTGTGGTACTTCCCGCTGTCTCGAACTACTGCCAAAGCTTCAGGTGCTACTTCTGTAGCAACACCCTCCTCACTCTTTCAAATATACAGGACTTGTGGGTCTGTTACGTGATTGCTGTGAAACCGAATAACCCGAAAGTTACAGGTAAAGTCAAGAGCTTTTACTTAAATACTTTATCCTTCTTTTCTGTGCTCTCTATTGTCTTTTGCTGTAAGTCTATTGGACAAAATAACAGTCTCTTATTATTTAATCACCTGTATTAATTTAGGAGTAAAATGAAAAAAGATTCTCAACCTAAAATAAGTGGTGGGACATCATACTCTGTAGTCACCAGGGCTTCAGCCAAACTGGGCAAACAGGTGAAGCTGATGGACTCACGCATACCGGTCTTGAAGACCAGGGCTGATATTTCCAGCTCGTACAAATTACCTATGTCGCCACAGTCCTACAGTGAGGCTGTGCAAAATCAGCCAAGTGGATGTGGCTCCATCCCTGTTAACATGACTAGGTTAACAGATCCGAGTGGGAAAATTGCACTAAGTGAGAACTGCATAACACCCATCCCCATGGTAGACCATGAAACAAATAAGAAGGCCAAAAAGAAACGTTCATGACGTCGCAAGACGACAAGAACGCTCCCCAAGAAGGCAGACGACTGCACGGTCTGCGCTTCCGTTGTCGAACAAGCAGACTCTGCTTTCGAATGTAACTTTTGCAACCGATGGGTGCATTGCAGATGCGACAGTGGGGTACCAAAAGCATATTATGACTTTATGCGTAAAAACCCATGCCAATGGTTCTGGTACATATGCCCGAGTTGCCGTCCTGATGTAGCCTCGCGTAGTCCTTTGAAACCTAAAGATGGCACAGAAGTAGCTGGGAAAAAGGTGAAAAGCTCGACCCCCACCAATCCGGAAGTTAGTACAAACGCGCGTAAACCGGGGATACCAAAATCCTCACTGGTTAAACTTGTAACTCTTGCCATAACCGCTCCAGACACAGAAGCTGGAGAACCACGGGTTTCCGTCGTTGGAAAAAGACCCCAACCGTCTATCAGTAATGCTGGCTATAGCACTGAGACACATAAAAATACCCAGTCGCACCAGTCAAACCAAAACGGTCTTAAAGGTGATCACAAACGTGCGAGGACCGAGCCCAAGCCCACGGTTAGCAGATCAAACTGTGTAATCCTCTTTAATGTACCAGACTGTAGTAGTAGTCTGCTGAAAGATAGGGCCCTATTTGATCAGGAACAGTGGTCCATCTTGAGTAGCACACTGGGTTTGGACATCCAACCAGTAAATCTATGCAGATTGTATAGGGGCACTGCTGCACCTGAAGGCAAACCATCCCCACTGAGGGTAACATTGGGCTCTACCGAGGATGTTGAAAAAGTGTTACTGGCTTCTCAAGTCCTTTCTATAGGGAGGGCCTGTAACATACGTGTTAAGCCAGACAGGCCGTGGAAGGAAAGACAAATGGCGAGGGAGTCGCCAGAGCTCATTCCTTCTGCCTCCATGGTTGTGCATGGCATTCCCGAACTGGTAACTGGGAACGCCTGCGAAAAGCATTGTCATGATGTACAACAATGGAGATGGTTAGCATCCCAGATGGCCCTGGGGAGTTCAGGAGCTGTCTCTATTTATAGACTGCCTCGACCCACTCATCTTATGTCAATTAACTCGCCACGTCTGTTAGCTGTCAAGTTCAGCTCCCAAGACCAGTTGAATACCGCTCTCCATAGATGGTACGAGACCAAGGACAAGGTCAGCAAACACATTCGCTGCTGCGAGAGCCGGCCTCGCACTCAAAGGAGAGAACAAAGCGTAGTAAAAGAAAATCCTCAACCCCTAGTCACACTACAGTGGTGCAGCACGGACGATGATAGCCAGTGTCATCCGATTGCTCCAACTGAACTAGAAGAAAAAAACGCCAACAGACCGGTTCCTGGGGAATCGGCCAATTAGTTCGTAGGATAACTCCTCAACCGATAGCCAATATCAAGTCAACTACCCCCCAATACGGGGAAGTGGTGAGACTGACTACCAGTTGCCTGTACAGTAATGTGAGAGGGCTAAGAGGCAAAATAGCTGAACTTAGACACCTACAATCACAACTGAACTCCAAAATCATCATACTGACGGAAACCTGGCTAACCCCTACGGTGGCAGACAGCGAAGTCAGTATAAATGATATGGTCCTAGTCAGGCGAGATAGGGACCTGAAAGAAGGAGGTGGAGTCGCCATATACGTCGACAAACAGCTCAGATGTGTTCACGCGATGGACCCTCCCCTCACAGAGCTCCCTGACTCCATATGGTGCCACTTCACCGTTGGGTACTGCAAATATCTAGTGGGCAGCATTTATCGATCACCTTCATGTGGAGCAGACCACAACCAGGTACTGCTAAATACAATCTCAGCAACTCAAGACATGGGTTATGATCAAATTGTCATGGCTGGTGACTTCAATGCCCCATCTCTTAACTTGGTGTCGGGAAAAGCCCATGATAGATTTGATCAAAATCTGCTGCATACCATCAGGAAGGCTGGATTCACTGAAAATGTCAAGATGGATACTAGATGGGGCCCTGATGGGAAGTCTTCTAGACTGGATTACGTGCTCACTAGTGACCAGCTACTAGTGGAAAACGTTCAGATCACGACTCCCATAGGTAGTAGTGACCACGCGGTCATAGTATTCGACATAGTCCTCCGCGAGCGCTTACAGTGGGACAACACACAGCCCTATCTGTGTTATAACAAAGCCAACTACACCAAAATGCGAAGACTTCTGTCTGAAGCAAATTGGCCTAAAGAATGGACAGAGCTAACAGTAGAAGAACACTGGAGATTGGTAAAGGAGATCATTCACCAGGCGGTCTCAGACACTGTTCCTTTAGTCACACCAAAAGCTAGGAAGCAACGATCATGGCTGAAAAGGGGGACACAACGCCTTCTGCAGGCGAAGCGAAAAGCCTGGTTCGCGTGGCGACGATCGAAGAGTCAACCCGAATATGAAGTGTACCTTGAACTCAGGAATCGATGTAACATACGAGTCCGGAGCGATAGAAGGACATTTCAGGGAGACCTCGCCAATAAGCTTCTCGTGAACCCCAAAAGCCTATACAGGTTTATGGCCGAAAGAAAACCGACCAACCAGGGAGCATGCAATCTAGTGGGTTCTGATGGGAAATCTCTTACTAGTCTTGAAATGGCAGAGACATTCAGCCTAGCCTTTCACAGGCAACTAAATAGTAACGAGGATATTACCCCTACAGAACATCCAGATTACATCGCAAAACCAACACACGAAAACCTCCTGGGTACATTTCAAATTACCCCGGCTATGGTACTGGCAAAATTGGGAAGGTTGGCTTCGGGAAAGTCTCCAGGTTGTGATGGCATCAGACCATCTGTCCTGAAGCAGTGTTCAGAAAGTCTCTGTCAACCCCTAAGCGATCTGTTCCAACACTCCCTTGATGTAGGGAAACTTCCATGTGAATGGAAACGTGCAATCCTATCCCCTATCTTCAAGGGTGGTGACCGGCAGAATGTGACCAGTTACAGACCAGTTGCTCTACTTCCAGTGGTATCAAAGATATTGGAAAGTCTCATTGACGACCACATGAGAAAATACTTCGATGGGACTAATCTTCTTCACGAAGCACAGCACGGTTTCAGGAGGGGAAGATCCTGCGTGACGAATCTTCTACTAGCCTGGAACGATTGGACACTATCCTGGGACAAAAAGGTACCAGCCCACGTGATCTTTCTCGACTTTGCGAAAGCATTCGACACAGTTCACCATGGTCTGCTCCTTCATAAAATAGGCAAGGCGGGAGTTTCTGGAGCACTTCTCGCATGGCTGAAAGATTACCTAGGTGAGAGAGAATTCTGCACCAAAGTCAACCGCATCCGATCATCCTGGCACACCTCGGCATCAGGGGTTCCTCAGGGTTCTATCCTAGGGCCGTTGATGTTTTTGATTTTTATCAACGACCTACCCTCCCAACTAAACTGCTCTGCGCTTCTTTACGCTGACGACGTAAAGATTAGGAGAGCAATAAACTCAAAGGAAGACTCAGATAGATTGCAGGCTGACCTGCAAACTCTGGGAAATTGGGCTTTGGCTAACGGAATGCCTTTCAATCTAAAGAAGTGCAAAGTAGTGCAGCTTCATTCCGGCAGGTCACAGAGTGTAAATTACACCCTTGGTGGCCAGAACTTGAGTTGTGTTCCATCAGAGCGTGATCTAGGTCTTATTCTAACAGAAAAGCTAGACACCAGTGGAAATTACTCGAGGGACGTCGCCAAAGCCTACGCAACATTACACTTTATGCACAGACAGCTGGGAGCTCTCACTCCCGAACTGTTCTTAAGGCTATACAAGGCATATGTGAGGCCACACCTTGAGGTGCATAATATCATTGCACCTCCGCTACTCAAAAGGGATGCTAACATTCTAGAAAGCGTCCAGAGACGAGCGACAAAATGGGTGATCGGCCTCCGCAACAAATCATATGAGGAAAGACTAAAGAAATTAGGTCTTTTCACACTGAGTTACCGTAGGCACAGGGGAGACCTCATCACCGTCTACAAGATCCTAAATGACCAGGCCCACCCAAATAAAAGCATCCTGCCATTAAGCGATTATAGGCTTCCACGAGGTAACCCGCTAAGGATAGCACACCAGAGACCAAAGACTCGAGTGCGATCACATTTCTTTTCGCTCCGTGTTTGCCGTCTCTGGAACGCTTTACCGGCGGCCGTGACTACAGCGCCATCTCTGGATATTTTTAAGCGGAAGCTAGACAATCATGCAGAAATGCAAGGTTTGTGTCTCAATGGCTTATCCTCATAAAATTTGAAACCACACTGTCAATGGATAGGCGTACAAACTAAATCTCCACGACCTATTTTGCCTTCTCTCACTCTTTCTTTTCCTTAGGTCACCTTTATTATTCCATTTATCTCAACCTATATTATCTACACTACAACCTATTATTATTATTATTATGATTATTACTATTCTGCTTTATGACTATACCGAATGACCAACGGGAGTTAGGTCAAACTCCATTCACGGCAGCAATACAGTCCTAACATACTGCATACTACAAACCACATCTCGACCAATCCCCGCACCACTCCTCCTGGAGTCTACCAGAGCTAAAGCAGTCGAGTGTCGGGACTTACTACGCAGAAGCTCACCGAAGATCTGGAACCTCTACCTCACAATCAAGAAGCGAGCTCAAAGAAATCACTGGTTTATACTAGCTCGTAATCAGGATATTGGATATATTGGAAGTTCAACTGCACAGGGAACAGTGGGTTTACCTAGTACTAGTGAGACCGTCGCTGTTGTTTCACAAGCTGAAGAGAATCTGTAGTAATTTATTGTACTTGAAATATTAGTATTTCGAGATGACCGAATTGCACGAATCCAACCAAAACACAGGGAGGGCAGAACTTAGGAATTTGTATTTAGCGGAATTCTTATGCAATTCATATAAGAAACATATCAACAGTCAACAGTAAGTATTTAAACAATACAGAGACAGAAATTGTCAATCACCACATCCGCCACACGTCGAATATCTCCTTGCGTACTTATAACGATGTCTCGGTTTGCTTGAAAGTAGCTGCGAACTCACTGATTCTGTGATATTATTTTCATCAGTATCATCTGGACTTATTTGTGAATTGTCTACAAAATCAGGATTATTAGCGGAATCAATAATATTATAATTGGAACGACCTACTTCATTTATTGTCACTTTGTCCAGGTGTCCGTTATGAACTGAGTGATCTTTGATGTCTAATATCTTCACCACTCGATTTCCCATTTTTTGTAGTATAATTCCAACAGAAGGTCTATAGTTATTACCTTTGTAATAATGTACATTAGAAGTAGTGGACATCAGATGCTTTTTGAGAATTCGAGATTTGAATAGTTTTGCGCACCGCGATACACTTAGCACCCCGAAAACGGCAAGTGCTTCGTAGATGTAACTTTCCACAAAAAAAACACGGTTTAATGTTTTTGATCTCTCGCTGCATTCTATTACCTGTGGACGGCAGTTTGGATTGCTTTCCATGAACACTTGTATTTTCGACTTTAGAAAGCATGACATCAGATACTGACGTAGTGGGAGCAGAGTATTCATTATTGTCATCTTCATATGTAATACATAAATTTTTAGCAGTTTGAAAAGTACAAGAATGAATCTGAATTAACTCTTTCTCTAACTTAGGAATATTGATTCCAGCAATTAGACGATCACGTAGTTGAGTACGCAGCTGATCTCCAAAGTTACACTTTGAAGCTTGTATTTGGAGTTGCAGAATAAAGTCTCTAATCTTCTGGTTGGTAGCACGAACCAGTTTGTTGAACTGAGCCCTCTCTCGCGTCTCAAAAGTAGTTATATGGAAGTGATCTATTAGAAGTTCACGGAGCTTAGCATATGGCAGAGAAATGGGTTTGTCTGGAAACGCCAGATTCTTCACTAGGCTATATGCATCAAGCCCAATAGCAGTGATGAAATGTGCTGGTATTTTGTCACCCCGAACATTCTTTGAAATGCACCACGCATCGAAGCATTCCAAATAATCAGCAATCTCTCGCGGAGTAGCATTTATCGGAAGTTTTCCCAGGTTATTTAGTTCCATTGCGACGCCAGTTTGTAGTAATTTATTGTACTTGAAATATTAGTATTTCGAGATGACCGAATTGCACGAATCCAACCAAAACACAGGGAGGGCAGAACTTAGGAATTTGTATTTAGCGGAATTCTTATGCAATTCATATAAGAAACATATCAACAGTCAACAGTAAGTATTTAAACAATACAGAGATAGAAATTGTCAATTACCACAGAATCGTAACATTTATTATTATGTAATAATAATAAACAGGTTATGCCAAGTGGTTTATGTGCGTACAGCAGCACAGCAAACTATGTAGAGCCTATGTTTACCGAGACTGGATGGTCAGTGTTTCAATTCCGTCAACTGCTGGAATTTGGTAACTTGGCGTATTTCATTATCACCCTTCTAGATACGTATGAGAATGGTAAAAGGGTGTGGAGCTTTTGACAAACAATGATCAAGGCACCAAGAAGGTAGACATGGACGATGATACGTTGCCAATGCCTAGTAAGAGACCTAAAAGGTAGGTACCGTTATCTGTGTAACACATTTTTCAGGGATGCCAAGAAAACTGAGAAGAATTTCCTTTACAACTCTATGGGTATTGATGTAGTTAGGTTGGTTACATAAAACCACAATGTTCAGAGTATAATATATTGGATGACTTCGTGGCCCCAAATCCAAGGTTTTAACCTATTTGAAAGCCCCCCATTTTCAGTACTTCCAGTGCTCCAATATTTCATTCATCTCCTATTGGCAAAAAGACATGTGTGTGTGACCGGTAGGAAAAAATTGTTACAATTTTTATTTATGCTTTATATTGCCGTCTAACGAAGATGCTACTGAATCCACGAATAAGAAATTACTCGGTAATTACTTAAAAGTAATTATTTATTCAAAGTTACAAATATGGAAATCATTAACTGTGCACGAAAATATTGGACATTATGACTACTGACAGAAAATCTCGACAGCAAACCTACCCTCCAGCAAACGGTGACTTAACACTGGAGGTTCCGATCGAGAATGAAGACCAGTTAGAGATGCTGGAAGCATCTTTAAGAGACGAAAAGTACAAACAGCAATATGTGAGTTGACATATTTAATTCTTATTTCTTGTAGACTGCTAAGATGGCTAGCTGTTTTCAGAGTGATCCAAAGTTATCACTTAAGATCATGATGCAGCATGTTATAAAACCTGAAGTGGGTTTGAAGTTTACATTCCAGGGGACTTTGACAAAGTCAAGCATTGTGCCTTATGCCTTTTATAAAACAATGAGATGTAAGTTTCATTAATGAAGTAATTAGTTCTCTAGCTTTAATTATGTCGCACTTCTCCGGCCAACTAATGACGACGAGAGAGATTGGTTACATGATGGATGGGGCCACGAAATCGTACTTTCATAATTTGAAAGATCGTGTCCAAAGGCGTAAGCGGAAGCAAGGAATTCAGGTAATATTGCGAAACGCCTGCTTACTTTTAAAAGTGAACGTTTACTCCACATGTAGTAACCACAACATTGTTTTAATTTTTAGGCAAATGACAAAGATATCGGGGGATATAACAGCGGCACTTATGTAAGTAAACTTTTATAAATGTAAATGCTTAGAATGTGCTCGGCACAATTTTTCACCCACTAATATTTTATTTTGCTTATTTGCAGGATTCTACCATTGGATCGCACTTGACGGGATTGCAGTGACATTGTACTACAGTTTATAAATACAAAAGTCTCTCAATTGTAAAAACTGATTTCTTACTGAATTGCGAGGGCGTAGGACACAGGTGATGATAATAAGTGGAAGTCTTTTCGTTCTAAGGTAGAGCGAGTAAGTGCTGAAAACGGTCTGCGAAGGCTTGAATTAGGCTGAAAATATTTCCACTATGTGCTGAACTAAGTCTTTTCGCTCTAAAGTAAAGCGAGTAAGTGCTGAATACGATCTGCGAAGGCTTGAATTAGGCTGAAAATATTTCCACTATGTGCTGAACTAAGTCTTTTCGCTCTAAAGTAAAGCGAGTAAGTGCTGAATACGATCTGCGAAGGCTTGAATTAGGCTGAAAAAATTCCCACTATGTGCTGAAATAAGTCTTTTCGTTCTAAAGCAATGCGAGTCAGTGCTGAAAATGATCTGAAAGGGCTGAAATAAAGCTGGTAAGCAAACCCAGTAGGTTCTGATCTACTCCTGACAATGCTAAAAAAAAAGAATACGGTGCTGAATTAGCGCTAGTCATGCTGAAAACATGCACTGAGTTCTAGTCTGTGCCATTAAACAATTCATTTCAGAACAAATTCAGAATTTACTCACTATAGGATGCTAGAATTATTTCAGAATTACTGGGATTTAATTCAGAATTATAGTAAGCTTGGGCCCGCAATGACGCTTGTTGCTATGTTGCTATTGGTTGCAAGTGGCCTTGATTTTGGAGGAAGATTTAACTGGAAGCAGTCGAGGGCGGGTAGAGGATAGAGGCACAAATCAGCTGATTGCTGCAGTTTTAAGGTGTTATCGTGGTGTTGTGTTTAGGCTATTTCTACGTTGTTTTTAGCGGTTTTTCGACAGAAATGCATTTTAAAAATCATATTTTAACGAAAAAACGTGTAAAAAGTGAGAAAAGTAATCGTTTTCATTGTGTTGACGAAATGCAGTTTTTTCATCGAATTGACATCCCGAGATGTATAAGAAATGAAACAATTCATTGGAAAATGTCAATTATGATAGGAAATGCTAAATAATTACAAATTTTGAAGTTTATTTTGCGTATATGATGAGAAAAGGGTTAAATATCGAGGTAATTATAATTTCATGATTTTTACCAAATTGCTCAGAAATAAAGGAAATTGAGTTGGTTATTTCGTCAGATAACGGTGAAGAGATAGTCATTTAACTAGTACGTACTGTATTCTATGTTTATTTATTTAACTCATCACATCCAATATCCAATATCCAATATCGTTTTTACGAGCTAGTATAAACCAATTTGATTTCTTTGTGCTCGCTTCTTGATTGTGAGGTATAGGTTCTTGATCTTCGGTAAACTTCTGCGTAGCTTGTCCCGCCACTCGACTGTCGTAGCTTTGGTTGACTCCAAAGGAGTAGTGCTGGGATTAATTATATGTGGTTTGTAGTATGAGGTATGTTAAGACTGTTACTACTGTGATTGGAGTTGATCCTTTTGCCAGTTAGTCCTTCGGTATTGTCGACAAGAGAAAAGAGATAGTAATAATAATAATAATAGTAATAATAATAGTAATAATAATAGTAATAATAATAATAGATATAATTAGTGAAGCTATTCAGACTAAGAGACAGAAACGAAAATAGGAAACGTAACAACAGTCAGCTCATGAAGTTCGAAGAATAATATATATATCAGTAATAGTAATAATAATAATAATAATAATAGTAATTATAATACATCTTGACTGAATGTTTATTTTTAATTTCCAGATTATGGTCTTCAATCCCGCAATCACTCAATACATTTAGACATTCTAATTGGGATTAAAAACGATAATATTTGTGTAAATGATGGAATTTTTGTGATATTAATAATGTATTTATCGAAATAAATATTGTCTTACAAATTTTGCTCCATTAATACTTAGTGTTTGTCGAGTTGCAAAATGATGCCAATGTAGAAAACGTAATATTCGTAAAATGGCATATTCACACGTTGCTGAATTTCGTCACGATGGGGTACTGTTATCGCTTTTGAGTAATTACTTTCGCTAGTAAATCTTAAACAGGCGATATGCACAACAAAGGCCTATTTAATGCGTCACAGTATTTCATGATAGCAAAATAATCAACGAGGTTTAGTGACGTAGTCAACTAATTAGTTGCATTAATGCACGAGTCTAAGTGTTGGTGTGATCATGTAAGAGCCTTTTGATACGAAATGATAACACAAGAAGAGTAATGTAGTTTTCTCCTTATTACCTAATGATACCCTTCGAGATAGTGGTGTTAAACGCAACATAATAATAACAGAGTATTTGTGATAAGTGGGACACACGTCGCATTGTGTACTTGAAGTGCCTGGACTACTAATACATGTCGTCTGCATATAGGACCTACGTTTGCTAGACTTTGTTTCGTTATTACAGTACGAACACATATTTGACGGTTACCTTCTTAACAATCTTGAATATTAATCTTATACACAACTGAAACACTTTACGAAAGGCTTGATGACGCATAGAGGAAGTAATAACAGTTTATGACTGACGCATTTCACATAAGTATTAAAACGTTGCCTATCATTCTCGTTAACTCTGCAATGTCCTCAAAACATTTAAAAGAGACAAAGTTAGTCGACATAAATGCATATATTTGTAAGGAAACAATAATCAATCAAATTAAAAATGACTCATAATAAAAGAGTACATATATACACAAAAAAGAGTTAATAACAATCCAGTGAAAAAATCACAGTTGTAGAGTTTTTATAGCTGCATCGTAGTCATCATAAAGTCCACCAAACACCCTAACCGCAACATCTGTGTCAGTTTGCCTCCGTTGTTAGTGGTGTTGGACCAGTCTTTGCAGTTTTCGTCACCACCAGTTCCGTTCGCAGAAACTGGATGTGAACTTTTCAAGCAGAGATTTTTTTTATATTCCTTCGACTGCCTTCGGCCGTATTAAGAAATATCTAAGGATGTATACATATCGAGTAAATTAATCTTACCTTTGGTGAACAATTCCTAATCTTAGCCACAGTGAATATGTGAACAAGGCAAAGAACAACCACAGAGTTGGCGAAATTCTACAGATTAGTCGTCCATATATTCCACGATAGATTTCAGGAATCATGTAACTTCCAAATCACCTGTCACACTTTTTCTTCTTTAAAAAGCAAATACTATACAAGTGACTCTTACCCATCCGTTACAATTAACTGAAAGACATAGAATCTCCAAACTTTATATTTCTTTGATTAAGTTACCCAGTAGT
This sequence comes from Trichobilharzia regenti, assembly GCA_944472135.2. Classification (NCBI taxonomy): domain Eukaryota; kingdom Metazoa; phylum Platyhelminthes; class Trematoda; order Strigeidida; family Schistosomatidae; genus Trichobilharzia; species Trichobilharzia regenti. The sequence goes on along the minus strand of OX235262.1, from coordinate 115,777,355 downwards.
ATTCTCCTTGTTACTGGATCTAATGCTTCGCACATCTGTGAAATTTATAAGCATGTTAACTTGTTCCCTTAAGCTAAGAAATATAACGTTTATCCGCTTTTATTATTGCTATTTCAAAGCCCGCCTCAGTAACGTACGGCACGTATTAGCCGCAACGTTTACGCAAAGGAAAATCTACCAATCACAGTGTGCGTAAGTGACCTTCAAGTGCTCAGCCTCTCCAAAAGCCATTTGTGCCGCTATCCTCTATCGAGGCGGACTTGCTACGCAGAAGCTCACCGAAGATCTGGAACCTCTACCTCACAATCAAGAAGCGAGTTCAGAGAAAACACTGGTTTATACTAGCTCGTAATCAGGATATTGGATGTAATATTGCGATTCCATAGACATAACTCAGGCTCATAAGTGCTCATAAGTCCAGGATAATAACTTCCTTTCATGAAAGGAAGTTATTATCCTGGAACAAAAACAATTGTTTTTAAATTGTTCATAAGGTAAGGAGAACATTGTTTTTCAGTTTATTTGTATATATACATTGTGCACCGAGTTGCACTGAGTTCCTAGTGCAACTATATGTAACTGCATTTACACAAAGTAAAGCATTACGAATGCTCCTGTTTTTAGAATAAAAAACATGTGTCTTTTCATTAAGACCGCGCGCTCCTTGAATAAGACGTGCTTTTCCTCTCTAACCGGAAATATCCAATTTTGTGAATTATTCGTTTGGGAAACCTGATCTTCCTACCCGGCGAATTTTATTCAACCATTTCTTCCTCACCGAGCCTGTGTGTGGTACTTCCCGCTGTCTCGAACTACTGCCAAAGCTTCAGGTGCTACTTCTGTAGCAACATCCTCCTCACTCTTTCAAATAAACAGGACTTGTGGGTCTGTTACGTGTTTGCTGTGAAACCGAATAACCCGAAAGTTACAGGTAAAGTCAAAAGCTTTTACTTACACACTTTATCCTTCTTTTCTGTGCTCTCTATTGTCTTTTGCTGTAAGTCTATTGGACAAAATAACAGTCTCTTATTATTTAATCACCAGTATTAATTTAGGAGTAAAATGACAATAGATTCTCACCCTAAAATAAGTAATGGGACATCATACTCTGTAGTCACCAGGGCGTCAGCCAAACTGGGCAAACAGGTGAAGCTGATGGACTCACGCATACCGGTCTTGAAGACCAGGGCTGATATTCCCAGCTCGTACAAATTACCTATGTCGCCACAGTCCTACAGTGAAGCTGTGCAAAGTCAGCCAAGTGGATGTGGCTCCACCCCTGTTAACACGACTAGGTTAACAGATCCGAGTGGGAAAATTGCACTAAGTGAGAACTGCATAACACCCATCCCCATGGTAGACCATGAAACAAATAGGAAGGCCAAAAAGAAACGTTCACGACGTCGCAAGACGACAAGAACGCTCCCCAAGAAGGCAGACGACTGCAAGGTCTGCGCTTCTGTTGTCGAACAAGCAGACTCTGCTTTCGAATGTAACTTTTGCAAGCGATGGGTGCATTGCAGATGCGACAATGGGGTACCAAAAGCATATTATGACTTTATGCGTAAAAACCCATGCCAATGGTTCTGGTACATATGCCCGAGTTGCCGTCCTGATGTAGCCTCGCGTAGTCCTTTGAAAACTAAAGATGGTGCAGAAGTAGCGGGGAAAAATATGAAATGTTCGACCCCCACCAATCCGGAAATTAGTACAAATGCGCGTAAACCGGGGATACCAAAATCCTCACCGGTTAAACTTGTAACTCTTGACATAACCGCTCCAGACACAGAGGCTGGAGAACCACGGGTCTCCGTCGTTGGAAAAAGACCCCTCTCGTCTGCCAGTAATATTGGCCACAGCACTGAGACACAAAAAATACCCAGCGACCAGACGAACCAAAACGGTCTTAAAGGAAATCACAAATGTGCGAGGACCGAGCCCAAGCCCACGGTTAGTAGATCAAATTGTGTAATCCTCTTTAATGTACCAGACTGTAGCAGTAGTCTGCTGAAAGATAGGGCCCTATTTGATCAGGAACAGTGGTCCATCTTGTGCAGCACACTGGGTTTGGACATCCAACCAGTAAATCTATGCAGATTGTATAAGGGCACTGCTGCACCTGAAGGCAAACCATCCCCACTGAGGGTAACATTGGGCTCTACCGAGGATGTTGAAAAAGTGTTACTGGCTTCTCAAGTCCTTTCTATAGGGAGGGCCTGTAACATACGCGTTAAGCCAGACAGGCCGTGGAAGGAAAGACAAATGGCGAGGGAGTCGCCAGAGCTCATTCCTTCTGCCTCCATGGTTGTGCATGGCATTCCCGAACTGGTAACTGGGAACGCCTGCGAAAAGCATTGTCATGATGTACAACAATGGAGATGGTTGGCATCCCAGATGGCCCTGGGAGTTCAGGGGCTGTCTCTATTTATAGACTGCCTCGACCCACTCATCTTATGTCAATTAACTCGCCACGTCTGTTAGCTGTCAAGTTCAGCTCCCAAGACCAGTTGACTACCGCTCTCCAAAGATGGTACGAGACCAAGGACAAGGTCAGCAAACACATTCGCTGCTGCGAGAGCCGGCCTCGCACTCAAAGGAGAGAACAAAGCGTAGTTAAAAAAATCCTCAACCCCTAGTCACACTACAGCGGTGCAGCACGGACGATGATAGCCAGTGTCATCCGAGTGCTCCGACTGAACTAGAAGAAAAAAACGCCAACAGGCCGGTTCCTGGGGAATCGGCCAACTAGTTCGTAGGATAACCCCTCAACCGATAGCCAATATCAAGTCAACTACCCCCCAATACGGGGAAGTGGTGAGACTGACTACCAGTTGCCTGTACAGTAATGTGAGAGGGCTAAGAGGCAAAATAGCTGAACTTAGACACCTACAATCACAACTGAACTCCAAAATCATAATACTGACGGAAACCTGGCTAACCCCTACGGTGGCAGACAGCGAAGTCAGTATAAATGATATGGTCCTAGTCAGGCGAGATAGGGACCTGAAAGAAGGAGGTGGAGTCGCCATATACGTCGACAAACAGCTCAGATGTGTTCACGCGATGGACCCTCCCCTCACAGAGCTCCCTGACTCCATATGGTGCCACTTCACCGTTGGGTACTGCAAATATCTAGTGGGCAGCATTTATCGATCACCTTCATGTGGAGCAGACCACAACCAGGTACTGCTAAATACAATCTCAGCAACTCAAGACATGGGTTATGATCAAATTGTCATAGCTGGTGACTTCAATGCCCCATCTCTTAACTTGGTGTCGGGAAAAGCCCATGATAGATTTGATCGAAATCTGCTGCATACCATCAGGAAGGCTGGATTCACTGAAAATGTCAAGATGGATACTAGATGGGGCCCTGATGGGAAGTCTTCTAGACTGGATTACGTGCTCACTAGTGACCAGCTACTAGTGGAAAACGTTCAGATCACGACTCCCATAGGTAGTAGTGACCACGCGGTCATAGTATTCGACATAGTCCTCCGCGAGCGCTTACAGTGGGACAATACACAGCCCTATCTGTGTTATAACAAAGCCAACTACACCAAAATGCGAAGACTTCTGTCTGAAGCAAATTGGCCTAAAAAATGGACAGAGCTAACAGTAGAAGAACACTGGAGAGTGGTAAAGGAGATCATTCACCAGGCGGTCTCAGACACTGTTCCTTTAGTCACACCAAAAGCTAGGAAGCAACGATCATGGCTAAAAAGGGGGACACAACGCCTTCTGCAGGCGAAGCGAAAAGCCTGGTTTGCGTGGCGACGATCGAAGAGTCAACCCGAACATGAAGTGTACCTTGAACTCAGGAATCGATGTAACATACGAGTCCGGAGCGATAGAAGGACATTTCAGGGAGACCTCGCCAATAAGCTTCTCGTGAACCCCAAAAGCCTATACAGGTTTATGTCCGAAAGAAAACCGACCAACCAGGGAGCATGCAATCTAGTGGGTTCTGATGGGAAATCTCTTACTAGTCTTGAAATGGCAGAGACATTCAGCCTAGCCTTTCACAGGCAACTAAACAGTAACGAGGATATTACCCCCACAGAACATCCAGATTACATCGCAAAACCAACATGCGAAAACCTGCTGGGTACATTTCAAATTACCCCGGCTATGGTACTTGCAAAATTGGGAAGGTTGGCTTCGGGAAAGTCTTCAGGTTGTGATGACATCAGACCATCTGTCCTGAAGCAGTGTTCAGAAAGTCTCTGCCAACCCCTAAGTGATCTGTTCCAACACTCCCTTGATGTAGGGAAACTTCCATGTGAATGGAAACGAGCAATCCTATCCCCTATCTTCAAGGGTGGTGACCGGCAGAATGCGACCAGTTACAGACCAGTTGCTCTACTTCCAGTGATATCGAAGATATTGGAAAGTCTCATTGACGACCACATGAGAAAATACTTCGATGGGACTAACCTTCTTCACGAAGCACAGCACGGTTTCAGGAGGGGAAGATCCTGCGTGACGAATCTTCTACTAGCTTGGAACGATTGGACACTATCCTGGGACAAAAAGGTACCAGCCCACGTGATCTTTCTCGACTTTGCGAAAGCATTCGACACAGTTCACCATGGTCTGCTCCTTCACAAAATAAGCAAGGCGGGTGTTTCTGGAGCACTTCTCGCATGGCTGACAGATTACTTAGGCGAGAGAGAATTCTGCACCAAAGTCAACCGCATCCGATCATCCTGGCACACCTCGGCATCAGGGGTTCCTCAGGGTTCTATCCTAGGGCCGTTGATGTTTTTGATTTTTATCAACGACCTACCCTCCCAACTAAACTGCTCTGCGCTTCTTTACGCTGACGACGTAAAGATTTGGAGAGCAATAAACTCATCGGAAGACTCAGACAGATTGCAGGCTGACCTGCAAACTCTGGGAAACTGGGCTCTGGCTAACGGAATGCCTTTCAACCTAAAGAAGTGCAAAGTAGTGCAACTTCATTCGGGCAGGTCACAGAGTGTAGATTACACCCTTGGTGGCCAGAACTTGAGTTGTGTTCAATCAGAGCGAGACCTAGGTCTTATTCTAACAGAAAAGCTAGACACCAGTAGAAATTACTCGAGGGACGTCGCCAAAGCCTACGCAACTTTACACTTTATGCATAGGCAGCTGGGAGCTCTCACTCCCGAACTGTTCTTAAGGTTATATAAGGCATATGTGAGGCCACACCTTGAGGTGCATAATATCATTGCACCTCCGCTACTCAAAAGGGATGCTAACATTCTAGAAAGTGTCCAGAGACGAGCGACAAAATGGGTGATCGGCCTCCGCAACAAATCATATGAGGAAAGACTAAAGAAATTAGGTCTTTTCACACTTAGTTACCGAAGGCACAGGGGAGACCTCATCACCGTCTACCAAATCCTAAATGACCAGGCCCACCCAAATAAAAGCATCCTGCCATTAAGTGACTATAGGCTTCCACGAGGTAACCCGCTAAGGATAGCACACCAGAGACCAAAGACTCGAGTGCGATCACATTTCTTTTCGCTTCGTGTTTGCCGTCTCTGGAACGCTTTACCGGCGGCCGTGACTACAGCGCCTTCTCTGGAGATTTTTAAGCGGAAGCTAGACAATCATGCAGAAATGCAAGGTTTGTGTCTCAATGGCTTATCCCCATAAAACTTGAAACTACACTGTCAATGGATAAGCGTACAAACTAAATCCCCACGACCTATTCTGCCTTCTCTCACTCTATCTTTTCCTTAGGTCACCTTTATTATTCCACTTATCTCAACCTATATTATCTACACTACAACCCGTTATTTTTATTCTTATTATTATTACTACTATTCTGCTTTTATGACTACACCGAATGACCAACGGAAGTTAGGTCAAACTCCATTCACGGCAGCAATACAGTCCTAACATACTGCATACTACAAACCACATCTCGACCAATCCCCGCACCACTCCTCCTGGAGTCTACCAGAGCTAAAGCAGTCGAGTGGCGGGACTTGCTACGCAGAAGCTCACCGAAGATCTGGAACCTCTACCTCACAATCAAGAAGCGAGCTCAAAGAAATCACTGGTTTATACTAGCTCGTAATCAGGATATTGGATCCTTAAATCAAACCCACCCTGATCACCATATGCAGTTTGGAACAAATGTTTTGATTTAATCATTTTAATCTCGGTATGGAAAGACATACCTGAGAAGTACAAGTTACCTACAAAAAACTCTTCTACCAGATGATTATCATATTGCATTAAGCCACAAGGATTCCAATATCTAATATCCTGATTACGAGCTAGTATAAACCAGTGATTTCTTTGAGCTCGCTTCTTGATTGTGAGGTAGAGGTTCCAGATCTTCGGTGAGCTTCTGCGTAGTAAGTCCCGCCACTCGACTGCTTTAGCTCTGTTAGACTCCAGGAGGAGTGGTGCGGGGATTGGTCGAGATGTGGTTTGTAGTATGCAGTATGTTAGGACTGTATTGCTGCCGTGAATGGAGTTTGACCTAACTCCCGTTGGTCATTCGGTGTAGTCATAAAAGCAGAATAGTAGTAATAATAATAAGAATAAAAATAACGGGTTGTAGTGTAGATAATATAGGTTGAGATAAGTGGAATAATAAAGGTGACCTAAGGAAAAGATAGAGTGAGAGAAGGCAGAATAGGTCGTGGGGATTTAGTTTGTACGCTTATCCATTGACAGTGTAGTTTCAAGTTTTATGGGGATAAGCCATTGAGACACAAACCTTGCATTTCTGCATGATTGTCTAGCTTCCGCTTAAAAATCTCCAGAGAAGGCGCTGTAGTCACGGCCGCCGGTAAAGCGTTCCAGAGACGGCAAACACGAAGCGAAAAGAAATGTGATCGCACTCGAGTCTTTGGTCTCTGGTGTGCTATCCTTAGCGGGTTACCTCGTGGAAGCCTATAGTCACTTAATGGCAGGATGCTTTTATTTGGGTGGGCCTGGTCATTTAGGATTTGGTAGACGGTGATGAGGTCTCCCCTGTGCCTTCGGTAACTAAGTGTGAAAAGACCTAATTTCTTTAGTCTTTCCTCATATGATTTGTTGCGGAGGCCGATCACCCATTTTGTCGCTCGTCTCTGGACACTTTCTAGAATGTTAGCATCCCTTTTGAGTAGCGGAGGTGCAATGATATTATGCACCTCAAGGTGTGGCCTCACATATGCCTTATATAACCTTAAGAACAGTTCGGGAGTGAGAGCTCCCAGCTGCCTATGCATAAAGTGTAAAGTTGCGTAGGCTTTGGCGACGTCCCTCGAGTAATTTCTACTGGTGTCTAGCTTTTCTGTTAGAATAAGACCTAGGTCTCGCTCTGATTGAACACAACTCAAGTTCTGGCCACCAAGGGTGTAATCTACACTCTGTGACCTGCCCGAATGAAGTTGCACTACTTTGCACTTCTTTAGGTTGAAAGGCATTCCGTTAGCTAGAGCCCAGTTTCCCAGAGTTTGCAGGTCAGCCTGCAATCTGTCTGAGTCTTCCGATGAGTTTATTGCTCTCCAAATCTTTACGTCGTCAGCGTAAAGAAGCGCAGAGCAGTTTAGTTGGGAGGGTAGGTCGTTGATAAAAATCAAAAACATCAACGGCCCTAGGATAGAACCCTGAGGAACCCCTGATGCCGAGGTGTGCCAGGATGATCGGATGCGGTTGACTTTGGTGCAGAATTCTCTCTCGCCTAAGTAATCTGTCAGCCATGCGAGAAGTGCTCCAGAAACACCCGCCTTGCTTATTTTGTGAAGGAGCAGACCATGGTGAACTGTGTCGAATGCTTTCGCAAAGTCGAGAAAGATCACGTGGGCTGGTACCTTTTTGTCCCAGGATAGTGTCCAATCGTTCCAAGCTAGTAGAAGATTCGTCACGCAGGATCTTCCCCTCCTAAAACCGTGCTGTGCTTCGTGAAGAAGGTTAGTCCCATCGAAGTATTTTCTCATATGGTCGTCAATGAGACTTTCCAATATCTTCGATATCACTGGAAGTAGAGCAACTGGTCTGTAACTGGTCGCATTCTGCCGGTTACCACCCTTGAAGATAGGGGATAGGATTGCTCGTTTCCATTCACATGGAAGTTTCCCTACATCAAGGGAGTGTTGGAACAGATCGCTTAGGGGTTGGCAGAGACTTTCTGAACACTGCTTCAGGACAGATGGTCTGATGTCATCACAACCTGAAGACTTTCCCGAAGCCAACCTTCCCAATTTTGCAAGTACCATAGCCGGGGTAATTTGAAATGTACCCAGCAGGTTTTCGCATGTTGGTTTTGCGATGTAATCTGGATGTTCTGTGGGGGTAATATCCTCGTTACTGTTTAGTTGCCTGTGAAAGGCTAGGCTGAATGTCTCTGCCATTTCAAGACTAGTAAGAGATTTCCCATCAGAACCCACTAGATTGCATGCTCCCTGGTTGGTCGGTTTTCTTTCGGACATAAACCTGTATAGGCTTTTGGGGTTCACGAGAAGCTTATTGGCGAGGTCTCCCTGAAATGTCCTTCTATCGCTCCGGACTCGTATGTTACATCGATTCCTGAGTTCAAGGTACACTTCATGTTCGGGTTGACTCTTCGATCGTCGCCACGCAAACCAGGCTTTTCGCTTCGCCTGCAGAAGGCGTTGTGTCCCCCTTGTTAGCCATGATCGTTGCTTCCTAGCTTTTGGTGTGACTAAAGGAACAGTGTCTGAGACCGCCTGGTGAATGATCTCCTTTACCACTCTCCAGTGTTCTTCAACTGTTAGCTCTGTCCATTTTTTAGGCCAATTTGCTTCAGACAGAAGTCTTCGCATTTTGGTGTAGTTGGCTTTGTTATAACACAGATAGGGCTGTGTATTGTCCCACTGTAAGCGCTCGCGGAGGACTATGTCGAATACTATGACCGCGTGGTTTTTTTTCTCTATGGGAGTCGTGATCTGAACGTTTTCCACTAGTAGCTGGTCACTAGTGAGCACGTAATCCAGTCTAGAAGACTTCCCATCAGGGCCCCATCTAGTATCCATCTTGACATTTTCAGTGAATCCAGCCTTCCTGATGGTATGCAGCAGATTTCGATCAAATCTATCATGGGCTTTTCCCGACACCAAGTTAAGAGATGGGGCATTGAAGTCACCAGCTATGACAATTTGATCATAACCCATGTCTTGAGTTGCTGAGATTGTATTTAGCAGTACCTGGTTGTGGTCTGCTCCACATGAAGGTGATCGATAAATGCTGCCCACTAGATATTTGCAGTACCCAACGGTGAAGTGGCACCATATGGAGTCAGGGAGCTCTGTGAGGGGAGGGTCCATCGCGTGAACACATCTGAGCTGTTTGTCGACGTATATGGCGACTCCACCTCCTTCTTTCAGGTCCCTATCTCGCCTGACTAGGACCATATCATTTATACTGACTTCGCTGTCTGCCACCGTAGGGGTTAGCCAGGTTTCCGTCAGTATTATGATTTTGGAGTTCAGTTGTGATTGTAGGTGTCTAAGTTCAGCTATTTTGCCTCTTAGCCCTCTCACATTACTGTACAGGCAACTGGTAGTCAGTCTCACCACTTCCCCGTATTGGGGGGTAGTTGACTTGATATTGGCTATCGGTTGAGGGGTTATCCTACGAACTAATTGGCCGATTCCCCAGGAACCGGCCTGTTGGCGTTTTTTTCTTCTAGTTCAGTCGGAGCACTCGGATGACACTGGCTATCATCGTCCGTGCTGCACCGCTGTAGTGTGACTAGGGGTTGAGGATTTTTTTTAACTACGCTTTGTTCTCTCCTTTGAGTGCGAGGCCGGCTCTCGCAGCAGCGAATGTGTTTGCTGACCTTGTCCTTGGTCTCGTACCATCTTTGGAGAGCGGTAGTCAACTGGTCTTGGGAGCTGAACTTGACAGCTAACAGACGTGGCGAGTTAATTGACATAAGATGAGTGGGTCGAGGCAGTCTATAAATAGAGACAGCCCCTGAACTCCCAGGGCCATCTGGGATGCCAACCATCTCCATTGTTGTACATCATGACAATGCTTTTCGCAGGCGTTCCCAGTTACCAGTTCGGGAATGCCATGCACAACCATGGAGGCAGAAGGAATGAGCTCTGGCGACTCCCTCGCCATTTGTCTTTCCTTCCACGGCCTGTCTGGCTTAACGCGTATGTTACAGGCCCTCCCTATAGAAAGGACTTGAGAAGCCAGTAACACTTTTTCAACATCCTCAGTAGAGCCCAATGTTACCCTCAGTGGGGATGGTTTGCCTTCAGGTGCAGCAGTGCCCTTGTACAATCTGCATAGATTTACCGGTTGGATGTCCAAACCCAGTGTGCTGCACAAGATGGACCACTGTTCCTGATCAAATAGGGCCCTATCTTTCAGCAGACTACTGCTACAGTCTGGTACATTAAAGAGGATTACACAATTTGATCTACTAACCGTGGGCTTGGGCTCGGTCCTCGCACATTTGTGATTTCCTTTAAGACCGTTTTGGTTCGTCTGGTTTTTTGTATTTTTTGTGTCTCAGTGCTGTGGCCAATATTACTGGCAGACGAGAGGGGTCTTTTTCCAACGACGGAGACCCGTGGTTCTCCAGCCTCTGTGTCTGGAGCGGTTATGTCAAGAGTTACAGGTTTAACCAGTGAGGATTTTGGTATCCCCGGTTTACGCGCATTTGTACTAATTTCCGGATTGGTGCTGGTCGAACATTTCATATTTTTCCCCGCTACTTCTGCACCATCTTTAGTTTTCAAAGGACTACGCGAGGCTACATCAGGACGGCAACTCGGGCATATGTACCAGAACCATTGGCATGGGTTTCTACGCATAAAGTCATAATATGCTTTTGGTACCCCATTGTCGCATCTGCAATGCACCCATCGCTTGCAAAAGTTACATTCGAAAGCAGAGTCTGCTTGTTCGACAACAGAAGCGCAGACCTTGCAGTCGTCTGCCTTCTTGGGGAGCGTTCTTGTCGTCTTGCGACGTCGTGAACGTTTCTTTTTGGCCTTCCTATTTGTTTCATGGTCTACCATGGGGATGGGTGTTATGCAGTTCTCACTTAGTGCAATTTTCCCACTCGGATCTGTTAACCTAGTCATGTTAACAGGGGTGGAGCCACATCCACTTGGCTGACTTTGCACAGCCTCACTGTAGGACTGTGGCGACATAGGTAATTTGTACGAGCTGGGAATATCAGCCCTGGTCTTCAAGACCGGTATGCGTGAGTCCATCAGCTTCACCTGTTTGCCCAGTTTGGCTGACGCCCTGGTGACTACAGAGTATGATGTCCCACTACTTATTTTAGGGTGAGAATCTATTGTCATTTTACTCCTAAATTAATACTGGTGATTAAATAATAAGAGACTGTTATTTTGTCCAATAGACTTACAGCAAAAGACAATAGAGAGCACAGAAAAGAAGGATAAAGTGTGTAAGTAAAAGCTTTTGACTTTACCTGCAACTTTCGGGTTATTCGGCTTCACAGCAAACACGTAACAGACCCACAAGTCCTGTTTATTTGAAAGAGTGAGGAGGATGTTGCTACAGAAGTAGCACCTGAAGCTTTGGCAGTAGTTCGAGACAGCGGGAAGTACCACACACAGGCTCGGTGAGGAAGAAATGGTTGAATAAAATTCGCCGGGTAGGAAGATCAGGTTTCCCAAACGAATAATTCACAAAATTGGATATATCCGGTTAGAGAGGAAAAGCACGTCTTATTCAACAGTTAATATATCCCTACATAAATAAGGATGAAATTACGAGATATTCATTAGCATTCATATAGTTCGAAATATTAAAGCCATGGATCACATTCTCAGATGGTCTAAGGAACAGATTAACTGCTCGGAATCTAATAGCAGTGAAAACAGATATCTATTTAAATAACTTCGCAAGGATGTATATTTGCAAAATCTCTCAACTTATTTTTACACATACCATTTTTAAGTATTTTTAGAATAACGATAGTCTGCAGTAAGCAATCAACAGAAGCAACTCAAATAGGCACGAGAAAATGAAAACAGGGGAAGCGAAGCAGACAAAATACCCGGTCTAGTGTTCAATTTCAATTCGCCTCGATGATATTTCTTAGATAGCAGGAGGTTTGTGCTTTTCCTTCTTTTGGCAGGTAAATGTGCTTGTTTATTTTATCTTTTCAATAAGTTAGAAGATTTACACGGAACTTCAGTGACGTATTTGTTGAAATCGTAATACAGGACTTCTCTGAATCGTAGTGCGAATTGTTTTATAATAAATGCAGTTGAATAATAGATAATTACACTATTTGTCCGTATGAGGCAGTCTGGTGTTGCTTCTACAGCTGCGCACTTAATTAAGCTCCATGGCTTATATTTTACTTCTTCTGTGATCATCATCCAGATTACTCTTGGACTTGTAGCGGCAAATAATTCCCCAAAATTATTGACCATAGGAATCATCAGTGAACATTGGATGCTGAGCCTTAGTGCTTGAGTCAAATTGTTTATCTTAAGGCTTCCGTTCAAGCGTCTTCGCCATTTGGTACTTCGTCATGTCACTTTCGTGCACGATCACTAGCCAGCTTAGCTTCTGCTTCAGCCCACGATTTGGTTCCGAAATATATCTTGTAATTTGGACAACCGATTGTGGTATTTTGCTTTGCCTTTGGTACGCGAGAATAAAATAAGTTCGAAGTTGTTGGTATAAGATCTTGCGTTAATATACCCAGTCCTGTGTGCAATCGTCTATACCGTCAACCTCTAAACTGGTGAGCCCAACCGCGAACTTAATCTTCGATAAATACGCAGATAACCCCAATGAGTTCTTTCCTTTTTGTATTTGTTTTTGTACCATATTTTATACGACATGCTTTTCGTCATGATTGATCCTAGTCTCAAGGTCATTTGTATTCGCTCAACTCCTAAAACCATTCAGCTCTTACCATGCTGGCCAGATAATGCTGAAACGTGGTTTCAGATAGCTGGGTCGGATTTTTGTGAGCATGGGACAACCTATCAACGTTCACGGTTCCTCGCAGTTATTCAAGCCCTACCGTGGGAATTCGGCAAGTGCGTAGCTGTGCGGATGTCGAGCCCCGAGGCAAGTAACTCGTACGAGTTACTCAAAGCATCCCTCCTCAGGAGAAACGTTCTCGCGGACGGACAACGTCTGAACGAACTATTTCGTAACATCGAGTTAGGGGATCAGTCAGCCGTGAGTATGCTGATAAGAATGAGAGAGGTTATTGGCCAAAGTCAGTTCGATGAAGGACCTTTTAGAGAACTCCTGTTATCCAAGCTGCCACAGTCCATGCAGACTGTACTTGTGACACGTCAGTGTGTTCTTACGGATGACTTATCTATTTCTGCAGATTAGATTCTAGAAATAAATAAACGGCCAATTCCTGAAATATGCTCGGTGGCCAAACAGACTTCGAGTAAAGATACTGCAGTTATAGAGTTATGCAACTCCATCCGGCAAATGCTTATGTCAATCATGCCTTGCAATTCCTCCTACCGTCGTCCGAACTTATCTCAACGCCGAAATTCACGCGGTCTATCTAATTCCAAGGTACGCTCACTGAGAAACCCTGACTGGTGCTGGTATCACAAAACCCATGGCCAAGAAGCGAAATGTTACCGTAAGCCTTGTAGCTTTGGCAATGTCTCAAAGTCTGTAGGAAACTATCCCGCGGCACCCCTGGCGGCAACCGTCGCCGGTGGCACTAGCCACCTACTCTACATCCACGAGGTGATCAGCCAGATTCGATATTTAGTCGACACATGCGCTGAAGTCAGCGTCCTTCCTGCTACAGCAGCCGATCGACAGAAGGAACCTACCTTCAACTTACAGGCTGCAAATGGAAAACCAATCGCAATTTTTGGTAGAAAATACGTCTATCTGAACGTAGGTTCACGCAAACCTATTCAGTGGATTTTCCTTCTCGCTGACGTCCAAGTGTCCATCATTGGCACGGACCTACTTAATCATCATGATTTACTCGTAGGTGTCCTCCAAAAACGACTAATAGATGGTACTACTAGTCTGCCTATGAATCGGCATCAGATACATAGGCCCCAACTTGTCAAAAGTTAAGATAAAAGCAATCCTTGATCCAAATTTTCAACCGATCGTTGATGGATATCAGGAACGCCCTACGGTGCATTACCAGCTATGGTATGCACTACATCATAATCTCAGGACGGCCCGTAACATCCGAAGCACGGCGACATACTCCTGACAAACTGAGAATCACTAGGAATGAGTTCGACCATACGCTCACCTGCTCCTCTTTGTCCACGGTCCATTGATGTCTTTGTTCACCCGTCTTTGAAAACTTTTTCACATGTATTTGTTCGTCATGACTCTGTGCGTCAACCTCTATGACCCCCATATGACGGACCATATAAATTAAATAAACGTATGGACAAATTCTTTGCCTTAGACAAAAAAGGCAACGAAGACACCGTAAGAACTGAAAGCGGTAATGTAGTTGAAGATTGAACGATCGATTCATGGTTGTTTGCTCAACCCAACTCCATATTTTTGGTGGGAGTCATCAATCCGACAGTCATCGTCTCATCGTTCGCTGTTCAGAAGGAAGATTAAAAAACTATCAGACGTAAAATCGTGATTTATTGTCATAAAATTTGTTCTTAGACCTTACTCTGTAATAACAGTATTGTCGGTTACATGTTGGCGTAAGAATAAAGGATTCTCGAGTCACCAAACAGTACTTTGGTTTCCGCGTCGGTCAATACTAAGCGTTTCTGAAAGTCTTCGAGGGACAGCGTGAGGTCCAGCGTAGCGAGAGCTGAACATCGACAGTTTATGAGACTTGATTGACAGTTTCTGATAGTGTTTGGATAGTTTCCGTTCGTCTCTCCCGGTGCCTGCCTTGTCTTCTTTGAACAAGCGTTATCTGGAACTTTTCTGGAATTTTGGTCATATTTAATGATGTCTGGATCAAAGAAGGGACAGAGCGTTTTGGAAACAAGCAGGAAAGTAAGTCCCGTTGACTTGTCTGTTAATTGTAGTGATATGTATGATGCTCAGCATGATGAGTCTGTTGTGCATGTTTCGCCGTCTAAGGATAATAGGAATTTTAAACTGCATGAATGTGAACCTCTCCGTTTCGACGGAAACCCAGCTGACCATTTAAAGTTTGTAAAGCAGTTTGTAACCACGTTGAGTAATTTTTTATTAAACGATGAAATGAAGTTGATGTATTTGTTGAGGTATTGCACTGGAGTTGCTTCAAGAGCTATACACTGCTGTAGGTTCATGCCCCCGAACGAAGGATACTCTGAGGCTATGAGTATACTTTTGTTCGAAAACTCATGCAACCTATGACTTTAGTCAGGGCGAAGAATAAGTGATACACTTGTATAGTTTTGTCAGCATTTTCATCGTAACATCACAAGTGAATTGTACTCATTGTAGAATAATAATAAAAATAGTATATATTCTCATATGAACGAGTGTATTCAAGAAATGAAAGCTATTTTTACAGATACGATGAGTTTTGTTGTATGTTACGATCGTGAAGTTGCATTATAAATTAATACATTTTGATTGGCATAAGAGCTTATTCCACAACTGTAATCAAGGTTGCGTCGTGGGAGAAGGTAATGCGTAATTCACGAAGGAATTGTAAGACATGGGACCGATATTGTTTGCAGATCATTTGTCATTGTAAATGGTCAAATATCCACATTTTTCACTCTCATTCAAAAAGTCAAACGGAAGCTAAAATGGTTAGACAAACAACAGCAACGCAAAAGAAAGCAAGAGGAGACCTTAAGAAGCGATTAATAAATATATACATATATATTCTATTTAGTAACTATGGTTATTTTTGTACACTAACTAACTTGTCCCGTTATGCTAACTTTTATATTATGTGTGAACTAATATTCTGTCCTGTGTAGAAATGTTTATCATGTAGTTCCAGTAATATTAAAATTTATAATTGTAGTTTGTTGTAACTACACGTTTAATGAACTTAAAATATCTGCGTGGGGTGAAAAAGGGGGTATAAGAGTCAGACGTAGAAGTCAATTGTCATCTTTGAGCAGTCTGGTGGTTGAGGGGGTGAACACTGCGAGTGTATTTGCATCACGCACATCAGCTGGTAGTCTATTCCAAATGGCTGAAAACTTATTTAAGAAGAAGTTGTACCGCACGTAAGTCTGAAAGTGCTCTATAGCAACTAGGTTGTGATGATATCTAAGATTGTAACTGTTGACAGCGAAAGGTTTAGTTATTGGCTCGGAGGAGTGCAAGTGCTTGTAGTAAAAGACAAGGTTTAGCTTAATACGTCTTTTCCAGAGTGGTTCTGATCTTAGTCTGTCGGGTCGCTCATAGTATTCCAGACCACATTCTAAACCAAGAGTTCTTGAGGTGAACCGCCGTTGCACTCCCTCTAATTTAGGCTTGTCATTTTGTCCGAGTCCGCTAAGAATAAACAGGCAGTATTCTAAAATAGGCCGGACACACACTTTGTATAATAAAACCCTAGTTTCACAGCAAAAGAAATTGGGTGTTATGCGTCCTAGCAGCCTTCGTGTTTTACACCTGGCATAATCAGTCTGTTCAGAGAACGCTAAGTTACTAGAGTATCTAATACCGAGATCTACAACTGAGTTGAGCTTTGCTAGTTTTAGCCCATTTATTTCAAGAGTTAGATCAGGGTTACTGTTTCCGATAAAAATCCAGCCGCATTTGTCAATGATAAGCTTTAGACAGGATTCAGCACATCATGTTGCGAGACCACTTAGTTCAAGATATATTTTACTTACCATATCGCTTAATTCATGACGGTAGCAGGAGTGGACGACTTTGAGTCGTCAGCATATAGGAATGGTTTATATCGGGTGAAGCACTTGCGAATGCAAATGTAAACCCTAAATAAAAGTGGCCCTAGGACACTACCTTGCACAACCCCACCTGATATCTGCCTGGGTGAGACAACGCAAATCCGACTTTGGCTATTTGTACCCTGTTGCTTAGAAAAGATTTTAACCAGTTCAGTAATGGGTTGCGAATTCCACATCAATACAGCTTCTCGAAGAGAATACTGTGAGATACCATGTCAAACGCCCTAGATATATCGAAGTAGAGAACAACGACTTACTTTCTCTTTCTGGTATTTTGCTGCTCCTATTCATCTTCTGGTCGAGGTCGAACAACCCTGCATCTAAACTGAAATGAGGATTAATTCCAAACCGTCTATCTCATAACCACTCAAATTCCATGAACGACCCAATTCTACCATTTGAAGACGCTGGCGAACATGCTGTAAATGAGTATTCATGATCTGAAACGAAGAAGCAACTGGTCTTCAAATAGTTTTCAACATTTTACTCAACTTAAGTATACAGTCCACCATGCAGACACAAATGGAGCAAATGGAGAATTCTGGAATCGACCTCGGCACCACTTGATGCAGTAAAACAACCCAACATGACCTTATCTAGTTTTCGTATCCACGATCAAATTTCCTTCCTGTTATAAAACTACGACAAGACTACTGAAAAAATGGAATAAATATATCACTGATCTCAACATAATACATCAATAATCTTTAAGCCAAGGGTGCTGTTCACAACAAAGTTATATAGGAGAATTGACTTCAAGCTTTATTTTTCCCAGATATCTGTATTGCATTCAAGTGATGTCTGGGTTTTTTGTTAATGCGAAGACAATATTTCTATATCTCTTTATGTGCTACACAAACAAACTTTATAGCAGAATGTTCCGACTGACTTTGATGTTAGAAAGAACAACCAAACTGTAAATCCACTATACATCAAATTTTGTGTAATTTATATAATAACTTATCCATGCCTGTACAATTGGTATGTTCCTGCATAAACAGGAAGAAATATATATATTGTATCGACTAGCTTACGTGCTTCGCGGCCACTAGTGATGCGGCTGAAAAATTCGAAGTGGCAAGTAACGCAGGATCTATTTTTGAGAAATCCGTATTGAGATCTTGTAACAAGATCTTCCCTAATTAGGTAGTCTGACAATTGATCTTTTACAACTTTCTCCATGATTCGTGAGGTAACTGGGGTTATATTTATGGGTCTGTAATTGCGGACGTTTGCCTTATCACCAGATTTGTTGTGTGGAATTATGAAGCTAGTTTTCCACTCACTAGGGTAAGTGCCAGTGTCCATAGATATTGAGAAGAATTTAAGAGGTAACAAGGGTATGTCACACCCACTGTTTTTGAAAATTATCGAAGCTAGGCCATCCGGTCCCGTACTAGTGGAAGGTTTAAGGCTTTTAATTGCTTGTACTATTAACTGATTGGTGAACATAATGCTTTCAAGGGAAGAGCTAGTAAGGGGGACGGCTTCACCAGGCATATATGTTTCTAGACTAAAGTTTGCAAACCAATCACTGAAAAGTTCACAGATAGTGGCAGGCTCATTGTAGATTACCTTGTCGTGAAATAAGTAGTGGATTTCCCTCGCTGACTGCATTCGTTTTTTAAGAAGTGCCGTTAAGTTATAAACTTTGGAGGTACTTTCAAGTGCCGTTAACTCTTCATGGAGGTCCTTTTGAGAGCGTAGGCGCTTGATAGACTCAAGAGACTCGTGGATAGAGAGCAGTAGTGATATATCCTTAGTGGAATAGTACTGTTTCTTCAACTTCCTTAACTTATTACGGTGTGCCCTTGGAATATATTCAGCTCGGTGTCTACTTGATTTCAATATTTCCTTTGGAGCAACTGTATCTAGACAAAGGGTAACATTCCTGTAAAACAGGGTTACTACGGCCTCCAGGGAGTCAGTGGTAAAATAGTCATCCCATTGACAGAGTTGAATAAGCTCTTGGACTAATCCCCAGTCTGTATATTTGTAACTACGACATATTGTGCTTCCTGAATCTTGCTTGTTTCCTGTATTTAGTGGTGAGAAAGGCAGAGAGCAGAGTACCATTTTATGGTCACTGCTGGAAAATCTATTACCAACATACGTGGATACTGGGATTGTGTCATGACAAAAAACAAGTTCCAACATGTTGTCACCACGAGGAGGTGTCTGGACGTGTTGTTGCCATCCACAACAGTCGATAGTGGCAAGTGATTCGTCGAAGGGTTTGGGGCCGGAACTACTTAACCAATTGACCTCTAGAAGATCAAAGTCCCCTGCAATTATTTTGTAATTAGCACTAAACGAGGAGGCGTGTGCAAACGATTTAGCTTATAACGCATCAGTTTCTTTTGTTGCCCTTGGTGCTCGATAAACACAGCCTATGAGAAGCTTGTACTTACCTCCATGTAAGAAGACCCAGAGTGAGTCAGGTACCCTATTCGGTATTTCATCCTCCACCTTACTGACTACAAATGAGTTATGTATATATATGAGACATCCTCCACCACGCTTGCAATCTCTATTTGCACGGTGTACGGTGTAATCATCGATACCTATATGCACATCAAGTACAAAGGATGAGCTCCATGACTCAATAATCAGAGCTACAGTAGGCTTGGCGACTAATAATACTGTCCTTAGTTCAGATATCTTATTGATTAAGGAACGTGCATTAATTAGTAATATCGTGAATTAGTCACGGGATACTACAAACAAGCTTAAAATGTCACCATAATCTAAATCTATTTGTGCGTCAGCACCGCAATAGTTTATGAATGATAGGGGGTTGGGCTGGGTGTCTGTACATCGGGGTTGGAGTGCAGTGAGGTGATCCTAGGTGCCATGGGTCGTACCAGTGATTCGGGACACCTGGAAAATTTACCGTGTGATCCTGGATATAAGGGTAGTAGAGGTTGGGCCTGGGTTGACGGTTAAAAGGCATAGCATCAAAAGGTCTACCCATCCATCTGCTATTCGTCATACCGCTACACACCTTCGTGTTGTTATTATAACTTAAAGGAAATTGTAAGGGAAGGTGCTTTGGTTGCAATACTTTGGGGGTATTGGAGCCTGACTTTCTATAAGGTGGAGCATGCTGAAAACCTCCAGATATACTTATGTTTCGAGAGTTTTTCGTAACAAGTGATGGTTTGTTAACATTCTTACTCTCAGCGGGCTTATTGAATACAAAGTATTCTTCCCCATCATCAGTCTCAACCCTGAAAAATTTGTTCATCGTGGTGGGGTTACCACGTTTGGAGAAAATTTCTTAGAAGAACTTGCAGAAGTTCTAAATATTTTAACATCTTTCGATGAGGCTTTATTTACAGGGGTACTGGTGTCTAAATCAGTTCCTAGTTTGCTGAATGCTAGTGTCAGCACTAGGTGACTGTCTCTGTGCACGATCCTTTTTTAGTAAATCTAAGCTAGAGGAGGTGACCAGGTTATTACTACGCATTATTCTGCGCTGACACGGTGGGTTATCCTGAGCTACGGTTATAAGTGCTATTCAGTCTTAAGTGATCCTGACATTTAGTAAACTTACTAGCGTCAAGAGAATTACTGAATTTAAAAATGATGGGACAATAAGCCTGGTTAGACTTTTTACGAAGTCTTTTGTATTCACATGGAACACTAGCCATGCCGCAACAAATCAGGATTTTGTGTTTTACAGTCTCCAGAGGCAGAGAATCTGGGACGTTGTAAACTATAGCTTGGCGAGAAGAGGTTATACGCTTCATCACCTCCTCAGCCAAGCAGTCAACCAGAGTTTCAGCTACGTTTATGTTGTCTAGTGACATGTCTGAGGGTAAACTGTTGCATATTTATAATAAATTCCTGTGAGAACCGTTTCGTGGACTGACGATATGAAAGCTCTTATTATCACTTTGCAAGTTTGGTGGCGGAGATCGTAAGAAACTTGTGGTTGAAATAGTGAGTACCCACTCTCCGAGAATGATATTTTTTATAAGACCCTGAGGAAAAACAATGGGTCTATGGTATGATATCAGAACCAAGAAGTGAGCGCAAAGAAGGATGCTGAATAGCGGGTAATAGCAGTAATATATTTTTTGATATCTTCCATGACAAAGGTAAAAGTTTGTCTCTTTAAGGTGCTTATAAGATTCACTCTTCCATATCGCCTCTACTCATGCATCTCTTACGCCTTGGTTGCCATTTTCTAGATGACAAAATATGATTGCACCGGGGAGAGTTGACCTATCTAGCTGTACCAACTTTGAATGCATCACTAACTTCAACTCCTTTTATGCAGAAAGCTATGTGGAGCGAACCACTGAACAAGACAACAAATACCTTACTGAGCATCTTCCTTAATGGTTCGAAAGGACTGAACTAGATTCTTAAGAAGATATATTCTCTATCATTTAACTGATTGTGGTCGCTAAGTGGATGGAAGAAAATTGACATGCTTACTCCATGTATACACTATTATCATATTAATGATGCCTGTTAACTCAAATCCCTCATAAGCATTAAATGGGAATATATTATTTTAAGATGCATTTCGTTGTTATGAGGGAAATGACTTTAGGCTCTATTTTTTCCCAAGTATCTGTGATCCATTCAACACATACCTTGTTTTTTTGTTAATGCGAGGTCAATATCTCCATATTTCTTGATGTGGTCCATTGAATCACTAGTTATCAGATTACTCCCACAAACTAAAGACAAAAGGACAGCAAACATATTATTTAACCATAAGCCAAATTTATGCAATTTAAATAATACTTATCCATGCCTGTGCAACTGGTGTGTCCTACTTGGGTAGGATGTACCTTATTGTATTTTCATTGCTAAATGTGATTACTAATATTATATATAATTTAACATACTGATGATGCCTGTAAACTGGCGTTGCTCATGTTCACAAAATGCGAATATATTATTATAGAAGAAACACCGGTTCAAATAATGAAAGTGTTGAAAACAGAACAAATAACTAGATAAACGTCTGATAATATTGCTTTTAGCCGGCCCAATGATAAGAAAATGGACTACAACAACATTTCATGCCATAGTATACCTATGGCTTATCAGTTTTACGCGAGAATTTCGGAAGCCCGAGTCTTGGAAGGGAAGGCGTCAGTTCCGAAGAGAACATCTGATGATCAGGAAAAGCCCTGCTGTTTTCGATGTGCAAACTTTGGGATTCCTCTTGTGCAATTATTATTATTATTATTAATAAAGCAAATCGACCATCATCCGTGTTCTGTTTCTCACTCAAAATTTACTACGGTGACTTTTGTCTCTGATTATTTACTCTGTCTATTAGAGGATATGATCGGCTGCGAAACCTAGCCAACCGAGGAGCAGTAAAGCCCATCCATGTCGCCTATTACTGCTCTTCAGACATATTTAGTACAGGAGATTGCAACGACATTCCGGATGCATTTGGTGATATCTGACAAAAGAGAAGCCCGGAGACTAACCGACTGAAAGAGAAATTCGCGACGCCGGACAGATTGATTCCAGGGAATTATTGACACCAAAAGAGGAACACTGTAGCTTTGGTACGTACAATAATTCGTCTCGGAACAACGAGATGCAGGTACAACGTTCTCTCTCACTGACAACTTTGAAACACCTGAAAATAGCCAGCGTTAATATTTCACACTGAAACAATAAAGAATCGTTGTTTACTTACATCTGCTGAGCATCTGTTCCGCAAACCTAAGTAGTTTATCATTCCGCCTCTTTTCATATCTTCACTCAAAAACAGGGGTATATTGTTCAGGAATATTTAATGCTTCCCTTCAAAAAGACGCACTTAAGGCGATCATTCTGAGTATTACACTCCAATTTATTGACAGTCCACTACTCGATGAGGTGAAAGAAGACAGCCATTGAGTGTAGGTCAAAATCGCGACCAGAGGCCATGAGAGCTACTAAGGAATAAATAAATAAACTTATTCTCATAGTACAGTACATGAGGGACGCCAGTTTACAGGCATCATCAAATTGTTACAGAAATAGGACCATATTATTCAGTCACATTTTACAGTCGATAGCAAAATATGCTTTACATGTACGTTGGAGATCACACATACCCTTTGATAAATGTTAATCCCAATAGTATAAAACATCCATTTTACTTATGTACAATCATTTCTGTGCACAGTTGGAAAAATCTGCTAGTTTGTCAGTGAGTGCAACGCATCAGGAAATACAGAAGTTTTGCCTTCGCATTAAAAAAAAGCAGGTCCTTGGTGAATGGGTTATAAGTGCCTGGGAAAAAAAATAAAGCTTGAAGTCAATTTTCATACATAATTTTGTTGTCAATCACGTCTCATAAACCGTTAATGCCCAGCTCTCGCTGCGCTCGGGCCCACGCTGTTCTTCGAAGATTTCGGAAACGCTTAGTTATAACGGACGCAAAAACCAAAACACCGATCTGCCGCGTGATATTTGTTTATTGTTACACCAACATATAAAAGGAATAAGCGAACTAAGGTCTGAAAACAAATATTACAATAATAAATCATAAGATTACTTCTGACGATGTTTCACTCTTCTTTCTGAACAGCGACCGATGAGACGATGACTGTCGTATTGATGCCTCCGCGAAAATTGGGGAAGTTGATTTTAAGCAAACAACCAAGAATTGATCGTTCAATCTTCAACTCCATTGACACTCCCCGGCAAAAAAGGGATCCAACCCTTTTTTCCTTCACGACCAATGCACGTCGACTTGGATGCCATTGCGAGAACCTGGGTCACACGGACAGAGCTGAAATGGAAAACAAACAGAAAAGCCAACACACCACAAGCATACCCACAGCACAATCTCACACATCAATGACGACCTGCGCCTCCAGACAGAGACCTCCTCTTGACATCTTGCAACACAATCGCCATTTGCTAGAATGACTCTTGCAGAATGCAAAGTGACCATGGCAGCACCTCACGATACTCTACGCACATCCTCTTATCTACTCACTACCAATTACCATTGAAATCGCTTGTCACTCATTCTGCCTCAGTTCTAGTAGCGGTGACGCATGCGAGCCTCAGTCGTTTACACTCTTTCTCCCCGGCGTGTCGGACCGCAGCTAACAATTATCTCCGTGTGCATTTCATTCTCAGCAATAGCCTAGCCTCCCCGGCGTATACGACCCATCTGCTGTCTCTAACATCAATCAATTCATTCACGGATGTAGAAGACTGGAAACAACTTCAGAAGTAATCACGACGAAAATTTTAACAAAATTATGCAATAAAAACAAGGCACGAAAACAACGAGTAAACACAACTGATCCAAAATCACAAATTGCGAAGACACACCACACGTATATACAAACAGTACAAATAACCTCGCGGATCATGTCTTGGTGGAATTATTTTGAAGAATTGCAGGACTTACACCAGTACGCCTACAACCCTTCACAGGTTGACGATTGTAAGTTGTGGAATGTCCAGACACAAACAAGATTAACCAACAATTACATCAATTGGAACTCACACAACTATTTAACACAAACATATGTACAATCAACACATCAAATGTTGTGGATTCTGACACGACAAACTACCCTTGAAGAACCGTAGGACTTACAGCAGTACGCCTACATTCCTTCTCAGGTTGATGATCCAAGTGGAAGTCGTCCGGACACAAACAGAATTACCAACAGCTAGATGACAGATGATATCAATTCAGTATATACAATATGAACATATGTACAAAATCACACACCAAGCACATTGGACTGCTCATTGATGCGCTACCCTTTGAAGAATTGTAGGACTTACACCAGTACGCCTACAACCCTTCTCAGGTTGACGCCCTAGGTTGGAAAATCGTCGCAGAGTTCATTTGCTAACTTCCTTCTATCAGCTATATCCTCAAATCTGAACGGCAACACGCCCATGTCATTGTATCGTAGAATATAGATGACCAACAAACACACGACATATCTCATCAACCAAGTATAGAAACAGAGTAATTTACACCAAAGATAATAACATTCAAATAGTAACTTGAAACTAGAAATGCCTTTATTCGTGCAAGTCAATTTAACAATAACTCTCTCCTTTACACTTGGCTTATCCACACTAAACTGACCATTGATATTCGTCCTTTCAAACGAACTGATACTACCATAGTCATTGCACAAGATACTTGAGTTGATGGGTGTCTGTTTCATTGTGGATGACAGCACCAACGATGACTGAGTGACACAAGGTGATGAACTTAGTGGTGGATCAGAAGCTGTTCTTGTTCGGCTCTCAGATAGTTGTCCAACTGCAAGATTACCACCACTGCTGTCTTTCACTACTAGTTCGGGTTTAGCACTATCATCTGATGATAGGTGGGCTACACGCTGATCAATTACACTGACTGTCTCACAAGTATGCACACCTTTTGGAACTGCATCTGCGTTCAATTCTACTTCACGTTGTAGTTGTACAGAACCTTTATTTAACTTAGCAGTAGTAGGCATATCCCTCATCTCATAATGATCAACCAAAGACAACTGTGAAGTATCATGATCATTATCACGAATATTCACTTTACCGTCAACTTCATCATTTTCAAACTCTTTAATAACAGAAGTAGACAATTTTGGTTCCTCCTCGCAAATCATAAAGGGTTTTATAACTTCACTCTGACTAGTAATACCTTGTAAACTTGTAGGGTCAGAACTGCACTCTGAAGCAGCAACTCTATTCTGTGACACTCTATTCAACAACGGCTTACCAGTTGCAACTACAGACTTCTTCACCGCACCGTTATCGTCACACAATTCGGAGTCAGGTCTGGAGTTTACATTTAGCTTATCACTGAACTTGCTCACTGGTTCACAGTTCACTTCTGTATGCACCTCTTGCACACGTGTAAAACAAAACCGTGTTTGTCTTGCATCTTGTAACTTATCTGTTGAGGATGTACTACGAAACCTGTTACACTCACTAGGTCTATATGCATTACTAGACATCATGGAGCCTTCTCGATATCCACCTCTCTGAGGCCTACTCGTCATCAATGATTGCATTTTGATCTCAGACTGCTCTATTCTAGGGGTGAGATGTAATAGACTGGCGAACTTGCTCATAGATTGATTGACACTAGTATTTACCAGTTTCAGGATATCATCAAACTTTGGCTCGATACCCTCATCCTCCATACGGGAGCTCATCTTCACCCACTTCCTTTGCAGTCGAGTAGGTAGACGTCTTGCTATTACTTCTAGTATAAAACTCGAGTTGAGGTCACTCATGCGATTCATCGAAATCATTCCATTCTTGTAAATTAGCAAATTATCTAAAAACTCAGTGAGTGCCTGGGAGTCATCCTGTAATTGACCACCATTACCCTTAACAGCCTCGAATAATTTCCCTGCAATCATCGAAGGTCTTCCAAACCTTTGACGTAATATGCTCATAGCCTCGTAGTAGCCCTCTTTTGGCTTCATAAACTTACAGCACTGTATAGCTCTTGCAGCATCTCCAGTGCAATATCTCATCAAATACATTAACTTCAATTCATCATTTAATAAAAAACCACTCAACATGATCTCAAACTCCTTTACAAATTGTAAATAATCAGCCGGGTTTCCATCAAAACATCGTGGTTCAAATTTAGGGAGTTTGATGTTCCTATTATCCCTGAACGGCGAAACAGTAACATCAACCATGTCATGCTTAACATCAGACACATCGTTACAATTAACAGACAAGTCACCATGACTTACTTTCCTGTTTGCATCCAAGACACTCTGTCCCTTCTTTGACCCAGGCATTGTTGAACTTGACCCAATTCCAAAAACGTTCCAGATATTGCTTGTTCAAAGAGGACTTGACCGGCACCAGGAAAAATGAACGGCGACTATCCAAACTTTCACCAACTGTTTCAATCCGCCAGATCTGTTTCCATCGTCAGAAACTGTCAATCACGTCTCATAAACCGTTAATGCCCAGCTCTCGCTACGCTCGGGCCCACGCTGTTCTTCGAAGATTTCGGAAACGCTTAGTTATAACGGACGCAAAAACCAAAACACCGATCTGCCGCTTGATATTTGTTTATTGTTACACCAACATATAAAAGGAATAAGCGAACTAAGGTCTGAAAACAAATATTACAATAATAAATCATAAGATTACTTCTGACGATGTTTCACTCTTCTTTCTGAACAGCGACCGATGAGACGATGACTGTCGTATTGATGCCTCCGCGAAAATTGGGGAAGTTGATTTTAAGCAAACAACCAAGAATTGATCGTTCAATCTTCAACTCCATTGACATTTGTTGTGTACAGAATCCTTGAATTATAGTTCATTGATGTGTTATTTTGAAATTAGTGATATTCTTACTTCATTTGATTTACAATGTCATTGTTGGAAGTAAAATACACAAGCTTTAGACGCATTAATTAGTGGATTTCTACTGCTTGTGGGTATTTCCTTCTCGTGAGGAAGACTTTTGAATTTCGGTTGTTCCGACAAGAGTTGTGAATGTTAACTGTTCGGCAGCATTATGGATATAGGTTCATCACATTATCTAAGGAAAGGTGGGTTGTAGTTGTTGAGGCATATATGATGACCGACGAGCGTACATCTGTCCATATGATGTTGTGGTGAGTTATACCTTTTTCATGTTGTCGGTTTATGTCCATTTTATTCCACTTATTGTGTTGGATAGAAGTTTTACACGCGAAGCTTCTTGTCTGTTTGAGGGTAAGTATCTTAATCGTTAATGTTTTATCTAAAATTATAAATATAGGCAAAAAACAACAGGTGTAGTATTTAAGCTTATACATTAAATGGACCTATAATTTCGGAGGCTCTCAGATAGGAACTAGGACTACTATCGTTTGCAAACTCTTGTAGTTTGTCGTTAAGCACTGTTTTGAATAAGGCCAATGTACCTACTTGACGCATTTCCATTGGTAGTTTATTCCATATCTGTGCATACCTAACCAAGCAGAACTTTTGCCTGGTGGCTGTTTTACATTGTTCAATAGCTACTGTACCCTTAGTGTGTCTTAGTTTGTAGCCCCTGTCATCTGAAAGTCGAATGCCATTAGTAGAGGTAAAAACTAAGTGGTTTAGAAGCTTATAGTAAAGTGTTAAGTTTAGCCTCAGGCGTCTTAACCATAGTGTTTCTAATCCTAGGGTGTCACATCTAGTGGAGCAGTTCGCACCATTTTCGGTTCCGAGTACTTCTGACGTGAAGTACCTCTGCACTCCCTCGAATTTCAATTTGTCCTTTATGCGTGTACTACTATACATGAATGAACAGTAATCAAATTAAGGACGCACACAAACCTTGTACAACAGAATTCTGGACTCATTTCTGTAAAAGTTCCTGAGTAGAAAGCCGATAAGTCTGCGTGACTTTGACGCTTGTTTGGAGATATGTTCAGAAAATGATAAGTCATGTGAGTATTTCAGTCCTAGGTCCAATACAGATTCCGGTCGTAAGAGTGCATGGCCTTGAATTGTCAGGTCAAGTTCTAAATTGTTGCAACCTATGCAGAGCCAGCCACATTTGTCGACATTAAACTGGAGTTGCCAGGTGTCACACCATCTATCCATTTTTTCTAATTCTTGCTGTATGGCGTTTACTGTTATTCCGAGATCTGTGTTCTTGCATTTATAGGTCACTTTTACGTCATCTGCATATAGTATTGGTTTACCAACACTAAAGGATTCACAGATACTGTTTATATATATTATGAATAGGAGCGGGCCTAATACACTTCCCTGGATTTTACCACTACTTACTGGTTTAGGCCTTGAGATTATCGGGCCAATTTTCATTATCTGACTTCGCCCACAGAGAAATGATGTTATCCAGCTCAGGAGAGGGTCACATATCCCCACAAAATATCTTTCTCAGGTAACAGGGACATACAATTCGCACAGGAAGGTTCTTACGATCTGCGTAACCAAACTTCCACAGTGACAACTCATTCTTTTAAGTCAACACTCCGTGAAAACTTCTTCACAGTCATGTATTCTAAAATATGGAATAGCCTACCCCTAGATATCAGAACTTGCTCTTCGGTTACAAGCTTCAAACGCTCTCTATACAGACTGTTGCACTCTACAGATTATATTAATAAACTATTTACTCCTAGAACGAATCAAGCACTAATCTACTACAGCACCTAAAAGACGCACTTCAACACCCTTAGCAATCTTTAAACTATAAATAAACTAGCAGCATGGATGCATAAAGACATAGTACGGAACATACAGGATTAGTCTACCCTTAGAAATAGGACCTATCCCTCATTGTAACCTTCAAACGCTTGCTATGTAAACAGTTTTATTCTAAAGACTATCCCTACCAGAACCCATTACTTATTTCTAAAACGCATCAGTCATTAGAACAATAAAAACGCTCAGACTATTAATACACATTATGACATTAAATAAACTCTAAGACTTCGCATAAATACGTCAAAACGCAGATACAATATAGAAAAATGTTTACTTAAGTATAATTAAGATAAACATTTATAAATGAATCATGTATTAATGTTCTTTTCATGTTCACATACTTTCTCTTTCTGGTATTTTGCTGCTCCTATTCATCTTCTGGTCGAGGTCGAACAACCCTGCATCTAAACTGAAATGAGGATTAATTCCAAACCGTCTATCTCATAACCACTCAAATTCCATGAACGATCCAATTCTACCATTTGAAGACGCTGGCGAACATGCTGTAAATGAGTATTCATGATCTGAAATGAAGAAGCAACTGGTTTTCAAACAGTTTTCAACGTTTTACTCAACTTACGAATACAGTCCGCCATGCAGACACAAATGGAGCAAATGGAGGATTCTGGAATCGACCTCGGCACCATTTGATGCAGTAAAACAACCCAACATGACCTTATTTAATTTTCGTATCCACGATCAAATTTCTTTCCTGTTATGAAACTACGATAAGAGTGCTGAAAAAATGGAATAAATATATCACTGATCTCAACATAATACATCAATAATCTTTAAGCCATGGGTGCTGCTCACAACAAAGTTATATAAGAGAATTGACTTCAAGCTTTATTTTTCCCAGATATCTGTATTACATTCATCTGATGTCTGGGTTTTTTGTTAATGCGAAGACAATATTTCTATATCTCTTTATGTGCTACACAAACAGACTTTATAGCAGACTGTTCCTACTGACTCTAATGTCAGAAAGAACAACCAAACTGTAAATTCATTATACATCAAATTGTGTGTAATTTATATAATAACTTATCCATGCCTGTACAATTGGTATGTTCCTGCATAAACAGGAAGAAATTAAATGGACCTATAATTTCGGAGGCTCTCAGATAGGAACTAGGACTACTATCGTTTGCAAACTCTTGTAGTTTGTCGTTAAGCACTGTTTTGAATAAGGCCAATGTACCTACTTGACGCATTTCCATTGGTAGTTTATTCCATATCTGTGCATACCTAACCAAGCAGAACTTTTGCCTGGTGGCTGTTTTACATTGTTCAATAGCTACTGTACCCTTAGTGTGTCTTAGTTTGTAGCCCCTGTCATCTGAAAGTCGAATGCCATTAGTAGAGGTAAAAACTAAGTGGTTTAGAAGCTTATAGTAAAGTGTTAAGTTTAGTCTCAGGCGTCTTAGCCATAGTGTTTCTAATCCTAGGGTGTCACATCTAGTGGAGTAGTTCGCACCATTTTCGGTTCCGAGTAATTTTGACGTGAAGTACCTCTGCACTCCCTCGACTTTCAATTTGTCCTCTATGCGTATACTACTATACATGAATGAACAGTAATCAAATAAAGGACGCACACAAACCTTGTACAACAGAATTCTGGACTCATTTCTGTAAAAGTTCCTGAGTAGAAAGCCGATAAGTCTGCGTGACTTTGACACTTGTTTGGAGATATGTTCAGAAAATGATAAGTCATGTGAGTATTTCAGTCCTAGGTCCAATACAGATTCCAGTCGTAAGAGTGCATGGCCTTGAATTGTCAGGTCAAGTTCTAAATTGTTGCAACCTATGCAGAGCCAGCCACATTTGTCGACATTAAACTGGAGTTGCCAGGTGTCACACCATCTATCCATTTTTTCTAATTCTTGCTGTATGGCGTTTACTGTTATTCCGAGATCTGTGTTCTTGCATTTATAGGTCACTTTTAAGTCATCTGCATATAGTATTGGTTTACCAACACTAAAGCATTCACAGATACTGTTTATATATATTATGAATAGGAGTGGGCCTAATACACTTCCCTGGATTACACCACTACTTACTGGTTTAGGCCTTGAGATTATCGAGCCAACTTTTGTTATCTGACTTCGCCCACAGAGAAATGATTTTATCCAGCTCAGGAGAGGGTCACATATCCCTAGTGAGCATAACCTGCTGACTAGCAGATTATGGGGGACTCTATCGAAGGCTTTTGTTATATCGAAATATAGCACAATTACTAGTTCTCTGTTGTCCCTGCTTCGTGTAACTTCATTGAAAAAGCCTATGTGACAGGTCACACATGATCTCTTTTTGAGGAATCCGTGTTGTGATGGGTTGATAAGTTCATGTTCTAGTAAGTTGTCTGACACTTGGTCTTTAACCACTTTCTCCATTATTCGTGATATTACCGGTGTTATATTAATAGGTCTATAGTTGCATGCACTGGTTTTGGCCCCTGCTTTGTGCTTAGGTAGTATGTATGTGGTTTTCCACACTTCAGGATAAGTTCCAGTTTCCAGTGACAGAGTAAATATTCGAAGTAACAAGACTACCATTTCCGTGCTACCATTTTTGTATATGACAGATGGTATGTCGTCTGTTCCAGTACTGCCATTTGACTTCAATGTCTTAATCGCTGAGTCTATATTTTGTATATTAAAATCTATTTCTCCTAATTTGTGGTTACTTTTGCAGGTCATTTGGAAATTTGGGGTCGGGTGCACTCTGGTGTCATCGCAAAACTACTCACTGAGGAGTTCACTTACAACCTGGGGATCGTTGTACATTATACCCTTATGTTCCAAGATGCTTACAATATTGTCTTTACTGCTTTTTAGACGTTTCTGCAATATCCTACAAAGTTCCTGAGTTTTGGTGTTACCCATAAGCGCTTTATTTTCCTCATGTTGTGACATCATTTTGTGTTTCTCTTCAAGCAGTTAAGAGTTTCATGTATTTGGTTTAACGCATTAAATTCCTTAAATACATGGTATTTCCTTTCCAATTTCTTTAGTTTTAGTCGCGTTTTTCGGTCAATAAATGGAGTTGGTGTCTTTAGGGCAGATTTTATGGACGCGATTGTGTCTCTTGGTGAGCCAACTGTTTTGTAGAAAATCTCAAGTGATACTTCTAAGTTATTGTTGATGAAGTAGTCTTCCCAGTCAGAACTTCTCAACGGATCTGATAGGAATTCCCAATCAGCATTCTTATAGTCCCTATATTGATAGCGCACCGGGGAATTTTTAGGTGTATATTTAATTGTTAGTCGGAGGGGTAGCGTGCAGTACAGTATGTTGTGATCACTGTTATCGAGTTTATTTCCCACCTCTATCGAGATGGGCTCTATGTTATGACAGAGAATTAAGTCAGGAGTATTTTGGTTCCTTGTAGGGAGGCGTACGCACTGCTTCCATCCTCCTATATCTATAGCCTGTAGTAGCTCGTCATGGATTCTAGGTCCTGTACAGGTATCCCAGTTTACTCCAGGTAAGTTGAAATCTCCACATACTACCTTGTAGTCGAAGTCCAGCGTGGCTACATGCTCCAGTATTTCTCCAATATTCATGTCAGTCATTTCAGGGCTATTGGGGGGTCTGTTTTAATAAGAGTCACTTCCCAAAAAATACTATCTGGAGGAGTGGAAGTGTACCGTATTGACCCCTTAGTAAATGAAAAGCATATGATGTACAGGAGAAATAGCCCACACACGGAGATAATGGATAAGACGAAAGTACTCTAGATCTGCCAACAACCCAACATACGTTCTGAGACAATGGCGACTAATGGTAGGGTAGGTGAATGTTCGCGTTTCCAAATAAACGTTGAGTTACTGCTGGTTTTACCTTATGCTACGCAGATTTAAGGGGACCCATGTGTATTTAACCACTTACCGACATTTCAGTGAAATTCCAAGGCAAAGGATCTGTGCAGCTCGTACTCTGTTGTCTGGTGGACTTTGTAGATCGGAACTAGGGGCTTCCACACACATTGATTTTGGGTAAGTTGAGGTCTCCACATATGATTTTATGTTCATATGGAAGAGTGGATACCTGCTCCTGTACATCCATTGGTTGTGTTAAGTAATCACTAGAGGTACCATGTGCTTTGTAGATTATTATTATTATTGTATCCTTCAGTTCCTAGAGGAACATAGGGCTTCAGCTGCGCACCTCCATTGCCTTCGGTTTTCTGACAACTTTTTCACCCTGCTCCAGGTATGTCCACATGCTTTCATCTCCTCCTCGCATGACCTCCTCCAAGTCACCCTTGGACGACCAACTCGCCGCCTCCCTTTCGGGTTCCACTCGAGGGCTTGTCTAGTGATGTCACTTGATGGTTTCCTCAGCGTATGGCCAATCCGTCTCCATTTCTTTCTGCCTATTTGTTTCACAATCGGTTCCTGATTGGTTCGCTCCCAGAGATTCCTGTTGCTGATCTTTTCTGGCCATCTGATCTTGAGTATTGAGCGGAGACAGCTGTAGATACGTCCTACTAATTTTGTAGCACTTTTGAAATGTACGTTGACCCATAGGGTGTCGGGAACGAAAAGTAACCAAAAGTTATCATTATAATGAAATAAATGATGCTTGACACGAATAAGTCACATTTGTATAACTTTAATTGTTTGCACCAACGTTTAATTAGAATTTTAAGTAATAACAAACAGATGGTGATCTTCAACTGTTTAAGATAATCACAGAGGTTGTAGAAACGAATTCAAGACGAAATATAAGTGAGGGAAATTCGTAGAGGAAAACCTGAAGTTTCAAAATGTCTACGCGGCTGTTATGAAGTATATGGTTGTGTCTTACTAAAGCAGCAGGCTCATATCATGTGCATGCAACTAGAGGGTTTCTGTATATGCGCTGGCTTCCCAGTGGTCTTTATCTGTTATAAGGAGTCATTCAAACTCAGGTGCATCCGTGGCACAGCGGTTAACATGCCCGCCGACCATGCACATGGTCCGGGGTTCGATCACCGAGCGACACACTCCTTTACCTCACTTATCCAGTAATAAGACTGGTAAAGAAGGAAGGTTAGGCATGAGTCTAGTAACCCCATCCTGTAGAATTAAAAACTGCTACAGAAACTTCAATCCACTAGCTTGAAGCCCTATGTTCCACTGGGAACATAAAGGAAACAAAAATTCGAACTCAAGAGCTGTAGCAAAATGTGGTGCCCTCCAGCGTGATCGTCATATGCCCGCACCACCAGAATCACCGAATGGCAATCGCCACCCTTCCTTATTCTAGTAACTACGAACACCTCTAAAAGCGTTCCGCCTAGCGAATCTGTCGCGGAAGAGCTTAGCGGACAGCGCAGGCGATCTTGAATACACTATGGAGAGTGACCGTTAATTACGAGTGAAACTGTCGTTTCATAGTTGCTTGTTAAAAAGAAGCAAAGTATTTTAGAAAAAATTCATCCAGACAATTGTGATAACAATTTACATCTCGTATAAAATTGCGAGACATGCTGATTTATAAGATGTCCCGTTTTTCTGCAGAGGGCACATGGGGTCGCAGGCTCATTAGTGTCAAAAGCATTTTTTTATTTACATCCGACCAGTCATTACTTTCTTTTTACGTCGTGTATTAAGAGTTTTCCATATCAATTACAACTGGAGTTAGAGCATACTTAACTACTGGATCTAAACACGAAGACGGCGGCATGGACATCTTAGCATGCAACCCTAAAAAGGACTTCTGACGATGTAGATTTCGTTAAAACAGTTTTGTCTGGAAAATATCTCTCATGCGTTCATATGAGAATGGTAAAGCTGAGTGAAATAATTCTAGCAGAACATCTTAACACCGCCGAACCGGAAAAGTACTACTGGGATCACCTAACTGAAAAAACCATTTCCAAGCTGTTAGGATAGGAGAATGAAAAATATGTAATTACTTCCTTGGCAAATTATCAAGACTACGGATCGCGTCTGCGTGTTTTTTGTCACATATGCTGACGAC
Source organism: Trichobilharzia regenti (assembly GCA_944472135.2). Lineage (NCBI taxonomy): Eukaryota > Metazoa > Platyhelminthes > Trematoda > Strigeidida > Schistosomatidae > Trichobilharzia > Trichobilharzia regenti. The sequence continues at coordinate 115,742,380 of OX235262.1, read as the reverse complement.
TCAAAACAAGGCTTTTGTGCTTGAAACTAGCAATGTAAAGGTTATGTAAAGTAACTATGTTGTTGTCTGTGTTTTCATAGAATGTCTTCAGTTTGTTGTCGAAACAAGAGTCTTAATGTAGTGAACAATCGTACATAGTTGCTCCATGGAAGTAGCAGTTGAACGAACATAAAAATCTTGGTACTATGCTCGAATACAATGCCAGCCAACACACATGAAATCGGTGGAAGCAGTGTATTTTTGTTGAAACAAATAGTATGTGAAGGAAAGAAAAGTGACTCTATTCCAACTCTTTTTGTCAACAAAATTACATTAATCTTGGCTAATGATAAGTATTATTACACAACTGTATGAGATTTTCCGGAAACTGATCTAGGAATAGAACACTAATACTTTAAGTGAGGGATAAGGGTAAAATTCCTTTGGAAGTTAAATTCTCGTAAATCTACTAATTTCGATGAATATTATATGCAAAGGTTACTTGCATTCACCAAGGGTATATTCGAATCTTCACTAGTACCAATCAATACATCACTACGCCAGCATATGTCCTCAAGAGAGTGAAACGATGCAACTGCGGAGAATTTAAGGAGTTCGTGAATTCCATGGGATTACCAGGTCAGGAGAAATTGTGAAGCAGTTCAGTTGTGTATCCGAAGCTCAGGCTTCGGAGGATAGCACGCAAAACAGCAATCACAGGTGTTATTTCTGGTTGAGATCCACACAAAAATGTGCTTAAATCAGTCCAAGCACTCTTATAAGTTGGTTTCGTAGGGGATTATTTTTCCAGTCTTGGAAGCTAGCTCTAGAAATGAAGCTAAATATTACTCTTCCGATATTCTGAATTGCTGTCAAACTACTATAGAGAACTGTCTGTGGTGCTATTACCGTGCACCTTAGGAGTGACCGAAATTTAGTCGAATAACAGGATATTTTCGGGTAAACTATTCTTACTCGATCAATCTTCTATCTATACGGTAAAGCTCAGAAGATACATACGATGCTAATGGATCCGTAAGTAACATATTTGAGGGTATTAGCATTTTTTTGATAAGCTGTTCTATTAGGGTCTATTTGACCAGTAAGGTAGCTTTGAGATTGGTAAAATGGAGCTCTGGATTCAGCATTTACGTTGTAATAGAAGATAATTGAGTGTTAACGGTATCTTGGTGTCACGGTGAGTAGTGTGAAACCACGTGAATCAGCACACGATTTCTGGTCCTCTTTCCTTCTTACCTTATATCGATAGGATACCGTTTGCCATAAAAACATCTTATCTGATGTTTTCTACCGATACTAAATCCCGAAGAGCATTAGTTGGCGACAGTGGTAGACTTTTTTTGCAACCGGACTTAGGCCCGCTGGTTTGACTGAGTGACCATTGGTTTTAGGAAATTAATACAAGCAGATGCGTAGTTACATGTGGTATTATAAAATGTATGGTAAATAAACAGATGGTCTTACTCAGCTTATGGTTGCTATGTATGAAGCTTTAAGATTGAATCGTGACCTGAAAGCGTCAGTTAACCGCAGAGGAATGGTTGGGAAGGATGTTAAATTACTAAAGGATATCAACAAGGTCTTCGAAAGTTTTGACGCAAATATATTTCTTGCATACTCTACAACATTTATCAGACCTTGAATGAAATACTGAGTTCATACAACTAGCCTATTGCTCAAATATGAAGCAGATGCATTAGAAAAGTTGCATAAATCGGGGAATGGGTGACGAAGTTATCCTGGAATCTTTCCTATAAAGAGAGAGATGGGATCAAACTCACATTCATGGCAAAGAGTGCCCTAAATTATGCACTCCATATTTTCCGTAAAACTGTGGGTGCATATACTTCTGCCTATTTCTCCCCACTAAATTTCACCTCCCGAGAGTACGTCATATTAAAACCCGAGGGTCACAGTAGGACCGTCCATATCTGAAAGTTTATTTATTTATTTTTTGATTACAGCTTGATTTCACACTGTATTTTTGGTACAAGTATGGAATTTTCAGCATGGATATCGGTAGCCCAAATTTTTCAGGCCGACCATAGATATCAGGTGTAAGTCGTTAGGGGATCGAACCTCGGACCATGTGCATGGTCGGCGAGAGTCCTAACCACTGTGCCACCGACGCACGGAAAAATATACCAGGGAAATTCTCTGCCGGAACAAACCATACCAGCATATTCATATGTTCCTTTTGAAGCCAGAGTGGATCTCCGCTTTACTGCAACCGGAAATGATTTGCCATAGGCCTGTAAGTTGTAAACTGCAACACGCTATCATCAGGAAGCGGAAAAGTAATGCATATGCTCTATAAGTAGTACGTCGAGACCGTTACAACTAGAAGACCAAACAGAACTTGGTAATTTTTCATATAACTTTAAAATAAAAAACGAATGTACTCTGGCTTGAAAACAATGCAGTGAATTCAAAATGCTTTTGTTTTTATTTATCAAAATGTTAGACATCTAAAGTCCAGCGGTCTTTTCATTCCATAGTCTGCTGTTGTCGAGATAATGCCTGAAGTATGTTAGAGGTTTTATATTCCCTTATGTTTTCAGCCAATCAAAGTCTTATTAACTGGCGCAGCTGGGCAAATAGGGTATTCCCTTGCTGGGATGGTTGCACGTGGGGATATGTTTGGTCCTGAGCAGGTATGTAATGTTGAAGTACTCTCATTTGGTGAAGGAAGTTATTTTACATCTTTTCGATATCGAGCCAATGGTTGAATCCCTAAAAGGTCTTGAAATGGAACTACAAGATTGTTCATTCAAGCCGCTCAGGGGCGTAGTGGTAACGCACCTACCTGAGGTCGCTTTCGATCAGATTGATGTTGCTCTGATGGTTGGTGCTATGCCTAGGAAAGAGGGTATGGAACGCAAAGACTTGTTAAACGCTAACGTCCACATATTCAAGAACCAAGGTCAGGCCCTCGATAAGTACGCCAAAAAAACAGTAAAGGTTGTAGTTGTGGGTAACCCAGCTAATACAAACGCACTTGCAATGATGAAGAACGCTCCGTCTATTCCTAAAGAGAACTTCAGCGCCCTTACTAGACTTGATCACAATCGTGCCCAGTCATATGTAAGTCTCAATTACTGTTGATATTCTGCTAGATTGCCAGACGTCTGGGCGTTCCATCCGATTCTGTCAAGAATTGCATAATTTGGGGGAACCACAGCAATACTCAATTTGTAGATGTTAGTCACGCAACAGTAAACAAAGACGGCAAGAGTATTCCTGTGTTTGAAGCAGTTGGTGATGAGAATTGGATTAAGAACGACTTTCTCAGTGCGATACAGAAGCGTGGTGCCGCTGTTATCGCTGCTCGGAAGCTAAGTAGTGCTTTGTCTGCCGCAAAAGCTGTGACTGACCATATGCGCGACTGGTGGTTTGGAACAAAAAAGGTATGTTTTCTAACATGCTTACGTGCTTTCCTTTAGGGTGAGTGGGTGTCAATGTCGGTAGTGAGTGATGGTTCCTACGATGCTCCAAAAGATATTATCTTCAGTTTCCCTGTGGAGATTGTGAATGGAAAGTGGAAAATCGTCCAGGGACTAAAGCTTGACGACTGGGCTAGAAGCAAGTTTAACTTAACAGCTGAAGAGCTAAAGGAAGAAAAAGTTGCTGCTGGACTTCTTTAATCTCAGCCATAATGTTCTCTGTTACTTACAACTACGATTGCCTATTGTGATTTTTGTTTCTTACTAATTGCCTGGTGATTTTAGCACATCACCTACGTTATTGTCATACATTTTATACCCATATAAATATTTCAATCTCAGGTATTTTACTTTGTTCTGATCATTTTATTGTATCACTCCATGGAAATTTCCCGTTGTGATTCGAATTAAAGCTTATTTCACTTTTGTCTACGGTTTTCCCTTAACGTATCTGTTTATTTATTTGTTGTTACCACATTGCGTTAATTTAATTTCGCTAGTTTATGTTGATTTCAAATGAGTTCATAGATAGTAGGTTGAGTGCGAGGTTACTGAAAACAGTTCTCAAACATGGACAGATAGGGTTTTTTAAAGAATTATCAGTGTTAGAGTTTCGGGTTTTTCTGCGTTAGCCGCTGTAACTGGTGTCACATTTTCAGTTATCTCATCTATTATCTTATTTTAGCTTGCTTCTGAAAAACGGTGTGGATTTCACAATACAGAACAACAATGTATCAGTGTGGGATGGGTTTGTTAAGGCCTATGATCATCCGGAGGTCTTTGTATTGCTTTAACAGACTGTGGTAGGTACCTGTTTGTGATAAACACGTCACACAAACCATTGAAATTTTCCTTAGAATTCCCCTTCCGCTTACCAATTATTTTCCGGGTAACAGATTCGACACTTCGTGTTACATATTTATGACAAACAGTCGTCCATGTATGCATGTGTAAAACTTAAACACTTAGTATTTAATTCCATGTTTGTTTGCTGTATATATCAGAGTGAAGCAGTATTATTTACTGGGTCAGTCATCATATAAATTTGCATGATTATACAGTCCCATTGTGTGTTGTACCCGTCTGTTTTTCCGGGAAGTTTACTTTGTGACAATAGCAAGTAGTGTGCATGTCGTAGTTGCAGAGACAGTACAGTCCAACGCATTACAGCAATAAAATAATGAAACGAAGGCGAAGTTAAACAAGATTTCTTGAATTCCTTGGATTGTGACTATTCAGTACACTATTGTAGATAGTTCGTTTCGATCCATGTCACTGACGGTTCTTTTTATTGATTCGTAATATTAAATGAAGTAACCCGTACAGCGTTAACATTGTTTTGGCCAACAAATGACTACTCTTTGTTAACTAAACATTGTCTGTTTAGTCATAGGGTTCCAGCTTAATCGTATTCTACAGAGACCTGAATATACGGCAGGAATTGTGATCTAAAAAGATGTCGATATAGTGAAATCATATCTGTGTCAAATACAGCGATCTTATGGTTGTATAAACTGGACATCTGAAAGGTGATAAGGAATTCTAGATGAACTAGAAACAATATAAAAAGCTTTCTGTTTGTGGTTGATTCTGATGGTTTCTTGTTAGGAGCTGTGTAGAAGCTGTTGCATTGTAGAATATTACTAGATTTGACTTAAGATAAAAGCATGTATGTTGACTGGCTGAGTTGCAATTTAGAAATTTGCACAGAGGTGCAGGAATTCAAGTTACCATAGTCCATATACCACAAGAGAAAAGGTATTCAAATAGTTATCTCCCAAACATTGCGGTGAGGAAATTCGAGTCTCATTGTGTGTGAAAGGCATAGTCAATAAACGAACCAATAGACTAAGCACGAAAGGAGATTTACCAACTGTTAGGTCTCTTACTTGGTAGAAATATTTTGTATAAATTCCTTTGAGAAAACAAATATGATCATTTCCTACAAGGGTAATGACTCATAAAATTTGGAGCTCTTTCGTTAGTAGACTCAATTCATCACTAATATGTATCCATATATATATATATATATATATGGTGGTCTCTCTTTCTGTTGCTCTCTTAGTCTGTGACCATTTTGCTTTGATGAACTTGTCTCCTTTGACAATGTATATTCCCCTTATATTATATATAAGGGTGTGTTTGTTGACAGTCTGATATATTTTTCTATGTATATATGGATCGATACTCCATTATAATTAGCCAATCATGTTAAGACTCTATTTATTTGTTCACACACTTGTTTGGACATTCATATATATTTTGCTCTCACACTATTGTGTGATATACAATTGATTCTCCTTGTGTTGGAAAATAGAAGTATCATCGAAAACCTAGTAGTCTTCTGATTTCCGTCTTTCTTGCGTCAGGACTATTAAATTCTCGACCAGTACATAACAATAATTTGGCGACGAGTACATAACAATCACACACTGCCAAAATGACAAGCATTTCCTGAGCTGCAAATATTTCAAACTGCTACAAGTTTGTACGTGTTTTACGGCAAATAAACTCCATGCGCAACTCCGACCATCAGATAAGTCTTCCAGGTGTAGTGTTCCCTCATCGTCCATTGTTTTACAGATCTCTTGGAATTGAACCGAATTCCACAAAGTTGTTTCAGTCAAAGAGCGAAAGATTTCTTATTCTATGGAGTGATGTCAGGTGCCATATTCTGTGATATTTCATGCAGCAGTCCTTGTATGATGTAGATGGACTTCTTGATTCTGTCGCATCACCAACAGTAGATTAAAGCTTGAGAATTTAGTTTGAGATTAGCGTCGTATTCTATTTTCAACAGTTCAGATATAGGGTGGTTTGTTTTAAATTTCACCAGTCTAGATCTTAGAATATAATAGCTTTCCCATTTAGAATTATTCAGACACTAATATTGGATTATGTCCGCTTAATAAGTGCTTCACTAGTTGTAGCACTGAAAAATGTCAATACTTTACGCATAAGAGGACTAATCAATTAGAAGCAAAACAAAAGGTACCAACGAGAGACTCAAAAATATTGGGAGTATGTTGGTAGTAAAAATAGAGCTAAAGTGTTGGAGAAAAACAATGATTAAATCATCGTCAACGTGGGTCAAACTGAATTAGGCCGAGCGACTGGTTAACTTCAGGTTGTGAAGAAATGTGGTAGCCACTTTAATGAGAAAAAATGGATGTCTTCAGTTGTCTTATCCTCCTCATCTAACACTAGGCCTAACTTCATTTTTATTTGCTCCACCTAAAATGAGAAGTAAAATAGGTGTCAAAAATCATTCGTCTATTTATATCTTTTCTAAATAGTCGTGTCTCGCAGTTGTAAAGTAGAGCGGAGCGAACTGCGATCTGGTACGTATTCTTTGGTGGGTAAACAAATATCAATCCTGGGAAAGAGATCACTCATGTTGGCAAATAACAAACGAATCTTCTGTATTTGTGCTGAGATTATGATAGCAATCAGTGCACAACGGTGGATGCATTTTCGAAAACAAGCAAAATGGTCAACATATTCAGATATCTCACTACCTCTGAGAAAACTAAGAGCTACTGTGAACTAGTCCTGATTTTAGAGTTAAGTGGATGCATTGCATGCCAAGCATAATTAGATACATTGCGTTTGAGATCTCAAATATTTTGCAGCAATGATTATAGACCAGTTCATGCATTGTAATACCTAACAACCTGTCGTTCTTTCTTTAGCTACATTAAAATATTTGAACATTCTGAATGATGTCAACCAAATAAGTTATTTACTATATTAAGTATTGTGCAGTGATTGTGAGATCTAGTGCATACACTGAATTTTACGGTTGGGAAAGCTTAAAATATGAGAAAATTCATTAACTAATCTAAAGACAGTATCATTTCATTTAATCAGATAAGTAAAATAAAGAGAATATTCCTTTGTGTCAATACACGGACTACCTAAGACTATATATCTCTTTGGAAAGTCTTAAACACCCCAAATCTACCATAGTCTCTAATGACAAAATATCATTTCAGCTACTGAAACTAATTAGAGGAAATACCCTTCAAAAATGCTTTGATTCATGTACTCCAAATCAAAAATTCAATCAGAGAAAATGAGTGTAGTAAAACGGTGGTTTCCCGAAACTATATGATGAAATACTGAAATTCGGGATTATGTTAGATATAAAAATTAACTGGACGATGAACTAAGCATTCAACTATGGTGAAGTGATTTTGAATAGCTAGTATCACATAGTATAGTGAATGTTTGCTTCATTTTAAACAATAGTTTTTATAGAATACAGAGACACGTAGTATATTTTCGACTTAGAGGTATACTGATTGATTTAAATATGTAATGTAGGTTATATTATATAGTAATTAATGTCACTATTTTTCTGAATTGAAGTCTAGATTGGTTCCTGGTCTCATCATCCTGGATAGAATAAAAGATGCACCGGGTGCAGAACTCCACCCAGAACAAGCTGGATTCAGGAAAAGCAAATCATGTGCTGATCAAACTGCAACTCTACGCAACGTCATCGAACAAAGCATAGAATGCCCCTACCTCAATTTCATAGACTTCGAGAAAGCTTTTGACAGCTTTGACCGAGAAGTAGTCTGTAAACTACTTCAACACTACGGCGTTCAGTGCTCAAGTCTCTGTCAACCTCACTCAACAGCTAACATCACGGTGGCACGTGCCAAGCGACCCACAACGGAAAACTCAGTAAGGCGTTCAAAGTGAACACAGGGGTAAAACAAGACTGTCTGTTATCACCGATGATATTCTTAATTGTGGTGGACTGGATTATAAGTCAGACTCTAAGTGGAGAGCAAGGAAATACGAATATGTTGGACCACCGATAAGAAGACTCTAGAAGATCTGGATTTCGCGTGTGGGTGATTTGTATGTAATGTCATAAAAACTCGAGTATATACAGGCGAAAACCAACATACTGGCAGGACTGCAACTGATCACAGAGGTGATGAAGATAACTGACCAACGAAAACCAGAAGCAATCACCACCAAAGGAAGAGATTTAACAAAGGTTACCTAGGATGCGCCGTTTTAACTACAGACGGAAGTCATGAAAATGTCAAAGCTGGCCAGAATCGGAAAGGCAAGATACGCGTTCATCAATCTGAAAAAACTAGCTTGGAAATCCTCTGCACTCAGCATAAACAACAAGATCGTTCGGGGAGGAGGAGGAGATGAGAGATCATGGTCAGTTGTGGACCCAGATAAAGTGGACGGCAGAAAATGAAGTGGAGATGTGTTGTTGAAGCCCTATGTTCCACTCGGAAACCCAAAGGAATAATATATTAGTAATAATAATAATAAAGTTTTACATAACTCATTCCAACTGCTTAGATCACCATATACATATTAGGTGTGCGAATAGACCCTTAAGGTAAATAACGTGTTCACGTGTGATTTCTATATTATCAACACATTAAATCCGGGGACAAAGCAGAACGTCCTGTTGACATATCTAAAAAAGTCCTACTGAAACTAAAAGGCGAATACATGGAAGAAATACTTGTTGAACTGTTGATGACACATAAGTCAATAATAAATCACTAATTATCAAATCATCTAACTAATATAATAAAATTCGGGTCTGTAAGTTCATAATTATTCTAGAGGCTGTACTGCCAACAGCTAACAAAAGGACCAGAAACATTAGTATGTAATATAAATTCAGAATGAAACACCGTATCATGCCTGTATTAATTAAACTAGGTGACAGTGTTCATGTTAAACCTTTAAAAGGTGAAGAATCATATCCTATGCTTAGAGAAATGTTAAAAACAAGAATCTGTGTAGAGTATTATAGTGGCATGGGGATCTTACTTTGGTTATGTGTACCAATCAACTGTGTCACACATTCAGTTAGGCGAAAGAAGTAGTGATCGGGTGAGACAACTTCCAATTGAAATCACATTAGATGTTTTCTTGTTATCTCCAAGCAAGTCTAAGTCAAATGTTTGACCAATTCACTACACCTGAAGTCACTAGGGTTGAAACAACCAGCCAGTAGACTACCAGTCAAAACCTCATTGTATAAAATACCACACTATAAATAAATACCTCAAAGACGGATGGAATGTTGATTGTGTAAACCGAGAATGAGAACAATAAATAACCTCTTCTTCCCATTCCCTGACATTTTGAACAAACTTATCTTAAGTCTTCATATATTTTTCTCATGTCTTCTAAAGAATACAAATATTATTTGTTGGGACTAGATACAGTCCACTTGTTTCCTCTATGTGCTCCACAAAATAAGTGAACAGAGTAAACAGTTTAACCTTTGTTAGAGAAAAGCTGTATTTCAGATAATGTGTTGCTGTGTGCCATGAAGCCATGTTAAATTGACTTGTAAAGTTATTTTTCCTTTCATCACAGAAGCTTAATGTGAAGGACCACTTGGGAAAGTTTTAAAGTCTACCGATATATTTTGTTGCCTTACTAGATTTAGTCTCGGCTCATTTTGACTTCATGATGGCTTCCTGGAAAACAACGTATTCACCTTAAACTACAGGCATTTTACTCTTCAACTTGGTCAACAGTCACACGTTTATTAATATACATTGTGTAGATACCAGTATTTATTCTTGAAATGAAAGCCACACCTATTGCGATAACAGTGCACATATTATGAAATACTTTCTACAATAATCCATTTTCATCGTAATAGCTAATTCCTTATATAAACTTTGTAGTCAAGATATGTAAAGAATTCAGCGAAATAGCACTGTCCCAGATTAGTGCTATTCTTCCATCTAAGATACTGACTATGATGAAGTTCATAAAACAACGTACTTATAATAATAAATAAATATAAAGGGATTAATATCATTCCCAGTGAATACAAATAGCTGATAAATATTGCTATGGCTCCAGTATGAATTAAATACTACACTATATATTTAGAATATTCAAACTGCTTCGAAAACTACTTCACGTTTTAAAAGTTATATTTGACTGGAATGTTTAGACGTTTAAAGCTGAAGAAGTGCATACAGTTGTAAGCGTGTGACATAATTTAAAGATTTCGAAGATTGATAGTACCTGATTCAATCTGTCTCACTCAGTATAATCTCATATTTGGTTTTACAAGTAAACTAAATAGGCTGCTTGTTACTCGGGTCATGAAAGTATTTGAATATTCCAACTTTGTTTATCTAACCAAGCCCATTGATTATGACCAGTTATTGTATAAACTAAGGAGATAAGGCTTTTATTTTTACTTCTTCAACTAGTCGATTTTTACAAATTCTCTTAAATTTAAATCCTATTTATTAGAAAATGTGGCATACCTTTGGGAAATGAAACAATTTCTAGATGTAAATTAAAAGGTGGATTAATATATTTTATAATTTATATGCGAACAGAACATGATTTGTTTATATTTTGAAGTGAAATTTTGTTGTGGTAACGAATAATTTTGTTTTGTATCTATGCTGTGAGCCTAGCATAGACAGTGTGGAGAAAAATGCATATAAAAATGATTTTTTAAGTAAACATCGATTTGATAAAATTTGAATGTGTGCTGCCACAGGGTCGATGAATAATATTTGAGATGTTGGGTAGACATGATGGAACAGAGTGAAGGTGCATGAATTGCCTGCTATTCACCATGTTGCCTATGTCATTTGTTCTCACTCTTTAGTAGTAGTATTAGTCATAGTAACAGTGTCTCTATGCTTGAGTCATCCTTCGATATGATATGCATAAAATTAGTTTGTTTAAATGTGCCATTTCGGAGAAACCAGCAAATGATCTGTGGCCTATAATGTCAGAAAACACTTGCTGTTCTAGGGAGGAAATATCAGCGTTGCATTTAATCTTGTTAAATTATTCTAATAAACTGGATGTCCCGTTTACATCGTATGCATCATAATATAAAATTCATGTAGTTATCTAGCCCCATGTTCCCGTGTTATTCACAATTTCGGTAAATCCCATAACCATCAACAACTAATTGTTTACTGCACTATTGTGCATCTTTCACTACTTTGTGTGCTGTTTGCCTGTGATTTTACAAAATTTTCTTATACGATTTTGAATGCATATATCTTTTTGTTTTCACAGTACGTAGATCTTTTAAATACAAATACATGAAATGATTACTGTATTTTCTTGTCTGTTCTGTTGTAGTGAGTACTTTTTCTAGCTCTTTTTATCTAGAAAAGTAGGCCAGCTGAATTTGAACATGCAGCATGATTTTTTTAGGTGAATTTAAAATCTAATCTCCAAAGTGAAATATCACCTTTAGTTCCTAGTGTATCACTACTGTACGTTAATTTCATGACTTCATTGTATTTAGCGTAGATTTAAGGATTTCTAGTTTTACAAGTAAAACCGTCTGCTTTTCACCCTGTATAGTGATTGGCAGTAGGTAGTTAAGTAGGAAAATTCTGTCCACCCTAAAATCTTGAATAATATCTGCATATCGGACACGAAGATGCTACCCTGCACCATCCTTCAAAAAATAAAAAAAGTTACTCGCAGTATGTAGAGTCAAAGAATGACACAGATCAGCATCTGAATACTGAAACTGCCCTGAGCGAGTCAAATAAACACTAATTTCTCTGAGGAAAGGTTAATGCATAAGTTGGTTGACGGAGAGGTTTTGAGACGTTTTTGGAACTGGCTTGTAAACCTGCACCCTACGGAAGTACTGGATGAATCAAAACGGATCGTTGGCGCTGTAAATTTCTGCTTTATACGACCACTTAGCAACCGCTTCTAGGTCACTGAACCCTATCGCCTATACTTTAACGTATAAATTAGTAGGGTTAAAGTTGCTGAACTTGATGGGAACGGTTACTTATGAGGCGAATTCTCAGGTCTCACTACATTAAAACAGTTTCCACGACGGACCTCGATTAACATATTCGCTTGGTTGGAATCGAAGCTACACACACCTTAAAATGTTATTTTATGGTGAGGATGAATTGGTTTGTGTTCTCTGTGAAAACAGATCTGTTTTGAATATTTTGTTATCTGTTGCTTCAACAACACTAAATATTTTAGGCGCCTTTCACACACTGGTTACCTTGACCAAATTCAAGTTACCTACATTACTTTCATTGTATATAAGATAACTTGCAGTTGGTCTGTGTAACACTCTTATAAAATTTTTGTTTCAGGTCCTCTGGAATATGTTCAGTAGTAAGAACTGAAATACTTTTATTTCTTGTCAGTTTATACGCTTTTGGGGATAAATTTAAACTGATGGACAATTGGAGGCAGTGCAAGATGGGAAGCTGTCCAATTATGATTGTGGTAAACAACAATTCGTTTGATATGCATAGATCAGCTTGGTGGTTGAATATTTTGTGCTCATGGTGCTGTCATTTGAATCTACAAGTTTACATTTGCGTAGCAAAGATAATACATGGAAGATACAGAAAGAGTTTACTTTTCACTTCTGAACATATTTCCAAGAACATGAAACTGAAGTAGACACAAGTATTTCCTGGGTATTATGGCGTCCAACTCCCACTTCTAGTGGTTGCATTTTAAGCACATCATTTCACCTGATTCTATGCAGCCAGATATTTTGGTTGTCCTAAAACATTTTTTCTCAAAAAATAAGTCATAGAATTCTTCTAGACTTACTGCAAATGTTTCAGTTCAAAAGACAACAATCAAGCATATACTCAAAATTTTTCCACAGCATCACAATTGATTCATGGTTCGGAATCATTTACTAAATGAAAAATGAAACAAAATAATATTGTAATTAGTAGTGTTCTCTGAGCTGGTTGGTTTAGTTGCGGAGCTTTCGTCGTCCTTCTGGACAACATCTTCAGCATAATTTTTAGCATAAAGTGAAATGATTTAAATTTTTCCATGAGTGATATAATTGCGTCTCCCAGTAACCATCTTTACATATGTATTGACCATTTTCTATTGACTTGGATTTTAAACTTTCTGGTCACCTGATTTACTTCTTATTAGTTGGTATATTTGGTCTATATTAACGTGTTTGTTAATTGCATGTTCATTTGAGTACTAGGCTTCTAAGAATTCCCTGGCACTTTTGGTGTTTCCTCACTCTAAGATTTTGACATCTAAAATCCCATTTTTAGATATCCTAATCAGAAGAACAAACACAGGAAATTTAGAAACACAAGTATGTAGAAAATCAACGCACACAGATCAAATGCTCAACTATACTAGCAATAATCCAGTTACTCACAAAAGAAACTGTGTGGTGACATTATTTAAAAGAATTCAAACACACTGTAGCACTCCAGAGTTGAAAAGAATGGAAAAAAATACGTACAAACGGTCTTCAAAAAGAATGTTTATCCACAAAATTTCATCAAAAAGTGTTTAAAATCGAATCACAATACCAACAACGAACCATCATCAAAGACCAAAGGAAAATTCATCCTACCATAAATTAAAGATATTTCTGAAATAACAGCTAGAATATTGAAACCGTTTGATATAGATATTGCACACAAGCCAGTCGAATCCCTTAATTCGATAGTATGCAAACCGAAAGGTCCAACAGAAAAAGGAGATAAAATTAATACCATTTACAAAATAAATTGTATTAATTGTAACAGGCATTACATCGGCCAAAGTGGGCATCCCCTTCGAATCAGAATACAAGAACACAAATCAGCCGTGAAAAGTCACGATATATATTCTTTCATACCAGTGCATATAGACAGTTATGGACATCAGTTTGATTGGGATAATGTCGAAATCTTAGAGTGAGGAAACACCAAAAGTGCCAGGGAATTCTTAGAAGCCTAGTACTCAAATGAACATGCAATTAACAAACACGTTAATATAGACCAAATATACCAACTAATAAGAAGTAAATCAGGTGACCAGAAAGTTTAAAATCCAAGTCAATAGAAAATGGTCAATACATATGTAAAGATGGTTACTGGGAGACGCAATTATATCACTCATGGAAAAATTTAAATCATTTCACTTTATGCTAAAAATTATGCTGAAGATGTTGTCCAGAAGGACGACGAAAGCTCCGCAACTAAACCAACCAGCTCAGAGAACACTGATAATTGAAAATCATTCACCGGAGCTACAAATCTTCTCTATTATTTCAAAATAATATTGTTTCGAATATTTTTCCACTTCCCTGTATCTTTTTTCATACATTTCAGAAGCCTGGTTGATGTATACAGATGATGGTAATCCAACCTCTTTAGTTATTTTTATTTCCCAATTCTTCAATTAATCGAATTGTCTTTCCACTTTTATTATTAAGATTATTATTATCCGTCCTTATTTGCTGACTTTATCAGTATTTTGATTAACTTCAAATGCTCTTCAGATGTCATAATATTTTCTCACTCGTATTACTGTGGCATAAAGCAGTGCTATAAATCTATTTACCAACAGCCGATAGGTCAACAAATATGTAGGAGAAAATGGAGATGGATCGGGCATATGCTGAGGAACGTTGAGGCCATCGAATGACATCGTGCGCGAGGCCACTGCTCAAGTTGGTCGTCAGTGCGAAGGTGAAATGGAGTCGATTGTGTGATGATGAGGAGATGGTAGATTATGGGCAGTCGTGAGCTCAGTTGAAGAAGACAGAAAAAAGTGGAGATGTGTTGTTGACGCCTTATGTTTCACCCGGAATCCAAGGGAATAGAAATAATAAAATTTATTTATTCAAAGAATGAGAAATCCCTTATCTCATGTTAGTTTAATACTAATACTTGTGTATTCTATAGACAAGTATATTCTTAATGAAATCTCATGGCTTCTGTAGTTTAAACCTATTTGTGAATAGAACGCTCCTATAATTTCACTGGATTTTAGGACAACAAATTTTAAGGTATACTTTTTTATTGGTTATGTTTTTTATTTCTACTTAGATAGTCTACCAGAAAAATAATATAAACTGTCAAATGAAATAGAATATAGTTATTAGAAAGATTACAGTTAATTCCAATCAATAATTTGATGACGACTGAGTATTTTAATCAAAATTAAGTGTTTCTCTTCAGATAACTTGTAACAACCTTCGGTAAAATGAAACTTGATTTATATCACTAAAAAAGATAAAAGATGTATAGATGTATAACATTTTATCTACTGGATAGTATTTAAGAATAAAATAATTAGACTGGTAACACTGATAGCAATGTTTTCTTTTATAGGTTAATTTGGTGCGCATTTCGTCCCATCTGGAATTCGTCAGCTGGATGCACCTGTATTCCTCAGTGAGTGGTGATGTTCCCACCGAGGCTCGAACCCAGTGCCCATAGTTTCAAACTCCGAAGCGTTATCCACGAGTCCCAAATAGGATGAAATACGCATCCTGGATTCCATTGCTCTCTGAGACTGAGCACTTTGGTCCTATCAATCGACGGGAAAATCTAAAATTAAATTAAATTGTTTTCTTTTGCCTGCAGTTCTACCTTGAAACAGTTGCCCTCGGAAATGATGAGTTTATAGAGAGTTATGTCAGAAATTTACAACAAAACCTTGAATTCTTTTGGGTCTAGTGAATTTGGTTGTTAGCATTCATAAACAACGGACATCTATCAAATTCTTTAGAAATCAGATAGTAATATTTTTCTAAATAGGAAAAGTTAGTCAGATTTTTATACTTTACATTTTATGCTAATGCTGAAATTGATAAATAATGCTTGAAAATAGAAACGTACTTTTTCATTTAATGGTTAGAATGGACTCAAACCACTGAAAATATCTTTATTATTAACATCTACGCAATGTGGAAGCCACCAAACTTATGAAATGACTTAGAACAACAGGCTGTGTACTGAGAAGTTCTTCAGATTCGAAATATTTTAGTATTGGTGCAAATTATCGATTATTTTCTCATCTCTAATTAGGTCCACCATAGGTCTTTCACTCAAAAGCATTGACCATAATATCAACCGGTGTCATAATGTAACAACATAAATAGTCATATAATTTCCGATATGTTTTTTTAATTTAAAAAAAAATATTCTAGGCTTTCGAGTTCCCAGTGGAATATAGAGCTTCAAGCAAGAACTCTGAAGTTTCAGTTGGAATGGATTTTATTTTTACGGAGGGTGGTTGCTAGCCTCATGCTCAACCTTCCATGCTTACCGACCTTACTACCAGCCTAGCGAAGTTTAGGAGTGAGTCAGCCGAGGATCGAACCTCGGATCACATTCGTGGTTAGCGAGCGTTCTATCACTAAATCACCGGCGGCCGTTTTCTAAGTGCAGATTAGTTTTCTCAGAAATATTATAGTTATATTCGTTAACTGTAATTTGTATATTACTCATACTTGCTTGAGAATTCGTCATCTACACAGATCATAGAAAAACAGGTTGGGTACATTTACGAAATTTAGTTGATTGCATCTGAGATGGCGAAAAAGTAAACCAGCATCATATTAGATTAATTCTGGGTAATAAAACTGCTTAGCAATTTATGCACGATTACAGAACGTCTACTTAGTATATCCAATTTTTGGTGAAGTCTATGCAATCTGTATATTTCAATTTTAGAAATTTTTATCAAATGTCTATTATTCTGATATCACGCTGTTAAGAAAGAATAAACAAGTTTATACTGAACCTTATTTTTTCTGATTGTATCGTTTGAATACAGGTTAAATAGTATGTATATTTAGTGATATTGATTCGAATGTGGTCTAATTGACGCTATACACGTTCATACTGATTGTTGAGACTTGGTAATGTGTGACTGAGTGTGAGTTGAGCAAACTTACTACAGTCGATATGAAGAATGATACCAAACAAAATGTGTTGTTACTTACTTGGTTTTTAGCGAAATTGCAAACAATAGTCTCGGAATTATTTGGCTAAGGCAGTAACTTTAAAATATTTTGGATCTGTTCAGATGCAAGGCAAACTTTTTAAACTTCTCACTGTGATTTTTTAAATTTTTGCACAAAATTAATGTACGCATGAAGAATATCTGATGTCGACTACCTATTTCTTTTAAATATTTTAGAATTTTTCTCTCTCAACTATTACAACCTACATTATTCAAAGGTTTTAGTTATTACTGATTTGCAAGTGCTTCTTATTATTAACAGTAAGTTTGGAAATGATTGAGTCAGTTACCAACACAATAGGAAATAATCAATTTATTCTGTCATCAACATTGTAACTTACATTTCTAAGATCATATGGTTCCTCGAGTTTTGAGTACTGATCCTGGACAGTATCCATCTTCACCAAATTTATTTTTAACTTTATACCAGCTTCCCTTCTTTTCTACGATCTCCACCCATTCTCCTTTCTCTACTGTTAATTCTTGTTCAGCCTTTGCTTGAAATGAATCAATAACCTGAACAATACTGAAGGGAATATAGTGTAATTGTATAATTTATAAATAAAATAAATGTCTAATAAAACTACAGGTAATATAAACAGAAAGATTTTAGACATCTAATTCTTTGAAACGGTTGCATAACTAGTCATCTTAATTTTTTACAGGCATTTGCTTATTAACAAGAGATCAATATATCTATGCATAGTCACTTAAAAAAAATATATGTATAATCGCAAGTAGAAGTCTGAATATTGAGCTGTCAACGATTGCACCATACTCAACATTAAATCAAGAGATACTTCCACAGTTTATTTAGAAAAAAATCTTTTAGATATGATAGAGAAGATTTGTAGCTCAGGTGGATGATTTTGATGTGGTTGTGTTCTCTGAGCTAAATTGTTAATTTGCGAAGTATGCGCTGAAGATGTCACCAGTAGGGCGATGAAAGCTTCGAGTTGTTAGCTTCACACCCAACCTTCCTTCTTATCCGGGCTTGTTATTTGCTAGATGGGGCTTAGAAGTACGCAGTCTGGGAATCGAATCCTGTTCCCTTATGTGGGTGTCAGGTATCCTGCCAATGAATCATATACTTCTCTATAATATAAACAGCTAAAATGCGATACGCTTCATATCTTTAAATATTCCCATTTTTTAATATTAGAACAAAACATATAAGCGAACCATATTGTTTTCAATTAGATCTTCTTCAGGCTTTACTCTAATTTACATAGATTTATTTATAAAAATTTAAACCAATGACGGTGATTTTGTGGGTCAAATAAGAGTAATAATAATAATGTGGTAAATGTTTTGAACGTAGATAATAACAATGATTATAATGATAACAAAATATTTTCTAGAGTTTGGTTTGTGAGGGTTAGTTATGTTTTCACGAGTTGATCACGGATTGATATCAGTTAGAGAACCATTGAAAACCAGTACTGGATAGCTGCTGAATCATCCTAGTTTGGGAATCATCGGAAGTACGCACCCACTGGGATTCGAACCCAGGACCTTCCACTTACAAGGCAAGTTCTCATACCATTCAGCCACTGGGACCTGATACAATGGCTCATGAATTCTAACTTCTACGAATTCGTGATTTAGCGTGACCCCAAAATAATGAGGTTTATGCAGGTGGTGATAAGAATAACAAAGGTATAGACCCCGGTGAGTGCGTACTGATGAAGAGTCCCAAACAAGGACGAAATAGCTGCCCAGTACTCCCAGGTTTTCCAGTAGTTCTCTAACTGATGTCAGCTCATGGTGAAATCCTCCATGCAATCAAACAAAATCCCTACAAAACCAATACTTGACAATTAAATAAATAAATTAGGTCAAATCTTAAAAGTTACGTAATACTAAAGGTGAAGTGGACAGATAGTCAGACTTTAAATAAACATCATAAAAATACGAAGGAGATGGAAAATAGGAAAGGGTGAGAGGGTTTTGAATAGAATTTACCTAGGCCATGGGAGAGACAAAGGTAGAACAAACTTCTTTTGTATGCAAAGACTAGGATTGTTCTCTCGGATTCCCATAGCTTCGGCTATATGTAAAGACAATATTATTATTTGATTCACAAAATCACCGTCATTGGTTTAAATTTTTATAAATAAATCTATGTAAATTAGAGTAAAGCCTGAAGAAGATCTAATTGAAAACAATATGGTTCGCTTATATGTCTTGTTCTAATATGCTTCATAACCAATGAATCTTAAAATCTCCTACTCACATTAGGAGAGTTAGTATATATATATATATATATATATATATATATATATATATATATATGCGTCGGTGGCACAGCGGTTAGAACGCTCGCCGACCATGAACATGGTCCGAGGTTCGATCTCTGGCCGACGCACTCCTTTACCTTGCTAAACCAGTATTGAGACTGGTAAAGAGGAAAGGTTGGGCATGAGGCTAGCAACCTGTAAAAACAAACACAGCTACAGAAACTTCAAGCCACTAGCTTGAAACCCTATGATCCACTGGGAACGTGAGGGAATATATATTTTTATTTAACGTCTCTTAGGAAGCTTTTTTCTAAAAGATGATAATTTTTATTTGTTTAAATCTATATTTTCATAACTGCAGTATGGATTTCTGGTGAATTCCCTGCTAGCAATTGTGATATGTATGCATAAAGATATAAAATCGTAAAGTGGTTCTGCATTTTTCCACCTATCAGTTTGTTTCATTGCTTTATAGCATGTGAGTTCTACTTTTCAATGTGTCCAGTGTTCAGCTAAGCTCTTCAGGCAGTTTACTTGGTACAGGATTTTCATCAATAGTTGAAGCTGAGGAAAATTTAATATTCAACAACTGAATGGCTTTCCAGTAAATTTAGGCATAAGCATACTTTTGTTTCTTGAAGAATGGATTGTTTGTCTTGAAATACATATTTTTATTTTTCATTTAGCTCAAATGTCGTGTGGGAGTATGACGAAAAACATTTTTCTTAGTTTCAAAGTGAATTGTCTTCTATGTTTATTGAATACATAAAAAATATTTGAAATACGAGATGATAGGCGGTTTTAATACTGACTTTGTTAGTTGAATAGAGCAAAGAGTAGTAATTTATCTGCCTGAAGTAAAATAACTGGATGTGTAATCTGAATGATTGCTTTTATACTGTACGCAGTTTGCTTAATATTTGTGTGTAAGACACTCTAGTATCTTTCTGGAGAATTAGATAGAAATGTGATTAGCCGTTTAATCCAATAATATTATTTCATATTGAGTTATTGGTTGCAGATTTTGATTTTTTTCTTGGTGGTATGTAATCATTATTTCCTTGAATGTCATACCACTTACCATCAATCTGTAACAGTGATGAATCCCAGTGGTATACAGTTTACAGTTTATGACCCAACAATTCCTAATTTAGGCATACTGCTCTTCAATGTGACAGTTCCTCATCAATAATGTCATCAAGAATCCAACAGTATGATAATGTTAGCTTCACACTTTCATAAAATTCTAATAAAAGTACAGAAAGTCAGTTATGTAAACCACTACTTGCCGTTCTTTAACACTAAAAGCAAGGCCACTCCATTAAAATATATAATATATACATAATATAAATATTAGACTATAAAATTAGTGGTCTTGAACTTTATCTTATGTACGAAAAAGTGAATTTTCTAAAGGATCTGAAAAATGTTTTTTTATTCAATTTTAGATTCTCCCGTCGACTGATTGGACCGAAGTTCTCGGTCTCAGGTTGACATGTCGGCTTCTTGTGCAGATGCTTTGACAATATCTGGGCATGTAAATAGAATTTAGTTGATGGATGGTGACTATGGGACCGAGCACTTCGGTCCAATCAACCGACGGGAAAATCTAAAATTCAATAAAAAATAATCACTATGACCTGTTGCACAAGTGGTGGGTCTAGTGGCCCAAATGGTCTAGTAGATAACGCTTTGGCATTTGAAACTATGGTCACTGGGTTCGAGCCTCAGTGGGAGCATCATCACTCAATGCGGAATGCAGGTAAATCCAGATGACGAGTTCCAAATAGGACGAAATGCGCATCCTGGATTCCACTGCTAGTTACCATCCACCAATTAGATCTGAAAATGTGACAAAACAGTTGCTCACTGTTTCTTGGTTTCCAGTAATTCTTTGGATGATGCTGAATTGTCATGAAATTATCCTTGGAATCAGTTCAATCCCCCAAGGGGAATAATCTAGTGGTTACTTATAGGTGAACAGTGACTTATTTCACTTAGTCGATGTCGCCATAATGATAGGTAACCTTTGTTAGATTTTTTGATCAATTCACTTTAATTTATTGTCTCATCACTTAAAATGTTGTACACAACAAAAAGAATAGAATTACTAACATATAACTAGTGTAATGTGTGTGTATCTAGTCCTCTCTTTGGTGCAGGCTGAATTCTATCAGTCAAGTTTGCAATGTGGCCACCATGCTAGGTGGTTCACCATCACGGTGCACTGTGAATTGTTGGTATTAGATGGTTAGAAATGGTTGCAATCTGCAGGAAACTTTGGACCTAAGTTTCGTGCTAGTTAGCACTCATCAGAATCTCAGAAGGGACATGAATTCCTTCAAGAGTGCAGGTACGCCTTGATGACGATTGCCAACTAGAACGAAACCTAGGGCAAAGTTTTCCACTGACTGCTTCCAGTCATCTAATACCAACAATATAAGGAAGATAATGATATTGCATATAATTCCAAACTGTCACTTAAACACTGCTGATAAAATTCGAAATGTTTTTAATTAACTCGATCATTAGATTTTTTTCTACTCAAAATGATAAATGTATCCTTACACGAAAGTTATAAGAATGTTTGATGAATTTCGCAAGCAGTGTCCAGCTTTATGCGCTTGCGGTAGTATATATTCGATAATAAAGGGTAACAATAAATTTGGAGTGGTTCAGAATTGTTTTTAGTGTAATTGTGGATGTAAATTCATTGATTTAACAAAAATGACAGCTGCTTATATGCATGGCTTAATACGTATCCTAGTGCGCAAAACTGCAGCAACAAAGATTTGAATAAATTAGATAAATAAATATACATCTGACCTGAACGTGATGCAGATGCCATCATGTCTTACATGATCAATACTAGTTCAGTTGATTTCAAATTAAACTTTGTTTTAGATACAAATAGTGTTCACTTTGAACAAAGTTCCAGTCACGTTGTAAGCCTAAAATCCATCAAACTCTCATATATATATATATATATATATATATATTACTTAGAAAAGTTAACCCTACTGTTTTGTATCACTCAAGCTTTTGTGTGGCCCAGTCTATGTAGTGAATGTATGTTCTGTTGACTGTGTTTTGCCTCCCAGTATCATAAGTTTTTAGTCTTTATTATTTCCGAAATTGTGGATTAATATTCAAAATGTTTTATTTAAAGTTGTACTCTGTATATGACAATGGATCTCGACATATTGTTCCGCTTTTTTGCATTTCCACTGATTAATTCGAAAACGTAGTTGACGTTTTATTTAGCTTGATATTATTTCCCAATATGTATCGCATTCTTATGGATTCTTTCAATATGTGTCACAGTATATTAAAGTCAATTATACAGAGTATAATTCTACACGGATCAGAAACTTGGCAGGTGGGTCACTTTCATATCTGTTGTATGTATGATAAATATGTAGTTGACCAAAAGATAGTTTCAAACACAGTTCATTTTACTTACTCTCTCTTTGATCCTGGAGACTTGACAGCACCTGCTGGAATCATATATCTTGTCTGTAAGAAAGGGAGAAGTCACAGATAAATTTGTTGTAAGTATGGAAAATAGGAAATTATGTATTATTTCCAATTTAGTATAGAAAAGAGATTTCCGGTAGTGAAATAATTATTTCTATTGGTTAACAGCTTAGAATGCAACTTCAATAAGCAAGTCTGACAGAAGACACTTTAAAAAAAAAACTACGTTTTGTCATCATGGTACTCATCGTCCGGACTCTTGTCTTCAGTTAAATCGTTCTTATAATAATTAGACGAGCTAGAAAGTCCTTTATTATTTATTTTGAATAAGTACTCACTAATACACTTTAAATGTTTAAACCACTTCAGATTTTAAAACATAAGGAGATATTAAAAATATTTTCCTATAATGTTTTTACTAGGCTTAGTTAATTCAAGTTGTACATTTAATAAACTTATGAAACTAATGTTACACTCAGTCACGCAAATCGATGGGAGTTCATTCTAGCATTATTTGTGATAATTGAGCTCGTATGAAACAACTAATTTTTTAGGTCATTTCATGTATCGCGTTAGTGAACCGGTTATTAAGCGGATTCCTTTTTAAATTAACTGGACAAAAGTGTGCTGTTATTATTATAAAGGTAAATGGATTACATATTGAGGTTAACCCTTTGAAATATACGAAATAATAAAGAACGATAATCACATTTAATTCAGGCGTACATGACAAGCGGCTGTTAGTACTGTAACAAATTTTTAATAATCACACTTTGGTAGCCTTAGATGACACGTTATCCTGATATAATTAAAAAGTACAATCGTCATTGAGAGCTGCTAAAACTTACCAACCCTCGATTTGTACAGACAAAATAGTTGTCTGAATAATTGTAATGCTAAATTAAGTAAATGATACCTACAAATTCATAATGGGGGTGTACTGTTGTTCAGTTTTTGCATTTTCTAGTTACAGCAATTGATACACTATCTTTGGCCGAATAAATATAAGAGTAAATAAGAAGACAGTTGCAGCGAAGAAAATTTTCTTTTCGACGAAGTCATCATCTAGGCTGTACATTCGTGTATTTATATCAAATGGATGGGAAAGTTCCAGAATAATATCCGGTCAAGGGTCAAATTAATAAAAATTAAAATTGGGAATTAGAATGCCATAATAAACAGGGGGATGGATAAAACAAACAAAATAGCATTAAAATAACTAAGAAGACTGACATTGTGCAATTAGGGGTTAGAAATGTAGAAATAACAAAATAGACAGGATGTTTGGATAAAAACTAATGTGATGAATAATTGTTTATGCAATCAGGGATTAAATGTGTAGAAATAGTAAAATGACAAAATAAACACTAAGTTCGGGTAAGAAAATATGGTAGTGTAAACAGGGATTAAGAAAAACTTGAAATAACATGAATAAACAGGAAGTTTAGATAAGAAAGGCGATGGGATGGTGATTACTAAAAATTACTTGTTTATGATGGCCATGGCAAGGACAGGGGTTGGACGTATTTCTTTTGTATACAAAGCGTGGGTTTGAGCTTTTGTATAGCTAGCGCCTCGGCTATGCCCAGATGTCTTGATTTTACTCCCTTTGATGGGTTTGATCGAATCTTGTAAATGATTTTGAAGGATTTTTCGAGTGGCGCTGAATGTCCTGAATTCACCAGGTGTTCTGTCACCGAACTATTTACCCGTTTTCGTTCTCCTTTTACTAGCCAGGCTGGATAGTGTTCACGAGCGCGTTTTTCAAGTCGGCGCATGGTACGGCCAACGTACTCAGCTCCACAAGAGCAAGTAAACTGGTATATGCACGTTGAGGTGGCCCAATGCGACAGCTTGTCTTTCGCGTTCTGGCTGAACAGTTTCTTGCAGGAAAACGTCAGTCGTAGGCTAGCGGCGAAGTATGTTTTCCTCAGCGATTTTGAGAGGCGTCTGCGAAGGATTTCTGCTTCAATCTCACCTTTGAATTCTAGATTAAGCAGAAGCATTTTCTTTGGGACGGATTGGACTTGTTCAGAAGTCTTCTTAGGTTTGAGATTCTTTTCTATGAACCTGGGCGGGAAACCGTTTTCCATCAGGGTTTTTCGAAGATTACGCAGTTCTTCTTCAACCACTTCCTCGCTGCATATCTTCCGAATCCTCGAGGAAAGAGCGTATATCAGGTTCCTCTTTCTGCTCAGGGGCACGAAGCTTTGAAAGTTGATGAATTGTCCATTCCATGTAGGCTTTTTGTATATGGACCTTTTCAGGGAGTTGTCGGCGTTTCTTGTCAGATGGACGTCGAGGAAGTGGAACATTCCGTCGGATTCAGTCTCAAGTGTGAAGTCGATGTTTGGGTGGGCATTATTGAAAATTTGAAGTAGGTTTTTTAAATCACAGTTCTCATCACAAATAATGAAAGTATCATCGATGTATCTCTTGTAGAGATGGAGGTCGTTGATAGTTGTTGATAAGGCGTTGTTCTCTAAGCTAGCCATAAAGCAGTCGGCTAGAAGGGGTCCTAAGGGAGAACCCATTGCTACTCCATCTACTTGCCTGTATATTTCTTTGTTGAAACTAAAGTATACGTTGAAGGTGCATCGAAGTAACAGTTCTTTCAGGTAATGAATTGGTATATCGACATTGATGTTATTGGATTCAATGTAGTCACAAAGGAAACATACGGTTTCTGTCAGTGGAACGTTGGTGAAGAGAGACACGACATCCAGGGAGACCATTTTCTTTTCTGCCACATTGACATTCTTAATTGAATCAACAAAGTCGAATGTGTCGCAGAGGTTATGTCTTGACAGCTTCTCTTTCACCGGCCCGAGAATCTCCACCAGCCATTTCGCGATTGTATGATATGGGGAATCTATCATATCTAGTATTGGGCGGAGTGGGACGTCTTGTTTATGTACCTTGGGTAAGCCGTACATACGTGGCGTTGTAGAACCAGATGGGCGCAGTTGTTCGTATAGCTTTGAACTGATAATGGATTCGTCCTTCATTTTCTTCAATATCTTTGTTAGCTGGAGCTCCGTCTGTTCAGTGGGATCTTTCTGTGGAGACTGTTTCTGAAACTTTTTATCATCGGATAGTATCATCGAGAGTTTGCTTAGGTAGTCTGATTTGTTCATCAGGACGATTCCGGAGCCTTTATCTGGTCGCGTGATGATCAAGTTTTCATTATCTTTCAGTTCTTTCAGCTCCTTTCGATGTTCTTTGGAAAGGACGTTACGGAGGCTGGGTTTTTTGTTGATATAATCGAGACAGCAATTTAAAACGGTTGATTTGAAAAGTTCTGCATTCTCATATGAGATTGGGACGAGATCTTTCGTCTGGTCGATTAAATTCTCAAATTGCACTTTCGTGTTGAGTTCATTCACTTTTGACGTTGCATCACAAAACTTAGGCCCAAGTGCTAAGATTTGCATTTGAATTGGAGATAGTTGAACATCAGAATAATTGTACACGTATTTTTCTGGACAAGTAGGAAAGACGGTTTCTTTTGTAACGGACTTTAGGCTTTGGTTTAGTTTCATTATAACATCATCTGTTCTTTTCTTTGTAACCGTATTGGAGTAGTTTTCGAATGCTGTTCTCTCGTCTTCAGATAACTCATGGAGAACGTGGGAGCTTTTTGAGATATTCTGCTCTAGCTCAGGTAGTCTTGATCGCACTGCATCGATGTGATTCAGAGTGTGTCGTTTCAGCGTACGTGAGTTAGGGGATATGTGATTTCGTCTGAGATGCTTCCAAAATACTTTGGGATATTCATGTTTCTCGAGACAATTCTTCAAGAAGAAAATCTTTGCGTTCGCCTCAGCAAGCTTGACGGACAAACGTAGAAACTTGTTCAGTTCCCTTACCGTCGAACGGTCCTTGCTCCTCTTTAAATCACGGAATATACACATTGGGTCATAGGAGTAAATAAGAAGACAGTTGCAGCGAAGAAAATTTTCTTTTCGACGAAGTCATCATCTAGGCTGTACATTCGTGTATTTATATCAAATGGATGGGAAAGTTCCAGAATAATATCCGGTCAAGGGTCAAATTAATAAAAATTAAAATTGGGAATTAGAATGCCATAATAAACAGGGGGATGGATAAAACAAACAAAATAGCATTAAAATAACTAAGAAGACTGACATTGTGCAATTAGGGGTTAGAAATGTAGAAATAACAAAATAGACAGGATGTTTGGATAAAAACTAATGTGATGAATAATTGTTTATGCAATCAGGGATTAAATATGTAGAAATAGTAAAATGACAAAATAAACACTAAGTTCGGGTATGAAAATATGGTAGTGTAAACAGGGATTAAGAAAAACTTGAAATAACATGAATAAACAGGAAGTTTAGATAAGAAAGGCGATGGGATGGTGATTACTAAAAATTACTTGTTTATGATGGCCATGGCAAGGACAGGGGTTGGACGTATTTCTTTTGTATACAAAGCGTGGGTTTGAGCTTTTGTATAGCTAGCGCCTCGGCTATGCCCAGATGTCTTGATTTTACTCCCTTTGATGGGTTTGATCGAATCTTGTAAATGATTTTGAAGGATTTTTCGAGTGGCGCTGAATGTCCTGAATTCACCAGGTGTTCTGTCACCGAACTATTTACCCGTTTTCGTTCTCCTTTTACTAGCCAGGCTGGATAGTGTTCACGAGCGCGTTTTTCAAGTCGGCGCATGGTACGGCCAACGTACTCAGCTCCACAAGAGCAAGTAAACTGGTATATGCACGTTGAGGTGGCCCAATGCGACAGCTTGTCTTTCGCGTTCTGGCTGAACAGTTTCTTGCAGGAAAACGTCAGTCGTAGGCTAGCGGCGAAGTATGTTTTCCTCAGCGATTTTGAGAGGCGTCTGCGAAGGATTTCTGCTTCAATCTCACCTTTGAATTCTAGATTAAGCAGAAGCATTTTCTTTGGGACGGATTGGACTTGTTCAGAAGTCTTCTTAGGTTTGAGATTCTTTTCTATGAACCTGGGCGGGAAACCGTTTTCCATCAGGGTTTTTCGAAGATTACGCAGTTCTTCTTCAACCACTTCCTCGCTGCATATCTTCCGAATCCTCGAGGAAAGAGCGTATATCAGGTTCCTCTTTCTGCTCAGGGGCACGAAGCTTTGAAAGTTGATGAATTGTCCATTCCATGTAGGCTTTTTGTATATGGACCTTTTCAGGGAGTTGTCGGCGTTTCTTGTCAGATGGACGTCGAGGAAGTGGAACATTCCGTCGGATTCAGTCTCAAGTGTGAAGTCGATGTTTGGGTGGGCATTATTGAAAATTTGAAGTAGGTTTTTTAAATCACAGTTCTCATCACAAATAATGAAAGTATCATCGATGTATCTCTTGTAGAGATGGAGGTCGTTGATAGTTGTTGATAAGGCGTTGTTCTCTAAGCTAGCCATAAAGCAGTCGGCTAGAAGGGGTCCTAAGGGAGAACCCATTGCTACTCCATCTACTTGCCTGTATATTTCTTTGTTGAAACTAAAGTATACGTTGAAGGTGCATCGAAGTAACAGTTCTTTCAGGTAATGAATTGGTATATCGACATTGATGTTATTGGATTCAATGTAGTCACAAAGGAAACATACGGTTTCTGTCAGTGGAACGTTGGTGAAGAGAGACACGACATCCAGGGAGACCATTTTCTTTTCTGCCACATTGACATTCTTAATTGAATCAACAAAGTCGAATGTGTCGCAGAGGTTATGTCTTGACAGCTTCTCTTTCACCGGCCCGAGAATCTCCACCAGCCATTTCGCGATTGTATGATATGGGGAATCTATCATATCTAGTATTGGGCGGAGTGGGACGTCTTGTTTATGTACCTTGGGTAAGCCGTACATACGTGGCGTTGTAGAACCAGATGGGCGCAGTTGTTCGTATAGCTTTGAACTGATAATGGATTCGTCCTTCATTTTCTTCAATATCTTTGTTAGCTGGAGCTCCGTCTGTTCAGTGGGATCTTTCTGTGGAGACTGTTTCTGAAACTTTTTATCATCGGATAGTATCATCGAGAGTTTGCTTAGGTAGTCTGATTTGTTCATCAGGACGATTCCGGAGCCTTTATCTGGTCGCGTGATGATCAAGTTTTCATTATCTTTCAGTTCTTTCAGCTCCTTTCGATGTTCTTTGGAAAGGACGTTACGGAGGCTGGGTTTTTTGTTGATATAATCGAGACAGCAATTTAAAACGGTTGATTTGAAAAGTTCTGCATTCTCATATGAGATTGGGACGAGATCTTTCGTCTGGTCGATTAAATTCTCAAATTGCACTTTCGTGTTGAGTTCATTCACTTTTGACGTTGCATCACAAAACTTAGGCCCAAGTGCTAAGATTTGCATTTGAATTGGAGATAGTTGAACATCAGAATAATTGTACACGTATTTTTCTGGACAAGTAGGAAAGACGGTTTCTTTTGTAACGGACTTTAGGCTTTGGTTTAGTTTCATTATAACATCATCTGTTCTTTTCTTTGTAACCGTATTGGAGTAGTTTTCGAATGCTGTTCTCTCGTCTTCAGATAACTCATGGAGAACGTGGGAGCTTTTTGAGATATTCTGCTCTAGCTCAGGTAGTCTTGATCGCACTGCATCGATGTGATTCAGAGTGTGTCGTTTCAGCGTACGTGAGTTAGGGGATATGTGATTTCGTCTGAGATGCTTCCAAAATACTTTGGGATATTCATGTTTCTCGAGACAATTCTTCAAGAAGAAAATCTTTGCGTTCGCCTCAGCAAGCTTGACGGACAAACGTAGAAACTTGTTCAGTTCCCTTACCGTCGAACGGTCCTTGCTCCTCTTTAAATCACGGAATATACACATTGGGTCATAGGAGTAAATAAGAAGACAGTTGCAGCGAAGAAAATTTTCTTTTCGACGAAGTCATCATCTAGGCTGTACATTCGTGTATTTATATCAAATGGATGGGAAAGTTCCAGAATAATATCCGGTCAAGGGTCAAATTAATAAAAATTAAAATTGGGAATTAGAATGCCATAATAAACAGGGGGATGGATAAAACAAACAAAATAGCATTAAAATAACTAAGAAGACTGACATTGTGCAATTAGGGGTTAGAAATGTAGAAATAACAAAATAGACAGGATGTTTGGATAAAAACTAATGTGATGAATAATTGTTTATGCAATCAGGGATTAAATATGTAGAAATAGTAAAATGACAAAATAAACACTAAGTTCGGGTATGAAAATATGGTAGTGTAAACAGGGATTAAGAAAAACTTGAAATAACATGAATAAACAGGAAGTTTAGATAAGAAAGGCGATGGGATGGTGATTACTAAAAATTACTTGTTTATGATGGCCATGGCAAGGACAGGGGTTGCACGCCTTATCAACAACTATCAACGACCTCCATCTCTACAAGAGATACATCGATGACACTTTCATTATTTGTGATGAGAACTGTGATTTAAAAAACCTACTTCAAATTTTCAATAATGCCCACCCAAACATCGACTTCACACTTGAGACTGAATCCGACGGAATGTTCCACTTCCTCGACGTCCATCTGACAAGAAACGCCGACAACTCCCTGAAAAGGTCCATATACAAAAAGCCTACATGGAATGGACAATTCATCAACTTTCAAAGCTTCGTGCCCCTGAGCAGAAAGAGGAACCTGATATACGCTCTTTCCTCGAGGATTCGGAAGATATGCAGCGAGGAAGTGGTTGAAGAAGAACTGCGTAATCTTCGAAAAACCCTGATGGAAAACGGTTTCCCGCCCAGGTTCATAGAAAAGAATCTCAAACCTAAGAAGACTTCTGAACAAGTCCAATCCGTCCCAAAGAAAATGCTTCTGCTTAATCTAGAATTCAAAGGTGAGATTGAAGCAGAAATCCTTCGCAGACGCCTCTCAAAATCGCTGAGGAAAACATACTTCGCCGCTAGCCTACGACTGACGTTTTCCTGCAAGAAACTGTTCAGCCAGAACGCGAAAGACAAGCTGTCGCATTGGGCCACCTCAACGTGCATATACCAGTTTACTTGCTCTTGTGGAGCTGAGTACGTTGGCCGTACCATGCGCCGACTTGAAAAACGCGCTCGTGAACACTATCCAGCCTGGCTAGTAAAAGGAGAACGAAAACGGGTAAATAGTTCGGTGACAGAACACCTGGTGAATTCAGGACATTCAGCGCCACTCGAAAAATCCTTCAAAATCATTTACAAGATTCGATCAAACCCATCAAAGGGAGTAAAATCAAGACATCTGGGCATAGCCGAGGCGCTAGCTATACAAAAGCTCAAACCCACGCTTTGTATACAAAAGAAATACGTCCAACCCCTGTCCTTGCCATGGCCATCATAAACAAGTAATTTTTAGTAATCACCATCCCATCGCCTTTCTTATCTAAACTTCCTGTTTATTCATGTTATTTCAAGTTTTTCTTAATCCCTGTTTACACTACCATATTTTCTTACCCGAACTTAGTGTTTATTTTGTCATTTTACTATTTCTACACATTTAATCCCTGATTGCATAAACAATTATTCATCACATTAGTTTTTATCCAAACATCCTGTCTATTTTGTTATTTCTACATTTCTAACCCCTAATTGCACAATGTCAGTCTTCTTAGTTATTTTAATGCTATTTTGTTTGTTTTATCCATCCCCCTGTTTATTATGGCATTCTAATTCCCAATTTTAATTTTTATTAATTTGACCCTTGACCGGATATTATTCTGGAACTTTCCCATCCATTTGATATAAATACACGAATGTACAGCCTAGATGATGACTTCGTCGAAAAGAAAATTTTCTTCGCTGCAACTGTCTTCTTATTTACTCCTATGACCCAAATATAAGAGTACACAGACACGCATACAGTCTACAGATAAAAGACTCTACTGCCAACCTTTTGAAGTATATTTGGGCATGTGTCTGAAATCAGAAAGTATCATTAATGCAGTAAAAGTGATATAATTTAAGGTGAAGCGCATGTGTCAAAGTCTTCTGTAATCACATAGTAACCAGGTTTTTAATATTGAGGAGAAGACGAAATTCAGATATAGTCAAAGGGTTGGTTTAAATCTGATTTCTAAATTTTTTTATTTCCATTTAGTGCTTTGAAGGAATTGACTGTCCGATAGGCAAAGCTGATTTGCCTACTTTTCTTTGTTGAAGTATTCCAGGGACAAAGTATTTAGAAAGGAAGATTGTATCAGTTTTTTTTGTAGTGAACAGTTTTAACTCATATACATTAATATCTGCGATTTATTAGTGAAAACTGTTCATTTTTAAAGTGTTTCCATTTAATATCGATAATTGCCTTTTTTTGCTTAGCCTTTATTTTTCCTAAACTGTGTTATCACGCAATAATTTCATATCGCTTAGCTGAATGCTTATCGTACATATGAAACTATTTCATCTATTGTTTCAATGAGTTTAAAATGATTCAAAATTCCAAAGGCCGTAAAACTAATTTTACCGTCTTAAATGTTTACTAAGTGGTAGAATTCTAAACAACGGCGAAAGTGGTCCGGGGTTCGATCCCCGGCCGACGCACTCCTAAACTTCGTTCAGGTGGTAGTAATCCCTGCAAAGAGGGAAGATTGGGCGTGAGACTAGCAGCTTTAACCCCGTAAATATAAAACCATTGCTACTGAAACCTCAGCTCAAAAAGCCTGAAACCCTGTATTCAACTGGGAACTCAAAGGAATAAAAAATAAAGACCTGTTTACCAACAAATGATTAATTTTAGGATGTAGTAAATAAATAAATATTTTAGATTTTCTGTTTCACAACAAATCCATTAGCATATTTTTAGCAGTTCACCTGTACTGTCGAACATACAATTCAGAATAAAGTCTCTTAGAAAATATTTCGAACGCCGCGTTAAGTGTCTCGATGATATAAAATATCTCCCATCCGTAACGGACTTATTATTTTTTTTATCTTTCAGTGTTAAATTGTCTTCTGAGCGACAGTGGTAATAACGCAATAATACCTTCATAATCAGTTTCCTATGAATAAACAGAAAATGATAGAGTAACAGCCATGTAGTGCATGACGATTGCAGCTTAAGTGAAAAACTGAATTCTAATATCAGCTTCTGAGTTATTCACCAGATGATCTAAAAGCTCACTAGCGAGGGGGAACTGATGTTTCTCTCTTATTCCTTTTCGTTCCCAGTGGAACATAGAGCTTCAAGCTAGAGCTTTGAATTCTCAGTAGCAGTGGTGTTTTTTACGGGATGGGGTTGCTAGCCTCATACCGAACTTTTCCTCATTACCTGGCTTAGTACCATCTAAGCGAGGTAAGGGAGTGAGTCAGCCGACGATCGAACCTCGGACCACTTGCGTGGTTGACCACTGAACGATTGGCAGAGGTGGAACGGATAGTTGGGATAAATCCATATCACACTACTAGATGTCATATCTGTCCGTCTGTCTATTTATGTAGTTATTGGTCTGTTTGTTTATTTTAGATTTAAGTGATAAAGTACTGATTAGATTAAATAATGAGTTTTCTACTTTAACCAAGTATTTCCCTTATTTGCTTCTCTTCGTTTATTACTGGTACCCTAAATAATATTGACAAGTGTCATTCCTCTGTCACCACTAACTGTCTTAATGTATCCAGTCACATGTATATTTAAATCATGTAGTTTGCTAATATTCCACTAGTATGGAATCTTAGTGATTATATTATTATCATTATCTTTATCAGTATTATTACCATCCTCACTCATTCCTTGAGTTTCCAGAGGAACATAGAATTTCAGCAGCACATCTATAGTGTACTATATTTCCAGCCGTCATTTCCATTTGTCTCCACAACTACCCATAAGCGTTTATTTCCTGTTCACACGACCTTTCTCACTTTACTCACGGAACTATACCCAACTCATCTCTTTGGAGTGGGGCTCTATTCGATGACATAGTTAGTGATATCAACTGAATGTCTCTTCAACGTATTTCGAATCCAGTTCCATTCCCCTTTGCATATTTGTTGGGTAGTAGGTTCTGGGTTGTCTTTTTATCAGAGTTTCTTGTTGCTTATTCTTTCTGGCGCGTGATCTGATTTTCGATATTAAACCAAAGATGGCAACTGTTGATGGAAGTTTGAAGCCTGTTGGAAATACTGCTGAGGACTCGTGCCAAATCTTTGAACTACTTAGAAGTACTCACTGATTTGAAATCAGTGTTGAAAATTTGGATCTTTGTACTTGTTTTGAGTATCAAGGATCTACCTGCTGATTTCAGAATAATGAACACCCATCTTACTTTGACATTTTCATTCCTGTCTCCTTTGGCTGAAACCATACTGTTCAGATAAGTTAAGGAAATGCCTTACTGTAGATTTTTCTCGTTGATGATGAGTGTTGTTTGTTGTCGGCAGTCGGCTTCTTCGACACTTTTCTCTTTTTTATGTTCGCTTGGTGTCCTGTTTACTACTGGCCCTGCTGCTAACTTGCCAGGTTTCGCTTTCATATCTTTGGTTTTCTATGCGAAATCCAAATGTACTAGGATGTTTTTGCCAATTCGACTCATACCTCTCTTCTCATATTTTGTAGAGTTCAATTCCAATTCATCTATTCTCATATATTTGTAAAATTTCTGTATTATATCTTTTTCTACCGACCTCAACAATGGTGTGGATATTCCATGTCCCCAAGTTTACTTTTGCTTTCATTGAAAGAAGACAAATTGGTCTACTGGCTCACCGAAGACTTTCATTTGATCTCGTCATCCATCCTCGAATGAACCTCTTCCCCGATTCCAGAGGGGAATGAGTTTATTCTTCTGTTCTTTCGCTTGCGGTGGGATTGTTTGTTACGAAGTGGAGTTGCTTTCTCCAAACTCGATCTTCCCACTTTTCCAGATACAGGAGTGGTTAGAAAGCTTGGCAAGGTTAATCACGATACTACTTAGACATATTCAGATCTACCTCTTTCCAACAAAACATTTAGTGTGTACTTACAGAATATTCTGATTCATGCATTTTATTATTTCTGAGGTATTTTAGTAAAAGTCAAAAGTTCGATTGTAACAGGAGTAGCAATGATGACATTAAACATAATACGATTATTTATTGGTATTCTGTTTTGCAAACTACATAATTACTTGTGTTGAAAAATAAAATTTAGAGTCTTGTCAACCCGTTAGATCTTAGGATAGCCAATATTTTTCCTAAGTATTGTTAAAAAGTTTAATTAGTAATACGCTTGATGAAGTTAATTATTAACTGTATCCAAATAAAGCTAATATCATTTATATGAAGCGCTTTAAATAATAGCTACCATAGAATATTCTCTGCAGTGCCATTCTAAGAAGTTCATAGGTATATGCATATCCATAACCTTTTATATAGGTC
Organism: Trichobilharzia regenti; assembly: GCA_944472135.2. Lineage (NCBI taxonomy): Eukaryota > Metazoa > Platyhelminthes > Trematoda > Strigeidida > Schistosomatidae > Trichobilharzia > Trichobilharzia regenti. The sequence continues at coordinate 115,707,104 of OX235262.1, read as the reverse complement.
AGTCACATAGTTTAACTAAACAATACTGAGTTTATGTTAAGGTTATCACACAGTTATACAATGATTTCATTAAGTCACACGCTTACCGATGCGAAGAGAAAATGAAGACTAAGCGACAGATTGTTATAAACAGAACAGTATTAACTCGTTCATTAAATGGTGTACATAGAGTGGTATTAGGTCATATTTGTATCATGTCAAATCATGTAACCTATAACCTGTCATTACAGGACGTTTCGTTTTTTTATTTACAACAAGGTATTAGAAATAATAGGAATAAACCTAACTTATGTTAAGTGCACCGATTTTGTTCATTTCTACGCGTCTAGGATATGCAACATATACAGCACAATGCTTCCTTTTTTAATTCCGTAACACATACTTTACTCTCGCTCCCTTGTCAATGATAACTATGTTCCATAAGTTTGTAATTTTAAAAATTAATTATCAAAACTTCAGAATGCAGTACATCATATTTTAGTGACTATTATTAAGGATTAATATTCGTTATTTTCCATGAGAAAATAATGGCTTGTTTTTATGACTTTGCCTATGATTGGCTATCCTCAATAGCTACCATGCCATATTGTTTATTTATATTCTTATTGATTGTTCCACTGACCTTATTTATATTTGACCTTTTGGTTACATGGCTTTCTCCTCATTGGCTGATAAATAGAGTGTGTGTCTATCATTCTATTGATTTTAGACTGACCTAAATATTAAGTTTCTAAAAAATTGTCTGCTATTCGCAGCTATCATGAATGCGGAGAATAATGAGTCAGCTGAAAAAATTTCGTCTCGTAGACACCCTTAAAATAATAATTTATGTGTTAACAAACAAAATTAATAGCATTAGAATTGCTATGCTAAAATAAAATCAACATGAGTTTTACTACAGAAGAGTTTAAAGTTGAAATAAAAGACATAAGAAGGGGAATGATTTTATTGGGCGTAAACCTCCAAAAGCACTTTCAAAAGAATGAAAATGTGAATTGAAAATGATAATGACGACGATGTGAAGCAAAACCTGATTTCCTGGAACATAACTGGAACCAAGATAAGGGAAGGAGTTTTAGAAATTGGTTTTGAATATAGGGTTTATTTTATCTACACATAATTTGTGTGGCTGCTATAAATAATTGATGAAAACACTGAATATTCTAGTGTTTACAGTGTTTCGGCGTGTTAGCTTTGTTAACTATTTAAGAAGACCAATCATGAGGAGGTAAAACAACTGGGTTCATACGACACCCTCAAATAAACGATTTTGATGTATTACATTTACTTTTTGCTAAGCAAACTGGATAATTTTTTGCAAACCATTTCATGGCAAAGGACTGACTTAGTTCATTTTAATCAGATCCACAGGAAGGTGTGTAATGACAGGTATGCAGAGGTAGACAAAAGTTATATTCCGCGTATTATATAACCATATTCCGACTTGGTTATACTAGGGTTAAGTTAGTGACGTAGAAAGTGCTTGGGACTAATTAAGATAAAGACTTTATTGCATTTTGGCTTTTTTATCTTCTTGCATTTCCAGATTCAAAATTAGTGTCTTCTGTGATACAGTAATTTGGTAAGGATTGATTTATTTCTTTTGATTCTTATCAGTTTACTTTAGAGACTATTCATCATTGCAAACTTTCTTCTGCCCACTCTTTGAGTATTTTTCTAATTAAATTGGTGCCCTTAGTTATTCACTTGCATCAGTATGAAGAGTGATACAGCATTCTTCTTAAACACTAGTTTATGGATGGCGTGACGAAGGAAATATCCACCTAGAGCATTTCGGCCTTTCTCATAGACGGTGAAACAAATCCAATAAATATTGTCAGCTGCGTCATCGGAGCATCTTTTGGTCTACACAGTATACAGTAAAGAGACTGTATTAGTTTTTGTATAAAACTTATATAACAGATTTCACCAGACACCCATAATTTCATGATTTTAACATATTCTCACGGTTTTCTTGCTCTCCGAACTTGAATTTCTACATACAAACTTTTTGATATAAGTCTAAGCATCATTTTGGTGCAATTCACTAAAAAATCAAACGTCGTATATAAATCATTAGTGATTGTATAGGTTATTATTCATGACCCGGATGAAAAAAGTTGATTTATTGTCATTCTTTCCTTCACTGTTTCGGGTCTTTCTATTCATTTTTTCGAGTAGAACATGATGCTTCAGGCTTTCGAAGTTGTACTAACGTTTGTGTTCTTCTTATGAGGTGCGATTTCTATCCAAATACCTAACCTTCCTTCTTTCCTGGTTTTGTTATTGGCTAGTGAACTAGGCGGCATTCAAAAGTGTGTGTGTGTGTGTGTGATGGGAATCAAACCTGAACTTCCCGTGTAGCTGATAAGTATTCTACTATAGATGCATTGGCGTACTCGCCGATTTGTAATCCTTGTATTTGTCTTAATTTGGGATTGTTGGTCTATAAACTTGCGATTTTATATTGGTTTGTCTGCTGTCGTTTATATCGTAATTCAGAATGTGTCTTCATTTGTTTATTGCTGAATTGTCGCTGGTATACTTCAGCATTTGATCTTGGTCAGGTAACTTTTCGTATACTCCATTTCCTTACTTGTATACACCTGTTCTGTTGACCAGTATAAGTGGAAGTGAAGTTGCACTAACTAAATTTGATGTTATCGAAAGTAGTACTAACTAGGCTCACATTTTCTCACTTATCCCTTTGAATAAAAGAGAATGCTTCATTGCTACAATGTACCAAAAATTTCATATGGATCAATTTTGGAATTATTGATTCTAGTCTTCAATTTAAAATTGCATCAATCATTTCCTACTCAAACCATTCTATCAGTTATTGCTCATTGTAGTTAAGATAGTTATGGTTTATTGATGACCTGATTTGCATCAATTTCTAAACGACTCCTTCATTTGAAAGTGTAACATCAAAAGAAAAATCTTTTTTCTCAAGATATTTATCACTTTTATATCATATAAAATGTTTGAACTAAAGAGTGAATAAGAAGATCGTTTGTATTTAAATTGTGTACAGTTCTTGTTAAAAAAATCATCAGCATCTTATTTATGGACAATCGCAAATAAATATTTAATTGGTGGATGGTGACTGGCAGTGGAATCCAGGATGCGCGTTTCGTCCTATTTGGGACTCATCATCTAGATGTACAGAAGAATCTCAGATTCAATTAAATTAATATAACCCGTTGCACAAGAGGTGGCTGTTGTGGCCCAAGTGGTCTAGTAGATAAAGCTTTGGCGTTTGAAACTATGGGCACTGGGTTTGAGCCTCGGTGGGAACATCATCACTCACTGACAAATGCAGGTACATCCAGTTGACGAGTCCTAAATAGGACGAAATTCGCATCCTGGATTCCACTGCTAGTCGCCATCGTCGAAGCATCTGCACAAGAAGCGGACATGTCAACCTGAGACCGAGCACTTCGGTCCAATCAATCAACGGGAAAATCTCAAATTTAATTAAATCGCAAATGAAATTTGGTGTAATATTCTTAAGAGTATTCCATAGAGCTCTTGGTTAGCTTCAAGTGAATAAACACAGAATTATTCTGTGTTTATCGAGAGCAGTCAAAAATAAGAAGTTCAGGCAATAAAAAATCTTTTCATCCACGTTATCAGTTACAAATCCTAAATGTTATTTTAAATAAACTCTGAAATTTAGATAATTACATAGAGTAGCTACAAAACAAACATCAGCATAATATTCATAGATATATTCATTAGTATTTAACCTCGAGATGGATATCTTAAAGTTTTATAAAGACGTATTTTTGGTGGAGTTGACGAAGTAAACTTTAAAGACATTTATTTAGCGATGACATTAGTTAGCCGTGGCATTATGTACAGAATTTACGAAATTCTTAACTGCTAAGCCGCTGCTCATCTCTCTGTTTAAAATTCTTGTTCCTACTTCTGGTATGGCTTGATGGTCTACGAGTTAGCTCGCCTTGTAACAAGAAGGTCCTGGGTGCGAAGGCCGGTGGGTGCGCACTGTGAAGAGTCCAAAACTCGGACGAAACAGCTATCCAGTACTCCCAGATTTTCCAATGGTTCTCTAACTGATGTCAGCTCATGATTAAACCCTTCAACAAATTCGGAAAAGTGTTGAACAAAGACGACAGTTACATGCCTCCTCAAACTCAACGTATTCATATCGCTTATGAAAGTGGACCATAATTAGACTTTCAAATGCCCCAAAACTTTAGGTATAACAGAACAAGATGATATACTTTTAAAAAAAACTCAAAATGCTAAATGCATCCGTAAAAACTATGAAAATTATGACCTTTTTTCTATTAGTGTCTACTTATATTATTACACCTGAAGTGAAACTGAAACAGACTTACAAAGAATACTTGCGGTTAGGTGAAAAGTATGATAAAAAGTTATTGAAATAAATTACTATTGTCTAAATTCCATTGAAAAAATATGGCAAACGTCTTGAATTACTAATCGGCACGTTTTATTCTGCGCCTCAAGTATATTCATGAAATCTTATGCATATTTGTTTCAAAATCGCTAGTCAATAAATAGTGATCATATTTTTTGTTAATGCAAGAGCCTACTGACCTTTAAATTTTAAACCGAATCGACACACATGAGAATGTAATCATCTGTTGCCCATTGTAGTTCTTTCACCGATGAATTACTTTTGTAGATGTAATGACTAAACATACATGTGAACAAAAATCAGTCTTAATAATGTGAAACGGATTATTACTATTTAACAGGCATCTGAATATTTTAAGCTTTTACATAAATGCTTACCTCTTGCCTATCAATTACATTTGGATTATTATAATCGAACAACGATGGTTCATACTCGTCAGTATTCACAATGAATCCATTATCAAAGTATGGTATGAAGACGTCATTTTCATTGGGTATTCCTCTCTGCAAATAAAGTTAATTACACATGAAAGAGATTACTCTAAATTATTCAGTACATGCATAAGAAATTTACACCTATTCTTGTCAAGAAACACCATTCGAAGATGTATCCTAGATGCCTTCTTGCTATTCAGGTTTAGAAGTGGGATTTACTAGATAAAAAATTGAACCTTTGCATTCAAGTGGGGTTATGAGTTCCTCCCTATTTTTCTGCAGTTAACTGTCTCCACCGTACTAGAATAAAAAGGTTTGCACTGTTATCTTGCAAGCTGAAAGCTACATAGGTTACAGAAAAATAACTGAGTTATATACCTTTTCAAAAAGATCTAAAACTCTGTATTTTCCCCCATGGACCCTGAAAGTGAACGCATAGACTACAACAGGTATGCTTACGCCACTATTGTGGAAGTTTAGAAGCAAGAAAAGGTAGCTACTGATTAGAAGAGGCGTTACCTTGCCAAATTTCCAAGAAGGCTGATTTAATCCTATGCAAAAACTGTCGCGAAATCATGTTCCTGTCCGACCCAAGAAAAATTTTAAGCTGTATCATCTTGAAGAGGTTAAAAGGTAATATGAACGCAAAAGTACGCTTGGAACAGGCTGGATTCGGGAAAATAAAATCGTATGCAGACCAAATTGCAAAGCTACGCGTTATCATCAAACACAACATAGGATGACAAACAACGCTCAATTTCACCAACTTTGCACAAGTCTCCGACAGCTTTGACTGCAAGGCAACTTGATAACAGCTTCAACACTTCGGAGTGCCCCAGACCTTTATCAGTCTCATTCAAGAACTATATGACGACACTAAATGCCGAGTCTTTCACAATGGAAAGCTCAATGGAAACTTTGAAGTGAATACAGATAAGATAACAATAGCCTTATTCCAAAACAGTACTTGTGATACAGAATGGAATTCTCAGCATTTTACTACAATATTGTATCCATTTAGTACATAAACAATAAATCAAGTTCTACATAGATTAAGGTTATCTCAGTTAGTCATGACAACAACATATTAGCATATCGGTAGCAAAGCCAAAATTAAACAGAGTGTTAGAAGGTGTTGGAAAAGTAGGTTCTAACATATTTACTGGTGTAAACAGAAAGAATGAAACAAAGCTGCACATAACAGAGGAAAAAGAGAAAAGGAAAAGAAAGAAAGAAAAACGTTGTACCTATAAATGATATGAGTTGGAAAGACGAGATCCAGTTGTTCTACTGACTATTTAATAAGTTAAAGTTTCCACGCCTAACGCTTTCTTTATCACACAGAACACGAGCTAAGTAGGGTATGGATGAGTTTTTGTACGGGCATATAGTTTCCTATATAGGCTTCTGGTTTTCCCTGAAGAGATACATGGGGAGAGTTGTGAATGAAGAGGGTGTTGTGAGTCAGATAAAATGGATTTAGCCCATTTTTCACATGAGTCCATGTGCCTGTCCACCAGAATGTTAACAAGCTGGCTAAGTGACACACTGCTTACCCTGCTGACAACCTTTAACATCCTGCGTAATAAGGTATAGTCTTTCTTCAGTAGCCCCGGAGAAACTAAGGGGGAACAATAGAGAATAATAGGCAGAATACAGGAGTTAAAAAATTGTAGGAGTAAGGGTTGGGCTACACCAGAATGTCTTAACTTCTTGATGTAGAAGGCATGACGGAATATTTTCTTAGAAATCGTCAAAAAATGAGACGACCAGGAAAGATCAGAAGATAGAGTGACGCCTAGGTATTTAATTTCCGACTTGGTTTCAATTTCAGTGCCATCTATGTTGCACACCTCGTGAGTGCTAACCAGTTTGTTTAGGTCAGATTTGTACCTAAAGGTGAAATTAACTGTTTGGCATTTGGAGGGGTTTAAGGTGAGACCGTTTTCCCTGGACCACTGGCTGATTTCTGATAAAAAGCCGTTTAGTTTAGAGAAGTCACTTTGACATTTGACAGGCAAAGACACAGTTAGGTCATCAGCATATTTGACAAAATTAATGTCATTTGAAGATGGTAGGTCATGTAGAAAGAAAGAAAAGAGAAGTGGGGAGAGTACAGCACCTTGGGGGACACCAGCTTCAGTGAGCACGGCAGAGGAGGATTTGCCTATGTATACGGTGTGCTGCATTCTGTTTGAAAAGTAGGAATGCAACCAGTTAGTGACCCAGGACTCAGTTTGTGTCATGGAGAGCTTATTTAGCAAGAGACATCTAGGTACAGAGTCAAAAGCAGAAGTGAAGTCAAGAAACGTGCAGCGGACATATTTGGCACCTTTGTCTAATGATGAGACGATACTGTTGTGTAAGATGGCTGTAGCGTCTAAAGTAAGGAGTAAGACAACGTTACCTACTATTACCGATGGTATTTCTGGTTGTAGTGGATTGGTTCATACAACGTAGCATGGATAGCAAAAGGACAGACATAGGCTGGAAGGACAAGAAGGCTATCGTAGATCCGGAAATCGCGGGTGACTTATGTTTCATAACGCACAAACTCAAATATCTACACATGAAAACAAACAAGTCTTATAGGAGAGGTAGCGAAGGAAAGGCTTCAAGTGGACACTAGTGAGGCAGTTGGGATAAAGTTACCCAACCAACAACAACTACAAGTACCAATCCACACCATCAGGAGAAATCCGAAAAGTTTAGCTCTTTCATTTACCTGGACAGAGTAGTTTAAACTATAGGAGACAAGGGTGTGGATGTCAAGCTTCTCGCAATCCGCCTGAGAAATCAGGATAGGCCTCCATTACCCTGCAATCAGTCTGTAGATCCACAAAATTTAGAAACAGAACATAGATCCAAATTCTCAATATTGATGTCAAGTCAGTGAACGCTTCTATATTGTTCAGAAACTTGGTGCTCCACCTAAAGCATTTCCAACAGGCCTTAGTTTTTTTATCAACAACCGTTTTCGCTCCATACTAAGATCAGATGATCAGACAAGATTAGCAACAAGAAACTTTGGTAACGAACTAACCAAGAACCTACTACCTAACTAACTCGTGCAAATTAATCATATGGCCGCTAGTAGCTGGCTACAGGATAAAGTTTTCTGGAGATTTTGTGAGTAGTCGTGACCATTGGGGTCCATCCCATCGGGAGTGAAGACAAATACTCACCGATGACATCGATTGGTGGTTGCGCTAAAATCACAAATTGGTGGGATTTATAGTTCATGGGCCATTATCCTGGGTCCAGGTGGCTGAGTGACCTACGACGTTACCTTGGGTCCGAACCCCAGTAGGTGCGTTCTGATTAAGAGTTCCGGACTAGGACGAAACAGCTGGCAGCTACTCCTTGGTGCTCAATGGGCCCTCAACTAATATCAGTCCGTGGTCAAGCTTGAAATAAATTAAATCGCTGCAAACTAACTTTTGAATATATATATAAAGAAAATGGACATACACTGAGTAGACATTCAAGTGACATTATATCCAAGGACCTCAAGTAAAATTTGGATGAGAAACAGCCGCTTAGCTAAACAGCATCAAAGCAGTATTATATTTTCACTTAGATAAATAAAACACACTGGAAGAACCAGTCTCGCCTTTCTGAAAAAACACGCCAGTTATAGCACATTTTCTACAGTCATACAATTTGAATACTTTGAAGAGGTAATTCAGTAGTTTATTACGTTATTCTTCTGAATTGTAGAAGTGAAATTATTTGAAAGCCATTTCTAATAATAAAACATTGTTTTAAACAAACTGATAGTATTACGTCATACGGTGATGACTGATGCGAACAGCTGTGAAATAATCACACCGAACAGTTATGCTTGCTATCCAGGACACAGTTATCTAAATATCGGACTGCAATTTCACTCAATTGTAGTCAATCTTATTAACGTAAAAGGTTAAATCCTTTGCATTATCATTTCGTACGGCTAAATAGCCAGATTTCGGGGGAATAGCGGTTAGGACGCTCGCCGACTATGCACATGGTCCGGGGTTCGATTCTTGGCCACAGACGCACTCCTTTAACTCACTAAACCAGTAGTATGACTGGTGCAGAGGAAAGGTTGGGCATGAGGCTAGCAGCCCCATCCCGTGAAAATAAACACCACTGCTAAAGAAACTTCAAGCCACTACCTTGAAGCCCTGTGTTTCACTGGGGAACGTCAAGGAAAAAAAATAGCCAGAATTCGAGTGGTTTGAACTGATTAGACTATCTGATTTGAGTCTATCCGAGGACAGAATTTTTCTATTAACCGATATCTTAATAGAACAGGTTATGCTTAAAATATACCGAGTCTAAACAGTTTTGTCTAAGCGTTCTTGTATATCCTAGTATGATACACTGAATCAGACGAAGACGGCTTTTATTTCAGTAAGGCTTATTTTGTGGCTCACTGTCAGTGTATTGGTTTCTCTGTTTACATTTTAACAAATTCTGTTAGAGAAAAAAAATCATAAAAACTACCTTGATTCACACGATATAAGTTTAGTCTAATTAGCGTTATCTCACTTTATTCTCTGCACCAATGAATTGGGAGAAAATAATTATGTAGTGAAAATCAAACATACAGGTAATAAAGCAATCTGAGTTTAAAAATTAGAGCTTAAACTGACAATTGTCAATTATGCCTAACTACCTAGGTGTATTCCAAGCTTCTCCAAGGTTACGCCATAACTTTTCGTATTCTTGCGTTAAATTCGACTGAATGAAAAGAATTGCATGGAATGGGAATCTTGGTTGAGTAATTGACCGAGCAATATTTGACTTCTTTGTCTTTGGATATCGAGTAGCATCAACTGCATATCTGAAACCGAAAATGAAAATATAAACGCCAACGTTTAAAGCTGCAAATTAAATTTATTTTCATTAACAGAAGTTACCTAAGGTAAAAGTGGTATTACGCTTTCAAAATATAAGTATTGGTGTTGGAACAGATACTCAACCAAGTGAAATAATCCATTTCCAACAACGTTTCGACACAGTAAGCATCATCACCTTTCAGTGGTATTTATGTCATTAATAACTGTAATTCGTTTCTTGGATGTGTTAGTGAGAATAATTTACTCTAACATATACCTAAAATTTCCCTATGTCTAAGAAAACAAGTAATTTTTCATCGTTAATTTATCATTACTTATTATATTATTGTCTCCTTTAGTTCCTAGAGGAACATACGACTTCAGACACACATCTCAATTGCGTTCGGTTCTCTGCTAGAGTTTTCACCTGGCTCCACGTATACCCACATCCTCCCATCACCTCTTCACATCACCTCCTCCACCTCCACGTCACCTTCACATTGACGACCAACTCGCAGAGTATGACCAATCCACCTAACTCCATTTCTTCCTGCATATTTGTTGCAGGATTGGTTTGTGCTGAGTTGGATCGTTCATTTCCAGAGATCCCTGTTGATGATCTTCTCTGACCGGCCATCTGATCTTGAGTGGTATTGAGAGAAGACAGTTATCTGTTGGCGAAGGTCTACAGTTTTTTCTTGTTTTTCATGGAGAGTAGTGCTGTTGATCTCCAAACGGACTTGAGAGTAATGAAAGTCTCCTTTGACTTTTAGATCGTCTCTTTGATATCTTCATCAGTTCTGTCCGGCTGTAGTTGAAACGATATTTCTTTCAGAATCCTCCCATTTACGCCGATTGTTGTCTTTTCTTGTTGCTGTTGGCCAGGAATCTCCATCATGTCTGTTTTCACCATGTTCACCTGATTTCCTATCTTTGATGCTTCTTCTGCCAGTGGGATTTGTATAATTAATTTAATAAGTGTTAACTTAAATGTTTTGTTCACTTAATCATTGTCATTTTAAAATTTATTTGAAAACGAAAGTCTACTTATTCAATTTAGATAGTAGTATTCGAATATAACGTAATTTTTTTAATCATCAGGTACGAAGTATAACCACGATTTTCATTTATATTATTTTATACCTAGGTAGTTTTTTAAGCAGGAAAATATTTATTTTCCACTAGAGAACAACGAAGCATATCTCAGCAAGTGATGTATAGAAAAAAAGCATGCAAATAAACATCAAATATATGAGAACTTTAGACGGAATCATACTCATTTAAATGAAGGTGCTAACACACAGTAAGAAGAGGGTTTCCGTACTTTGAAATTAGATTGAATGACTATAAATACTGTGTGTAGTAGGCTTCAAGTCGGAAGGGAAAGTGAGTTCCTTCAATGCAGAGAGTTCAACCTGCTGATAATTGACAAAAAGCCCAAAGTTTTTGTTTAACACGCTTTTCTGCTACATAGGTCCAAATCTAGAAATAAATATCATCTCAAAATTATCATTCTGACGATTGATGACAGAAACTCCAATAAAAAAACGACCAGCAGTGTTTCTAACTTAGTTTTATTATGATCATGTTTCAAAAGCTAGCTGGAAAAAAAGTATGCTGATTTTTCCAATTTTTTTTGTCAAATTATTAATTCAGTTTATTAAAATCTGAGAGATTTATTTACTTCTTTGTTTATATTCTTTACCACTTTAGAATTTTCAAATAAGCCAAATATTATCGTGATGACTTACTTTAAAAGGGCGAACAATTGTCTTACTAGGACAGAAGAGTTTGGATCCACAACATAGCCTTCAAGTCTTGCTAAGAGAATGGCTGCAAACTTTACTTTTTGATAGAAATCAACTGCAGATGTCTTCAGTTGTTCATCAAGATCTATAGGCAGGGATGCTGTATTGTGAAGAAGAAAACAATATTACTTTTTAAAAAAATAAGAAATGAAAACCTCAAAATGAATAAGTTACAAAATAAACTTATTTATTTAGTTAATTTGTCTAATTTGTTACTTTACTTATCACCACAAGACATGAACAAAATTTTATCACTTCTAAGCGAAGAAGGGAGGAGGATGAAACCAAATATATAATTTCAATTAAAAACAGAAATCAAGTGATTCTTTTGACTTACACAGTTAAATAGGTGTAGTGAATTATTCACATTTTACTTGACTGTTGATAGTTTTTCTGCTTAGATTAAGTCAGATAGCCTACCATGCAATTATAGATTTAATGGTCTGTTCTATGTCACAATTAGATGTGTTCACACCGTAAAATACTGTTAACTACCTATCTCGAATTGTTTGGCTATTTTAGTAATAAGTGCCTTACAGATTTTGTTTTTATTATTCACTTATTTATCGATGCCTTCAGAAATAATATTCATACTTAAAGACTTACTGTGTTCCGTTAAGTCTTGTATAAGGCCTAGGAACTGTGGTGACTATATTTAGGTGACAACTACGATGAAAGTTATTTATATTCTTATTTATTATTATTGTTAATTATTATTATTGTTCTCTTGGGTTCCTAGTAGAACATAAGGCTTCAACTGCACATCTCCACTTGCTTCTGTCCTCTGCTGTTCTTTCCACCTGCATCCATGTTAGTCCATACTGTTTCAACTCCTCTTCACACGATCTCCTCCATGTCACCCTTGCACCGACAACCCACTCGCCACTTCCCTTTCGGGGTCCACTCGAGCTATGGTCTGAAGCGAGCGCGATGTCATCAACAGCCTCCTCAGAGAGTGTCCAATCCATCTCCACTTTCTCCTGCATATTTGTTGGGCGATTGGTTTGTCCTTCTTTTGTTTGTTCCCATAGTTTCATCTGATCTTCAGTATAGAGCGAAGACAGTTGTTGATGAAAGTAGCATCTGCAACAGGCTGTTGGAAATATTCTTTGTGACCCGCCCGCCAAGTTTCTGATCCGTTCCGTATAGAAGAGCTGAATGACTTGACGTTTGTATTGAAAATCCGACCGAATATTGTTGCTGATGCTGAGTGACGAAGATTTCCAGATTCGTCTCAGGTTGATGAGTGTGTTTCTCGCCTTCCCGATTCTCGACTTAACATACTTGTCCATTCCTCCTGTAGTTGAGACAGTGCTCCCTGGATAAGTGAATGAAGTAACCTCTTTCAAATCCCTCCGTTGATGGTGGTTGACGCTGGATGTTGATGTTGTTGCTGTTTTTGTTGTTGTTGTAGTTGTTGGTTATTTTCATAACCTCCGTCTTGTCTCTGTTCACCTGGAGTCCTGTCTTCGCCGGCTGCTTCTTCGACCAGTTTGTCGGTTTTCGCTAGCTTGTAAGTCTTCGATTTTGTGACAGTGACATCAAACATAAATCATCCACGCGCGAAATCCAGTTCCTCTAGGTTCTTCACGTCGGTCAAGGATATTCCTGTCTTCTCGTTTCCCACTGTCTGACGCATAATGCAGTCAGTCCACCACAATTAGGAATATCATTGGTGATAATAAGCACCCTTGTCTGACTCCTGTGTTTACTCCAAACGCCTCGCTGAGTTTTCCGTTGTGGATCACTTGGAATGTGCCGTTGTCGTACAGCTGTTGAATAAGGTTGATGAATATTTGGGCACCATACGCCATAGTACTCGAGTAGTTTCCAAATTACTTCACGGTCAACGCTGTAAAAGGCCTTCTCGAAATCTATAAATTTGGGGTAGAGGTTTGATTGCCATTCCATGCTTTGTTCTGTGATGATGATGCGTAGAGTTGCAATTTGGTCAGAACATGATTTACCTGACTTTCCTGAATCCAGCTTGTTCTGGTCGGATTTCTGTATTCAGTGCATCCTTATTTAAATTTGTTAAGTTATACACAGCGAATAGTCAGTGATCAACAGTTTATCAATGCTATCAGTGGAAGCAAGGTTTTATAAATAACTTAGGACGCTAAAGAGACATTCCAACCCTTATGGCTCAGAGTGTATTTTATATTGCATAACTCATTCACATTCTGCTAGTTGGAAAAATCCGCAGGAATCGATTTTGTCTTGCGAAATATGGTTACGCTACTTAAGGTTTAAAGTACAAAGAGGAAAATAGAAGGGACATATGGCATCATTCAAGGTTGATTGACCAAATATCGAAGAAAGGCTTCAGCTAAAATAACCAAGAGGTAACTCGTATGAAATCGATTTCAAGACCAGTAGGTTATGAGGGAAACAGATTTTTTTCTTCACATTCCCCAGTGGAACAAAGGGCTTCAAGCTAGTGGCTTGAAGTTTCTGTAGCAGTGTTTATTTTTACCAGATGGGGTTGCTAACCCCATGCCCAACCTTTCCTCTTTACCAGCATTATTTCTGGCTTAGCGAGGTAAAGGAGTGCGCCGGCCGGGGACTGAATCCCGGACCATGTGCATAGTAGGCGAGCGTCCTAACCGCTATACCATCGACGCACATTCACACAGTGATACACCCACTGACTGGGTATTGGTTTTCAGGAGAACCAAACACACCCATCCCTGCCTCTTGTGAGACGAAACCGGTATGCAGGATCATCCTGTGGCACAACCACTCGACAGCCCTCTCTCTCGGTGGACCAATGAGGTAAACAGATGGATACAAAGTGAAACATTCACTTCATGGCCTTGTGATACTAAGTTGTATGTGCCATGGGATGATGCTAATGCACTGTCGAAGAGACATACCTATGGCAAAACTATGTTCATTAATCCCTGGGTTTTAAGGTGTGCCGTTTAAGTTGTAACGCTTAGAAGAAGTAAATAAGCTATTCATTCGTGAGAAAGAATTAGGTATGCCTTTCATATTTCATATGAAAAATGAAATTTAGTAGATTTTTACTCACGATAAATAAAATAATCATGAACTTAAGAATCTTTCAGCAATCTGGTTTATGAAGGGATTTTACTTATTTTTAAATGTTTTATAAGGTTAACTCTTTTGAGTTTTTATTTAATGAGATGAAAATACCTACCTGTCGACTGATCTGTAGATACAGTTGAAATTCGAGATTTGGACCGGCTTGATGTAGCAATTGAAGGTTTTGAATTAGCAAACTGTTTACTTGTTCGGCTTTTAATAACTTTTAGATCCTTTTCAATATCATCAAAACAGTAATTTAACAATGAAACCTCCCGATCGATCCATTCACGATCTGTTTCAACAGAAAAAAACGAGGAGAAAGAGGAAAGTAGTTGTTACTGTTCATACTGCTATTCAAACAAAAAGCTGTGAATCTATTGGTTTTTCATGCATATAGGAAATCATATATGGAAACCGAAAGTAGCCTCTTTAAACAATACAATTACCTATTGTTTCTTAAGATTAAACTACATCCAATATTTTTTTCAAAGGAAGTTACCAACTGCTAACAGCAAGTGTAAAGTAATCAGTGGCCATTGGTAAGAAGATATTTCGGCAGACGTTAATCAACCAAACATGAGAATTCTGTGATCAGGATGCTTCATTATGAAAACTGAAATATTAATTAATTTATTTATTTATTTTACTTTATTCCAAAAACAGTACTTATAATACACAATGGATTTCTCAGCATTTGTCACAATATTGCATCTGATTTACTTAAAATATAAATTAAAAATTAAAACAAAAGTAACCAAAGGAATTCGTCCACGCTTACGATATAGAGTCAAAAATATTCTAAGCACGAATTGAGATCATTAAATATTAATAATAATAATAATAATAATAATAGTAATAGTAGGAATCATAATAATAATAATAGTGAGTTTGTTTCAAACAGTATTGTCGATTCAGTTTGAAAATTTTAGCATGTTACTATAGAGTATTAAATCTAATGTTCTGTTGTTATAGTATAGTGGGGGGATTTACAAGATTAACAGTGGTAACACAGCTTAAACGATGTTCACACTTATGAAAAATATATAAAGACAAAAAATTGAAAGGATTATAAATATAAGAGGAACAATAACAATAAAGTTTGGTACTGTAAGGGTGGAAGAAATGGTTTATTTAGTAGTGCAAAGAGGGTTAGTTAGTTCATGCCAGACACCACTTTCATCACATAAAGTACGTGCTAAATATGGTATGGTGGAATTTTTATACTTAAATGTACGTGCGTAAATTGTTCTAAAAAGACTTCTTGTTTTACCTGAGGAGACACAAGGTTGGAGCTGCGGGTAGAGTGGATGCTCAGAGTCTGACAAAATTCCTTTAGCAAATTTGTTGCATGACATCAAGTGCCTTTCAGTGACAATGTCAACAATATGGCCCAATGGGATACCACTCGTCCTACTGACAGTCTTCAGAGTTCTACGAAGTATGACCTTTAAATGGACCGCGAATGAAATATTTACTTCGATAAGTTCGTATTTACACAAAATTAAAAGTAGAAATCAATATTGAAAAGTGAACTGAATCTAAGTCAGTAAGTTAATAGGTTTTAATTAATACACTCAATATGCAGAAGAAAAATATGTACAGATGTGCTTATTTGTGCTGGCTACTGAAACAATATCTTTATCAATATTATCAATGATATAAATGTGCATTGTATTAAGGTTATTTTCTGTTAATTAGTCTACTTTTCAGAAAATAACAATATTTTGTGATTCAGCATCTCCAAAATGTCTTTTCGAAAGTTTCATTCTACAGCTTAGAAATTCAACTAAGGATTTAAATTGAAATATTTCTTGTGTTTTTAAAGGATATGGCTGACACAATTGTAATATGTGAAGAAATTATTACAAAAACTTGTAAGGCAAAGACAGTACAATGGCATGGTATTGAAATGAAGGTGAAAGTTCTCTCATTTGATGTACACTCATGTTAATAATAGAGGGAACGTCCAGATCACGTAGTCTGTTTTTGGGCACTTAAATTGCATTGCACATCAGTTTAGTTTCGGCAGATTTACTCCTTTTTCAAACACCTTCTAGGGTAACTTATACCAACAATCAAAGATTTCATTGATTTGTTATCTTGGACTACAACGTTTTTGCTATTCGTATGTAATCTCAACATGATGGTAGATATTAGAGTAAATATGTACAGCAAATGAGACATGTGTGGTAGTTATTCTGCTTTATCTACTCTACTGTCTTACCTAGATTACTCACTGTATTATTCCATAATATGAAGGCAGTTTTATTAAAACACCTGTGGTAAACATCTCTGTATCCATATGCATCCTTAATGTTCCGATATGACAGCAGCATTTTAGTAATAATAAGAACTGTCATAGATCGAATCCGATCGTTATTAGGAGCTAGGCTCGTTTTGTCATCGCAATTATCACTTCTGGAATTTTAATTGGGGTTAGTCTATAAGAAAGGATGAAAAGGGACGGCGTATTTCTTAAGCATCTGTGTCTGATAAAGACAAAAACATTTCTCTCAGACATTAAGGTTAAAGGAGTTCGGAGGAGAGGACATTAACACTCATTATCAGTTAGATGATATAGAAAACTGTCGCAGCCCTAATAAGCTTAAGTAGATAGCATTGATGAGTATTCATTTACTGTATCAGTTAGAAACAACTAGTTAACTTGCGTAAAAATTGTGAGTGAGAAAAATATAGCGCGATAAATGAGAAAAAAAGCACGTCTCAACTCAACGGTACGTTAAAAAATGAAGATTTCATCAAAAAATCCTTTTTATAATCAGATTCCTGCATGAGTTTTGTTTGTTTACACAGAACTCCATTAGTAAATAGTTGCTTTAAAACAGTTATATTTTTGTTTCAGTTTCAAGAGATATTAACTAATGAAACTCTCATTCTACTAAATACGATGTTTACTGAAGCAAACGTTAGTCAACATGTATCCAGCTAACTTTACCTCAGGTTATATTTATCGACTGAACTGTATTCACCAATACACGTACAATGGTGAAGAAAGAAAACATGTTGCTATAACAGTAAACATTTGGTGTGCACTCTACTTGACATAGGTAAGTTGGGTGTTTTTAAGATTATTATTATTATTGTCTCCTTTAGTTCCTAGAGGAACATACGACTTCAGACACACATCTCAATTGCGTTCGGTTCTCTGCTAGAGTTTTCACCTGGCTCAGCGTATACCCACATCCTCCCATCACCTCTTCACATCACCTCCTCCACCTCCACGTCACCCTCACATTGACGACCAACTCGCCGCCTCCCATTCAGGTTCCACTCGAGCGATGGCCTGACGTGTGATGTCACCTAATGGATTGTTTTCTCAGAGTATGACCAATCCACCTAACTCCATTTCTTCCTGCATATTTGTTGCAGGATTGGTTTGTGCTGAGTTGGATCGTTCATTTCCAGAGATCCCTGTTGATGATCTTCTCTGACCGGCCATCTGATCTTGAGTGGTATTGAGATAAGACAGTTATCTGTTGGCGAAGGTCTGTAGTTTGCTCGAAGTGGCTTTCGTGACGCGGACGCGGCGCAAGTCTCTGATCCGTATAGTAGGTAGTATTGATTTCCCATTGGAGTTGAAAATCCTGATCTTATTTTTCATGGAGAGTAGTGCTGTTGATCTCCACACGGATTCGAGAGTAATGGAAGCTTGTCCTGCTTTCTGATTTTCATTAGCTCCGCTTGTAGGTGGGTAAAGGAGGTTGCTTCTTTCAAATTTTCAGATTATTAACAGACAGAACAAAGTTAATTTTCTTAGATTAGCATAGATGATTTCTACATGAATGACGAAGTTAAACTTATGTATTCTAAAAGAAGGCATTTGTAAAGGTTGACTAGATTTCTATTAATCCAAAAACCTTTTGTATCAGCTTTCTAACAAGTATCATCAATAATACACCACACTCGAGTTACTCATTTACAATTGTGTTTTTTGTACACATAAAAACTAATTATTTAGCATGTGTGAGTAATTGAAAAAAATTATAATTTGTAAAATATGTTACGTTTGCCTTTCTTAGCAAAATTCACGTGATGAAACAGCATGAAATATCTTCAAGGGAAGCGAAGAAAGTGATTAATCAATAAATTGGATCACAAGTCAAATCAAATGGTAATCAGAGAAATTCGGAGGATTCTGTTTAGTTCTAAGCATAACTAAACACGTAATCGTATTTTCAAGTATTGGTATTGTAGGGATTTTGTTTGATTGGATGGAGGATTTCACCATATACTAACATCAGTTAGAGAACCACTGGAAAACCTGGGAGTATTGGACAGCTGTTTCGTCCTAGTTTGGGATTCTTCATCGGTACACACCCACAAGGGTATATATTTTATATTTTAGTGTTTGTTTTTGCTGATGTTGGTGCTCATTTCCGCCTCTTCGGAAATTTAATCATAGTAGATGTACAAACAGTGACATCAGAAAGACCGTCAGCTAATCACAATTTTTTTTTGAATTTATAGGAACCTAGTTATTCAGACATGACACTAGCTACTCTGAAATAAAAAACACAGTAACTACAATACTTTTGTTTAAAACTGAGCTTATTAGTTTATTGCAAGTTACTTCTACCATAAGATTTAACGCACAGCTAACACTGATGTCTGTACTTTCTATTGTACATTATAAAAGGCATTCCGTTGTTTCATATCAAGGATACTAGTCACTCGATGATTATGTCAGTAAAGTTTCATGGAATATATGTCCAAAACAATCTGTAAACAACTGAAATTCATGTTGGAAACTTACTGTTCAAATGACTTTTAAGTAGCTTTCATTTTAAGGGTGATTTCATCACAGGTTGATATCGGTTACAAATACAGTGAATAGCTGTTTTACCCTAGTTTATGACTTTACAGGACGACTCACCTCACTAGAGTTCAAACTCAGGACCTATAGTTCACAAGATGGCGTATTACTATTTGCTCAACGAGTCAAAGGTAAACTGCTTTACGAATTCTCATTTCTGAAAGAAAAGGTTTTTAATACTTCCTGATTTTCAAAACTCTTCTACAGCTAGTGTATGTTAGTAACGATGCACACACACTTAAGTCAATAAAATTTCTAAAAGTCAACATTTTCATGTTTTTACTTTTTCATATAGTAGAACGCTATTTCTATTGTACTTTAGGCATACATAAATTTAACTCGCTTCACTCAACTTGTGTGTCATAAAATAGCTGATTTTTTTTTCATATCTGCTTATTGTTATATCGATTATATTACATAGGTGAGTATATCTTTTTGTATACAACAGGAATTCCCATTTAAACATTGAAAAGTAAGTATTTCTTAGTTAAGTCATCCTATTCTTCAATATATATATTAAATTATTTACTTTTCGCTATGAATTTTAGTGTACAGATTAATATATGAAATATGTATTGTGCACATGAATATGCTATTTCATTTTCGACTTAAATATGAACAGTTAAATCACATGATGAACTGCTATTTCTACATTGGTATAACTCTTAATGTGAATTATTGACTTTCGAATGAGACTATTTTGCTATTACAGCAAATCAAACTGGTAGAGAACAATTTCTTTGATTTTTGATAGCTTAATATTGTTTTGGCTTTGATTTAATGATTGAAGCTGGCACATACACTCTGATATTAAGTGATAACAGAATTGAAGCTTGAGTTGAAAATTTTCTTTAGCTTAATTCCGTTTAACATCTAATGCCGATTTGATGATAACAGTCAGAAAGTGTAATCAAATATATATTAGTTGCAAGATTTCATCAGGAGCTGACATTAGTTAGAGAACCACTAGAAAACCTGCCAGGGAGTACTGGACAGCTGTTTCGCCCTTGTTTGGGACTCTTCATGAGTACGCAACCACCGGGATTCGAGCCCAGGACCTTCTGGTTACAAAGCGGGCTTGTATACCATTAAGCCATTGGGACCCGATCTAATGCCCAGTGCATGAATTCTAACTTCTGCCAATTTACGATATAGCGCAACCGCTAGCCAATGTCTTCGGCGAGTATTTGTCCTCATACCAGACCTGCTGAGTAACGTTTCGTTAATTTGAGTGGTAACAGTTAACTAAAAAAAATTGTGAAATTTTCTCCTGACATGAAAACATTTTCAACTTTAGGGTTCACAAAGAATTGACTGATTTCGAGACTGACCACGAACTAACTTCACTCAGCTTTTCGCTACTTCTTGGCTTCCAGTGGTGTTCTGACTGAAGTCGGTTGGTGATAAATCTTAAAATGAAAATCCCTGTTGACAGAACAGAGACATGTTTATACTTTTATGTCTGAAATCTTACTACTTATTTGCTGAGTAAAATAACCGAAAGACTGGAAAATTAAAATCAACTCATTTCTCTCGAAACACGGTTAACTACGTCTATCTAACTGTCTTTTTTAAATAAGGGGAGCATTTTATTTTTATTACACTGTACAATTTACGTCGTGAATGAAATTTTAAATATTCGTATTTAATTTTAAATAAAAGATTAGACTGAATGAATCATAGTATGATTTCCTCACTTACTGATTTGTGATTCACTATATATACTATCTTCTTTGGGTAACAATGGCATTTGCATTTCCATTGGACGTGTTTGTAATGGCATCATTACATCTGGTTCAGATGGTGCTCTCGGTATTAACTGTGAATCGTTAAAACTAATAAAATAAAAGAATAAATTAAACAAATCGTTTACATGGAGCTGCCGAAAAATTTATTATTCTTGGACCAACCAAGAAAAAAACATCAATCAGGATGGTATGATCATCTTGCGGATGATATAATGTTGTTCTGATCCTCTCGATATGCAAATGTTTCAAACGGGAAGTGAATTTTCCGCTTTCAAAACAAGGGCCCAAATCTGTCAGTATCGTCTTTGGTACAGCGTTCACTGAAAAGATGTGTCGAACTACTGCGTCAGTCACGGTTCTCGCATATTGACCAGAGATCACAACGGCGTCTGCCCATCGTGCAGCGTGTTCCGTCATCACCATGACGTACTGATTGTTACTGGATATCTGCGGAATCAGACTCATCATATCTACGGACCACAAGTCACCTGCTGCCCTTGACTGGAATTGGCTGCATCAACTAGCACTGCAGACATCGGAGTACATATTTTACCACATCTCTCCTACCTGGTCAGGAGATGTTTTGTCTTAAGAAGTCAGTTGTTCAGACTACTCTTGTATGTGCCAGCTGGTAATATTCTTATATCATCTTATGACTGAAGTATTACCATTGTTCTCTTGCCAAGTCAGAGTTCCATAGGCGTTCATTCTTAATCGATCCCTCTGTCTGAGTAACTTATTCAGATCCCTACTCGCCATAAGTTGATTCATTTCCATTTCGTATTCAGGGTAGGGTCTGATTTATGACTGCGGGCAAATATTAATGGGTCTTGTTCCAATGCATGCACTCCGTAATCAATGTCCAGTAACTCAGCTTCATCCTCCGGTCTAAACAAAACGTCTGCCAAAAAGGTTCCTTGGCAATGACTTGTGCTATCGTGAAGTCATGCTCCTGCAGGCGCAAAATCCACCGTTACAATTTTACACGTGGGTCTCTCTCTGTCCTCAGAAACTGTAGCGGCTTGTGATCAGTTTCCATGTTGAACCGTTGACTGAGTTAATATGGTCTCCATTTTTCTACCGCCAAAACTATTGCTAAACATTCTTTTTCTGTCGTTGAATACTTCTGTTCTGTGTGTGTTTTACAACACAACTGGCATTTTTGACAACTCCTTCACTTTGTCTAAGTACTGAGCCTATGCCGTAGTCACTCGCATATGTGCACATTATAAGCTGTTTTCCGGGTGCAGGCACATTTATCGTCATTTTATGGTGGTCTAAAAGCCGTTTAATGTTGTCAAATATTTTCTGAGAATCGCCCAGCCAAACTAACTTCAGCTCATCCAATAGTCTATATGGTAGGTCTGTTATCTCGTTCAACTTTTCACATATCGACTATAAAACGCTGTTGTCCCCAGGAAGTGCCTAAGCTTTTTCTTGGCATTCAGGGCCGTAATGTTCTTTGTCGACAAGATTTTCTCCGTTAGCGGTTTTATCTCGCCGTTTCCTAATTATATACCAATAGCGCCAACACACCGTTAGGCTATCTGAGATTTGGTTTTCTGATATGCAGTTCAAACTCTTCAATGCATTTTGATAAGGCTTCGACATATTTCAAACAGTCATTTTCGTTTTGACTGTCGATAATGAAATCATCACCGTTCGCCTTCACGTTCTTCAAGTTTCTAAGTAACAAGGTCATCAGTTATTTGAATGTAAACGGGGCACCTTTTAGTCCAAATGGCATACGTTTAAACTGATACTACTTCTGTCTCACGATTAACGCCGTCTTATCTCTGTCACTCTGTTTTATCGGTATCTGCGAATATCCTGACCGGAGGGCGAATACCGTAAACAACTTAGAGCTCTGTATACGTTCCAAAATCGACAGCTTTCTTCACTAAGTGAACTGAAGAGTTGTATGGGCTGTCAGCTTCTTCAGTAATATCATCCTTGTCGCTGGACCTCGCCTTCTAGATGACATAGGATTCTTCCTGTTGTGAATAATGCCATTTTTCGACTGTTCAGTGGGACTTCATGCCTCTCCTTATCACAATAACATAGGCGTCCCCATCTTCAGTGAACAGATGATCGTATTCATTAACTAACACTGTCATATTCTGTGCTTTTGACACCTTAACCCGTGTTATCTCACTTGCCTCATACCTGCTCATAGGTCCGTACTTCGTAATCACTTCATTCTTCTTCGTGTTAACTGCCACACCAACCTCTCACAGAAAATCAGCGCCAAGTGTTGTTCTCCATGACTCAGTTAAAACAATGAACTGGAAGGTTAGTTCGCGATTGCCGAAAAGAACGCTACAGTTTGAACTGCACGTGATGTTTAACACATATCCATCTAACGTTTGTGCTGTAAATGAACACGGTCTGATTCTCTGTCAGTTTCTTTAGGTTTTTGTTTAGCAGCCGTACTTCTTACTGAATACACTTGTCTAGTTGAATCGTTAGCTCCCTGGTTGGCTGCAGCTTAGCCAGAATGACCAGACCTCCTAATATAATGCATGCAGTTATCTAATGAAAGAATTGCATAAAGATTTATCATCAAATTGCTTTCAAGTGAAACATTTTTAGACAGTTTCTTCATTCAAAATAATTGGTGAACAAATGAATGTTAATACACTAGACACACCTGGATGGCCTTAATCTGAAAATGAGTAGACAAAACTTCTACAAGCGACCATTTGAATTATGCAATTAAAAATAATAAAATGACAACTGGAAAATTCTCCAGACGTTCTAATGATGAAAAACTGAAGTGTAATTCTTATGAATGAGTAAATTAAAAAAAAAGTGGTAGGAGTTTCTTAGATCGACAGACTACTATTCATGTTGCTGACGGTAACCGAAGGTGAGATGAAAACCTAAATGGCAAATGGATTCGACCACTGAGCATCTGGTGTAATAGTAAACCGACGGTAATGTACCATTCATTCATAAGAGAGCTCGCCAATACTCACGATGACTGCAGTGAAATAACTACCTGGTTGGCAGCTGCACAGCGTAGCCCTACCATTGGAACACCGGGTTAACAATATGGATGCCTTTATTTTGAATCTCACTACGACTTAGATTGAATCTCACTGACATCCACGCGTAAAAATTTGAATTTGAAGGAAATTAGCAATCCTTCAGTCTGATATTTTTGTTTATGAAATCTCAAAGACAACTACAAAAGCATCTGGAAGTACTGAATGCAATACGACCAAGAAGAAGACTAAATTCTTCCTACAGAGTCTGATTTTAAGAAGAGTAATCCCTTAATATGGTCTAAATATCATTCTGAAGAGAACTGATCTAGTTGTTTAACAAGTTACCTTATACAGCATGAATGGTTTTACCAATGTCGGGTTTCCATATCACCTTCGTTGAAGAAAATCATTCAGTTTGCATTTATGTATCAAAGTGATTATAGAAAAAGAAAACGGAAAATAGTTTGTTTCTATAATCCAAGGTCTGCTTCAAAATAACTAAGAATAGGACTGAAAATGTCTTTAAAAGAAAAGGAAAGCTTGTCAATGTCTGGATAATTAAACTGTTTTGAGTTTCGTAAATTATTTTAATTATTTAGCAGGCTATATATGATATACCGAGATTTAGTGTAAATAGTGATTACCCATATGATCTGATTAGCTTAGTCACTGAAGTTACTTTTAACACTCGATTGGTAGTACTTCTAATTTTCTTGATTCCATTATTTATATCACTTTATGGTGAAGCTTATTTTGACTCTAGTCTCTTCCCCAATAGACTATGCACGTTTACAGCAGTGGAAATAAAAAAAATAATGAATTTATAATCTACTGTGTTCATATGTTTCGAGCGTATGACTGATTTCAAGATTCATTTCTGTCACAAATTAAGTAGTCTAAATCAAAAGGTCTATGTTATGCAGAAAACAATACTGTTTTGAAATGACCAGGCCCTTGAGTCAGCTGTAACGAATTATAGTGAAATCACACCATTCAATTATAAATATTAAGCATTCTGATAATTTTGAGAAAAGCACTTCAATTTTAAACAATGCTATATGTCTTTCAGGCAAGCGAAATGCAGTGGACGTTTGTGTTATAAAAGCAGAAATAGATGGAAGCGCTTACTCGTTTTCATTTGAATCATGATCTAAAGCTCCTTCCCTCAAAAGAGTATTCACAACTTTTTGGGCCGGACAATTTAAGACCTAAATAGTATAAAGTGAAAAAGGGAATTTCTCATGGTTAAAAATTACTTCAAGACTAAAATACAGGAAAAAATATTGTTATTAATTCTGATTCTCTTGGAGGATATTTCTTTTTAGAGGTGAATTGGTAATCAGCGACTGTTCCGTATTGCTAAATTCTGTTAATAGTAGTTTATTGGTTTATCAGATAACTACAGTTAAAAACCAAAACTTTGTTTTCACTTTTGCTATCACAGGTTGTCAAGATTATCGCTAGACATTTTGCTTTATCTGTTTACTACCACAACTTAAACGAATGATGCACTTTTTAATGGCTAGGCTTCATACTGAGTGTGGAAATAGCATAAACAATTCAATAGTAAGACACCTGACAAGGACACTACTACCATTCTAGATACAGAATTAACAGACAATGTGTAGGTTTGTGTGAAAGCAATGTTGTAATCAGTATTCATCTAAAACATGTAGTGTAACTAACAGTTGTGTGATGCGTAATCAACACAGACTGTAGTGTGAATAATACTGTGAATTTACTTCTAACACTGTAGAAGATCTGAATGAAGAATATTCATTTCATTAATTTATCTTCGGGCTCTTACAATTATAAAATATTATGTTTGTTGTCGTAACAATAATGGCCAGTTGTGTAGCGGATACATTTTTCAACGTAGAATAACATATTAGTTATGGGGTGTCAAAATATATAGTCGTATTTGTGTGACAAACATACTAGGCTGAAATCGATTACAAAATATTGTGAAATTGGGAGACAATGGTGGTGGTTAGTCATAATAGATTCGTAGAATGTGGGGTAGGAAAAATTGACAAGTCAATTCAAGGTAATAAAAGGTGTCAGGTGAGTGGCTAGTACAAAGTAGTATGCATTAAAGAGGAGATAGTAAGACTTCAAAGTTTCGCTTAAGCTATGTGTAGGAGAAGTAAGCTACTTCGGAATTCGGTATATAACCCTGAAATCTGTGTTGGTGTCTATGCGATGTCCAGTAGAGACCAAGTGTGACATGATCGAGCACTTCCTGAGGCTGTTCCTAACGTGGCCAAACTTGGATTAATTATTCTCCTTCTCAATAAAAGTGCCTCTTTCCCTTAACCCCTTTTGGTTTTTTTTCTTTGCTTATTATTAGAATTATCACTACTCGTCATAATTTATACCCTTCGCTCAAACATTCTCTCAATACTATCGAATTTTCCATTTATTCTATCCGGATTTATTATTAGTAATATTATCCCTTTCTTAATATGTACCTCCACCTGTTTCTTTTCACACATTGGTTATTTCATGATGAACCTGTCATTGCAGTCTTAGTGTCTTCTCTTTATTGCATACTACTTTGTACTAGCCACTCACCTGACACCTTTTATTACTTTGAACTGACTTGTCAATTTTTCCTACCCCACATTCTACGAATCTATTATGACTAACCACCACCACTGTCTCCCAATTTCACAATATTTTGTAATCATCTTCAGCCTAATACGTTTGTCACACAAATACGACTATTTATTTTGACACCCCATAACTAATATGTTATTCTACGTTGAAAAATGTATCCGCTACACAACTGGCCATTATTGTAACGACAACAAACATAATATTTTAAAATTGTAAGAACCTGAAGAGAAATTATTGAAAGAATATTCTTCGTTCAGATTGACCTTTAATTCATGATATGGGAATATTCCACACTATTAGAACTGTAGATGTTTATTTACTAAAGAAGTGTTAAGAACTCCATTGATTTCAGAATGGAACTCACTCATTTCACCAAACTTTCTATTAAGCCAAAAAGTTATTCCAGGTTTCACTTGATAAATCTATCTTTCACTTTTTCTTCTAAACTTTAGAAAATTAACTGACATTCATATCAGTTGCGTCATGCATTGTTTAAACAAGCAGTGTGTCAATTTCAAAGATTCGTGACAAACAGTTTGAATTCTGAAAAACAAAGATGTGCGGGAAGGAATTTTCCTCCATAGTATCATTCCTTTCTACCGTATGAGAAAATTACATATGGTGAGTAATTCCTTCAACTGAACGTTTGAAAAAAAGAAAATCACAAAACTAGTAACAGTCAGAAAATTTCATGGCAAATTCGATTTTCCCTTCGAAATTTCTTCGCCACCGTGTACTGTACATGTAGTTCAGTGCTTTATATCCCTACAGAACACATTATCACTTTGCCATTCATATGAAATCCAGTGACTGTCACTTACCAAATTAGGTTTATTATTTATTTATTTTTGATTACAGCTTGATTCCACACTGTATTTTTTGGTACAAGTATGGAATTTTCAGCATGTGATATCGGTAGCCCCAATTTTTCAAGCCGACCATAGATATCAAGTGTGCGTCGGCAGGGGATCGAACCCCGGACTGTGTGCATGATCGGCGAGAGTCCTAACCATTGTGCCACCGACGCAGTCTGAGTGTCAGCCTTCTTCGTTTGCAAGGACATATTTTCAATCCATACTCGGCCAACTGTGTAATAAAAGTTTGTTGCAAGCATGAAATAGTAGAGCACTAGTTTGTAATCTTGACACTCAGTCATTCTGTGGGAAGACAAGGAAGTGTTTTGTAAACCTTAAAAATTTCAACCATTGGATAAGAACTAAATGGCTTAATAATAATACGAATCCTAAAACAGAGAGAGGGCTTAATCACAAGAAGTCTCTTACTGGAATGCAACGAACTTTGTCTAGTAATTTTTAAAACAGAGTCCAACTACAGATACTATCAGCCTGTTGTTAGATAAGTGTTTAAAATTAACTCAGTTCGCTACAAGTAGAATAATAACGTGTGAATTACTAAAGGTCAACATAAAAAATAGATATAAAGACTTTCAAATGGGGAATAGCAAATTACTTGAAATAGATGTATTTCGTTGCGTTTAGGATGTCCGTCACCCATTGAACCAGCTTTAATGGTGAATGTAAGTAGGTTGTTAACAGGACACACTGATGGTGGAGTAGATCGATATCGCGGGTAAATTAAACTACTAACCCGGAAACGTTCAACTTCACGCTACAAAGAAAAGAGTGAAAATGTTATATTTTCGGAAATAACAAACAACAGAACGGTCATTACTACTATCAATATATATATATATATATATATATATATATATATATATGTATATATTGTATATCACTCAGTTGAAGTATCTGCTAAACAGATTGGAGATCAGTGATTAACTATTATCACCTTTTGTCAGGCAAGACGACCTAACAATGAAGGAGTTTTGGAAAGAAGTTGAAAAGTAAATCGTCTATGCATAGGATGACTACTGCTTAAAATGGATTCAAAGATAAGTAAGACAGTGTAAGCTTTTACGGAATATAAATATAAGGTGAATATAACTCCACATCATAAATAAATATTGCATAAAATTTGACCTAAAAGAGTTTACTTTGTTTTAAAAATAAATTCGGGAGACTACTGTGAAGAAGTTTTCATTCACATTTGTCTAATAACAAAACAAGCCAATAACATTGTAGATGTGCAGCATGAGCTTCACTACCTAACTTTAGCGATGGTATGTATTCAAGCTCCGATTTCTTCTCAGTTTACTTCATTCTGAGCCCTTAAACAGCATCATAGAGCCTAGAATGGATAGTGTGGCCCATAGTCTGGAATGTGAAAAGTGCGCTGCAAGCAAGTGAGTTACTGACTTAGTAACATTTTTATAATGTGGAATATTCGTACAGTGCACGAGATAGTAAAACTGCCATAGAAATGAGAAGATACGACATAAAAGTTCTAGAAATTTGCAAGAGCGGATGGAATTGATGTGGACTAGCCAAATTGTCAGCTGGAGAGTCAGAAATCTAGTCTGGTAACCCTGACGTCAACCACGAGCACGCTGAGGCATTGAGTGGCTATCCTGATGTCGCAAGTGGAAGCTAAAGCTCTAAAGAAGAGGGAACAAATTTAATCTAGGATAATGACACCAAGATTCAACCCAAATGGAAGGGAGGTTACAACTGTTCAGTGCTAAAAACAAGGCGGAATAAGAGAAGAAGAAGGATTTCTATAGACAAGTGCAAACAGTAATGGACAACATCCCGAATGCAGACGTCAAAATCATTATGGGCGATATGAATACAAGCTAAAATGGGAGCAGATAATACAGGAAGAGAACTAATCATGGGTCGAGAGGCTGTGACTCGGAGAGATGAATCACGACGGAGAACTCTTCGCAGACTTCTGCGGTTTCAGTGATTTGGTAACCGGAGAAGGCGTGTACAAACACTGAGAAGTACACAAGGAGACGTGAGTTTCGCCTCACGAAACCACAAAAACTAGACAGACATCATCTCAATGCTGTTGAAGGAAGTGGAGACGCAGCTAACCTGTTGGACTTAAAATCGAGAAGGGGAGCAGATATGAGCGGGCTCAGACCATCATCTACTTCAAGGTGAAGCTGAAATCCTTTAGAACAACTGGAGACAGGCCACAATTCAAATGCAACATTCACAAAATGAAGGACAAAACTAAAAGGGATACTTTCGCTACAGATCAGATCACAGATGACACTACGTGACATCACTGAGGAAACCTGTATGAAGGAGCATTGTACCTAACTCTCTAAAGGTGATGTTCAAGGAAACGTGTTTGGCCGTTTTAGGAAGAAAGAAGAGTCAAAACAAGGAATGGATTTCAACAGGTATGCGGAAGCTAATCGACGTGGGGAGGAGAGGATGGTGAAAAGGAAGATGACTTAATGCAGAGATGGGCAGTAGAAGGAGAAGCTGAGTTTCAATGTTCACTGTACTGAATAAAGAAATGATGAAGAGTGCTGGGAAAAACAAGAAACAAGTCTACGGTACACTGACCGGCAACTGAAGCAGGACAAGTAGAACGCAGGCAGGCAAAGGGACCTCAGAACATTATACCAGACAAACAAGTCTCTATACAGGAAGAGATCAACCCAGATGATGAAACCAATAGAAGATTCTCAAGGGAACCTGATTACCAAGGAGGAGAAACAAATGAACCAGTGAGTTGATCACTTCAAATGACTCTTGAATCGACCATCACCTGAAAATCACCGACAAAGACCACAAGCACTAACGGCATGGACAGAACTGCCTGCTACTGTACATTAATCCTCCGACGAAAGTAGAAGTCCTGGATATAATCAAGCCACTGAAGTCTAGGAAGGCGGCAGCACAAGATGAAAATTCCCATAAGGCGCTGAAAACATCAAATTGCAACTCTACGCATCGTTATCGAACAAAGCATGGAATGACAGTCAAATCTCCCTCAACCTGAATTTCATTGGCTTCGGGAAGGCCTTCAACAGCGTCGACCAAGAAGCAGTCTAGAGACTGCTTTCATTCAACAGCTCGCTATATGACAATGCCACGTGTCAAGCGACCCACAACAGAAAATTCAGAGTAATTTTTGAAATGAATCCAGGAGTAAGCCTGCCTATTATCATCGAAAGTATTTTTAAATGTATTGGACTAGATTATGTGGCTCGCAGTATGCGCGCAGCGATAAGACAGGAATACGTCGGACTGACGGGAAGACTGTAAAAGATTTGGACTTCGTAGAGAATTTATGTCCGATGTCATACAAACTCGAAGAGTGACAGATGGAGATCAACAAACTGTCTTAAGAAGCAGCGAAGACGGGAATTCAAGTGACGGATATAGAGAAGATGGAGGTGATGAAGATAACCAATCACCACCAACGACAACAAACATCAATCACTTTCAACGGAAGGAATTTCAAAGAGGTTACTTTCTTCACTTATCTAGGCAGCATACTTTCAACTACAGGTGGAGGCGCGGATGAGGATATCAAGACCAGGATAGGAAAGGCAAATCAGTTTAGAAATCTTTTGAGCCCAGTAGAAACAGCTAAATTCGGATTTTCATCACCAGTGTTTAGCAGTTCTTTTATTTGGTTCAGAAACTTGGTGGATTGCCTAAAGCATTTTCAACAGGCTATTTCACACTTTTATTAATAACTGCCTTCTCTGAATACTAAAGATCAGATGACCAAAATGAATTAGCAACGAGAGACTCTGGGAATAGACCAACCAAGCACCAAATGATCAACAGATAGGCAGAATTTTCGGGTTGTGAGGGCGGTTGTTACTTCCCGGCTGCCCACACCGTGGAAGTTGGTTGCGTGACTGCAGAGCCCAGGGGACAACTGCTTGAGGCCGGTCACACACGGCCTTTTTTTGTTTGTTCTTTATTGTTTGGTGTGGCTCAGTGGCATATTTATCACTTCTGCCCTGTGACACAACAGCAGGAAGCGCGGTCGTTGTTAATCCGGGCCACGACCGATCCGGCATGATATTTTTTGAGTTTATTTGTATCATAGTATTGGATTGTGTAGCTGTTTTTTGTCTAACCGCTATCCAAATAACCTTTCTGGCATCGTAGGACCTCAAAAGACATAAGTTTCGTCCAGCATAGCTTGTTGGGACATTGCGGTGTTCAAGCCCGACCACCACGTCAAGGTAGCAGCTTTCGGTCGGGAATAGGCAGAAGAAAATGGAGACGGGCCGGATATACTCTGGGGAGACCGTTGAATGGCGTCTGTTGCTAGGCCTTCAAGTTGAACCCGAATGGGAAACGATGAGTTGAGTTTTGGAGGGTGGCATGGAGGAGATCGCTTGAAGAGGAGATGGCAGACTATGAACAATCTTGGGGCCATCTAAATAGGACAAAGGGATGTGTTGTTGCGACCCTGTGTTCCACTCGGAACCCAAGAGACCAGTAAAAATATAATAATACAAGAGAATGATACGCAGTAAGTTATAACTTGTATTGCAGTTGGTAGTTCCTTGTCATCCTATTAAAATTATTATATTTCTTTAATCAGGTTAACACTGACACTATCCACAACAAGTTTGGCAAGTAAACTGTTCTCAGTGTTATTCAATAGTTTTAAAACACTGAGAATATAGATAGCGGAAAACAAATCCACATAAGGTAGTTTTCCTAGTTTTTTGAAGTATCTAATTGTTTGTTACAGTCAATATTACTTTTATTTAAATTCCTCGAAACCATTACAAAAATGATTTCATTAAATTTTAGATTTTCCGGTCGATTGATTGGACCGAAGTGTTCGGTCTCAGGTTGACATGTCGGTTTCTTGTGCAGATAATTCGACGGTGCCTGGGCATGTAATGTGAAGTTAATTTGTGGATGGTGAATAGCAGTGGAATCCAGGATGCGCATTTCATCCTGTTTGGAACTCATCATATGGATGTATGTGCATTCCGCAGTGATTGGTGATGTTCCCACCGAGGCTCGAACCCAGTGCCGATAGTTTCAAACGCCAAAGCGTGGTCTAGTGGATAATGCTCTGACGTTTGAAACTATGGGCACTGGGTTTGAGCCTCGGTGGGAACATCATCACACTGCGGAATGTAGGTACATCCAGATGACGAGATCCGAATAGGACGAAATGCGCATCCCGGATTCCACTGCTTGTCACCATCCACCAATTAACTTCTCATTACAAAATGTTTTGGGACAAACGATAGACGGAATGAATCTGCATTCTCAACCTAAATCAGTACAATCCTGGTAGAAGGAATAAATATTAGCTTATATATGTTTTCATCTCAACACTTACATTGAATATCATTACGAAACTCACATGCACTGTGTGTAAATCTAAGGTGACGTCACTAACCTAACCATTCGGTGGTAAGAGTGGAAACATAGGACTAAACATGGATTTCAAATATGCTTTGCTGATAAGTGCCAGCAAGCGATAATCATAGATTCAGTGCGGCTTGTCGCTGAACTTGCCTGAACACCTAACAGATAGATATCCT
This sequence comes from Trichobilharzia regenti, assembly GCA_944472135.2. Classification (NCBI taxonomy): domain Eukaryota; kingdom Metazoa; phylum Platyhelminthes; class Trematoda; order Strigeidida; family Schistosomatidae; genus Trichobilharzia; species Trichobilharzia regenti. Next base: position 115,673,977 of record OX235262.1, on the reverse strand, counting down.
TTAACAAAGTTTGTGGTATTAACATTATACAATGATGTGTGTACTTTTCAAAATCATTTCAGCACCTTCTGACTTTATCAAACAAAGCCTTATCAAACTAATCATAATACTCAAAAGATTCAAGGAAGCATCTTAACATAATATCTGAGTGATCAGTTAGATAATACAACAAAGTTAAATAAATTAATCTTTGCAGAAGTTCACAGGAAATGAAATATCATCTGAAATACATAAACGTAGTTGGGATTCTCTGATAAGTCAAATTTGAAACGAATCTTTCATACTATAGCTATGCTTTTAGCCTTTATATTAAACGAAAACTAAAGTGTCATTTGAAAGACATTGTATGCGTGTTCAGAACATTTTATCATCAGCTATATGGATAACTAATCTAGACATTATTTAGAAATAATATCAGTGTATAATGTATATATATATATATATATATTCAAATAAATTGAGCGAAACGTTTTGCTTTGCAAATTAGTTTACACTCATATAATCACGCCATATTTTATATGGGAGGGTACTATTTAACAACGAATTCAACAATAAGATCAATAATAATGAGATAAAACAACTGTCATAATGAAATTTTTTAAATTGTTCTCCATGTAGGCGTCATATGAATGATTAAAACAAATACTTTAGTCATTTTGACACTAAAGTCTTTAAATGTAAGTAGAAAATTTTGCATATTTTTTCATCATAAAGAATTCACGAAACAAGGCATATATTAAACTGATATTCAAATAAAACGAAATTGCTGGAATATATTTATTTTCTGCTGAAAAAGTGCTAATAATTTTCACATTTTATTTAAAAAAATTTTAAATTTTCATAAAAGTTAACTTACATTTCCATTACGTGGATCAGTTAAGAGAAGGTATGGTTCATTGTTGTAATTGACAAGTGACATATTAAAACTGCGCACATGTGTATAGCATTCTTGCAACAAAAGGTCAACAGCTGTTTGTGTATTAGGTAGAAGATTTTTTGGCGCAACTTCAAATGTCCTGAGATGTTGTACTTTATACTCAGCAAGAGTTATTGGTGTAGGTCCGTTTCCATTCATTATACTGACTTCTGTGTGTGTAGGTGATACAAGAAAAAGGTTATATTTAGTTGTGAATACTGTTATAAAAATGACTTCTCAGAATATGTGTTTACTAATCTTACGATAGATACGGCACAATAGAATGACCTGTAAGGCCTACACTTTTTTCCGGCAAAATAGGACTGTATTTGCAGAAACACTTTAAGCTGTGAAGAAAATACTAGCGTATACTAGTGTACAAAGCAATGTTATTTTTTGCCATGTAAGCAGCTGAAGAGAAGGCAACGAAATAAAAGATGGTACCATTTTATTCTGCTAAAACTGTAGTTCTTGCTTTGTTCAAATTCATTAAGGGGAATAAATGTATGAAAAACATCTCAGTTTGAATCAGTTTAGATTTTGTTTGTTCACAAACCGATTCTAACTTTTCTTGGGGTTACACACTAAATAATTTTACTGTGTCAAAATAAATGGTTGTACCGAGTATTTAAATGATTACTTTTCTTGTAAAATATATTTCCCAGATAATAATATATCTTACGTGTAATTAGTGTGCTTAATAATTTCTTCCTGTATCCTTCATTGAAACAATGTTTCTTCCCGATGTGAGTCAGTAAATATTTCATAAGCTTTATATTACAGTAAGTTAATGTAAGCCGAATTACTTCACAAGCAGAGATCATATAAAAGGTACCTCTGATCTAGGATACTAGTAAACCCACTAATTCTTGAAGAGTAATTATCCAGAACCTTAGTTTAAGAGGAAAAAGGATTTCAGTGACTGGTTTTCATTCAAAATAATTTATCAATTTTAACTTTATTTCATAACATTTTAGTCGTTTAGCTACAACCATAAGTAGTAAATTGTAAACATGCGAGTATTCAACAGTTTTTATCCCACTCTTGTATATTTTTTGCGGGATATCAGGGGGAAATGACTTGACAGGATGAAGTGTGTCCCAGACCATGCAATATGATATTAAATGATATAATACAGACTATTATTTTACCAGAACATAAAACAGGCTAAGAATACAGTGTTGTATGAAGAAGTATTATGCAGAATAAACCTATTACAACCATTAATTCACCTACTGGTTTGAGTTCATCGACTAATGATTTTCAAAACCCAATAGTCCGGAGTCATTAGGAAATTAATTGATTGGAATTCTGCTGTGTTATGTTGTCAATCCAACAGCTACACGACAACGGAACATGTCAAGTGATCCACAACGGAAAACTCAGCGAGGCGTTTGAAGTAAACACAGAAGTCAGTCAGGGGTGCTTATTATCACCACTGATATTCCTAATTGTGGTGGACTGACTGCATTATGCGTCAGACAGTGGGAAACGAGAAGACAGGAATATCCTGGACCGACGTGAAGAACCTAGAGGAACTGGATTTCGCGCGTGGATGATTTATGTTTGATGTCACTGTCACAAAATCGAAGACTTACAAGCTAGCGAAAACCGACAAACTGGTCGAAGAAGAAGCCGGTGAAGACAAGACTTCAAGTGAAAATAGACGAGACGGAGGTTATGAAAATAACCAACAACAACAACAAAAACAGCAGCAACAGCAACATCCAGCGTCAATCACCATCAACTGGAGGGATTTGAAAGAGGTTACTTCATTCACCTATCTAGGGAGCATTGTCTCAACTACAGGAGGAACGGACAACGATGTTAAGTCGAGAATCGGGAAGGCGAGAAACACACTCATCAACCTGAGACGAATCTGGAAATCTTCGTCACTCAGCATCAGCAACAATATTCGGTCGGATTTTCAATACAAACGTCAAGTCATTCAGCTCTTCTATACGGAACGGATCAGAAACTTGGCGGGCGGGTCACAAAGAATATTTCCAACAGCCTGTTGCAGACGCTGCTTTCATCAACAACTGTCTTCGCTCTATAGTGAAGATCAGATGAAACTATGGGAACAAACAAAAGAAGAACAAACCAATCGCCCAACAAATATGCAGGAGAAAGTGGAGATGGACTGGACACTCTCTGAGGAGGCTGTTGATGACATCGCGCGCGCGTCAGACCATAGCTCGAGTGGACCCCGAAAGGGAAGTGGCGAGTGGGTTATCGGTGCAAGGGAGACATGGAGGAGATCGTGTGAAGAGGAGTTGAAACAGTATGGACTAACATGGATGCAGGTGGAAAGAACAGCAGAGGACAGAAGCAAGTGGAGATGTGCAGTTGAAGCCCTATGTTCTACTAGGAACCCAAGGGAACATTAATACAATAATAATTATCTTGTCAATTGAATGATGTGATAGTTTATACGGTGAGATTTAAAAATGAATGCTGAAGAATGACTATGAATAGTAATACACTATATTGTGAATATGAATCAGCTGGAAATCACATGACGTTGTATTCCAGCTCAAATAATAATTGTAATGTTTTCACACTTACTTCTCAATGAGTCACTTTAAATCACAAACTCTTATGAATAAATGTTTCTTCTGTTATTTTTATTTCCACAGATATAAACCATTTACTTAAGGGCTATTCAGAAATCAAAATAAAATCATCGAATTTCCTTCCCTTATGAGTCTTCTCAAAATATTTATTAGTATGAAATATTTCTATATCATGAATTAAAAGTCAGTCTGAACGAAGAATATCCTTTTCAATAATTTCTCTTCAGGTTCTTACAATTAGGAATTAGAATGTCATAATAAACAGGGGGACGGATAAAACAAACAAAGTAGCATCATAATAACTAAGAAGATGGACATTGTACGATTAGGGGTAAGAAATGTAGAAATAACAAAATAGACAGGATGTTTGCATAAAAACGAATGTGATGAATAATTGTTTATGCAGTCAGGGATTAAATATGCAGAAATAGTAAAATGACAAAACAAAACACGAAGTTCGGGTATGAAAATATGGTAGTGTAAACAGGGATTAAGAAAAAATTAAAACAATGCCCACCCAAACATCGACTTTACACTTGAGACTGAATTCGAGGGAATGTTCCATTTCCGCGATGTCCATCTGACAAGAAACGCCGACAACTCTGAAAAGGTCCATATACAAAAAGCCTACATGGAATGGATAATTCATCAACTTTCAAAGCTCCGCGCCCCTGAGCAGAAAGAGGAACGTGATATACGCTCTTTCCTCGAGGATTCGGAAGATATGCAGAGAAAAAGGGGTTAAAGAAGAACTGCGTAATCTCCGAAAAACCCTGATGGAAAACGGTTTTCCGCTCAGGTTCAAAGAAAAGAATCTCAAATCTAAGAAGACTTCCGAACAAGTCCAATCCATTCCAAAGAAAATACTTCTGCTTAATCTAGAATTCAAAGGTGATACTGAAGCAGAAATCCTTCACAAACGCCTCTCAAAATCGATGGGGAAAACATACTTCGCCACGAGCCCTACGACTGACGTTTTATTGCAAGAAACTGTTCAGCCAGAATGCGAAAGACAAGCTGTCGCATTGGGCCACCTCATCGTGCATATACCAGTTTACTTGCTGTTGTGAAGCTGAGTACGTTGGCTGTAGCATGCGCCGACTTGAAAAACGCGCTCACAAACACTACCCAGCCTGGTTAGTAAAAGGAGACCAAAAGCGTGTATACAAGTTCTTACAATTGTAAAATATAATATTTATTGTCGGTACAATAGTAGTCAGTTGAGTGGCGGATACATTTTTTCACGTAGAATAACATATTACTTTATGGGGTGTCAAAACAAATAGTCGTATTTTCGTGACAAATACGTTCAAAAATGTATCCGCCGCATAACTGGCCATTATTGGAACGACAATAAATATTATATTTTATAATTGTAAGAACAAGAAAAAAAATTAATGAAAAGCGTATTCTTCGTTCAGATTGACTTTCAATTCTCAAAATTTATTCGAAAATATGAAACAAATACCATACGTATTCTGATGAAAATAAGAATGAAATGAACACTGGTTTCCCTGAAGTTTATTTTATAATCTATTGTGCAAAAGTAAAGCTTTTATTGAATCTTAGAGAGGGAAAGAGAGAGCACAAATTGCATTGGTTTTCTTCAATTGATAAAATCAGTCTTATATATGGTAGAAATAAGAAGTCACTGAGTTATCAATACAAAAGGATATTTATGCAATTACTCAATAACATCGGCAAGTATACTCTGAATAATGAAAACATATTTTGGTCGGGAAGAATGCATTAAACATTTTTATTGTATATAACTTATTCCCCTTTTTTAATACAGACTTATAAAAGCTTCATAGATTTTATTAAAAGAAAAGGTTTCATCTTTTTTTCATTATAAAACTTGATTGCGTAAAAGGCTTGATTTTGGCAAGCATATAAACATATATATATATATATATATATATATATATATAAGGACGTCATATGTATGTGAATATCTTGTTTTCTGCAAGTAGCTATGAAAAAAGGTTTAACTTCTAATAAATGAGAGGAATGCAATATCATCGCGATTTCTAATGAATAACGTTATCTATCGCTGTTTGTTTTTTTACTTATAAGTCTTAAATTACCATAAGTTATTTGAATTAAATTGCCAACAATTATAGTTATCACATTGAAATTAATGTGCACTCAATATTACAACATTACTTATTGAATAAAATTAGATGACTTTTATATGCAATTAATAAAGTGAACGATTTTCTCATCCCACTATTAAAAGGAGACCAATAAAATAATGAGACTAATTTACTTTATGCAAAATATTAAAAAAAAACATTTTCACTATTGATTCCCCCACACATTTTTTCGAAACCAGAATGTATGCTAGTTCACATAAGTAATAAATACGGAATGTAAATTGAAACGAAACCATACTTCTACAAACTTTCGAGTGTGATTTCATTGATCTGAACGTAATTTCTGTAACCTTGAAGGGAACAATGCTCTGTGTGCACTACGATGTATATCACTCACTGGTTGACATGAATACTTGAGGATCAATTATATCAACCAAGAATGCTTGTTATTCAGATTGAGGTTAGGAGGTCACCTTATCAGTCGTTTGGGATCGAGGTCATCAATTTCGTACATAGACTGGTTCCAGTCAGACAGCTGAATCTGATTTTTTACTAGATACCTAAAAGACCTCGTAATACGTACAGTAATATTCTTTATTAGCAAATTAAGTAGTTCTGAGTGAAATATCATCACCGCTTCATTTTGAAAGATAGTGGTACTGGACCACATCAAGAACTCAAGCACCATAAACTAAAGACTGGTATGAATAAGAAAAGGCCAGTAATGCTAATACGTGGATTATTTGGATTAACCAGTGTGATTAGGGTAAAGCCAGTGTCCAACTCAACTTTAAAATATTTGTTGTACAATCGCTGGATGAGTTCTGTGTATTCACATAAGCTTCATTAGAAGAGTCGATTACATTTAACTCAGACAACAGGCTAATCAAGTTGGTTGATCTGGTATTCAGCTGATAAATCTAGGGTTCATTTATTCTTATTATTGTATCCTTTAATTCCTTGAGGAACATAGGGCTTTAGCCGAGCGTCTCCATTGCGTTCGGTTTTCTGCCAACTTTTTCACCCCGCTCCAAGTCTGCCCACACGATTTCATCTCCTCTTCACATGACCTTCTCCAAGTCACCCTTGCACTGACGACCAACTCGTCGCTTCCCTTTCGGGTTCCACTCGAGCAATGGCTTGTCTAGTGATGTCACTTGATAGTTTCCTCAGAGTATGGCCAGCCAATCCATCTCCATTTCTTCTTACCTATTTAATTCACAATCGGTTCCTGCTGTGTTGGTTCGCTCATCGCCAGAGATCCCTGTTGCTGATATTTTCTGGCCAGCCGTCTGATCTTGAGTATTGAACGGAGACAACTGTTAATGAAGGTCTGAAGTTTGTTTGAGATGCCCTTTATGACGCGCCAAGTCTCTGATCCGTATAGTAGCACCGACTGACTTCACATTGGAGTTGAAAGTCCGGACCTTATTTTTGATGCTGAGTGATGCTGAACTCCACACAGACTTGAGAGTAATGAAAGCTTATCTTGCTTTTCCGATTCTAGCTTTGATATCCTCGTCAGTTCCACCCACCTGTAGTTGAAACGATGCTCCCCTGGTAGGTGAAGGAGGCTGTTTCCTTCAGGTTCCTCCCATTTATGCTGATTGTTGTCTGTTGTTGTTGCTGTTGGTGTTGGCCAGGAATCTTCATCACCTCTGTTTTCTCTACGTTGACCAGAATTTCCTCCTATCTTTGATGCTTCTTCTGCCAGCTTGTTGCTTTTCATTTGCATATCTTCCAGTTTATAGGAAATCAGACATATATCATCGGCGAAGTCCAGATCCTCCAAATTCTTTTTCGTGTGAGTCCATTTTATTCCTGTTTCCTCGTTGGTTGCCGTTGTCTGTCGAATTATCCAATCTACTGCAGTCACGAAAATCATCGGCGATAATAGACAGCCTTGTCGCACTCCCGTCCTCACTTCCAAGGCTTCCGTAAGTTTCCCGTTGTGGATTTCTTGGCATGCAGCATTGTCGTATAACTGTTGGATGAGATGTATAATTGTCGATGGGACCCCGTAGCAGCAAAGTATTTGCCAAATGACCTCTCGATCGACGCTGTCGAAGGCATTTTCAAAGCCGATTAAGTTGAGTGAGATGGAGAGGTGATTGCCATTCCAAGCTTTTTTCAATGAGGATCCGTAGAGTGGCGATTTGATCAATACATTTTTTTACTGATATTAAACTGAATACGAAAAATTACGTGAAATTTTCAGACAGCTTATTTGTATTGAACATTCTCGTCAATAAAATTGGCCGTCAAGGTATGGACATTTAGGTTCAGGAAATGGAATTCAGTCTTATCATGAAGATTTTGGAATTTCTCTGTTTACTTTGTTAAAATATATTGATGAGTCTTCCACACAATTTTCGGAACTCTTTTTCAGAATTTTTATATTACTTACTTTGATGTTATCTGTTTGTCACAGTCTAGCATTTTTGAATCCGTCATTGTGTATCGTTCTGTTTAGAAATTTGTATTCACCCATGTATGCATTTGGTAAGGAGTTTGACTCAGACTCCGAGTAATCATTATTCGTTATCGCATATTTAACAGAAACGGTTATATAGCCACTCCTTTATGAAAAAACGTAGATGACGTATAGTAAATTCTGTAAAGTTCTGTGGCCTCATCGATTACTTCTGGTATTTGGAAACATTAATGTTATTATCAAGGATCAGTAGGAACATAACTGTTCTTCACGATGTACAAACAGATACCTAGTTTACAGTTTTTAAATACGAATTATCTCTCGATCGATTGCTAATAACTGTTTGAACAGAAGAAAAAGATACACTAATCTTTTAGACTCTACAGCGTTTAATGTTTATACACAATGTGTGTATATAAATTAGTAATGTATTTATGCAAATTTTATTAATCTTTATTGCTTTTTATACTCATTATTAAACAGAAAAGACCACAACAATGGACTTTACAAATAATCATGGTGAATATATTAAAATCAATAAAGTCCAATGAATACATAAAACTGAAAATAACTTTTAACATATTTAGTAATGAGAACTGTATACATGTATATAATTTAATGAATAGTAAATTTCTTTAAGTAAATTCAAGTCATTCAACATTTAAAATTACTGATAATTGCAGTTATTTATTAAAAGCTTTATGTATGTAATTGGTATCAAGAAATATTCTTTTCGTTTATGTCGGTTAATATAAATGATATGCAATTTCTAGAAGTTTGATGCTGCTTCTACTCAGAAAAGTGTTTTACAGCTATTATAGCTGAAGAATTAGAATGAAATTCGGAAAAAAAGTAAGGATAAATCTGCCGGTTTGTCATTCTTTCAAGAGAGTTATTTACATAAAATAATTCAGTGGACTAGTAACCTAGTGGCAATGGTTTAACGCCTTCATCTACCCACACTTTTGCATCGTATTCAGTCATAATAAATTACATTAATATGAGTCTACCAATCCGAGAATTTGTAAGACAGTCTTACCAACAATGCTACGTTTATGAGTATAACGGTTTCATATGATGTACGAAACCCTGAAGATTGATAAAAGAGTTATATATATATATATATATATATATATATATGTAATCTTAGATACAAAACCAACTTTCCGTGTTACTTTAAACAGCAATGTTAGAAAGCTGGAAATCTGAGCTACTGTGCAACAACATACTTAAGTCGTCTAACATCAAAACTGCCTGATGTTGAGTAGTTTCCAAATGATGAAAAGTTTACCACTTGTTCATGACTGGTTAATTACTATCAGTTTTTAGGAACATGACCTTTATTTAGAGTGATTAGAAAGTTTACACAATCTAATTTGATTCAGTATTTTTAGAACAAGATAGACTTTAACGAACTGAAGATGAAAATTACAGAATTTCATCATGAGGTGACATCAATTAGATAACCATTGGAAAACCTAGGAGTACTGGACAGCTGTTTCATTCTTGTTTGGTTCTTTTACAGTACGAACCCACTGAGGATAGAACCCAGGACCTTCTGGTTGCAAAATGAGCTCGTAGACCATTAAACCACTGGTACCCAACCCACTGACCCATGAATTCCATTTGATGCCAATGCATGATATAGCGAGACCACTAGCCAATGTGATAGGTGAGTATTTGTCCTCATACACGACCTGCTGTACCCCACTAGTTATGACTGAATAGGCAGATGCTGAAATTCATGGGCCAGTGGGTTCGGTCCCAGTGGCTTAATGGTTAGCGAAGTCGCCTTGTAACCAGAAGGTCTTGGGTTCCAACCCTGATAGGTATGCACTAATGAAGAGTTCAGAAGTGGCACGTAACAGCTATCCAGTACTCTCAGATTTTCCAGTGGTTCAGTCCAAGATGAAATCTTATAACCAATCAAATCCCCGCAAACCAACCCTTGGAGGTAAAAGTTTCTGGTTACTGTTTGATATTTCAAACATTTCAGATCTTATTTAATGCTTCTTTCAGATTTCATTTTTGCACACAGGAAAATGTTAACACTGTCTTATTGAAGTTCAACTTTTTATTTCCTAGGTATATCAAAATTGAAAGCAATATATGGCGTCCTTTGGCTGTTAGGAGATATTTCTAAATAATTTAGGCTAGCTGGAAACTGAATTGGCCAGAGTACTGATATTGAATATCCTTCGATTTCGTGAAATGCACAGGTGATTCGCACACGGTATTGCATGTACCACTTTACCACAGTGGGCTGCCAGAAGACTGGAATTTAGTTCATAATGTTAATTAGAGTGTCTCTCTGGTTTTTAATGGGTAGTTGACTGACGTAGTTGAAAAATCCTAAAAAGAGTATCAGCAAGTATAAATGATGTTCATATACAGATTTTCATTTATTGCATTGGATTACTATTGTTATGGTCTACAATCTGTTTTCTGTGTGCCTTGTTTTTATGCACTTCACTTTGCGAGATTCCGTTTTGAGAACATCTGGAAATGAGATTTCCTTGAGTCTTCACTCCCTTTATGTGAACCTGATATCTTCAAGGACATGATTTATGAAAACACTTACCCTTTCCAATATGACACAAGGAATCCAAGACTTTCATAGGATTTTAGGAATTCAGATTGACTCTGTCCTCAACATTATAGCTTCAGTAAGCACCACTGGTGTTGATGAAGCTAAGTTGTCAGATCTTGCTGTACAATTTACATGACAAAATATGCCAACAGTGGTGTGGTAATTAGGATGCTAATTCTAGAAGAGTATGGCCTTAGGACTTAACTGTTTTTCCTTACAAGCTATTTTTCTGGCATTATATAAAACGCTTCAGAAGCTTGCTTAGGTTTTTATGTTGGTTGATAAATGTTCATACAGCTTTCTCTGTTCATGGTAACTTTTCTCCTTTTGTCTAAAATAATCACAACTACCTTACAAGAAGTTAGTAAATCCTTCTCTTTGTTCATATGTAGGCTCAAGTTACTGCTGAATTTTCACCACTTCTATATATGACTAATTATTGTACTTACTATTGCTTTTAGCTACGACTCACAAACTTTGCTAACAGTTTGAATGCTGCAAAAATTATGTTCTGCTGTAAGTAATTTTCCTTCCCAAAGTCTTACTAACAACCCCTTTTCGATTTCTTTTCACAGTGATGTTGAAAGTTTGTAAGGTATATTTCTCAGTTCAATAATTTCTTGTAGTTATGCAGTCGTATCTATCTCGTTTTCCCATAGACTGATTCCCATATTTGTTGTTCAACTGCATTTGCTTTGTGGAGTGTTTGAGCTTGTTATGTGCATTTGATATCATCAATCGAACCAATATTGTTTCATCTGTTCATCAACCGGTTATGCAGTAAAACAAGTGTAAGTTGATCTACTTCTAGCATCAGGATTCCAAAAATAAGTGAGCTCCTGGGATAAAAGGACTAATGTTGGATGAATGGTATGTAAATGATCTAGAGACCGTATATAAAAAGATGTAGACCTAATATGCGAAGAATCGATCCAATGGTGAAAACGTCAAGTGACTTGATAGAAACAACGTCTTAGTACTAGTGAAACAACCATGTCGACAGAAGTTAAAGATTAGCGTTGAAATTGGTGACTGAGATCTCGAACAAACCTATTTACTAGAAGCTCCCGACTCCTTTATTATTTCAAAGTGAATCTCCTGTATTTGCACTGTGTAACATGCACTAGAAGTCCTTATAAGGCACAGAGGGGAAATAATACAAAACCATTTCAGTTTGATTACAATCACTTTTGTTTATTTCTTTTTAATCAAATAGGATGGGCCTTTCATAATTAAGGATAAGCTCTGCAACCACAGAAAGCAGCTGTTTGTTTGAAATGGCGTTATTATATGAGAGGAATTCTGACTGGTAATCATATACTTAGGAATGGTAATCTATGGTATAATTTTTAGATGCACTGATTACTCTGAAGACAGCTGTCTTTTACATCTGGGATTAGATAATCTTGAAAAAGAATGAAAACATGTGTGACCAGTAAACACTGCAACTGTTTAGTAAATCCAGGAAAGTCTCACATTACTTATTAGTGCCTCATTACTCTATAAAGTTCATAAACTTTTGAAAAGTCATGGCTGCTAGGCTTTACTAGGCCAGGTGTAAAGACAGATACTTACTGGTGGCTGTAATACTGTAACAGTAGAAGACAAGAGACTTGGTAAGGAAATGTTTATTTGGTGTTTGGTATCTCTATCTGAGCGAAGTTATGTTCACCTTATCGGAAAATCTTCATCTGCACAGATCTTCCGTTTTGTACAAAATCTGCCCTTCCCATTGTGTTGCTTTGTCTTCTCTGTGTATCTCCCACGTTTCCCGCTACGCTGAATATTCTCTATCTTTGATGTCAAGTTTATCTCTGCGCTATTTTGATATTTTTATGCTTATGGACATCTCTTCATACACTACTGATAAGTCTTGTCAGTAGCACACTTCACAGTACCATAGTGAACACTGGCAGAAGTTCTAAGATGTCGGCTGCTGCCTTTCAATACGTTCATTCAGCAGCTTTATTATGCTGAACTCATTTTTACACGTGCCAGAGAATATACACTGCTGAAGAGTTCAACACTGGGACGGAACTGATTCTATGCCTTCACGAGTTCAAGATATTCATAACCATTTCGGTTACTAACGTAATCACTCTCAGATTTGCATTAGCACGAGGTTTGGAAAATATTAGAATATAGACAGTGCAAAGGACTTAAGTTAGTTAAATATATTGGTTCATTTTGAAAGTCTTGAGCATTCTATTTATATTAAGTTCAATAAAAAAATGTAACTGTTGATCATTCACTGTTTTATTTACATACCATCCACAAATCACAAATGTAAACATAACCTTGAAAATATTTTAAAAATCGATACCTTGAACATTTAACTTGAGCCAAATAAAGTTTGATTTCAGTTAGTAGACATATTACATATATGTTGTAATTTAAAATGATTTTTCTGACGAATGTTTGATTTTTATACCTTATCTTATTCGAATAGCTTAAGCAGGTTTTGGTATAGATAACAGTGAAATTAAGTATTGGTCACTAATTTAAGATTGATGCAACTGTTAATGTCGATTGTTTATTCATAGTTCATAGCAGTGATTCCATTATGGGTAAATTTTTGTTTTGATTAAGTCTCACAGTGTTATACAATAATGTTTACTGTATAACACTGTGAGACTTAATCAAAACAAAAATTTACCCATAGTGGAATTGTACTCTACCACAGTGCACAAGTTTTATTCTTATATTCATATCAGTGAGCTTTTTAGTTGGATTTACTTGAATCCAAGTGATTGTTAATTTGCACCTATTATAAAAATATCTTACATTTTCAGCCAATGTCGTGAATGAAATGCCAATATACAAAAATGTTCGTTATTACCAACATGCCTCTGAGATAACGACAAAAAGAGAAGGGTGGATATAAATAAGACATCTCAGATTCAAGAACACGTGTAACGAAAGTATTTCTCGAAAAAAGGAGTATTTGATTATCACAAAGTATTTTGAAAGTTTATAAAGGTGTCCTGGCATTAGCTGCTTACACGTGATAAAGAATATCGCGATAACATGGAAAATATAAGGATGAGTTCGAACAAAGTGTCTACACAAGACTGAATCATAAAAGTTTTGAATTAATAATTTCCAGTTGTTGATTTGCATAGATTTGAATGATTTCAGGGTGGATGTTATCGCAAACCAATATCTTTGCTGTTGTTACGTATATGTATTGCTGAAGAGTCTTAGATAAGGACAAATACGCTGTCAAGTTTTACCATGGTTTTCATTGATTCTCGAACTGCGATTGTTTTGTGGAGGAATTTACCCTTTCAAAGTAATCACCTTTATAATTCTGCTAAACTTTTTCTCAAATACTGAAATTCAAACACCACTTCAAACAATCCATTCATGAATCACGTTAATAACTTAAGGTTGTCATTCATAACATTAAGTTTATTTTTTTGTTATTAGCATTAGTATACGTCAATCTTCCTTTAAATTAGTCAACAATTTATTTAGTTTATCAATATTTACAGTCATTTTCCTAAAAATGAAATGATGACGGATTATTAAAAAATCTGTATTAAGTGTATTCTGAATAAGTTTCTATTGTTACCACTGTGTAACTTTTTCAGATGACTATTTTTAACATTTTATGGAGTAAATCCTTGTGACTTTAGGTGAACTTACTTCGCTCTATTACCATCAAACAAAATCTGTGTCTCCAAGTTTTTGTGTATAGGAATTTGATTGGTTTACAGGATTTTATCATGAGCTGACATTAGTTAGAGAACCATTGGAAAACCTGAGAGTACTGGACAACTGTTTCGTACTAGTTTGGGACTGTTGGGACAGCTGTCCAGTACTGCCAGGTGGTTTTCCAATGGTTCTCTAACTAATATCAGCTCACGATGAAATCATGTGAAATTTGTGTCTGTTCTTCTGAAGAACTTGGTGTACACTGAAATGAAGCATTTAATCGATAGCTGATCCTGGTCTTTTGTTACACTCATTTTAACCCTCCTATTGTTTAATGAGCCGATTATGTTAAGTCTTTACTTTAAAAGTATATTGCAATCTGGCTAAAATAAAAGGATTAGTCAAGCCATTTGACTGAGTTTACACTCACTATTTTGTTATCTTATATGATAACAAAAACTGACTGCATGTCTTCTTGTTTTTGCAAATAAGTCTACTTATTCATGGTGTAAATATATCTAAGGAGAGATTTATTTTGAGCTGCAATTAGTCAGGAGGATAAGTGAAACAAAATAGCACTTCACAGGTGTTTTTTTAACTTGTGACTCTTCAGTAGATCGCATACATGATAGTGGAAAGACAATTGCACACATTTCAGATTACGAGAAGAAAAAAGTTACCATTACGTTACTGGCTAGGAATTTAGTAAACTGTAGTCTCCGACTAGTTTTGAAATAAAATTATAGATCCACTGTCAACTAATGTTACATAAGTGGATATCTGTATTTACAAAAGCAGATCTGTTACGAACAGAACCACGTACAGGATTATCCAGAAGTACAGTAATATAATACGTGGCAGTTTAAATAAACTCGAGAAATCCAACATTTATCAGACATTAGGCAAATTTAATTTAGAAGAATTGTTCAGTGTTAAATGGAATCAGGTAAATCAAATGTCAGTGAAATCATCCCTGATTAACAGACAGAAAAAATCACTATCTGTTTCATTCTAATAGAAATCAATGACACGTGCGTTTACTTTACTGGCAAGGATGAGTAGATCAGTAGGCAGCGTGTGGTGTATATATGTGCATACATAAATATATGTATTTATACATATAGCTTAAAAATAACAGGCACGTATCAATACTATACTATGTAACTTTTGTTTACTGATGATTGCCTGAATTTCGGTTAAATCATATGGATTTACATAAATTAAATAAATATGATAGTATTACAATAAAATCAGTTTCATCGGAACACGGTATATATGATAAGAATTTCTCTAGGTCAGTGAAATATTCAATAAAATCTTCCACAAATAAGGTTATTATATCAAATGAAAAAAACAACAACATACAAACAACTTCTACTAGTATAGTAGTCAATTTGAGCTAAAATCACAGTACACGCATATATAAGTTATTACTAAATGATGACCATAGATTGTATAAGCTTAAGTATCAAACAAAATAACCGGAGCTTTAAAAAACATTCACATAAATATAGATTTTATTTTAAATAGGATTTCATATGAGAGCATTAAAAAAAAAGAATTAGGAAAGAGGTTTCCTGATGTATCAGTATTGTTGACATTTGTGAGAAAAGGAGTAGGTGATATAAGCGACTCAATTAAGTGGTTGAAACTTCATCGAGTAAGGCTAAGTTCTGAATATATACTGGCAGTCATCAGAAAAGCGTCTCTACAACTTTGAAGGAAAGTGTGTTTTTTCCTATTCAATTTTGGCGTTACTCACTATGTTATACACCTCTTTGTGGTATGAAAAAGTTATATGGGCAAATTGGTTATCGGATGGTGACTAATCCAGCTGTTTGTTATACATGAATCTTAGATATCTTCAGTTAATTAATATGAATATAAGATTTGATAGTGTGAAATATTCCCATATTATGGATTAAAAGTCAATCTGAACGAAGAATATTCTTTTCAATAATTTCTTTTCAGGTTCTTACAACTATAAAATATAATATTTGTTGTCATCAGTTGTGTGGCGGATACATTAATCTTAACGTAGAATAATATATTAGTTATGAGGTGTCAAAATAAATAGTCGTATTTATGTGACAAACGTGCTTGGCTGAAATCGAATACAAAATATTGTAAAACGCGAGACAATGGTGGTGACTAATCATAATAGATTTGTAGAGTACGGGGTCGAAAAATTGACAAGTCAGTTCAAGGTAATAAAAGGTATCAGGTTAGTGGCTAGTATAAAGTGGTCTGTATTAAACAGGAGACAGTAAGGCTGCAATGAGAGGTCCATAATAAAATAACATACGTGTGAAATGAAACAGGTGGAGGCATATATTGAGAAAAGATAATATTACTGGTGATAAGTCCGGATAGTATAAATGAAAAATTCGATAGTTTTGAGGGAATGTTTGCATGAAGGGCATAAATTATGACGAAAATAATAATAATCGTAATGATAATAGTTGTAATAATAAGCAAAGGAGAAAACCAAGAGGGTTAAGGGGAAGGAGCACTCTTGGTGAAAAGAAAAATCTTCAATCCAAGGTTGGCCATGGTAGGAACAGCGTCTGGACGTGTTCTTTTTGGATACAAAGTTCCGGTTTAGTAGATCTTATTGCAACAGCTTCAGCTATGTGTAGGAGACGTAAGTGAACTGCACGTGATAACGACTTTGGAATTCGGTATATAACCCTGAAAGCTGTGTTAACATCGATACGATGTCCAGTATCAACAAAATGTGACAGGATTGGGGTTTTTTATGCACTTAATTTCCCCCCGACTGAACCAAGCTGGTTCTCGAGCCCGTAAACGAACCTGCCTATTGATGCGCCCTATATAATTTGAACCACAGGAACAGTTGAAATGATATATGCATGAACAAGAGCTAAGGTCAGGTAAGATATCTTTGAATTTCTGGGTGAACATTGGACGGCTACTGAAGGATAGACACAGACGTGCAGAATAGAATGTTTTCTTGATCACCCTGGTTAAACGTTGGGATAGAATCTCCACAGGAGTATCTCCCTTGAATTGGAGACTTAAAAACAGAGGCTTTTTCTCCATCGTTGCCAGTCCATGTTTACGACTATTGTAACCTATGTTGGCTTTAACGAACTTCTCTGGGTATCCGCTCTCGCTTAGAATGTCTCGAATGACCTGGAGTTCTTCCTCTACACAGTCTTCGGAACAAACAGACCTCGCTCTAAATGCATAGCATCTGATTAGATTACGTTTGTATTTCATCGGTACGAAGGTAAGGGAGTGCGTATACTGAGCTTTGGTCTCTAGCTTTCTAAATATGGTTCTTTTGACTAACCATAACCAATCTGTTATTCTACATTAAAAATGTATCCGCCACACCACTATAAGGAGAGTGATAATGGAACACCTGGTTAACATTGATCATTCCGTCTCAACAAATGCCTCCTTCAAAGTAATCTACAGATCAAATTTTGACAGCCCATAGAATGAAAGCTGAGTTTTATTGGTTATAGCGGACAAATGAATAAATATTAGTATAATGAAAGAATAATCTCAAAATATATTCACTAATGAATATTGAGCTTTTAAAATGAAAGCATTGCTAATCAATTTTCTGTTATTTGATTATCACTCTTATCAACAATGAATCTGATCTTCCTTTATTAATGGTTTTAACCGATAAAAGCAGTAATTTATCTTTGCCAAGGGATACTGAATATGATTATTTCATTTTAAGAACTATTTTTAGTCATGGGAAGCCTAAAAGTACTTATTTTTTGTTGGGCAGAACTAGACACGAAGGTGGAGATTAAATAAAACGGTAATGAGTGGAAGAAAAACGTAATCACTACAACTAACACAGAAAGAAGGCAGCTACCATTTAATTTAAGAAAAAGATTCGATAGGTTTTGGTAAGTGTTACACAACAAACAATTAATTGTCTGACGAAATATTGGAAAAAGATTACGTAGTAAACATTTAGAATTAAATGCCAGTATGTGAATGAGGTCAGTGGACCAAAAATAAAAATACATAAGTAAAAGGGCAGGAACTACTGTCATTTCATAAACAAATGATGGGCTTGACTAATTTGATAGTAATTGATTCCACAAGAGAAAACTGAATATTTTTATCCCTTGATGACTTTAAAAGCAGTCACTGTAATGAATCCATTAGATGTATGCAAATTAGACTCGTAAACGAATCATGATCATTCAGTATGAGGCTCTCTAGAATGTTCTAGAAGAAGCCAACGGTTAACCCATCTAATTTAAATGCATTGTAACGCACGTCTGATTTTGTAAAGCCAGCTAGGATAAGCAACTTGGTATCTGTCCAGTTCTGAACGATAAATGGCACAAGCACTATTATATTCATTAAGAAGTTCAGTAATCGGATACACTTTAGGAGGTCTACGCCTCAGTGTCTAGTTAGTTTAATCTGATATATCCTCTGTGAGAACCAAAATGCCTGTAGTGATATTCTTTTCATCAACAAGGTCATGAAACTGTTTTAAAAACGGTTTTCAGGTGGATGCCCTTTAACATGATTAGATACATTCTTTAACCTGTCACTATAACAAAGTTCCTGAGGGATCACCTACATACGCTCCTAATCTATACAGTTTAAATACTATCAGGTACGGGTATCTTTCCGACGGGTGACTGCCTCGAAAGTGTCATAAAATTGCCTTCGCATTAAGGCATCAGAGAACTGGGTCTGGTGAAAATGTACATACTCCACAGCAAAGCCAGTATTCTGATGCACGCCTTGGAACTTTTTATATAATACAAAACCACAGTTCTAACGTTTGCTGGTGATAAATATATCAAGAGCACAAGTGCCATAAAGACTGTCTCTATCAGCTCCTTATTTCTTTCCTTCTACCTCCAATTTTCCTAGAAGGATGTCAGTCGAGGGGTGCCTATCATAGCCATCATTCTTTTCACAAACTAGGTTATTTAAATCAAAATGAACATCTTTCGTGTCCATCATTAGTAATTTTCTCATGTCTTCGTTAGTTAGAGGAAAGAAGTTGGATTGTTCGCAAATAACAACAATCCTGTTTTTAAAGAGGGATCTGATGAATAGGAAGTATATATCAGACGACATCAAAAGCTTGAAAGAAATCTTCAGATATCTCAGTATTTTCAGAAAAACATAGAGTAGCTTATGTACAGCTTATCTACCACAAATAGTTTCTAGTTTCTCCACCAGATCAGTTTATATCTCGAGGACTTCACACATGAAGTTAACGAAGTGATAGTGACATTCTGCTTGTGCTTCCTGAGGTGCATTTCAAAGGCGACCGCCATCCTCTAGGTGTTTGGTCATTACAATTATAATTGTCAAGCCACTCTTTCTTTAATAAGTCCCTGAGACAGTTTCTCTTTTATTAAACGAATAATCTTGCTTAATTTATCAACGATTCTTTCAATACCTTAAGTATCTTAATAAATTACATAAAACAATCCCGGTGTGTTTAAGAGAAATATAGTTTTGATTTTTTTTCTTAAACACGCTGTTATTATTTTGAGTACTTTATAATGATTCAATCTGACCAGGCACTCAAATTATTCCAGGAAATTCGTAACATCTACGGTCTGGAAACTTGTAATCATGAGTATCTTGTTTAAGTATTTTTTGCTGTTCATTGTAAGAATTCTATATTCTCTGTCCTCATTATCATGCAGATATTTAAACAGCTTTGGGAAATTCTTCAGATGGAATGATACAATGCTATTGTTATTTAAAGCAAAGTGGGATGGTTTTGTATGTGTTGTCGATTCTTGGTGAAACCTGCTAACGAACCCATCAAATCCTATAAATCCAAATTATGGAGATTGAATCTGAAATAACTGAGAGGAACGGCGTAGAACCTATCTTTACTTTAATGCACATGGTAGTCTGTTATTAACCTAATCATAAAGTTCGTCTTCTTCACAGTACATAGCAGTTTTATATAACTGTATTATATAAATTCATTTTTCATTCATTTATATTAAAATGCATTTACGAATAAACAAGGTTATCATCAATGTAAAAGAGGTCAACTTATTTAGTTCATGTATCTAAAATTGTTTATACTGTCTTTCGAATGATTAATATAATCTAGATTGTGAAATTTACTTAGAAAAACTTATCAGTGAGCTCTCATTTTATTGCCGATATATGTATGATACCTTCATTCTTTGTGATAATGGTTCTGATAGGAGTACTATAATTACTGAATTCAATGAAGTACATTCGGCTATAAAATTAACAAGCGAAGAGGAATCCCAAGACAGAATTGCCTTCCTGGATGTCCTACTTACAAGAAAGCCAGATGGTAGCATACAAAGAAATTTACATAGAAAAAGTACTCGGATAGGACAATATACACATTTTCACAGCTTCGTTCCTATCAAGTATAAAAGAAATTTAGTGAAGACCCTAAGCCACAGAGTTAGGGCTATATGCTCAGAAGAAGTAAGTGAAGATGAATTAAGCATTGTATGAGATACTTTGATCGAAAATAGCTATCCCGACAAATTTATCAAGAAACACATGACAAAGAAAACGGAAAAGGACTACTCACTATCTGTAGACAAGAAGCCTCTTTATGTACGACTACAATTCATGGGCGATATACCAAGCGAGATAATTGCGAAGAAATTAAGAAAATCAGTTCAAAGAACTTTATTAGTATTATTCTCTACACGACCGATGGTGATTCCTCGACTAAAAGATGAAGTACCTAGACTGGCCACTTCTAATTGTATCTATCAATTCACCTGCGCTCGTGGAGCAAGCTATATTGGCCGTTGCTCTAGGAACTTGATTTTTCGTGCTCGAGAACATCTCCCAGCATGGCTACGTATAGGTGTCGGTAGTGAAAACCATTAACAGCTGGATATTGGACCATCTGGTGCAAACCGGCCACAAAGCCAACGTAGAAGAATCCTTCTCTATAATATACTGGGTGCTTAATAAACTGCCAAAATCACTGAAACACCTCATGTTTCAAACAGCAGAGACTGTTGCAATTCGCCTGAAACAACCAGTGCTCTGTGTTCAGAAGAAGCAAGTTCAGCCCCTGCTACTGCCTTGGCCTTCAGTGGAGACTATAAACTCATGAATTTGTAATATTACCTTTCCTAATTTCTCTGACATTTAGCTTATTTTATGTTGATGCTGTTGAACTGTAATCTATCAATATTATTGATTCAATGTTATTTAAACAGCAATAATGTTGTTCATAACACTAATTCATTGATTCACTATAATGTATATATAACTGTAGAGCCTGATGATGAAGTTATCGAAAAGAGTACTCTTTGTTCAGTATCTATTCTTTTGAAAAATCTACTTTCGTTTCACATGCAACTACCTATAACCTTCATTATGTCTGCAGGCATGATGTAAGACTTCAAGTTCACATTTTTAATATTCACGTCATGCTTTAAATCCAAGAGTACATACTAATAGAAAAAAACAACTATTAACATACCCTCACAATTCTGCGAAGTACAATGATGGTGTACTATTTCTCTGAAGAGAAAAATTTGTATTCCTTTTATTAGGTATACTAATTGGCTAAAAGAAATACTCTATTGTTATTGGAGAATAGGCGTTTCTTAGGCCTCTCTCTTAGGTGTATCTTTTTTACTAGAGTTAACATACACACACTTTTAAAGCCTTGACAAAAAATGCAGACAAAAATGTAACAGGTATTATAAACATATTCTTATGTGCAAATAATATATATATTAAAATATTTTAAGGCTCTGACAGACCTTTGTTGCCATAATATACGTGAAGCTTTACTTCTAGAACAGTTACGTTCTTGCTACTCAAAATGTTTACTGAACACTTAAAGGGGATTGTAAGTCAAACATGTTCACTCGTGAAAATCGACATAGAGTCAAGCGTTAATTTTTTGACTGTGAACATACTGCCGTGAGTGAAAGCTGAATGTAATGAAAAGTGACAGGAAGGGACGATCATAGTGTTGTATGCATGGCGGAAACACAAAGACAAGTGAATGTGCCCATGAAAGAGCATCACAAGTTTCTAAAACGAAATCTGAAAATCACAGCACATTTTAAGAAAACTAGTTTAAAAATGTAGTTAACGACTGCATAACATCTGACTGAAAGCGACAGAGAATCGAATTTGATACAGTCACAGTTCTATGGAAACAGATTAACAGCTAATTCTCAACATGTGTATTCCTAATAATTCTAACAGAGAAGACTGACAAGAAATGATGCTTTCCAAGAGTTAATTAATAAATAAAATGGTTGACACTACCAACAAAAACCTTGTCTCATTCTTTCCCTCTTATCTCTGCCATCACTGACAACACAACGTGATTTGACACACTATTATACACTTTTGCCACAATGTGTCGTTGTTACCATTGACACAGACCGAGCTCAGGTACTCTCAAATCTTTGCAGATTCAACTGAAATGCTCTAAAATAAGACAAAACATTTGTCTCACACTCTTTGATTTTCAACTATCCTTCGCTAGTAATCGTTACGTGACATTATTTGCATTAAAGTCAAGGTATTCCTCAACGTCTCAGGCCCTCGAGTGGAACCCGAAAGGGAAGCGGCGAGTGGGACGTCCAAGGGTTACATGGGGGGATCGTGTGATGAGGAGTTGAAAGAGTATGGACTAACAGGGATGCAGGTGAAAAGCACAGAAGAAGACAGAAGGAAGTGGAGACGTGCAGTTGAAGCCCTATATTCCACTATGAACCCAAGGGAACAATATGTATAATAATTCCTCAACTTCTCAGCTTCTAAATGATTGTATATATAAATATTACTTATATGTATCCTACTGCCGGTTTTTTGACTTAACCTTTGGTACGATACATTCTTCAAGGATGACATGCCCACTCGTCGATAGAGTACTCTTCTAACAATCAGTATTGAATGACTAGTAAAGTTTTTTCAAAAACAATTCATAATTTCCTTAAAAATTATCACTTAAAAGTTTAGAAAAACAACAAATTCAGGGAAGAAGTATATTTCTTTTCAGTCAGTTCCTCATCAACGGCTCTACAGTGATACACAAATAGTTCTACATCAAAATCATACTGATCGTGTGATGATGTTAATCATAAGTTGGACATAATTGCACAGAGATGGTTGAGACAGGCTGTTAATACACTTTATTCGCCTTTTTTCAATTTAATTTTTCAAAGTACAGATTAGACTGCAAGGCAAAAGGGCGGGGTAATTTTAAATCAAACACATAAGTTAAGTACGGCGGTAATTTTTTGTGACTGGCTATTTTCCATTCAGTGTCTAGTATATATATAAAGTCGAATCTTCTTAAAAGTCTATTCAAAAAATCACTAGCTACTTTGTTAATTGTAATATTCCCTATATCAGTGTATCGAGTTAAAATATCCTGTAGAAACTATAAGCTAGCCATCAATACGTTGATAAACCAAAGCCTATCTCTTCATGAAGAAGTTACAATTACCTTCACTGCGTGCGCTTTTCGACTACTGCGCTACATTTCCCTAATTTTATAAAATTTCTCGTTACTGTAAAATTTCATGCCAAGAGTTTGTGGAAACTATTACAATTATTTACATTTCGAACACTAAATCCGAGGATATAATCTTATTGACAGATAATACATATAACTAACTATTTGGATTTGTGGAATTTTTAAACATAAACACATCTATAATTGTATATATTGTTGGATTTATATGTTCAAGTTGCTCCAAGTCAGTGAGTTTATGGTTGAGATATCATTTTAGTTAACTGTGCTGAACTATATTGCATGTTGCTGTATTGTATCTTTGTTGTCGCTTTTTGCCCTTTTTTCTGTGAACTGTTTCCCTTTTGCTGGTGTTGTTCTCATTGTTTGTCCGTTATTTTCTGATTTTGAGGGGAGCAACCCAAAAAGTCGCTTCTCTCTAAACTTTATCTTAATGTAATCATTCCTTTCTCAGGCGTGAGGCTAGCAACCCCACCCTGTAAACAAAATTGCTACAGAAACTTCAGCAAATGAACCTCTTTGCACCAAAAGAAAAAGTCTGTGTAGGAACATGGAACGTCCGAACTATGTACGAGACTGGAAAGCTGCCCAGATCGCCAACGAGATGAAAAGATACGGAATACAAGTGCTGGGAATATGTGAAAGCAGATGGAATGGGAGTGGACTCACCAAATTGTCAACGGGTGAGTCAGTGATCTACTCCGGTCACCCAGAAGATAACCACACGCACACCGAGGGCGTGGCTATCATGATGTCACCAACGGCAACGAAAGCCCTGATACAATGGGAGGCGATTTCGTCCAGGATAATGACCGCCAGATTCAACTCCAAAGGAAGGAAAGTGTCAATCATACAATGTTATGCACCCACAAACAACGCAGACCTCGAAAAGAAAGAAGAATTCTACAGGCAACTACAGGCAACAATGGACAATACTCCAGCTGGCGACATGAAAATACTAATGGGAGACATGAACGCCAAACTGGGACCAGACAATACAGGAAGGGAACTCATCATGGGTAGAGAAGCTCTAGGAGAAATGAATGAAAACGGAGAACTCTTCGCCGACTTCTGCGCCTTCAACGAACTGGTGATTGGTGGCAGTGTATACAAGCACAAAGATATCCACAAGGCTACATGGGTGTCACCAGACGGGCAAACCAAAACCAAAACTGACTTCATCTCAATCTCAAGGAAGTGGAGGCGCAGCCTACTGGACACAAAAGCAAGAAGAGGAGCAGACGTTGGCTCAGACCACTATCTCGTACAAGGGACAATCCAAATCAAATTAAAAGCTTTCAGGGAATCAGGAGCTGCAGATAGACCACAAGCCAAGTTCAACACTCAAAAGCTGAAGGACCAGGCTACAAAGGACATCTTCATTGCAAGCATAAAGGACAAAGCGGAGACACAAATCAACACTAGCGAAGAGGTCAGCGTTGAAAAGCACTGGAACAACTTGAAAACGGTGTGGAGCCAAACCTGCATAGAAATTCTAGGCAGAAAAAAGAGACAGGACAAACAGTGGCTCACTACGGACACTTGGAAACTAATAGAAGAGAGAAGGACAGTGAAGCAAAAGATTATCCAGTGCACTGACGAGCAACAAAAACAGGAGCTGAATGCAAGCTACAATACACTGAACAAAAGAGTGCCAGGGAAGACAAAAGAAAATATTATGAAACCATGGCAAACGAAGCAGAACAAGCTGCAGGCAAAGGAGACCTCGCCACACTCTACCAAACAACTAGGCACCTTTCGGGCAAACGTTCGACACAGATTAAGCCAATAAAGGACGACAATGGAAAGTCAATCACCAAAGAGGTGGAACAGAGAAAGCACTGGGTTGAACACTTCAAAAGACTTCTAAATCGTCCGCCACCTACAACACGCCCAACAATACCAACAACGGAAGCAGAACTACCAGTGAACACTGACCCCCCGACGAAATCAGAAGTCCTGAATGCAATCAAGATGCTAAAAGCTGGGAAAACACCAGGACCAGATGGAATCCCAGCAGAAGCTTTGAAAATAGACCCAGAGACAACAGCGGACTTGATGACACCACTACTGGAGAAGGTGTGGAAAGAGGGCAAAGTACCCGAGGATTGGAAGAAAGGATACTTATTCAAACTTCCAAAGAAAGGAGACTTAAGTCAATGTAAAAACTGGCGTGGAATTATGCTTCTGTCCATTCCAAGCAAGATACTAAGTCGCATCATCCTGGAGAGAATCAAACAAGCCCTAGATGAAAAACTTCGTCCGGAACAGGCTGGATTCAGGAGAAACAAATCATGTATTGATCAAATCGCCACTCTACGGATCATCATTGAACAAAGCTTGGAATGGCAGTCACCTCTCTATCTCAACTTCATCGACTTTGAAAAGGCCTTCGACAGCGTCGATCGAGAGGTCATTTGGAAACTACTTCGCTACTACGGGGTCCCATCGACAATTATACATCTCATCCAACAGTTATACGACAATGCTGCATGCCAAGTAATCCACAACGGGAAACTTACGGAAGCCTTCGAAGTGAGGACGGGAGTGAGGCAAGGCTGTCTACTATCACCAATGATCTTCCTGATTGCAATTGATTGGATAATGCGACAGACAACGGCCAACGAGGAAACAGGCATAAAATGGACTGACACAAAAGAACTTGGAGGATCTGGATTTCGCCGATGATATATGTCTGATTTCCTACAAACTGGAAGATATGCAAATGAAAAGCAACAAGTTGGCGATAGAAGAAGCATCAAAGATAGGACTTCAAGTGAACATAGAGAAAACAGAGGTGATGAAGATTCCTGGCCAACATCAACAGCAACAACAACAACAGACAACAATCAGCATAAATGGGAGAAACCTGAAAGAAAAAACCTCCTTCACCTACCTGGGAAGCATCGTTTCAACTACAGGCGGAACTGACGAGGATATCAAAGCCAGAATCGGAAAAGCAAGACAAGCTTTCATTCCTCTCAAATCTGTGTGGAGTTCAGCATCACTCAGCATCAAAAATAAGATCCGGATTTTCAACTCCAATGTGAAGTCAGTGCTACTATACGGAACAGAGTCTCGCCTGCGCGTCATAAAGAGCACCTTAAACAAACCACAGACCTTCATCAACAGTTGTCTTCGCTCAATATTCAAGATCAGATGGTCGGCCAGAAAATATCAGCAACAGGGATCTCTGGCGATGAACGAATCAACCAGGAACCGATTGCGAAACAAATAGGTAAGAAGAAATAAAGATGGATTGGCTGGCCATACTCTGAGGAAACCATCAAGTGACATCACTAGACAAGCCATTGCTCGAGTGGAACCCGAAAGGGAAGCGGCGAGTTGGTCGTCAGTGTGAGGGTAACTTGGAGGAGGTCATGTGAGGAGGAGATGAAATCGTGTGGGCAGACTTGGATCGGGGTGAAAAAGTTGGCAGAAAGCAGAAAGCAATGGAGATGCGCAGCTGAAGCCCTATGTTCCTCTAGGAACTAAAGGATACAATAATAAATAATAATAGTAATTAGATGAATACCTTACCTACGTTCAGATGAATAAGAAATTATTTATTGTGCATGTAATACCTCAAAAAGTCTATTCTATGCAGATTTTATTTTAGGAATTAGCCTTTAAAATTCTAATCACAAAATTAAAATTAATAGCTGTTTCCCAGTTATTTCACATTTCTTTTATTCTACGTTATTAAAGATGATGGAAGCGCTTTGGGTTAATTACATTCACCTTAACTATTGTACAAAAAGTAATAGACTTCAGAATTTGTCTACCATGGATCAGTTGACCTACTGGAATGTGTTAATAATATGCACTATTATTTTATTTGACTGATTAACTGTCAAATATTTTACTATTGTCAACCATAGCGGTTTTAAAGCGAACGTATGGAAACTATGGAATGAAAGTGACTCCAAATATGTGCCTTCTTAATGTCCTATTTATTAAAAATGCCATAAATTCACAAAGATTTTGAAAATTATACATATTTAATTTTTGTCCATTAAATGCTAATCTATCTTAGAATTACTGCAGGGATCCTACTGTTTGTATTTTTCGCTCCCCTATATTTCACTGCTCCTTTAACCGATATTTTCTGACTTTCGTTTCCGTTGATAGGCAGTAACAATAACTTTCAAGCATATAAGCATTAGTTTGCAGGGAGAAATTGAATAATTCCAGCTGATTTTTTGCCAAAGATAACACGTGACAGAAATATGATTTGCTCGAAAATAATACGTTTTAATGTGTTAGTCTCAGATTTTTCTCTGAAAATAAACATTTAGTACCTGACACTTTGAATAATTAAAACAATTAGTCCCTTTGATAAATTTGAATAAGGCATTAAGAAGACAAATTTCGCGAATGGATATCATTTCGTAGTTCCTTTACAATCGCTTTACAAATAACATGGTTAACAATAATAAAATAAATTCCATGACAATTACTCAGCTAAATAAAAAACAAAAGTACATACTAATAACCAATCATGTTTAGATAGGTCATGTAGTCCATGGTAGGTGAAGATTGAAGTCTGTTTTTTTTTGACACACATTTTGGGCTGTATGTGATTAATCCAAATCACTTCTATCACCTTCAGTAACCTTAAGTTAGAGTTTTGTCAAATAATTGTGAAGCATTCATTAATATTGATTTTGTGACCTGACATTAATAAGTGTTTTGCAATGGATGATGCTGGATTTCTATTCAGATTAATCGCGTTGGTATTTTTTATATGATTTAGTAGCCATTTTGAAGCATGTTCTTTTCTACGAAATTGGAACATTTTGTTGGTTCCACCTATATAGGTGTCACCGCAGCTGCAGGTGAACTTGTAGATACAGTTTGAAGTAGAGTCCACAGAATTTCATTCTTTAATCGTAGGTACAGGATCTAAAATGTTCGGCAAGTGAGAAAAAGAGATGCGGCGTAGAATGTGCGTTTGATGACTGACCGAAGTCTTTGAGCTAGTAGTCAACTGCATAATCTGGTCACCCTTGAATGGTAGGTTGATAAAGATAGCTTTCTTCGGTACAGAAGCTGTCTTTTTGAGATGTGGTTTTTCTTTACTGTGACAAGTGATAAAGTGATAACAAAATGATATCATCTCGCGAGATTTGTCTCCTAAATGCCTTATTCAACTTTAAATTATGTAAAGGAGTTTTACTTTGTTTGTAATACACTGAACTCTAAACTCTACAACTGAGATAACAAACTTAGTTTAGAAAAAACAAAAACTGTGCAAAGAATATCCTTTTCGATAATTTCCTCTTCTGGCTCTACAATTAAAGAATAGAATATTTTAGAATAGTCGTCATTAACAATATTGGTGTTTTTAAATACTAACGATTTTTTAAGCAATTTCAATGGAATTACAATTCACTAAAGATGCATAATTTATTTTTGATTGCACACTATTCAGTAACCAGTGTAATGTGTCTAGTCCTATCTTCACTGCAGACTGAATTCTATCAGTCAAGCTTGCAATGCATAAATTATTGTATTGTAAAAAGGTAATAGCAAATACAACAACAAATAAAATTAAGGGAATTCCCACAATAAATTGAGGATCATTAAAATCTTGATTACCAACATGAGGACAGTATCTGAAAAAGTTTCCTTTGGATATATATGTAAGGTTTCATAGTGTGGATCCCAACGGCCTCACGAATATGTAGTAGGAGAACTCTTAAGGTAAAGTTACGATCAGTTGGTATGCGATAGATGACTTTGAAAGGCAAGTTGTATTCTATATCCATAAAATGAGATAGAATAGCGCTGTGAATGGATTTTGTTTGTCTTTTACTTAACCAAGCAGGATGATGTTCGGAAATCTGACGAGAAACACGCCTAGTTGTACCGCGTTTAAATTACAATTTTAAAGCATTCATTTTGAAGTGCTTAAAATCTAAGCTTTTAAAAATATCATGTTTGATGACACTTCGTTTTTAGACGGTCAATAAAAAATCTCTTAACTAAATCCTGTGGTACATTAACTTAAAATAGAAAATTGCACTACGTGAATGAAATCACCGTGGATCAGAAGGGATTCGGTGAAGCTGTCAAAATATGTTTTGAGGAAGCCTAATATATCAACAAATTTTACAGTTTCGTATCACTATTCTTCATTAAAATTCTCTGAAATCATTTAGGCAACATAAATCCACTAATCGGTATACTTCTCATATGATCTCATAAGTATACAGAAATTTTTTAAAAAAGGTACCCTATTTTATGAAGTTGATTAAAATATAAGAAATAACTAGAATATTAATGTGCTTTTCCACAGACATGTATTAAGAACACTTATCTGTAGCAACTGATTTTTTTAAATTTATTACGGTAAAACAAAACACGATGGGAGTAGTTTTTTATTTAATATTGAAAGTAAACTTAATTTAAGTGACTCCATTAAAATACCATGACATAAAAGAGATTTTTTTCGTTCACATTAATTAACTAATTAATTATAAGAAAATAAAATTTAAATAATTTAAGGAATAAAAAGTCTTAGTGTTTTAAAATTGAAATTAATTATGATAAATATTTGTTATATGAGCTTTAGCAGGACCAAGAGTAATTTGTCTTGCATTAGTGCCAAACTGAAGCGAAGATAAGGTTTCCGACATACTAGCTGGATCTTCATTAATATTCACTATCAAACAAGTCTGTAAAAAATTCACAAAAATGACTTGTGCGAATGATATACCTTACAACGAGAATTTTATTTCAAGGACAGAATTTTGAGAAGATAAATAATTTGTGAAATAATTTGTTTTAGGTGTTAAATGAAGTACAAAGATGCGTCTTACCAAACAATGGATAAAAACTAAGAAACTGAATAAGATGTTGCACTACATTTCCTTAGTTACATAAAACTCTCATTTGTATTGTGTTTCTGGCCAGGAAGTTGTTTAAATTATCGTAATTCTTTTACGTTCGAACACTGAATTTGTGAATATGATCTTGTTGACTATTAATACCTTTAACTAACTGTTTGGCATTTTGTGACTGTTTAACACTAACTGATATCATTAAGTGTATATATTATTGGATTTACATGCCCAGGTTGACTCAAGTCAGTGAGTCCATGATTTTTATATCATTTTTGGTAATTGTATTTAACAGTGATAGTACTGCTACGGTTTTTGTTGTTGTTGTTTTCGCTGCTTTTCTGGTTGTTAATTCCTTCATTTTGCTGTTGTTTTTCTGACTGCTTTATTTCTTATTTTCCAGATACTAAAAGAATCAACCTGAAAAGTCGCGCCATTGTAACTTAAATACATATGTAACAAATTCCTCCTCAGGCTAGCAACTCCACCCTGTAAACAAAACTACTACAGAAACTTCAGTACGATGAGTCTCCTTGTGACAAAAGAAAAGTCTGTGTGAGGACATGGGATGTCCACACTATGTATGAGGCTAGCAAAGCTGACTAGATTGCAAATGAGGTGAAGAGATATGGTATTCAAGTATTGGGAATATGCTGAAGCAGGTGGAATAGGAGCGGACTCACAAAAATGTCAACGGAAGAGTCAACGATCTACTCCATCACACAGAAGACAACCATAGTCACTTGAAGGATGTGGCTATCATATCATCAAGGGCAACGAAGGTCTTGACGCAGTGTGAGGCGATCTCACTCAGGGTAATAACCGCCAGATTCAAGTCAAAAGGAAGGAGAGTGACGATTATACAATGCTATGCACCTATAAAATCATTATGGGTAGAGAAGCTCTCGGAGAAGTGATTGGAAACGGAGAACTCTTCGCTGACCTCTGTGACTTCAGTCAACTGATGATTGGTGGCAGTGTATACAAGCACAAAGATACCCACAAGGCTACATCGGTGTCATCAGATGGGCGAATGAAAACCAAAACTGATTCCATCTTAATGGTGCTCAAGGAAGTGGAGGCGCAGCCTACTGGACACAAAAGCAAGAAGAGGAGCAGACGTTGGCTCAGACCGCTATCTCCTACAAGGGACAATCCAAATGAAATTGAAAGCTTTCAGGGAAACAGGACCTGCAGACAGACCACAAGCCAAGTTCAACACTCAAAAGCTGAAGGACCAGGCTACAAAGGACATCTTCACTACAATCATAAGGAAAAAGGCGGAGACACAAACCAACACTAGCGAAGAGTTCAGCGTTGAAAAGCACTGGAACAGCCTGAAAGCAGTGTGGAGTCAAACCTGAATGGAATTCCTGAGCAGAAAGAAGAGACAGGATAAACAGTTGCTGACTACAGACACATGGAAACTAATCGAGGAGAGAAGGACAGTGAAACAAAGGATTATTCAGTGCACTGACGAGCAACAAAAACAGGAGCTGAATGCAAGCTACAATACACTGAACAAAACAGTGCCAGGGAAGACAAAAGAAAATATTATGAAACCACGGCAAACGAAGCAGAACAAGTTGCAGGCAAAGGAGACCTCGCCACACTCTACCAAACAACTAGGCACCTTTCGGGCAAAAGTTTGACACAGATTAAGCCAGTAAAGGGTGACAATGGAAAGTCAATCACCAAAGAGATGGAACAAAGAAAACACTGGGCTGAACACTTAATACGATTTCTTAATCGACCGCGACCCAAAATGCGGAAGCAGAACTACCAGTGGATATCAACCCTCCAAAGAAAGCAGAAATCCTGAAGGCAGTCAAGCTGCTTAAAATTGGAAAAGCAGCAGGACTAGACGGAATCTCCACAGAAGCACTGAAAGTGGACCCCGAGATATAAGCGAACTTGATGACGCCACTTCTGGAGAAAGCGTGGAAAGAGGATAAGGTACTTGCTGATTGGAGGAATAATTACCTATTCCAACTGCCCAAGAGTTGGCAAGAATTGGCGCGGTATTATGCTCCTGTCTATCCCAAATGAAATACTAAGCCGCATCATCCTCGAGAGAGAATCAAACAAGCCCTGGATAAAAAACTTCCACCGGAACAGCCTGGATTCAGGAAAAACAAGTCATGCATCGATGAGACCGCAACACTACGGATTATCATTGAACAGAGCTTGGAATAACATTCACCTCTCTACCTCAACATCATTGACTTTTAAAAGGCTTTCGACAGCGTCGATCGAGAGGTGATTTGGGAACTACTTTGTCACTACAGAGTGTCAACAACAATTATACACCTCATCCAGCAACTGTACAATGATGCTGCATGTCAAGTAATCCACAACGGGAAACTCATGGAATTCTTCGAAGTGAAGACAGGAGTAAGACAAGGATGGCTGTTGCCTCCAAGGACTTTCCTGATTGCGGTAGACTGAACAATGCGACAGATAGCAGACCGGGTAGCAAGGAGACAGGCATAAAATGGACCCATTCAAAAACTTGGAGGATCTGGATTTCGTCGATTTTACGTCTGGTTTCCCACAAACCGGAAGATATGCAAGTGAAAAGCAACAAGTTGGCAGAAGAAGCATCCAGAGAAGACAGGCCTTCAGGTGACTATAGAGAAAACAGACGTGATAAAAATTCTTGGCCGACATTAGCAGCAACAGCAACAACGAAAGACAACAGTCAGCATATATGGGAGAAATCTGAAAGAAGCAACCTCCTTTACCTACCTACATCGTTTCAAACACAGGAGGAACTGGTGAGTATATCAAGGTTAGGATCGGAAAGCAAGGCAAGCTTCCATTACTCTCATGTCAGTGTGGAGATCAACAGCTCTACTCAGAATGAAAAAATAAAGTCTGGATTTTCTACTCCAATGTGAAGTCAGTCCTACTTACCATACAGATCAGAGACTTGGCGCTGCGTCCACGTCACGAAAGCCACTTCGAACAAACTACAGACTCTCATTAACGGCTAACTGCCTTCGCTCAATACAACTCAAGATCAGATGGCCGTGCAGAGAATATCAGAAACAGGGATTTCTGGCATTGAGCGAACCAATCCAGCATGAACCAATCGTGTAACAAATATGCAGGAAGAATTTGAGTTAGTTGGATTGGCCATACTTTGAGAAAACAATCTATCAAGTGGCATTACATGCCATGCCATCGCTCGAGTAGAACTGGAATGAGAAGCGGTGAGTTGGTCGTCAGTGTGAGGGCGACGTGGATGAGGAAGAGTATGTGATGAGAAGAGGCGATGGAAGGATGTGGGTAGACGTGTAGACAGGTGAAAACATTGGCAAAGAACCGAACGCAGTGGAGACGTGAGTCTGAAGCCATATGTTCCTATAGGAACTTAAGGAAAC
The DNA here is from genome assembly GCA_944472135.2 of Trichobilharzia regenti. NCBI lineage: Eukaryota > Metazoa > Platyhelminthes > Trematoda > Strigeidida > Schistosomatidae > Trichobilharzia > Trichobilharzia regenti. Next base: position 115,639,987 of record OX235262.1, on the reverse strand, counting down.
AATAATAACATATTATTTTTATTCCCTCACGTTCCAAGTGGAACATAGGCCCTTAACAACATACCTCCACTTTGTTCTGTTTTCTGCCGTCCTCTTCAGGTAGGTCTACTATTGCCTATAATCTCTCATGTTTTCCTCACACGATCTCCTCCATGTCACCCTAGGACAACCCATTCGTCGCTTCCCATTGGGTTCCATTCGAGGGCCTGGCGTGCGATGTCATTCGGCGGCCTTCTCAATGTATGTTCGATCCATCTCCATTTTCTCTTACATATTTGTTGAACGATCGGCTCTCGCCTGATGGTTTGTTCCCATAGTTTCTTGTTGCTCATTCTTTCTAGCCATTTGATCTTCAGCATGGAGCCAGCAAAGGCAGCTGTTGATGAAAGTCTGAGACCTGTTGGAAATCCTTTTCGTGTCACGGACGCCAAGTTTCTGACCCGTATAGAAAGACTGAGTTCAAACTTGTTTTGAAAATCCGAATCTTGTTCTTCGTGTTCAGGTGGAGTGCAAAAGATTTTCAAACTGTTTTCAGGTTGATGAAGGTATATCTTACCTTTGCGATTCTGACTGGCTTTGACATCTTCATCCATCCCGTCTGTAATTGAAATGATGCTTCCCAAATAAGTGAAGGAGGTAACCTCTGTTAAATCTCTCCCGTTGATGGTGATTGGTGCTGCTTCTTGTTGCTGTTGCGGTTCGTTGGTTATCTTCATCACCCCCATCTTCTCTGTGTTAACCTGCTGTCTTGTTTCCTCTAACTGCCTCTTCTGCCAGTTGATTTTCTCTTGCAAGTCTTCTATTTCGAGTGACATTAGACATATATCATCTGCGAAATCCAGATCTTCTGGAGTCTTCTTATCGGTGGTCCAATGTATTCCTGTCTCCTCGCTTCCCACTCACAGTCTGATGCATAGTCTATTCCACCACAGTTAAGAATATCAGCCGATAATACACGGCCAGCCTTGTCTCACTCCTGTATGCACTTCTAAAGCCTCGCTAAGTTTCCCGTTGTGAATCACTTAACACGTGGAGTTGTTGTATAGCTGTTGGATGAGGTTGACGAAGACTTGAGGTAGGCCGTGGTATTGAAGTAGTTTCCAAATTACTTGTCAGTCCCCGCTGTTGAAGGCCTTCTGGAAGTGGATGAAGCTGAAGTAGAGGTTTGGCAGCCCATCTATGCTTTGTTCGATGACGATGAGTAGAGTTGCACTTTGATCAGCACATGATTTGCCTTTCCTTAATCCAGCTTGTTCTGGGTGGAGTTCTGCATCCAGTGTATCTTTTATTCTCTTCAGGATGATGCGACTTAGTGTTTTACTTTGCTTGGACAAGAGGATTATTGCACTCCAGTCAATTCTTGCACAGGCCTAAGTCGCCCTTCTCTGGCAGTTTGACGAGGTAGCCCTTTGTCCAGTCAGTAGGCACCTTTCCTTCTTTCCAAACTTTTTTCAGCAATGGAGTGAGAAAATCTGCTGTTATCTCTCGGGCCATCTTCAGTGCTTCGGGAGGAATGCCGTCTGCTCCTGCTGACTTCTCCACCGGACTTCAGTAGTTTGATTGCATTCAGGATTCCTTCCTTGGTTGGAGCAGTGGTGCCCACAGGCATTTCAGTGTGTGATGGAGTTGCCGGTGGTGGTTGATTCAAGAATCCTTTAAAGTGATCAATCCATTGTTTGATTTGTTTCTCCTCCTTGGTGATCATGTCCCTTTAAAAATCTTTTATTGCTTTCATCATCTGGGTGGATCTCTTCCCGGATAGAGACTTGGTTATCTGATATAGTGCTTTGATGTCTGTTTTGCCTGTGGCGCCATTTTTCGCCAAGCTACCTCCTCAGAAAACAAAAATCTACGACTATTAGATGCAGTAATGCTAACAGCGAATTATTTTGGATGGAAGGTCATGGAAAGTCACACCAAATTTATGGAAACAACAGTGATTCTCTCCTTTCTTGATACTGATCCCTCTCCTACCACTAATTTACGTGTTAAATTTGTTTTACTCACTATTAGTTAGTAGTGCATTTGTTTATGATACTAATAGCCTGAGTCGTCCAATGGAATAATATCACGATCACCTTATAGTTTATTATTCGTAACCGTTCTAAACCAATCTTTGTAGATATTCTGATGGTGATTGTTTTCCCTGAATCTTGTTTATTTTAAGCCTTTTACCTCCCGTATGTTAGTGAATTCTACATTGGAACTGTGACTCAATCTGACCACATCCTCGACGCACTTTATTCCTATGTGATTTTGACGAAAAATGATGCTGATACCTCACAACTCGACAGTTTTACGTGTTTCTCAAGCGTTTAGTTTCGGTGGTCATAAGTTAACTACTGGTTTTCCTGAGAGAACCTTATCATGTCAACGAAGAAAAAAGCAGATGCCTTTGTTGAAATAGGGCCAAATTATTAAATCTTGATTCAGATCCAGCTATATTTCTGAGAGCTAGTGATTTTCTAGACAAAGTTTTCATTCCTTGTTAATTTCATCATAATGAGTTTCCTTTTGCAGTGGAAACCTGCATAACAGTACTCTGAAAGAAGATTAAAAACCGCCATGTGACAATTAATACATACTTTCCGAAAGTTTCCTCTCAAATTGAAAAATACTTTCTTTACTACTTTTAAATACAGTTCAATATGAGGCTGAATGAAAATTCTCTAAAATCAGTAGCAGTCATATTTTGTTGTGAAGTTAATAAACTATTTTCCTCATCGTTTTGTCTTACGGAGAAAAAAAATTTATCTCTGAAATCGCTTCATTATTACACTTCACATACCTTGGCATCTCCACCTAAGCAAGGTTGCAACATCTGAGTTAGTTTAGCATTTCGATAGGGAACGTGCAGTTGGTTATTGCGTAAAGCCATGAATACCTTTATTGAAAAACAGATTAAACAGTTAGTAAATTCAAATTTCTAGAAGTACTAATAAACTAGTGACATTAGAATTAATACTACTACTGTTAGCCGGTAAGAATGAATATTATTGTGAATTCACCTTGAATAGCAATCTCAGTTAGTCCTTGGAATGAAACAAAGTTATTTGTTTCGTTACAGAATTTCATCATGAGCTGATATCGGTTAGAGAACCACTGGAATACCTGGAAGTACTGGACAGCTGTAAAAATTATTTGTCACAATATGACGAAAACTGAATTAAAATAAACACATTCGACATTGTAATTATTTGAACTCTTCCGATTTATAATACTGACAACTGAACTGGCATTTATTCACGATCATCAGTTTACTATGTTTAGAAGAGGACTCTAGTTTCTAATACTCATGTTTTGATCTTATGTGAACTCTTCCGGAAATATTTAACCAGTCATTGAACAAGTATAGTGCGCCAGTTTTTCAATAATAGGGTGCTCACCAACCCCTTGATTAGAAGGCAACGATTCGCTCATGCATTAAGTATGATTTTTTGGATGTTTAAATTAAGTATATAAACCCGTTGTTTCCAATTACAAGTACTATTTATGTATTTTTCTAAGATCATTTATTTATTCCTTTGTAAATGATAACATTGCTGACTGTTTGGAAAACGTTATCAATCTGTGTTCTGGCTATCTGATATATGGAAGTAATTCATTAACTAAAAAGGCATCGTAATACCAGCAGGTTACTTTGGATTTTCAGTGTCAGGTGATAAAGTTTGTGTCTTTGAGGTTTCTGAAATACATTTTATAAGCTTACACTTCTGTGGGTGAAAAACTTCATTATCAAACCATGAAACATGCTTTTGTTGGTAAGTTTTCATGCTTATATCTTTATGAGCGTTACCAGACACACATGCATGCATATATGTAGAACACATCACAGATCACAATGCCGGGAAAAAAGCGCATTTACCTGTGCTAATGCAGATAGTGATAGATTTATATGCGTTGCCTCATTAAAGCGTTCAGCAGAGGTTGCTTCTGATTTCTCAACCCTTTCAGATCCAGCCAAATCACATAGTGTTAAGTGACCACGGCTAATAGTTCCAGAAATTCTGTTTGTTCCGATTACAGAAACAGAAACAATAAGATGAGATCTTGAACTAAAAAACAGAAACCAATAAAGAGATGCCAAATTAAACATTAGGACTGAGTTAGAGGAAACACTGAAAATAAGGCAAATCAGTAGTTTGCGTCTTTACCAAAAAACTGTTCACTTAATACAAATGCTACTGCGCTTCTTATTTGAAACTATTCCTAATAGTTTAATTTTATTCTTATTAGGTGATCATCGTTACCGTCACTGAATAAACATGAATGAATACGGAAATCCTTTTAAATAGTTTAGTATGATAGTAATAAATCTTAAAGAAGACAAAATACGGAGCTCAGTGAAGAGGCTCTTTTCAAAAAATTCATTTCCTTCAGTTGTACAATCCTACCTATATACAATTTCGCCATGAGAAAGGATAGTAACAAAGGTGACGAATTGTCACAAACATAATTGTTAACATTAATCAATGCATAAAAGTAGTTGAATAAGTGTATTACAGTTACGTAATAAAACAAATAATTCTATGATTGAGTTGTAATCAGGATGTATATAGAAACGAAGGAAAATATGGAATTACACAAAAGTCTGAAGTAATACAAGAGTTACAGAGAGTTAGAAAAAAAAGAAAATCAAGTCAGTAGAAATCAAGAAGGTTGTTACCGTAATTGTAGAACTCTTATAGTAGCGCTGTTACCAGACATCTCCTCGACATGGGTCATGAGGTGGAAATCGAGAAATCCTTCAAAATTATCAATAGACAAAGGTGCTCTATTTTCCTCAAGTTTGCCGAAGCAATTTCTATCAAACGCTTGAAACCAGATTTATGTGTTCAGAAAGAAGCAGTTATTAGTCTTTCCTTGCCTTGGTAACTGGATGTCTTTTCCCTCTCATCTGATTATGTAATCTTTGTCTTTAACCTCACCCTTCTTTTGTAGTCTGTAATTTTGCTTGTCTCTTGTTTCTATGATTTGAGTTCAACTCAGTACATTGTTTTTATTTATGACCAAAATGTAGCGTAATAGTCGAAAAAGCATGTGGACAGACCTGGAGCAGGTTGAAAAAGTTGTCAGAAAACCGAAGTCAATGGAGGTGCGCAGCTGAAGCCCTATGTTCCTCTAGGAACTAAAGGATACAATAATAATAATAAACAGTACATTGTTAACTAAATTATTAGTCACTATGCATCTAACGCACATCTCATCTTTATTATGTAACTCCCTTACCATTATATACATACATTTATTTTGTTTTAACTTGAACTGCCTGTGTAAAAACTATATAAGCGCAATTTTCTGAGCCCTGTTTACTAATTGTGGAACTTTCCGTCAACTGACAACATGTAAAATTTGCAAGTATGTTAAAACGTTTCTATACTTAAACCTCAAAATTTATTCAGGCTGTAAGCAGCTGATGAGAAGCCAACGAAATAAATGATGGTACCATGTTATTCTGCACAAACCACTGTTGTTCTCGCTTTATTCAAAATCATTTTCTTTTGTATACAGAGCTCCAATTTTTCTAACTGAATAGCTAAGGCTTCAGCAATGTAAAGGAGACGAAAACGTATCGCCTTTGCAGATCATTCTATCTTTTGTACATTGCTTTGAACGAGGCGTTTGTGAAGACGGAATGACCAGTATTAACAAGGTGTTCGATTAGCACAGTCATTATACAGCCAATACTACCTTTCTGCGACCATGCAAGACAGTGTTCTTGAACCCTTTTAGACATGATGCGCAACGAACGATCAATGTACCTGGCTCCTGTGTATTGCTGGAGCCTTAGTCATACATAAGAAAATTATTTTACCAACACCGTAGCAACCTTTTTTGATTTTCCTTCGTTTCTATATACATCCTGATTACAACTCAATCATAGAATTATTCATTTTTTTTATGAAACTGTAATACACTTATTCAACTACTTTTATGCACTGATGATTAACTTTACCACTCAAGATCAGATGGCCGGCCACAGAAGATCAGCAACACAGATCTCTGGAAATGAACGAACCGACTCAGCGAGAACCAATCGTGCAAGAAATATGCAGGAAGAAATGGAGTTAGTTGGATTGGTCATACTCTGAGAAAACAATGCCTCAAGTGACATTACACGTCAGGCCATTGTTCGAGTGGAACTCGAATGGGAAGTGGCGAGTTGGTCGTCAGTATGAGGGTGACGTGGATAGGGAAGAGTATGTGATGAGAAGAGGCTATGGGAGGATGTGGGTATACGTGGAGCCAGGTGAAAACCGAACGCAATGGCGAAATGAGTCTGAAGCTCTATTTTCCTATAGGAATTAAAGGAAATAATAGTAATGTCTGCTTGAATATAATTTTTTTTTACTGTGTATCACCGTTTACGCATGTATCCATCAAAAGGCCATTTCTCTATCATAGTGTCATTATTATGAAATTTCTATGAAAATATCTTCATGCTCTTAAGAAATGAATCATTTCGGTAATTTATGTTCAATTCAGTTAAAAAAAATATCATGATATACTAACAGATAGAAACACAGTTCGATACGGTTCTTCATTTTATATACTAGTCTACTCAGAATGATAAATACTCTAAGTGCCAGTTTAAAAAAAAGATAAATATCGGAAGATAATTATGAAAGTCACTGGTTCATATTTTATTTGAATATTGAAATTTAAGAATTTTGAATGACATATTTAGAGATATATTATAAAAATATACTGCGTACAATGCATATTCAATCAGAATCAAACTGGAACATTTGACATATTCTGTGGACAATTACAAACCTGTTTGTGTTGAGTTTAGTTGACGCCACATGTCGACCTTTTTGTCCTAATGAAATAGCTGTATGCATATCATTTTCATTTGATACACGCATCCATGTTGCTCCAAGTATATTGACCAGTGATCCATTATGACGAATTTCAACTGTATCGCACATACCATTTGTGTTAAGCAGGTCAACAATATTCTCATTGTAAATCTCCAATATGCTTATCTGATGATGCGAAAATGAAAATCAGTAAAGCTGACAGAATTTCATTTAATACAAATCATACAGATAAAAAATTTAAGTACACTTATATGATTATTAATAATAATAAATTACATCAAGCAACATAGAATGCCTTCGTTAAGATGCTCTTTTTTATTTTTAAAGTTTGTGAAAGATTAAGAAGATTTTATTAAATACCCACGAGAGTTTCGCCTCAATGAGTACAATTAACCTTTTAAACACCGTATTATTCAACATTTTTAGAACAAAACTAATTATGTATCACAATGTATTATATTTTATTCTAAGTGTTTTATTCATATTATGAAAACTCTGAAAATTAAGTAGCAAATCAGATTTCTTTTTCATTTGGAATGTGAGACTGTCTGAGGCTGAAAAAGGCATTCAACTTGTAAAATTAGGATTAACCATGAGGTAGGTACACATTGTGATTATTGGTCTCACGTAATTCACTGAATATGTTTGATTTATGAATAAAATAGACAAAGTTAGTCATACATTTCTGTCCATCAGGTTGTATATGGAAGGGATAACCTATCATTTCATGACAAAAACAAGAAAGCTCAGTGTAGCCAAGTTTTATAATGAAAATAAAAGACCATTCAGTGAAGAAAACATTCTTTATCGACGAAATCATCTTCACAGGATGTACAGTCGTATTTCTGTTTACCGAAAATGTGTAGTAGTCTATTGTCGAGTAATAGGGGCTGACATAATTGATACAACTACTCAGAAGTGTCTTAGAAGTAAAAACAAAAGTTGTGAATCACATAGTACTCAGTGCTACAAAAAAAGGAGTGGTCAGAAATTTGATAAGGTTAAAAATCGTTACTGGGTGAGAATGAAGTTAGTTGAGTGTCAATTTAACAAGTGTGAATAGAGTGAGAAAAGATAGAAAAGGAACATGTGAGAGTGATAATAGTGAATTTATTATTAAATTAAAAGGAAACTAATAGTAAAGCTAGAAATTAAAAGTAAAATTTTTAACAGGCAACGACTAGTGATGAGGCTAAGACCAAGGTAGAATAACGGACTGGACAAGATGTTTCTGCATACAGAGTTTGGGGTTGTATTGACGACTCCGCCACACACAAATGCCGAAACCTGACGTCCTTTGTACCACTTAGCCTCACCTTGTAGATAATCTTGAAAGACGACTCTAGGGCAGCTAAGTTGCTTGAATTCACCAAGTGCTCGAGAATCGAGCTAGTAGCTGTCTTGCATTGTCCTTTTGCTAACCATGACAGATAAAGTTCAGAGATACATTCGGAAATTATGCCCTTTGCGTGAACAGTATAACCAGCTCCACACAAACAGGTGAATTTATCAACATGCAATGAGGTGGACTAAAGTGTCAGTTTATCCTTTACACACCCACTGTTTATTTGTTGGCTGTAGAAATCGATCCGTGGCTCAGTCGCAAAGAAGGCTCTTCTCAGTAACCTGCATAAGCAATTCTTATGGATCTCAGTAGCGGTATCACCTTTAAATTCAACATTCATAAATAGCAGTTTCTTCGGTGCCGTGTGAGTTGTTTTAGGCTTTCGCTTTAACTTCAGGTTTTTCTCGATGAATCTCGAAGGATATCCATTTTCCATGAGGACTTGTGTGAGTCACTCCAGTTCGCCATCGATTATATCCCTCAAACATATCCTTCTTATTCTTGAGGATAAGAAGTCAATCAGGTTTCTATTTCTTCTGAAAGGCACTAAACTATAAAATTTCGTGTATTGACCATTCCATGTTAGTTTCCTGTAGAACCATCAGATCTCCTTTTTATAAAATCATCCAAAAAATGATATTTCGAGTTCACCTGTGATTCTGACGTGAACTAGATGGCATGATGGTAGCTTTTGAACTCCTTAGTTATCATTTCGATGTTGGTATTCTCGTCACATATGATGAAAATATCATCCATGTATCTTTGGCACATATAGAGACTATCGATAGTGGGATGTAACGTAGAATACTATACATTTTCGGTAAATATAAATACGACTGTGCAGCCTCTGAAGATGATTTCGTTGGTTAAGAAAGTTTTCTTCACTGAATTGTCTTTCACTTTTTTCATAACTCAATGGGTATTTTCGGAAAGTCTTATGTAGCAGGAAATATACTCAGTATTTTAAAAATAAGGAAGCAACATACCTCATAAATTTTCAAGTATTGGTTTTGTAGGGATTTTGTTTGATTGCATGGAGGATTTAATCATGAGCTGACATCAGTTAGAGAACCACTGGAAAACCTGGGAGTACTGGACAGCTGTTTCGTCCTAGTTTGGGACTCTTCATCAGTACGCGCCCACCGGGATTCGAACCCAGGACCTTCTGGTTACAAGGCGAACTCGTAGACCATTGAGCCACTGGGACCCGATCCAATGGTCCTTGAATTCTAACTTCTGCCAATTCACGACATAGCGCTACCACTTTGCAATGTCTTCTTCGATGAGTTACTGCCTCATCTTTAACCTGCTGTACCCTACTGGTCACGGCTTCCCACTGAATTGGCAGAAGTTAGAATTCAAGGACCATTGGATCGGGTCCCAGTGGCTCAATGGTCTACGAGCTCGCCTTGTAACCAGAAGGTCCTGGGTTCGAATCCCGGTGGGCGCGTACTGATGAAGAGTCCCAAACTAGGACGAAACAGCTGTCCAGTACTCCCAGGTTTTCCAGTGGTTCTCTAACTGATGTCAGCTCATGATTAAATCCTCCATGCAATATCTCATAAAGACAATAATTCCTGGCACACGGGCTACTACGACACGTTATCATTTCTCAAGTCAGTCAACCACCACAAAACCAATCTCCGAAGCTACTAAAAATTATTTTTGGAAAAGATTTCTGAAGTAAATCTACCAATACTGTGAAGTCATTCGGAATAAACACCACGTAGGAATCAATATTATCACCCTATTTTATTACTTATATCAATCCACATGGATGATTAGGAATATGAAGTCGATTAGGAAAATATATAAATTTTGGATGGTGACTACAAAAACAAGTCCAGGTAATTATTGGAAGCCTGAATTCCACGTCAATCTGTAGTTAAAAGTTATGTTGGGGCAGATCAGTCTAATCAAAAACTAAAGAGAAATTATACAGTCAGACGTCCGAACGTAAAATCAATAAAACGATCAGTAGGATTAGGAGTGGAAACACTGATAGAAATACATCTAAAGTGTAGTAATCATAGATTTGGTTAAGATCATGAGGCCTAGAGTTAAGCTCAAAACTGTGAAGCCTAACTAGTCATCACAGAGAATGCAAAAAGACAAATAAAATTTTAAACATATTCTAAGTTAATAGACTATTTCCCCCATGGGTTCTTTAGATGAAGATTTAATTTACTAATAAAAAAGAATCCATAATTTCTGAATTACTAGATGGGTGTCAGCAAATTTGATTGACGTCAGTTATTCCATATTCTGTCAAACAGAAAGTATACATTTGTCCTGAAAATGGTGCATTCTGCAATTATCATTTGGACCTAGTTGAAATGGAAACACAAACTTAAAAATTAATCATTCATTTGAATAGTATATGATAAAAATAGGAGAAAAAAAATGTGTAGAACAAACTAGCAGATAAAAGGCTTAGGACCTAGCACTACTATGTCCCGGTACAAATTATCATGTACATATCAGTAAATATCAAGTTCATCAAGAAAGGGTACTAAATAAATACATCAAATGTGAACAAAAGCTGAGGGAAAACTGACTATGTCAAACACACATTTATGGTTTCCATTTTGTCCAAATCTATGGATTCAAAGTGATTACCGGTTTCAAAAGCACTGAAATTAGTTAACCAATAAAATAAGCCTATAATAAGATTTCAATACAGATCTCGTCATGAACCAACATGAGTTAGAAAGGTCATTGAGAACCAGGCAGCACTGGACATATATTTTGTCCCATTTTACGGCTCTTCACTAGGAGTCGAACTTCAGATTACGAGACCAAGCTGGTTGACCACTCAGCCATTTGAGATGGGGTTCAGCAACCCGTGGATACTAACCTTGTCAGTTAATGATGTAGTGCCACTCTCAGCCAATGCCTTCGATGAGCATACACTTCATCTTGACCTGGTGAACCCCACTAATCACAACATTTCAGTACAGTATCCCAATAAACAGCTAGCTAGCTTCTCCTCGTAACCTGAAAGTCCTAGGTCGCATCCCTGATGAGGATGTGGGTGTGTGCTGATGAAGATTCCAATGAAGGGATGAAACAGCTGTCTAGTCCTATTAGGTTTCCAATTATCTCTAAGTGATGTTGGCTCATGATAAAATATACACTGCAATTAATCATAATCTAAGCATAACAAAATTTCTTTTAGAAAATACAAATTCCTGATGCGCCTTGACAATTAATTAACAAACAGGCGATTACTAGAAACAAATTATTCATACAAAGGACATGTATATTGAAATAGTAAGAAAAAAGGAATCATACAAGCTATTCTTCTTTATTCAAGGAAAACTGTTCAATATTTGAAATTAGTGCTTACAGAGAGTTGGAAATCTGTCTTCCGACGTTCCTTCGCTAGTCGCAGTAGCTCACGTATAGATCTGAAATAAAATATTGCAACATAAGTCTTCAGTGGTTTACTTAAAGAATTTATCGATTTTAATTATAGTCGCATAGATGTTATCAACGAACGAAAAGCAGAAAAAGTTGAATGTTAGCAGTAATTTAGACTATGGGACCTACAGAATATATATTCCAGGATCATTGGGATGGCCTTCCATTGTGTAAGTTTTACCACTTCCTGTCTGGCCATACGCCATTATACACACATTATATCCATCTATTGATGAAGCAATAATATCTCGTATTTCTTTAAAAACCTGCAACCCAAACAAATAAAGATAGTTAACATAAAAATGCTATCGTTGGCGTTATAATTGATATCGTTAGTACTATTGAAATGTTATGACAGGCTATTGAAGTAAACATTGAACTCATAGAATTAGTGTTTGAAAACTAAGAGATCCACTGTGCAAAGATCAGCGTTTACAGTGTATTTTCTCATTTTTCGCCTTTCCTAGTAGCTAATTGAAAGTCATATTTAATGAGACATTTTCTTTCACACATTCTAGCGAAATAATCAACAAAATGTGACTGTGGAACCATCTTATAAATGAACCTATTATTTACCTGTGGTTGAAAACATAATCCACGGAAGGCCGATTTCAGGTAGAGAGACTGAGAGGTCAGAGCAGAATGCTTCACAGAAGTTCATTATGCATCAAGTCAACAATAACAGTCTTTTCCGATTTAGAGTAACATCTTAACCTAACCTTTCTACCATTATTATGTCATCCAAATTCAGTTAAGAATGCTATGATTTGGTATGTCTCCCTCATGTTCCTTTCACTGAAGTCAGTGAAAAAGTGCAGTTCTATCAGTCAGCTCATCTTTATTATATAGTATTCAGCGTCTCATGTAAAACGTCTTCATTCCGTGGTTTTATAACATTCAAAGGGTATTTAAAAAATTGTGATTTACCCCCAAACTTTATTCTAATCCTCATAACTCGCTATTATCAACCACAAGATAAAATAAAACATACTACAGCACAGTAGATAATCATTTCTCTTACTGAATTCAAAGGTCATTAGATTCAATAAATGTCGGAGACAAACCTTTTATCCCTGGAAAGAATTCATCACTGACCAATTTATGTGGTACAGTACAATCCCTCTAGTCAGATAAGCAGTTTGTACGTTTCTATTGAACTCCTTAGTGTACAGCTACGGGTCTTTCCGGATCAATCTTGCTCCAGTTTTTACACTTAATAGGGGAACACTGCACCCCATACGTCTTCCACTATTCAACGACAGCTTAGATTTATACAGTTTTTATCATGAGTACATCATACATCACAGCTAAAGGATGCTAATTTTTCAGTAAATCTGGTGAAAACTTTCTCATTGCCTTCCTTATGTGCTTTTGCAGTCAAGTCTGTGGATACTTTCGCTTAGCATGATTTCTGACATTAACAGTCTTTTCAGCCACGAATATGGTGAGGGCAGAAATCACAGACCCATTATGGTTGACAGTAAATAAGCGTAGCTGAAGACCAGTTTAAATGCCCTCGAAACTTTTTTAATCGACCTTCTGGCTATCTGTTTTGAGAAATTATTGGGTATCCTTCGTATTTGTTTCTGTACAGTGAGTAATTTCGATTCATATATTTTTCAAGCCTTCATTTACAATACAAACTTATTGCTTTCATCTGTAGGACAGGTACATTAGGTTTTACATATTGCTTGTTCTCTACATCAATCCAAGTTCATCAATACACATGTGGATGAACGAAAGCATAGGTGAATTTAAAAGACATTTTCTAAGAAGAAATGCAGACATAAACGGGTTATCCCGAACAGTATAGCTCCTTATCTTTAAATTTAGTGCTGGTTGACAGAAATGGGCTATCTAAATATGACTGTGTTCTTGTTGATATAAGGTGTCTGGGGTGATCCCAAAGCCTTTTTTCAGTCAGTTAAATATAACTGTTCATCAATAAAATTTCCCATTTGGCGAGGATCATTCCCAATTCTTTACTTTCCACTCTAAAGTTAACAACTTTTCAGAAAACATACATTTAACTATATTCATCCTTCAGCTGTTCATTTAGCTGACAGATATTTTAGAAAGGCTTCGATGTGTACTCCATCGTTGATTGTTCTTACAGATTCAATCAGTTCAGTGCGACATATGATTATCAACTAGGATTCATTGCAGTAGTACGTTCAGCGGTGTAAAGTTTTATACTGGCGTTACGTTGTCAAGTTGCAGAATTGTGGAACATTGCAGAATAGTTTGTAGCAGATTCATCAGAATAAACATATTATGGTGAGAGCTGACTGCTAGCCGAATTGGTAGACAGTAATTTACATCAATGTTTGCGTCCCCAATATTGGTCGTGAGAAAAATAAGAACAGGGACAGATTCAACAACCAACCACAGCAAACTTTGCGTAGGCGGATGCAATTTGCAGATAGATAATCTGAACTTTAAGAAACGGCCACAAAGAGATGAAAGATTAACGTTCAGCGAGAAACCACCAATCAGAAAACTGTGTTTGTTTACTTACAATAATCTATAATAATGTACATGAAAATATATAAATATGTGTTGATTTCCTTAATAAAAGATCTGTTGCCTGGTCCTTGTCTTTTGTTGTTACAATATGACTACGTTTACACGAAATAGATAACATACGGTCTATAGTGAGGAAAAACTACTAGCTTTTATCAAGTCTGTCAAGACGGTATGAACCTTTATTTCACTCAAGCCTTACTTAAATGTATTACATTTAAGATTCAGGAATAATTGTCCACTGACCTTATTTCCTGAATGCTAATCACTTCCCAAAAGCACCAACATGCAAATACTTGATCACTAAAACTGCAGTATATGAAAAATTATCAGAATGAGTAATTTAATGGTGACAGTGTGTCTAATCATCATTTTCACAATTAATGTTTTGCGACGAAGAAATATCTCACCAAACGTATTATATACTGGAAGAAATATTTCTTTAGAACTCGTAGTACAAAAAAATTTAGAAACACAAACTAAAAACTTACGTCTGTCTGACTAGCATTTGCGTGGAAAACATTATCGAATTTGTATTTACGTCTTGAAGCATTAGGTAAGCAAGCAAATAATTCGCCATTGTCATTACACTTTAACCAACTGTGTGAGCTGTTTATACAATTTGAAGGACGTATACGACAAAATACTCGAATATTACCGCGTATTTCAATCAATCTGTTATATATTAGGCGACGCTGTTGTGACTCTAATCGATAGACAGCTTTAGTTTCTTTGAGTCTTTCATTTTGTTCTGTGTACAACCGTTTGGTTTTTCTAAGTAGAGGGCATAGCTAAACGAAGACAGCATTTTGGTTAGTTATAAATGGAAGAAATACTGTGTAAGGCGCTTAAAGTCATAAGTATTAACAAATTACGTTTACTGTAATCAGAAAAAAAGATGACACCTGAAGACAAAATATAACAGCAGTGGCAAAATATCTTTGGACAAAACTTTTGTATTGGAGTCTTTTTCTTGATGTAACTCACAGTCATTTGAAGAAAACGAAGAAAATATTCAAAAAGTCCAAACGATCAATTCATTCAGTAAATGCATGTGCTTAGCATCTCTTTATTTAACTAGATTGTGAATAACAGCGAACCAATAGTCGCTGACCTTTTCATGAATAAATTCAAAAATAATATCTTTTCAAGCATACTCACTCCTAAAATATGGTTAAGATATGTGGATAATACTTTTGTAGTACTAAAACGAGTTCTACACAATTCATTCCTGGAGAAAATAAACTGTGTATCTCCAAAAATCCAGTTCACTTCGGAAGCAGAATCAGACGCCAGTGAACTACCATTTCTAGACTGCCTAGTTACGAGAAAGGAAAACGGACATTTTAGTATATCCATATTCAGGAAGAAAACCCACTCCAATAAATATTTAGACTTCAAATCATCACACCCCACCATCACTCCGCAAAGATTTCAGTTGTTCCGAGTCTTCTTAGACTAGCACACTCTTTGATAACAGATGAGCAAGAAAAAGAAATATCAAACATTGCTGAAACTCTCAAGCAAAACAATTACCCGAAGAACTTCGTCAGCAAAATCAACATAGACATTAAGTATGGCCGAAAACGCATTCCGAAAACATGGACCTCAACAGTCGTCATTCCATATAGAGCAGAGACTTCAGAAGATATCAGAAGAGTACTCAATCAGCTCGACATTAGAGTCTTCTTCAAAACATCAGACACACTTCAAAGCAACCTTGTCCATATAAAAGACCAAATCCCGAAAGATTCTCTATCTAATTGTGTCTATAAAATGAAATGCTTGGAATGTAATGCGATCTACATCGCACAAACATCTCGAGAAATCAAAATCAGAAGAAATGAACACTGTAGAGCATCTCTGCGACCACCGAGAAATCCAGTTGAACTACAAAGCTTGAAAAATCACCAGCCATAGGTCTACACACTATAGAATCAGGCCACAAAATTGATTTTGACAATATTGAAATAATCTATAAGAACTTCGGAAATCACAAAGTACGTCTAATATCAAAAGCACTTCATATCAAGTAGAATCCAAATTGTCTGAATAAGAATGATGGACTAAAACAGAATCTGACCTGGTTACAACACCTCCCTCCTCTCCCCCATGAAGTGACAAAATCAACACAAATATGATAAGGAAGTTCACTATGTAAACACACACTGCTTTTATAATTTTCCACATTGATCAAATCCAACAATCTACACTTGATTTTGTTATCTTTACCAATTGACCAACTTGACAACGAAAAATGACCCCAGATTAACGAACCATGATCAAGTTAGTAAACTTTGTTTTGATATCATAACAGATATACTATTACCTTTGTTATTTATGAATTAAAAGTCAATCAGATTGACTTTTAATTCATAATATGGGAATATTTCGCACTATAAAATCTTTGTTATTTAGTTTAGTGATCTTCATTGTTATTTTGACATTCAATATGTCCTTTTAACTTGACCAAAGTCTATTTTCTCACCCCTTAAATCCTTGTTTTATATCAGCTGAGATTTTGTAAATTCCGGTTTAATAATACTTTGAAAAAGCTATTAGCATTAAATAGCGAAATGTCAGTAAAAACAATATCGTTTTGTTTTTTCATTCATTGGGAAATACAAAAACCTTTATTATAATGGACAGTGTAATTTTGTTTATTTCTGCTTTGGGCTTCCAATGTTAGATTGCTTTTCTAGTAAAACCTTCAATTAAAAATCGGTCGGAACAAAGAATATTCTTTTTAATAGATGCTCTTCAGTTACTTACAGTCATAAAATATTTGTTACTATTATAATAAGAGCCAGTTATGTGGTGGATGCATTTTTACGTAGAGTAACAGATTATTTGTAAGGCGACAGAACAAACAGTACTAATGTGACAAAAGGGCTGAACTGAATGCAATACTAAATATTATGGAATGTGAAATGGTAATTAGCCATAATGGATAAATACTATGTGAGGAAATAAAACTAACCAGTTAGTTGAAGGTTGTGAAACGTGCTCAGTGAATGGCTAGTACAGGATATTATGAACTGAAGAGCGGAGCACGACTACAGCGGAATGTTCATCATGAAATAATAAATATGTCAAGTAAATGAGGTGGAGTCGTATACCGAGAAAAGAGATAATATCACTTATAATAATTCAGAATACTTTGTGTATATACATATAAATAAAAATATTCGACATAATTTGAAGAATTCTAGAATCAAGGGTAAATCATCAAGCATTGCTAATTAAATTGTCTGTTAAAGCCGAAAAGAAGGAAAATAAGAGTAAAAGAAACATTTGGACAGGAAAATATCTAATCTAGGTTTGGTCATGGCAGGAACAATGTTTGAAGGTGTTCTACTTAGGTACCATCTGGCTATGTTAGTGTCAGTATGATGTATCTACTAAGTTTGATGGAATTGGACTTTTTATGCATTTGATTTCACCACTTCTGAATCAGTCTTGTAAATGTTCTGGGATCCATAAATGAACATAGCTAGTCATACTTTCTATATAACTTAAACTTAAACGACAGGAAAAGTTAAAATGGTATATATGTAAAAACTGGATAAAACATTTCTCACTTTCGCAGTGGACATTGGAGGGCTGCTGAAGGAAAGGAAGAAATGTCGAGGGTGGAAATCCCTCTCTGTCTGAGCGTCAAGATAGAATCTCATTAGAATTACTTGCCTTGAATTTGAACGTAAAAGTAATGGCTATCTCTCAACTGTCGGCACTTTATATTAGCGAATGCTGTAAGCTGTTTTCGCTATCATAAATTTATTTGGATACCCCTTTCTCTTAGAATATACCGGATGACATGGAATTACTGGTAGTTAAGCATCTGACTGAATTACGCCTGTTTTTCATTGGTACAAAGTTAAGGAAGCATGTATGTTCGGCCTCTGTCTGTAGTTTTATTAATATGATTATTTTAATTGGCCCACCTTCTCTCTTCGATAGTGAAACGCCGACGAAGTATGAAGAGTCATTTTACTCCCCTTCGTAAGTTAAATGGACTACCATGTTGAAGTGGCTTCCAATCTAATCACCAAGTAGACATTTACCATAGACAGAAAAAGCGTCATTTAGGTCACAGCAACACACTTCCATTTTCGCTATTTAATCTTTCAACGTACCATTTTATAGTTTCGCAAGTGTAGTGCCTAAAAGATATTATTTAGCTATACCATCAACCTGTCTGTACGTTTCACTACTAAAAAGAAACTGAATATTTGTTACATATTTATGCAGTATGAAATATTTCTTAATTGCATTTATGATATGCATCCACATATATATATATATGTCTATGGTGATCTCTCTTTCTGTTTGCTCGCTTAGTCTGTGACCATTTCACTTTGATGAACCTGTCTCCTTTAAAAATGTATATTCCCTTTATATTATATATAATATGAGTGTTTGTTGACAGTCCGTTGCTTGGTGACATATATCCATATTATGTGGGGTTGTTGACACGTCTGCTATATTTCGCTATGTATATATGGATCGATACTTCGTTATAATTAGCCATCCATGTTAAGACTGTCTATTGATTTGTTCACACACTTGTCTGGATGGTCATATATATTTCGCCCTCACAATCTTGTGACTTACACTTACTTACTTACTTGGTGTAATACCACTGATTGCTTCTCCTTGTGTGTGGAAAATAGAAGTATCATCGCAAACCTAGTGGTCTCCTGATTTCCGTCTCTCTTGCGTCAGGACTATTAAATTCTCGACCAGTACATAATAATAATTTAGCGACGAGTACATAACAATTTGGCGACGGGGAAAACTACTATTAACCACTCAGCAGCAGCAACATAACAATTTAGTTCACCACTTTTGTCACACAAATACTATTTGTTTTGTCCCCCTATAACTAATATGTTATTCTACGTAAAAGTATAACTACCACATGACTGGTCATTACTATAATGATAACAAATATTTTTACTTTATACCTCTTAGTGAAAAGAATCTATTGAGACGATTATTCTTTGTTCTGACGGACTTTTAATTCGTGATACGGGAATATTTCACTCTTAAATCTTATAATTCTTCGAAACTAGGACCAGCTTATTCGACTGAATATTTCTTTTCAGTAGACTTTGTGGTATCTTTTAGCACGTTTGTCAATGGTTAAATAAACATTTGCGATATTTCTTAAAAATCCCTGTTGTAAGGTGAAGACAAGTATAGTTGAAACACATTCTAAGTAGAGGATGAAAAAAGATGTTTTAATGCAGTCATTTTAACGAAGTATAACTCCTTTCTACAACTTCTAAATCCCTCTCTTACTCTCCGATACATAATAGCATGAAGAATCGGTTTCGTTTTGAATACTATGAGAATGACTTTTTTAATTCTTTGGTTGACTAACGCGTGACCTCAAAGCTCTAATATAGATTTGTTTAGTTTTCTTCAGAGCGTATAAGTGAATAATGACTAGAGGGAAACAAAATTTTGAAGGTAATAAAATAGGCAACAAACTGAGAACAGTGATTATACAGTGACTTCTGATAATTTAAAGTAGTGAAAAGGGCAGTAGTTTTTGCCTTTTAAGATGAGAATTTTCTGATCTAAGATAATTAGTAAGTTATTCGCAGCTATAGGTCAGTTGTTCTCAATAAAAGGCAGCCAAAATCTACCTTCATTCGAGATGTAATTAAACCAAAAAGTAATTTT
The DNA here is from genome assembly GCA_944472135.2 of Trichobilharzia regenti. Lineage (NCBI taxonomy): Eukaryota > Metazoa > Platyhelminthes > Trematoda > Strigeidida > Schistosomatidae > Trichobilharzia > Trichobilharzia regenti. The sequence continues at coordinate 115,620,181 of OX235262.1, read as the reverse complement.
TATTCCGAGCAACTCCATAGCACTATCAATTGAAATGCATATAAGTAGTAATAACCTTATTCAAAACAGTGATATGAGCTTATAAGAAAAATGATGCATATCATTTAGTAAGAAATAAAGTTGAAAGTTATGTTGCTTTAACTTAATTCATATTGAAATTTCAACATATGCCACATCTGTACTTGGCATTATGGTTTTAGCGTCAAGATTTACAACCTTTAAAATTTCACTGGATATAATCACTGTGAGATTTTTAACCTTTCACGGGAAGCTGTTTCAACTGTTGATATAAAAGTATCTTACTAAGTATAAATGTCCGTCTCAAAGTTACAAATATTCGGTTAGTTTTATAATATTAGGGAAAATTCACATTGTGCATGGTAGTAGAGACTGTTTAATTAAAATTTAGAAAAACAGACCATAGAAAGAGACTAGATATTTCGTAAATATGTGCGTGGGGAAACAAAATAAGCATTTAAGTGAAGGGGCGCCTTTCAACGGTTTCATTTGTTTTAGTTGTTCATTTGAATTTATATACGAATTTTTCAAAAAAGAGGATAGTGACAAGGCAGCTGAACTGTCATAATCAGAGTTGTTAACAGTAATCGGTACATAAAAAAGTTGTAAATCAATGGTGGAGCTACGTGATGAGGTAAGTTATTCGATGAGTGAATTGTAATCAGACTGCACACATAAAGGTAATTTAGTATTACGCACTAGGTGTACTATGGGTTGTGAAAATGATTAATAAATGAATTTTTCTCTGCTGAATTTCACTCGAAAAGATAGAACGTTTACAAGTTAATAGAAGCCTATTGTTTGGAGAATTTTGTGTTAACATTCTAAGCATTTATACCAAGACCTCATTTCTTCCCTGTGTTAACGCCTTTTCTGTGTTTAACTTTCAGTAAAGCAAATAGCTAGAAATCGAATTCTGTACAGGTTGAAATAAAAAAATATGCATCATTATGAGCAGATACTGTGCTTATGAATTGAAATTTAAAAAATCTGACAGCCATAACACTTTTCTATACGCGTATGATACCACCAAAGGTTTTAATTAAATTACGGTTTCCTTGACCAGAAAATAATGAAACTCACCGTATTAGTAAAGTCTTCCAAAATATGTTTTGATCCATGCAGAATATCTTTGACATCTTGACAAATTTCTTTAGTTCTAATAAATGAGCTGTGAATTTCTCCTGAAAGTCCTTGAAATTTAAAGCTATTTGATTGTTTGTCACTTTTCTGAGACTGAATGAACAACTATTAGTAAAATTGTAAGGCTTTATTAATAAATAAAATTAGTGTTATAATAAATAATATTCAGGAAATATGAAGATTCTGTTAAGGAACAGGATACTTGTAATGTAAATAGCTAAGATGAATATCTTAGTTAACAATAACTTTTTACCTGTCTGTCATGTACATGTATGAATAAACAGGAAGCCGAAATCACAGGTTTCCTTTATTAACTGTCAACAATGCATAGTGCTGTTAAAAGTCTTTTCTGAAACACATTTAAAATTACTGCGTTGAGCTTAGGCACTATTTTTCTTGACTATGCAGTATTTCTTAGTGAAATAATAGTTTGATAGACATAAAATCAGTTCAAAAATGAGATAATAAACCCTTTTGTTATTTTTCCAAAGTTTTTTTTGTTTTATCATTATTTACTTCAATGACAGAAGTAATCGACAAGTAAATGACGGAATGAAAGGACTTATGAAAGTGGACAGTATTTTTCAACCGAATAATTTATGCTTTATTCAGATGTTTGATACCAGATTAGTGTATCACTTTTTTATTTTTTTTTATTTTTGATTACAGCTTGATTCCACACCGCATTTTATGGTACAGTTGTGGAATTTTCAGCATGTGATATCGGTAGCCGAAACTTTGCAGGCCGACCATAGATATCAGGTGTGCGTCAGCAGGGGATCGAAACCCGGACCATTTGTATGGTCGGCGAGAGTCCTAACCATTGTGCCTCTGACGCACCCGCATAAGCGACCTCGGTCTCTTCCTCTTCGATCTGACTATGCGTTCATAAGATATTTTGTGTGGCTCATATCTAGGTGCCCATAATGCGCCAAGTTTGTGTTTTAACCATAATAATAATACTTGCGCTGTTTGAAATATTATATGTCGAATTTTGATGTTTTAGGTTAAACTGTTGTTTGAACTGTGCTTCGTTTTAATTGGCTATGGATTACTCATATAGCAGCGTAGGTGTTCTGTATAGGATGAAGTCGCCTGACATTTCTTTTGTATTATGACTGAATTTGAGACAACACGTCCTCAGTGCTCAAAGCCCTCCATAAATAACAAAAGTATACAAACATTTTGGCTAGATATGCAATAGGAGTTGTGACTTGATACATGTAAAAACAAATAGCTCCTTAGAATCGAATGTATTATTATGAAATTATATAAAATAATCCCAGCGTGTCTAGGAAATTCAAACAAATTTTTCTGTACTTTTGCTGTGTATCCTTCTTCGTCAGTAGCTGTCTATTTACCATTATCAGTAGCCTAAACTTTTATTGAGGACATATAGAGAAAACTGTATTACAACTTATGCCGCTATTGGTTAGTTTATGTCATAAGTTGACAAAAGTCAACGATTGATTAAATACATTTTAAAATTTATCAGAAAAGTAAAATATAATAATGCCACTAATTCTTATTCACACAAGTTCCTGCCCATCTTACTGTAGATATCATTTGACAAGACTCTGACCTTACGAATTAATCATTATACGGACTAAAGTAGTTTCTTTCGTTATGTGGGTAAGGCATATAAACAAGTTTAACAATAATTTGTACTTCAGAGCTGATTAAATGGCAGGTGATATTTCATTACCAAATAGATACAGGATAGATGTCGACTTTTCAGAAGGCTGTGATATTGTAAAAGGTGTTTAAATCATTAGATATAGTGTGTGGCTTTTATGGGACCACATTGCCTTACCAGTCAACATACTCCTAAAATAACGTGACGTTCATAGAAGAAAAAAATACTAAACACGATGTTCACAGGAAAAAAAAGTCCGAATCAATCAAAAGTTCATCAGTGACTTAAAAAAATAAATAAATTGATAACTCAAACTTTTTATACTGCCTAGTGAAATTCATCTCCCTACAAAACATAAACCACTAATTTTTCGGATATCGTGAGGATAAAATAAATAAACTAAATGTACTCGAACATCCATGATTTCTTTTTCAACTGTTGATGGAATTATTCAAATCAGAATATTTTTAAACCATCAGCAACATATATATATATATCAGGAAGACGCTATCAGTATACTGAATGATAGTTCATTTTACCACACTTCATATCTGCAAAATAAGAATGAATCTAAATGGATGAAAACCATTCAAGCATAAGTCATAATAATAACAACGACAATCACTTTATTCCAAACAACCATTTTTATACCGAGTGAGATTTTCAGCATTTATATATTGCAATACTTTTCTCACTATGCAAATATAAATAAACTTCCTAACCACAAAAGTTTACTTTAATAGAAATATTAATGTCGGTAATAATAATGTACTGAGTGATCGCTAGAAATAAGTAGGCGTTTAAAGACTATAAGGTAGGTTTTTCGTTTCTGTAGTGACGTTCATCATTTCAAACAGCACACTTGCTAAACAGGATAAGATTAAATTTCTATATCTTATCAGAAGAGCATAAATTCCAGTGAAATCATTCCTAGTTTTTTTTCTTGAGAAATAGTGGGAGAAAGTTTTGAGTAAATAAGGTGTTCCGTGTCAGACAGTTATTAGGGTCATAAGTAACTTTGAGAATTTTACGTAATATAAGATAGTTTGCTTTTGAGGATCCTAGGAAAGAATAAGAAGCAGTAGTAAAAAGAAGTGGATAAAGTACAAGGATTAATAAGCTGTGAAGAAAGGGACTAGGTTATACCAGAAAGTCTCAGCTCCCTTATTTAGTAGGTCAGATGAATTAGTTTTTGAAAGGAACAGGGTGTCAGACTACCCACAAAAATCACCTATTTGAGGCAGTATACACAAGCGTTACTCACATCTGAATTTGAAATTACCAGTCTAATATTCAAATGGGTTCAATAATAAACTATTTATATGACAACAATCTAATACAGAAACCAAAGGATTAGGGATAGCCAGCAAAACTAATGAAATTCGCTTCAGAAGAATATGTCATGCGAAAAGGGAGAAAAATTAAATGGAGGAGGTGCAGCACCATTAGGCTGATCACCTTCAGCAAGGAATGAAGTGGATATTTCCCCTCACCGATAATGTAATGTTTCCTAGCCAGGATATAAGAGGACAACCAGTGATAAATAACAGACAGAAATAGAGAATATTGAGTCTAGGGTAAAGTAGCACCACTGAGACAGTTTCTCAGCTATATAATTGATATGTATCCAGAGACTCAAATCATAGATTCAAGATTTTGCCCGGATGTCTCCAAGCCAGACTACTTCTAAGTATGCTCCAGATGGACAGTCAGTGATTTTAGAGACTATTTCTTTGTCTTAGTTTGACAAACTTTTGTTTCTTCCCGTCTAGTCTGACTTTCCCTAACTTAGCAATGGGTAAACATGTGGTAGGACAAAAGGCAGTCCTGTGAGATAAACTAGGACTGTTGTGGGATATGTGATATTTCACACGTATCCTAACAGCCAGAACTCGACAAAAGCCAAGCATACAGCGAGATTCCAGAAGTTACAAACTAACCAGGGTGGATTAGATATTTCAAGTAAATGAAGTGATGAAGCTAGTAAGTTATTTAACCTAATACTTTACGCTGGTTAACTGAAGAACGCTTCCTGAACACTGGTTGCAAAGTTTTCAGTTGATTTTATGTTATCATACTAAGTTTTCCTTGAAACCTTCGAAGTTCTCTCATGCCTTAATCTGATATATGTATAAATACTAAATACAAACTACGTTTGTGCAGTGTAAATGAAAAACATGTGAAAACAGTTCTCATATACTGAAATATGAAATAAATAAATAACGAATAGTTACCTTCAACCTTTCATGAGCTTTCTTCTCATGCTGCAATTCAGTGGAAATCTTATGAATTTGCTTCTTCTGAAAAAAAAGAGGATCACTCCACAAGTCCACAAGGACAAAAATAATTAGTAAAGGAAAAATGTTAAAGAGGTCACATATTGCTATGGTCAATCCTCTTTGCTTCAAATTTTGAGTTTGTTGGCTAAACGAAATATACAGTAGTTTCACACAACACTCACAGTAAATTTATGACCAATGCTACCATCAAAGTCATAGATTTCATGCATTAGATGAATCATTTTGTTTAAACAGCTAATTAAGACTGTCGAGAAGTTGATTCTCTTGACATATAGGTAGATCATTTAAATAAACAAGGATTTTCTTGGATGAAAGTTTGTTCTCATCTAACATTAGATCTGCGGCTATTTCACTAATGGTAAGAATTCCCTCAGTCATCTCATAGAATTGCAATAGCCAAATCATGTTTGTTTCATTTTTTATCCACTAGTTATTCGCTTTCCATAAATATCGTTTAACTACTGTGAATTTTGTCCAGTAACATATGCTGTTAACTTATAAATTAAAAAGGAGGCTTCAAGCTAGATCATGGACTGACATCACTTAGAGAACCATTGAAAACCAGAGAATATCGGACACCCGTTCCGTAACAAATCGGCATTCTTCATTAGTTTGCACCTATGACCCCACTAGGGATCAATCCCAAAAACTTCAGATCACTAGGCTTTCCAAACTAGGACGAAAGAGATGCCTAGTACTACACGGTTATCAGTGGTTCTCAATCTGATATCAATCCATAATGTAACTTGTAATTAATCAAATATCTGCAAATTAACTGTTGAAAATTAAAAGGAGGTGTTATTTCCGTATTAGTATTAAAAGATTAAACATGAAGCAGCTTGTTTCGTGTAACAAAATTCTTGGTCGTTGAATAGGGATGTCACTTACGAATTCCACTTCAATTAGTTTTAGATGACCGCTTAAAACCTCCAATTATTTCGATTTCATTCAGCTTAATGGTGTCTAGTCAATACACAGCATAAAACAGTAGATCCACAAATACCATCTGAAAATTCACTAGCGTTGCATTGCTGTATCAAGTAAATTCTTATAAAATGAGTCACTTTTTGGTAGCATTTCTAAAGTGAATATTGAGAACACTAAAAAGTCATAGTTTTAAGTTTAAAGTCATGGAAACTGTTTGTACACAACCTTGGCAGTGCATAACCAATATATTTACAAAATGTTTATATCTCTCGAATATATACTTACGAGAATTTCGACTTCCTTTACTAACTCATAATAATTATGGTCATAAATTTTCTGTGTTCCACTCTGTACGAAATCCGAATTCCCAACTTTACAAGCAGAGTTTGTCAGATTGGTATTACTTTCTTCTCCAGCTGATGAAACACTTTTGCCAATAGTACTGTGATAAATGTTTACGCAATCATCAACATTGTAATTGCTCACGCGTAAGGCTGCAAGGATATCAGCGTCATCTCTCCAAGTGGGACAGACATCCTTTCAGTAATAGAAATAATGATGTAGTTGACTGACAGATTAGTGAATTACACAGAAATACATTTATTACAACATTTTGTTGCTGACGTCATCCAGCATGGTGCCTGACTATTTGAATACACATGATTAAAATTAAACCGGAAATTAGAAACAATTATCCCATTGTATTTAAATGGTTTAATAATACAATGGGTGCTGATAGTCGATTTTGTTATTCATAATTTTATGATTGATTTCCGCATCTCTGCAAATGGAACCAGTTAGGTTCTCTGAATTTATACAGACAAAGTATACAAAGTAGCATCATTTTTCTTGTCGCGTGCTAATTTCTTATTTTGAAGAAAATATTACATAATATCATTGTGAATACAAATTATTCAGTTCCGGCAACGCGCTTCTTATGCTGAAAGGTAAATACTGAACAGGAATTAGAAAATTATGAGCCTATTAACTGATTATTCCATCCGTCTCAGATGCCAAATGTTCCTACTTAAATTTAGTTCTAACATAAATATAATATTGGAAGTTTTATCCGCTCTAATAGACTGACTTCTGATGGAATCTCAGCTCAGATAGAAAAGATGCGTGTACCACTTGCCAGACCGCAACATCTTTGGCCTGGACATGACATCACGCTATCTATTTTTAAGAGGTGGCACGAATGATGCAGTAGTCTACTCCGTCCTTCTTTATGGCCGACAGTAATCTCTTTTGAAAGTAGAGGATTTGAAGAGACTAACAGTCATTAACCCAAGTGCTTGCTTTCTGTTTCTCGTGATAGGTAGTATAATGCAGTTAGTAATATTGAAACTGGGAGTAGTTTGTCAGGCAAAGAACAAAATCTAATTGATGGGTTTGTGAAGCTATATCGACTGAGATGGCTATGACTTGTGTTACGCATAACCAAGCTGTCACCCTACACGTTTAGCAAAGTCAGCTGACATCGGATTAGATTAAAAGAGTTACGGGTGAACAAACCGAGGCAGTCTATAAGGTCTCTTTCCTTTGGTTTGAGTCAGTTATCGATGTGTAGTTTGTTCAGCCGAGGTGTTCCGAATGCTACCAACCAATGGCAGTAGACTTTTAGTGGCATGACCCAAAATCGTTCTCAGTGGTGCTAATGGGTTCATGCCCTGCTATCTATTGTTCTTTATTTAACCCTTTTTGTACACATTCATTTCCCTTTATTATAGTTTTTGTATCTTTACGTGGGCTTTATGAAGTTTGGCAACTTGAAATGATGGACATCTCTGAAAACATCTACGCCAAAAGTTCGTTTCATTTCATTGTAGTGAACTTAGAGCATTCATACGGTACTTCTTGTTGATTTGAGAGTTGAAGGAGGCTGCAGATTTCCTATGTGGTGTCCTGCAATTTTGATTAAAGACTTCAAGAAAAAACCACTGAGACATCAGTAGGGATAAATCCCTACTTTGATGGCACATATATATATATATCTTTTCTCCACTGTCTTATTTTTATGGGTTCCAGTTACACTTGCATATTTTTACTGTGTAAAGTAGTTTTGAACACTGATGAAAACCGCTTGGTTATCGTAGTACAGTCCAGTACCACGAATGATAGAACACTGGACTACTGATCTGTTAGTTGGTTCGAATCCTACCAAGAATAATTTTTGATTTCAATTTCAATCACCACGCATGGTTTCCGTTAACCTTTTAACACCATTTTCTATCTCATTATGGATTTTCTCTTCAATACACTGCTCACCAGTTCAGGAGCTTTCAGATGTTTCAGTATCAGTGTAATCAATATCAGTCCACATGATACTATAACTGAAGCCTAGGAATTTTGACACTGCTTTTACAGTGGCAAGCGCAACTGTTCGGCAGTTTCATTGTATCATTCATCAAACTGGTTTTATTATTTCTAGTGATCTTATCTCTGTTAAAGTCTTGGTATGTATATATACATAATATTCAGCCAAACCTAATTGGATTAAAGGTAATCCAAAAATCGCTTCTTTTCCATGCATGTTCGCCTAAAAGGTAATGTTGACAACAATATGAACTAAGTACACGAGTTAGATGTCGAAATATTTTTCGCAGGTATTCAATGATATCAACTGGAGATATTTATTGTTGGAGAAATTATTATTTAGTAGGACGAACTAAGAGTAATAAATTCACCTGGAATAGTTTCCATCGACTGTCCACATCAGCTGGAAAAGAATTCATGGCCAAGGAAAAATGGAGGTCTTCTTAACCCTGGATGTGGTCTTCCTTGACTATGTACTCCAGTCGAACCTTAGATCACCAGATTCTGAGCATTTAAACCATTTGTTTACAATCTAAAGACTTTTGTTTCCCAGCGCACTCAAGCTAAGAATGTAGAGCTCCTATATCATTACTTTTGGTATTTTCTTTTGTATAATCCGATTTGACAAGCTATAAACTAGAATTGTTGGTATCTAACAATTTGTCATTTTGACAGAAAACTTCAACATGACACTCCAGTGGGTAGAAATAAAAATAACCCTATTCATATCGTGGACCTATTTTCCCAGGTTTCAATTTGCATCAATACGATTACGAGCATCTTATCAACAAAATATGAAAGAATTGAGAAGGATGACACTATAATTTGTGAAACCAATGAAAGGTGTGTGAAACACTTTAGTAAAGATTTTGATGAGACCAGTAAGAGATGACTGGATCCTATTCGCTCTGAATAACAATCACATATATTTGCTGAAATTTGCATAACTCTTCAAGTCAACACCTATACGAAACAGTGACACCGTACTTACTTGAATACCCAAGCAGTTATTGCAGAAAACACACCGTGAATACTGTTACCCTAGGAAACCATAGAGCCAAAAAATTATTTAACCTGATATTGTAGTCAAATGTTTAAATATTATTTTCCAGAAAAAATTAGTTTGAACCTCCTTTTTTCAATGCAGTCAAACAGTACATTAAATTAATTATTGAAGACATTCACCTTAACTAAATTGATGAGGTACATAACAACGGGAGAGTTAAGTTCCCACGCAATGGGCAATCTTAACCATGTAGCTTCATCTGGATCAAAGTAGCAGTGAACACGAGTCCTTGTCTAAAAACCAAATTCAAATAATGTAATAAGTGGTACTTCAAAAATTTGTGTTTGCAGTTTCCCTCTTCCAGGTATATTGATAAATCCAACTGCCTCTTCATCTAAAGATTGAGTAGAATCCATGTTAATTTTTGTATTCTAAAAACACAGACAGCACTTTCCATTAAAAAAACCCAAAAATTTACATTAGCAAAAACAAGTGAATCATGCGTTATGAAAATGACTTCGGTGAGAAAATACAGTGGTTTATATATTTCCAATAGAGATATACCATTAATCTCTTAGCATTGACTTGTCGTATTTCTGTGCTTCACTGGACTGCCTAATATAAATTTTACTTGCGCAAAACCATGTGAAAAATGACAGGTAGTATAATTTTTCAAAGTTTTCTGTAATGAAATCCTCAGGGATGAGAATGAAGGTCTAGCATTTGAGTAATCTGACTGAACATAAAACACATCTCTATGATCTACTAGATAATTAACTGCTCTAATCTTTCACTACACTACTGTCAACTGTTTCAACCTATTAAATGCTACATATTTACTGTTTTTGATTTAATCTCCTAACTGCCAGCTTCTGAGTCTTTATTAAATAGCTTAACTCCACCTCGGAAATACTTCAGCTCGAAAGACTTAAGGATCAAATGCTGAAAACATCACTAGAGATGTGCTTTTCCAATAGATAATGGATGCTAATAGCCCTCATTATTAACCTAGCTGTGACTGACAGATGTGGTTATAAATTTCTGAAGGAGAGTATGTCCTTTAGAACTGTAGATTCTTTTCAAAAGTAATGAGATTTAATTCAGACAAGTCTTCCCTGTAACTGAATTCTGGCGTGAAAAGACAAGATGTGTCTTTTCACTCAAATTAATGACCATAGCCTTATTTTTTATTTCGAGCAGTTCCCATACTTATACATCGCCCGAAGGTGGAACTATGCCATAAAGGGAGGTTCAGAGTTGCATCATGGAGTACTTGTAACTTATCATCTGGCAGCTTGTGAACTGTTCAGCTAAAAGCAGTAAATTTATGGTTCTCTGAAGTTAATTTACTAGAAATAATAAAGTCTACCTTCAGAATTTTAACGCCAAGTATATCTGCATATTCACTCTATGTAAAACAGTTTTGTGTGTCTGTTCTGGGATTAATTTTTTCTTAAAGCAAGTTACCCCGAAGTTATCAAAAATATCTCAAAGAAATTGAGAGAGTAATGTGTGTCTCGGATATTGCTATTTTGTTAAGTTTAATCTTAAAAATATTCAAGATAATCTAATGTGGGTAACAATATTTCTACACTGTATTTTGCATGCTTCTGAAATGATTACCAAAAGTTATTTATTTTATGCTGCACCCTTCGAGAAGAAGGAGAAATCTGATTCAGTCCTTACCTTCAAAAATAAGAAATATATTCACTACTGATACAATCGTTGATGAACTGGAGAAACTTGGACAAGTCCTAATGGAAAATGAATATCTTTCAAGATTTCTCGAAAAAAGCCTGAATGAAGCCAAACAGTTCTGAAGAAACTGTTTTTAATGAGCGTTCATTTAAAGGTGATACAGCGTCTGCGATTCTATAGAACCGCTTATCTAGATTGCTGAGAAAAGTTTTCTTTTTGGCTGAACTATGGATTAATTTCTACCGTCGGCAAAGAATCAGCTTATGTGTGGAGGATAAATTGCCGCTTTGAACGACTTCACTATGCATGTAAATTCACCTGCTCCTGCAGAACTAGTTATATTGGCCGCACACAGCACACACTTTCTAAATGCCTCTCTGGACATTATCCAGCAAAGTCAGGAAGAAGACAATGCAAAACAATTACTAGCTGAATTCTTGAGCATTTGTTGAACTCAGACCATGCAGCCCCATTAGAGTCGTCTTTCAGAAGTATCTATAAGGTTAGACCGAATGATAGAAAGAGTTTTAGGTCTCAGCATTTGTGTATGGACGAGGTGCTGGTGATTAGTCAACGCAAACCTCAACTCTGTAGATAGAGAAAGTTTTTCTAGTCTCTTATTCTACCCTGGTCGTAACCTATTCATTAGTCGTTCCCTGTAATTTTTTATTTTCTGACCATTAGTTTACTTTTGTTTTTAATAATTACTTTACTATTATCACTCTCACATGTTCCTCTTCTACATTTTCTCACCTTCTTCACGCATGTTAAATGGACATTCAACTAACTTTCTTCCCACCAAAAAACAATTTTAACCTCATCAAATTTCTAACCCTTTCTTCCTTTTTACCGTTTAGTATAATTCAACTTTTAATTTTTAATTTTACTTCTGAAGCCACTTCCAAGTACATATATCAGTCATGTTGCCCTTCTATTAAAAAATGACGGAGTACTATACGTTTTTGGTAAAGATAAATACAACTGTATGGCCTCTGAATATGATTTCGTCGATAAAGAGAATATTCTTCGCTGAGATGTCTTTAATTTTGCTATTTACTCGGAATATAGTAAAACTCGAGTTAAACATTTTTTGTCCAATTTTAAGGTGTTTTATGAGAGCAGACTCATTATCTGAGGTTGTCATCAAAGGAATGGCATCATTATTTCTAACGTTTTCCCCAAAAATATGTGAAATGCATCCTATTTTTAATCTTAAGTGTAGAAAATTCTCCCCTTCTACTCTGAAATTTCATTTATTTTCATTTCAGCTTAAACTGTGTGCTGTTAAATAGATTGTTTACTTCTGTAATGAAAAAGTATTTCACGAGTGGAAAGACAAATCTACTCGTTTATCAGAATAAATGTCTACAGAATATTGAGCAGACATATTTTAGAAGCTGCTTTATTGTGCCTCGAACAATCACATGTTCTGACCGATAAGGCTGTTACTGCTAAGGAAATTTTAAGTAACTTTATTGTTTTCCGCTGCTTGTTTCCACGGATTTAGCACTGTGTTTCAACTTAAACCGTATGCTGACTCGAAGTTGGTTGGTCGTGTCTTCATAACTTCTTCATTTTAACGTCTTTCTGTAATTTATAGCGTCACCTCGTTTTATATACGAGGTAGATGTTCTGTAATAATTCCCACAAACTTACACGGCAGCCTAAAATCCCGCGAGTCAGAAACTTTTGTTTTCGAACAAACTTCGCCTACCTATGCAATTTTTAATATTGATCACATGAAGTAAACAATGTTTTGCGTCTATATCCTTTAAAAATCTCAACATGGCTTTTCAAAATAAAGTTGTGTTTTCAAGGGGTAAAGACATATAGTTCCACTGGCCAGGAAATTCTGTCCACCCAAGAAGCGGAAACAGAAATGTATAGAAAAAGCATCAAAAACGAGTAAGCGTTTTAAACTACTCTTAATAAATAAGTAGTCTCACTAAACTCTGCCTAACGGATCCATGTCTAAGCAAAATATATAACTGCAATTAAACGGAAATTGGATAAGGAACCAGATGGCAAATCTGATAACTTTATCTGCAATTCCTGACCTAGAGGTATGTAAATTGATGATAGAAAAAGAGCCTTAAAACTGGAGAAATTAAACCATAATAGTGATGGATTCATCCTAAACAATGTTTCTCAAATATATAGATGGAATTCTTAACGCCTTTGGATGTACAGATAAAGTTGTCATTCACCCAAATAAACTAACTAAGAGACCACTAATAATTCTTTAAATTTGCACTAACATATATTTTAAAGGACCGTGAAGGCGGCTCTATGAATGACTTTATATATATATATATATATATATATATATATATATATATATATATATATATATGCTTATTTTATTGTAGTCCCACCAGATCTACATTAAAACACAGACCACTGTAGAATCTACATTAAACAGCCTGAATAACTGATAGCATATCACTAATAATAGCTGTCAAACTCCACATGAAACGCTGGTTTTTCTGGTCTCTGTAATTAATAAAATGACGAAAAACGCCCTACAAACCAGACATTCAGTGATACACGTCTACCTTTACAAGCTAAAAAATTTCTAAGTTAACAGCACTTAGGGCAAATATGCAGTGTGGTGTTAATGGATAAATGCACAGTCGCATGCAAAATCTCTATATTACCAAAAGTAATCTAAAGACAGTGAATAAATCACTACCTAAATCAGCTGATCAACCTCAACGATTATGGCATACATGATTCCTGAATGTGAAGCTATCTATTAACAATGCGGACGAGGGTTTTTATTCTAATGAATAGAATAACGTTTTCCAGACCAAGAAAATAGAATATGTTTGACCTCTCAACATGAAATTATATAAGTTGACAAGATACTTCATTCAGCTGAGTTTGATGCCAATGAATCTCATAAGAAAACAAGTCATTTCTATCTCTTTCTTAAGTAATTCGGTTAAATATTTATACATCGTATAATAATAGCGACAGATTTAATCCACCAAAAAAATTTTTAGGCAGACTATTAGAATACTGAAGTGCCTTGAAACGAGGGAAGGGAAAGAAAAGTAGTGAAGTTAGAAAAATGAAATAAAGTGTACAAAGACTGTAGCAATTGTCCACTGGAAGAGTAAAGATAGGTTCTCCTGACTTCTTAGATTTCCGAAGTTACTCAGTTGGTAGAATCCTTAGTCAAAATTTAGAATTTCGGGACAAAAAGTTGTGGAACCATCCAGGCCTCATGCATGCAGAACTCCTTAAGTCATTGCTATAGATAAGGTTAATAATAAAAAATCTCAGTGAAACAGAGAAAAATGCCTCATCAAATATTTTTTTGTTTATCCCTGAAATATAAGAACCATACTTCCTTGTCTGTTATAAGCTTCTGAGGAGTCCCATCACTGTTCATAACTTGAAACCGTGGAAATTAAACTATTGCGTCGGCGTAACAGATTCAAACAAAGTTCCAATATCTTATATTCTCTATAAGAGTTAGTATAAATCAAATTGACTTTACTTTCGGTCTCTTCTCGGCGATTAGTTTACTATCGCAAATCTTCAGTGGGCTTCTGCTTGCTCAGTCCCTTCATTTGCCTAACGTTACTACGGTAGTTCTGAAATTTGGCAGATGGTTATATTTTCAAGCGTAATATGGAGCCTGTGGTAATTCATTGGCACTACTGCAGCTCTTTGCTGATTAGTTGAACTACTTCACTCCATTTGAAGGTAAGACATTCCGCCAAACTGTTCTTGGCCATCAAAAATTTGTATGTCTTAATGAGTGTGTGATTAACCCAATCATCTTTCTTCTCCCTGCAACTTTACGTCAGCAGGGTGAATAAGATCCAGGCATTTCAGAAATCACGGCAAGGCACTGAGAATATCAGGAAAAACGCTTATCTGATTAGAACCTTGTGAGACTTAAAGGCCTAATTTGTGTCACAAAGAACTGACATGACTAAATATTGCACAGAATTCCCACCCGCCATCAGGGAGCTGATTTTCAGGCCTACTCTTGAAGAAGAATGTTGAATGTGAAGACAAAATAAAGGAACCGATTTGTTGTCCAGCCCTTGTCTACTGTCGTTACACATTCTCCTCTAAACTCAGAAGTTTTCTCGGCCTAATGATACGGTATTATTCATCAGCTACTTGCCGTGAACACGAGCAGTATTTTTGCAGGTGTCAGTTCGCTCCTTCGAGCATTAGGCTTTTCTATTCACAATCGTCTGGAATGTTAAAATGTTTACTACCACCGAATAGAACATGATGAGGCAAGTCCATGAAAACAGACTTTCAAGAGTTGAAGAAAAAATTAACTAACAATCCACCACTAGTAAATATGCAGAGAGAACGTAAAAGAATAAGAAATGGTGCATCGGTGGCACAGTGTTAGAATATTCGTCAACCACGCATGTCGTCCGGGGTTCGATCCCCGGCTGACGCATTCCTTTACTTCACTAAGCAAAGAGGGAAGGTTGGGTATGAAGCTAGCAACCTCATCCCGTATAATAAACACCACTGCTACCAAAAATTCCAAGCCTCTAGCTTGAAGCCGTATGTACCGCTATGAACGCAAATACGCAAT
The DNA here is from genome assembly GCA_944472135.2 of Trichobilharzia regenti. NCBI lineage: Eukaryota > Metazoa > Platyhelminthes > Trematoda > Strigeidida > Schistosomatidae > Trichobilharzia > Trichobilharzia regenti. Next base: position 115,604,561 of record OX235262.1, on the reverse strand, counting down.
ATATTTACTGATCGAGGAAGATGTGAATCCAATATTCTCACTCATAACCTCGCCAGATTACTAGCTTTCCGGGCCACTAGCTTTCTAGTTTTCTAGCCGGTCCCAAGCCCGGGGAAAGAGAGAGGGTTGGAAGGGTGGTGCTAGCAACTCCACCCCTGTAAAACAACCAAATCGCTACAGAAACTTCAACGAATAAATATATTAAAAATTCTAAAAACATAAACAATAGCCTTATTTTTTGCTGGAATCGGGAAGTGAAATGACGCAGGCTGGTGAAAGCCTTCGGGAAGCCAGTCAGCCGATGTGCCTTCTTTCGATGAAAGCAAAAGTAAGGATGGGTACCTGGAATGTTCGTACAATGTACGAAACTGGAAAGGCTGCCCAGATAGCCGCTGAAATGAGAAGGTACAGAATAGAAGTGTTGGGAATCTGCGAAAGCAGATGGAACGGAACTGGAAGGTGCCAACTACCTACTGGAGAGACAGTAATCTATTCCGGCCACCTAGAGGACAACCATGAGCACACCGAGGGAGTGGCCATCATGATGTCACCAACAGCAACCAAAGCTCTCATGCAGTGGGAACCAATCTCCTCCAGGATAATGACAGCCAGGTTCAACTCAAAAGGAAGGAAAGTTACAGTCATTCAATGTTATGCGCCTACAAACGTCTCAGAACAAGAGAAGAAGGAGGCGTTCTACAGACAACTACAAGCAATAATGGACAACGTCCCAAATGGCGATATCAAAATCCTGATGGGCGACATGAATGCGAAGCTGGGACGAGACAACACAGGAAGAGAACTCACCATGGGTCGTGAGGCCCTCGGCGAAATGAACGACAATGGTGAACTCTTCTCAGACTTCTGCGCCTTCAATGATTTGGTGATTGGCGGTAGTGTGTTCAAACACAAGGATATACACAAGACGACATGGATTTCACCAGATGGAAACACCAAGAACCAAATAGACTTCATCTCAATTTCAAGAAAGTGGAGACGGAGCCTACTGGACACAAGGTCAAGGAGAGGAGCAGATGTGGGTTCAGACCACTATCTAGTACAAGGGACTTTCAAGGTGAAACTAAAAGCCTCGAGGATAGCTGGGGATAGGCCACAATGCAAGTTCAACACTCAATTACTGAAGGACACAACCACAAAAGACACCTTCACTGCAACTGTCAGAGCAAAGCAGGAAACACTACGCGACAGCACTGAAGAATCATGCGTGGAAGAACATTGGAAGTCTCTGAAGGCGATTCTCAACGAAACGTGTTCAACGGTTCTAGGAAGAAAGAAGAGACAAGACAAGGAATGGCTCTCAACGGACACTTGGAAATTAATAGAAGAGAGGAGAATGGTGAAAGAGAAAATGATTCAATGCAAGGACGGACAGGAGAAGGAGACGATGAGCTCAACTTACACAGCACTGGACAAAGAAGTGAAGAAGAGTGCTAGGAAGGACAAAAGACGATTCTACGACAACCTGGCCACTGAAGCTGAGAAGGCAGCAGGCAAAAGGGACCTGAGGACACTATATCAGATAACCAAATCTCTATCCGGGAAGAGATCAACACAAGCGAAACCTATAAAAGACAGCCAAGGGAACCCAATTACCAAGGAAGAAAAACAGATTAAACAATGGGCGGATCACTTCAAAGGACTCTTGAACCGACCATCACCTGCAACCCGTCCAGAAATACCAACAACAGCACGACACAACTGCAAGTTGACACCAATCCTCCAACGAGAGCTGAAGTCTTGAACGCAATCAAGCTTCTGAAAGCTGGAAAACAGCCGGACCAGATGGAATACCCCCTGAAGCACTGAAAGCGGACCCAGAGACTACAGCAGACATGCTGACTCCATTATTGCAAAAGGTCTGGAAGGAGGGAAAGGTGCCTACTGACTGGAGGAAAGGTTACCTCGTGAAACTACCAAAGAAGGGCGACTTAGGACTCTGCAAGAACTGGCGAGGAATCATGCTCCTGTCGACGCCAAGTAAAATCCTGAGTCGCATCATCCTGGAGAGATTAAAGGACGCACTGGAGACAGAACTCCGACCAGAACAAGCTGGATTCAGGAAAGGCAAATCATGTACTGACCAAATTGCAACTCTACGCATCATCACAGAACAAAGCATGGAATGGCAATCAAACCTCTACCTCAACTTTATAGACTTTGAGAAGGCCTTCGACAGCGTTGACCGTGAAGTAATTTGGAAATTACTCGAGTACTATGGCGTACCCCAAATATTCATCAACCTTATTCAACAGCTGTACGACAACGGCACATGTCAAGTGATCCACAACGGAAGACTCAGCGAGGCGTTTGGAGTAAACACAGGAGTCAGACAAGGGTGCTTATTATCACCAATGATATTCCTAATTGTGGTGGACTGGATTATGCGTCAGACTGTGGGAAACGAGAAGACAGGAATATCCTGGACCGACGTGAAGAACCTAGAAGACCTGGATTTCGCGTGTGGATGATTTATGTTTGATGTCACCACAAAATCGAAGACTTACAAGCGAAAACCGACAAACTGGTCGAAGAAGCAGCCGGCAAATACGGGACTCCAAGTGAACATAGACAAGACGGAGGTTATGAAAATAACCAACCAACAAAGCAGCAGCAACATCCAGCGTCAATCACCATCAACGGGAGGGATTTGAAAGAGGTTACTTCATTCACTTATCTAGGGAGCATTGTCTCAACTACAGGAGGAGGAACGAACGAGGATGTCAAATCGACAATCGGGAAGGCGAGAAACACATTCATCAACCTGAAACCAATCTGGAAATCTTCGTCACTCAGCCAGCATCAACAACAAACTTCGGTCTGATTTTCAATACAAACGTCAAGTCAGTCAGTTCTTCTATACGGATAAGAAACTTGGCGGGTGAGTCAGAAATAATATTCCCAATAGCCTGTTACTGACCTTCATCAACAACTATCTTCGCTGTATACTGAAGATCAGATCGCCGGGTCGGAAAGAATCATCAACAAGGAACTATGGGAACAAACAAAACAAGAACCAATCGCCAACCAACAAATATGCAGGAGAAAGTGGAGATGGATCGGTCACTCGCTGAGGAGGCCGCTGGGTGAGATCGCGCATCAAGCCCTAGAGTGAAACGGCGAGTGGGACGTCAGTGCAAGGGTGACATGGAGGAGATCGTGTGAAGAGGAGTTGAAAGAGTATGGACTAACATGGATGCAGGTGAAAAGTACAGCAGAGGACAGAAGCAAGTGGAGATGTGCAGTTGAAGCCCTATGTTCCACTAGGAACTCAATGGGGCAATAATAACCTGCTGTTTACCGCCCACGAGTCATTCTTAGATTTACAAATGCCCGCACTCCAGACAATGCTTTATTTGTCGCTGATGCTTGGGATTTATCTCGGAACGGTTCGCCGAATTGGAAGCATGTATCTTGCTCTAACATTTTGGACCACGACCTTACGGGGGGCATTTTAGTGTCAGGTACCGGTGGATTTTGAGCTCCCTCGACCCTCGTCCACCACTCAAAACGACGCCCGTGATACCTATGCGTTCGCCTATCCTGTTAATGCTAGTTTGATTGCCATATGAATGGTTGACTTTCTTAGCTGGCCCAGCCTACTTCCGTAACTGCGATATTTTTCCGTGAGTGAAAGAGCCTATTATACTTGTAATTGTCGAATGGCATTTTCAGGCAATATGGGAATGCGCAAAGTGGAGTAGTACTCTACACTTAGAACACAACCAACACAACAGTTTTCCTCTGCCTTTAATCAAGAGACTTTGCTACTCTCCATGTGTCAGTGAGGATGTAATTGGATTGACATATTATAATTGGCTTTTGGATGAGTAGTAGCAATTAGAAGGCATCGTTAATGTGTTAAATCAAACATACACGCAGTAAACATTTACAGATACTAGAATACATGAAGTGTTTAAGACAAGGTAATGAAATAAAATCGATGAATTTCAACCACAAGCTTAAGCATGGTCTAAATTTAGCTGGAAGCACGTAGCAATTAGAGGTGAAAATTTTTTTTATTTTTGATTGCAGCTTGATTCCACACTGTATTTTTGGTACAGGTATGGAATTTTCAGCATGGATATCGGTAGCCCCAATTTTGCAGGCCAACCATAGATATCAGGTGTGCGTCGGCCAGGGCTCGAACCTCGGACCATGTGCATGGTCAGCGAGAGTCCTAACCACTGTGCTACCGACGCACTGCAACCGATGCGCTGCATGCAACCAAACATGGCCCGTTGAAGCCTCAGTTGTGTTATATTGTGAGCTGTGTGGCTGTCTGGTGAAGTTTGGCCTCTCAAAAGCTTTGTGGCCCAGCAAGTAAAATAGCGTGCGTTATGACACAGATGATGTAGACAGAAGGAGAGCGAACGGACAGAAATAACTTGCTATCTGCAGCGCTTACTCAGAATTTTCGCAGATATTTAGTGGAAACTACTGATAACTTTCAGTTCATAAAATGACTCCTACACATTAAAAACACTAAACTCACAGAAGTGTTTGAAGATTACATCCTGAAAAGACCCCTGGTATGAAAAATATGATCTTAACAAAATACGCTGAAGACCAAAGCAAGCCTATTATGACTTGGTATAAGAACCTATTCAGTGATAGCAACCTAAGGAAATGTTGTGAATATCCACACTAGGACATGGTGAAAAAACACCGACATGTACGGAACTGTTACGTTATTCCTGGAGATGTTGGATGTGTCGTAAAATCATGGAGGAGTTATATATAAGAAGAAACTAATGTGCATTATATCTCGCGGAAAGCGCAATAAGTCTTAAACAAATATGAGCCTTACTGACAGATTGATCAATTAAAGATCATGTCATGATATAAATGATCTCGCTAAGCTTCGTAGAAACGTTTGGAGTTGATGAACATCACACGAAGCATCTCCTAAAGTGACGCTACCAGAATCTGTTATGCTGTCCCTTGGTTGACTCCACGTATTGTACTGTACAGTGCATATTTGCGCAGAAGATGTAAACACATTGAGAGCGAATGGAAAGGAATAACTTGCTTAAGTTGCATAAGCAGTCGAGAAAATTAGGTTGGGGGAGAATTTAGGCATGACAACACTGCAGATGCTCACTTATTGACTGCGCGCCTCGTATCACTACACTATGCACTGGAGTCTCGTTTCGTTGATGAAACTAGAAGCATAGACATAGTGACATGGAGATGGCTTTGGCTTAATATACTTCGCGCCTAGCCAGCTTCTAGCATTCAGCATGTAGCTAATTCCAATGGTCATAAACCTAACCGCTCTCACATTTCTCTCATCGTTAATTTTAGATAAAACATTAACGGTTAAGATACGTACTCTCAAACAGACAAAAAATTTCGTTTGTGAAAATTCTACCCAACACAATAAGTGGAATAAAATGGACATAAACCGACAACATGAAAAAGGTACAACTCACCACAACATCACATGGACAGATGCACGCTCGTTTGGCACCATTTATACTTTACCAACCACAACGCACATTTCCTTAGATAATGTAATGAACCTATATCCAGAATGCTGCCGAGCAGTTAATATTCTCAACTCCTGACGGAACAGCTAGAATTCATAAACCTTCCTCACGCTAAGAAAATACCCACGAGCAGTAGAAATCCATTAATCAATGGGTCTGAAGCTTATGTATTTTACTCCCAACAGTGACATTGCAGATCAAGTGAGATAAACATATCACTGATTTCAAAATAACACATCAATGAACTCTAATTCAAGGATTCTGCACACAACAAAATTATGTATGAAGATTGACTTCAAGCTTTATTTTTTCCAAGTAACTTATAATCCATTCACCAAAGATCTGGTTTTTTTGTTAATGCGAAGGCAAAACTTCTGTATTTCCTGATGCGTTGCACTCTCTGATAATCTAGCAGATTTTTCCAACTGTGCGCAGAAATGATTTTATATAAGTAAAAATGCTGTTTTATGCTACTGGGATTAACACTTATCATGTGTATGTATAATCTCCAGTGACATTTGCGTCGGTGGCACAGTGGTTAGGACTCTCGCCGACCATCCACATGGTCCGGGGTTCGAGCCCACACCGGCGCACACCTGATATCTATGGTTGGCCTGCAAAATTGGGGCTACCGATATCCATGCTGAAAATTCCATACTTGTACCAAAAATACAGTGTGGAATCAAGCTGTAAATCAAAAAGTAAAAGAAAAAAAGAAAATCTTGCTACCGCCTGTAAATTGTGATGGAATTTTATGGTTCTATTTCTGTAACAATTTGATGATGCCTGTTAACTGGCGTCCCTCATGTACTTCACTGTGAGAATACATTTATTTATTTATGTTTGTTTATATGAAGACCAACTAAGAAGAACCCATCTTTGTGTATATAGCTGCCAAATTCTCGACGAAGGTATAGTGTCAGAACAAAACATTCTCAGCCTTCACAGACTTTTAGAGGGAGAGTGGCCATCCCCCACCAAATGGCTTAATTTTTTCGTTCAGACAGAAAGGTCAAGCTGTCAGGGACCAATTGTCCTTTTAATCAATCACAAATTAGCATACAAAGAAAATGACCCCAACCACTAAGTGGCTGACCAAAAAGAACGTAGCCTGATAACGAAACTGACTAAACAGAAATTTACTTTAGGTTGAATTTGTCATTGAGAAGAAAATATCTGGTTTAATTATGCTCATAATATTGATACTAGAGATTGGAGGGTGATTCAACTGTTCGAGGCCATTTATCCCGTCGCGAGCTGTCATGGACACACGCGCGTGGCTTGAAAAGATTAAAGCTGCCAAGGCCACTTTATTGATTGAAGATGGTCGGTTGAATGTATTTTTCTGAATCAAGCTGCTACGCCTAGTATTTTATTCCATGCTTCTTAACAAACGTGTCTATATATCTGGGATATGAGTGTTAGATTATACATGATGCACTTGTAGGGCTGTATAACAATTGCTTGCTAGCTAGTGAGTAATTTTGAGGGGAAAACAACGATGCTTTGGAGCGCTTTCGCGAAATATCTGATATTTAGTTCGTTTTGCTGTGATATGAGACTTGATATGTGATAAGCTGTTTTCATTTGTTCAGGAGTGTGCCATTAAGGGGCTTCTTTTCTCACGAAAGGAAACGACATGTTGATTGATAACAAGAATGGATTAGGCTAAGTCTGAATTCATGATTAGCTGTGGTAACTGCCATTCTACATAAGATGATTAGGGTGGTAGGCAAGTCGCGTTATTTCACTACTTGAATCTCGTTTTAGCTGCCTAGACGGTATGACTGATAGGAGCTCATGTATTTCTGTAGTGTCCGATTCGTCGATAATGCTCTCACAGGTTACCTTCGCATACCTGTTGGTTGAGTCCTAGATTTGTCATCTTGGTTTTTATTTTTATTGTACTTAAGTACAGAAGTCTGTGATGACCAACTACAAACTTGTAGTTGGTCATCACAGACTTCTCAGAGTACCACGATGAATAAAGATATCTCGGTCAAATGTTTCTACAACGAACTTCCTCAAACCGATTTTGTCTTACTATTAAGTGGTTATAGGTACCTTGAGGATTATGTTTACAGAAGAAATCTAACTATTATGGATGTACCTAGCAACCTAGAAGCATGAGTGCAAACATTTAGCCTCAATACTTATAACCAAAGTTCTTGAGGTGGAATGTACGCTTGTCTTCGACACCAATGAATTTGACATTTCTGAAAAGAAAAGGGAGCGTGTGGTTTATGGACACTTCCGATGTTGACATAGTGTTAATCGATCCCTGAAAAAGAGCGCAACTCGATAAACTTGTATGTTCTATCGATTTTCGAGTGTCGACTTTTGTGAAATAATGCGAATTCTGAGACTAGTTCACTACAGGCTTGGGAAAGTGTTAAGTAATCTGGATTGAATGAGTCGTTTTTGCTAACATTCTGTAACCTATGGTGAAGCGAGTAGTGAGAGCACTCTGAGACTGCCGTATCTCTGTTCGGATAGCCTTCAGATGCGTATGTCCTGTATATTAGTCCCAATAGACTATGTATGTTTTCAGTCCTTTCTTGTTTAATTGGATCTCAAGAGATAATCGTAACGGTCAGCATAATCCATTGGGTTATTGCGATATGTAAAGCAGGCTGTATCTACCCAGGTTTTATACTTCAAGGGAGTTATACTGCAAGGAAACTAACGTTTAATTCCGAATGCTAGATATATCTTCATTGCTTGATGCATTTATTTAAAACTAAACCATAAGTTATAGATTACATTATTACAACCTCTAGGGAGGCGGAAGATCCACTTCTTGTTTCCCGAAGGAGCAGAAATGGTTGAAGAGTACGACATATCCAACGATAACCTGCTAGGTAAGTGTTGTTGTATTTTAATTTTCAAACTCAACAAGCTAGGAGATGGAGAAGGAAAACTGTACTTGGTGGCGATGGATCTTGGGAGATTGAAGTTGGGGAGCCGACGACGAGTAGAAATCAATTTTCGGATTGTATAGTGGAGTCTTCTCAAACTGTATTCTGAGATTCTATTACCTGAGTTACAAAAAGCCCTTGTTTAGTCGCAGCGATGTTGCCAATTCATTTCAGTGGCGAGTACGTAATTTGCCTTATCCATTGGACGTGTACAAAATTAACATTGAAGATGAGGCGATCGTTCTAAGGACGACTAATAAGAAGTAGCTTTTACTGTTAGATTTGACTAAAATTCCAATTTAGATATTACAAGAAGTTCACCATACCGGATATGATGCGAATGGGCTTGCCACTAGACGAGAAGTCTATTACACTAAGTCATGCAAACAACACCCTCATTATTTCGGTTTGTTGAAAGTTTAGATTAAATATCTCATTTTAGTATAAAAAACCTGATAAAGTACTGGAGAATGAAAAGGCGTTAAGACAATATGTAAAAACATTGAAACCGGTGGAACAAAATGACGACTGTAAGACATCCTAGTCAATCGTCATGAATTTATTTAACACTTACTGTTTTCTGTAACATTACTTGGTTTTGTAAATCTAATTTTTGTATCTGTTACTTGAATTAATACTTCATCTCAAAAATCGATAATTCCATTCTACCAGTACCTACCGTCGAATTCCGAAATAAGGTTGGTTAATATGTGGATTAAATTTCATCTACTACATAAGTGTAGGACCATCCACTACTATAAGATGAGTTAACACAAAAGCGCTTATTAATTCTTTATAGTGATACAGGTAGAACTCACTTCGGATTCATACCGCAGTCACATGGTAGCTCACGTATTGTGTGGTCTAAATTCCTTTTCGAAGATAAAAATCGTGAAACAGCGGATACTGATGCAAATGCTACATATGACTAACTTAAACTAATTTAAAACTGGAGATTTCTCCACAATATATCCACCATACAGCATCAGGAGCTTGTTAAGGTATTGTGATTTTAGAGTGCATGTAAATATTTAGAACATGGTGGGCGGTATCAGGTTAGCCAGCGGAAATAATCCTTGGTTAGTTTTAGGAGAGTTCGACACCGACATTCGATAGGAAAAGTACCAATCTACTCAGCACTATAGGTAATCATAAGAAATCGGGAGATGATAAGTTTTTGCTTCTCCCTCGCGTTGAGTAAATCAATACCGTAAGATTGGATTACTACCTGATCTATTGACACACACACACACTGGGAGATTCCTAGGCATAGACGTAGGAAAAGCAGTCTTTGTTCCTCATTGTGATTTCCGTTTAAGTCCGAAGGATTTAGTCAGCTGAGTCTTTTCCGCATATTTCGTTTGATGCTCCTTAGAAGAAAGACTAGGGAATTTATGGTCAGTGGGTTTTTACTTATACTGTGTTTTCTATCAAATCGACTATGAAAAGTCTTTCTACGGTGTTGGCCGCAGCGTGATTTGGAAACTTCAGAGTTAGGGAGTACCCCAAAATTTATCAACCTCACTCATGACTATATGCTGATTGCACATTCCAAGTGATATACAACGGGATATTCAGCTAGGCCTTTGAAGTTAAGACAGGAATAAGGTAAGGCTGCCTACTATCACCAATGATGCTCCTGATTGTGGTGGACTGTAACGTATGGGGAGCGAGAAGACAGGGCTGACAAGAAAACTTCAGGAGATTCGGACAATTTGTGTCTAATGTTACACAAACTTCAAGACCTGCAGACAGAAGAAGCAGTGAATACAGAATTCCAAGTGAACATAATTTAGACGGAGGTGATGGAGATACCTAACCAACAACGACAAGTCAGCGTATAAATCCATTGCACTAGGCATAAAGAAGATTAGGATTTTCAACATTAATGTCAACTAAAAGATATAACCACAAACTTGCAGTCACCCGACTACATAATGGGTACAGTGGTTTGGTCTTTTCACAGTTTAAGGCAGGAGTAACAACAAAGATTACTTTTTATTCACCCAGTTATGTTTCTTGAAAAAGGCATTATTTGAGTGTGAATTTATTCCAGTATATAACGTGCAACTTAATCATGTTGAAACCATAATGTTGGCAATAACTTGTAAGCTACATAACTTAATCCTATTATATTAAAAGGCATTTAGCATTTTACGTTTGGCTACATTAGGAATCTTGGATAAAAGCTTTCGACGACTATATTTTTATGTTAAATCTGAAGGTATATTACCGTTCAGCGTGGTTCTACTACATTCTCTCTTCTCTACTTTTGCATACAATGTCCGTAGTGTTACTGTTAGAAATGCTAGCGTTTTATACAGAGTTCAGCAATAAGTCAGTAAGAAAAATGTAGTAAAAATCTAGAATTTCAAAATACTAGATAAGATAAAATGTTAGTTTTAGAACTATTGTGAACGTTAGACGAAACAAGTAACTTACGACAACTGAAATTTTAGTTTCATGTGTTACAGATCGCACTCTATTTTGATAACCTCACACTTTATTACAACGTAATTCGACCCCCGCAAGTAAAATACATCTTGTGTGCTTGCAACAGAGATGGATTTTTTTCCAGGACTACATATACCGTTACCAAAGACAGCTTTCCTTTCTTCCGGAAGACTCACTACAAATGACTGACCCGTCTAATGAATTAGTATGCCAGATAATAAAATACCATAAGGTACCTGTCCCAGAGAACTCACTGCTGATTGATCTTACAGACAACACTCCATGATACCTAAAAAATTGTTTAGGAAAGCTGTCTGAGACAGATACTCTGCAAGTAATTTTATGAAACAACTGGACATGGTAATTTCCTGTGGGGATTTTCCTAAGATATCTCGAAACACTTCTCTCAATAACCTTCTTGCTTACTATAAGCGTATTGTTTCCCCTTTTTGCCTCTAAAACTGATTTAAAGTTACGGGCAGTCAGGCCACGATGTTGATGCGTAAATATAAGAGCTCTCTGTTGCTAGTAGCTTTTCATGGACTACGATCCCACCTACAGAGTAGGTGAAACGATGTGACTGGATACCTATCATCCTGCAGCTCATTTTCTGCATCTGCTTTAGAAAATATAAGAAAATTGACTAGCACTTTGTTGGATATGCTTCTCAGCCCACTTGTCTATTTCGTAACCGTATCCAGTTTTTGTTTTTAAAGTTTTCAAGAAAGAACGAAACAGAAAAGGATGAAGTTACAGTTAGATACTAATAAAAAGTTTTTAAGGATATGACTTAAGCAAATGTTTATTGAAGATGGTATCAGAAAAACAAAGGAGTAAGCTGAAAGTTATTTGCGTCGTATTTAAAATACTTATTGCTTTCTGAATATCCTCCAATAGGCACATTTACATGATAAAAAAGAACAATCGATCACACCAGCCAACAAGAAATCATGGTTATCAAATTATGTACCTGTTTTAAAACCTATAATAGGTGTGAGAAATAACATTGAACTAAAGCAATAAAATAAAAATTAGGTGAGTAAGTAGTGAATATCCGTGTGAGAAATGTCTGATCTCAGGCAGAAGATAAATGAACAAACATGCAATTAAATACATACTAGTTGAATTATACCCATAAAATTATATGACGCAGATCATCAAGCGTCATTCGCCTCACAGTTAAATGTCTGTGTCTGAAAACGGAATGAATCATTGCCAACCGTGTAAATTACGAACTGAAAGTATAAGCAATCGATGTTTCGTATAACGAGTGGTAGGAAGACAGTGGATTTAGCGCTTTGTGACGTTGACACCAATCTGGCTAGAATTTTGAGAAACTACCGTATAAGAATTATTGTTAAGAGAAGGATACGTTTTTGATTCAATATTTGAATTGATTGGCGCATCACCTGAACCAGATAACCGGAGCTGTTCCAACTTCTTCCAAAGTTCTTCGCGTTCTTTTTCACGTTTACGTTCCCTAAAAAAGGAAAAAACGAATGTGAAGCTTAGTGTTAATGCCTACTATACGTCACGCTTGATATCTGGGGATTCATATCGTATTTAGAAAGTAATAATCCCGTGAGACATGGGGAACTTGGCAATACTACAGACAGCCAGGTTCCCAATTTTATATTTTTGTTTCGAAGGATAGAAGTTATATGGCGGAATGTCAAGTTGAAATGCACGATAGTATCATTTTACTTAGCTTAGTGACACTACATGTCTGATACATTTGGAGCTAGATCTCTACATCTATTAACATCTGGTGATCCAGAACAGCATTGCCATTGAAGGCCAACAGCAAGGATACCTGAGAAGACCGTGTTTAAATGCATAGATGTGGTTTTACACATCCTATTCTTGATCACGATTATTATGATGAAATTTTATACAACTAAGAGAGCATCACTATATACCCGCAGCAATTATGAGTAATAGAGTTTCTCACCACTATTCAAATGAACTGTGTTTCGAGTGCTCAGTTAGGAAAAAAAGCATTTTTATGACATAATAATAGGTGCTTCAACATGTAGTGAAACGAAATACTGGTGTGAAATTTATTTTTACAAAGACTAAAATACAAATACACATAAATTTCTTCATTCATACCTAATGTAATATTATAGCGCAGGGGCCAATTATAGTGTTAAAGAGATATTAGAATGGTCAGCAGTAATGCAAAAATCCTCTGAGAAACTAATTAAGGGAGTGGTGAACTTACTAACAACACCGAACAGTTAAGACAAATGGAATTAATAACCAAAATATTAAGGATGCCTGGTGTAGTCACCTTTATTTAGTATTATTACAGATAAACTAACACGTGATTTAGCGAAAAAACTCCTTTCGGTGAATACATTCACTTAGCTGTACAATCATAGTCATATAAAAATATTTTTGTATGTATGTATATAGACATTCAGTCTGCCAAAAACATTGCTAAAAAGGTAAAAATAAATTACCTTGGAATATTGTTTACATCACCAATATATTTAGTAGAAGCAGGGAATATTAATCATATTGTAACTAAAAGTGTGAAGATCAGTAGTGTTGAATCTGTGTTCAATTGTAGCACTCTATATTGACTTATATGAAAAGCTCTGATTTATGCACGCAAGAGAAAGTTTTCTACCCGATCCTTCTCCCTTGGACATCATTCTAAGCTCAACAGTTATCAATGTTTTCTTTCTTTCGCATTTCTGGTATTTTAGCTGTTAGCATCACTTCCGTAACTAACCTTTGTGCACACTGTTCACCCGTTACGTAATATATTTCGACCCTTGTCTGAACACTTTTCCTGTCAACACCCAATTTTTTGTATTAGGCTACCTTCTGTCCAACATTACTGATCTCTATACTTTTAGTTACAATATGATTAAGATTCCCTACTTATAAATATTTTGATGATGTAAACAATATTCCGAGATAATTTTATTTTTTTACCGATGTTTGGCAGACTGAGTGTACACATATACATACAAAAATACGTTTACATGAATGTGATTGTAGAGCTAAGTGAATGTATTCACGGAAAGTGGTCTTTTCGTTGAAGAGCTAGACCTTATTTCCATGTCTATATGGGTATTTTTCGGGTACTAACTCATCTCAGTCACACGATTTAATTAAAATACATTTACATATAGGCTACGGCGACCTGCAAGTCAATTACAGTTACAAATTCAAAAGCATAAGTCATTTCCTTGGGGGGTTCAAATATAATATTCTGCTAAAATCATATCTTAGAGTATTTTAAGAGGAAATCCACAGTTTACATATTTCTTACCTTTGACGTTCAACTTTGTGTTTTTCAGCCAACTGATTGCACAATGTGGAATTCATTTCCATGAAGATTTTCAGCACATTTCCGACTAAAGCTACTATAGTTTGGTTCCAGTGTTCACGTGAAATACGATAAAATGAAGGGAACAATATAGGTATTAGAGTGTCATGATTTTCTTCAATAAGGGATACTATGTTATCATTGTTCCAATAGCTTAGTGCTCGTTCAGCTACCTGTAAAAACAAATGAAAACAAAAGATTTGGGAAACACTATATCCATAATCACTGTGGTGAACACGAAAGTTAAACTGCCTTGAAGAAAGACAGACTCATTATAACTTTTCAGGAAACAAAACTGAAGTATTTTTTGACATGAAAATTCGACTGTTACACTACAACTCTACAAATACCTAACACACAGTATGAACATGAACAAGGAAGAAACACCGTATTATACTGCTACAAATGATATCAGAAAGTCTTTCGCAAACTTGAAAAATGATAAACAATAGAACTTACTTCTGAACGTTTTCAAATACTAAGGGATTGTCAGCTGATTAGCTGAAAAAACAAACGTAGAGCTTTTTATAAACGTTCGAAGTGCCCCACTTTAAAGAAATTAGAAAAGAAGGAGAAGATAGCTGACTTAAGGCATTCTAGCTCAAAACAATAGACCGGTTATCTATTACAACTAACGTAGTCTCCATAAGCTAGCAAAAAATGAAGAAATCAACCGACGATATTTTGATTCCCGTTAGGTTTTACAATGCAGACAAACTCACAAGCGTCAGGAACTTGAAACCAGTCTTTATTTGGAAGCCGAAGTTGACTATATGGACTGACAGCATCACAAGATATGCTAAGGTAACTGCAAGAGGCATCAAAATAAGAAAGCCAAACAAGAAAACTACTTTCAAAAGTGTGCAATGTATCTTTGTCTGCAGAGTAGGAGCAGCAAGAAAACAGAATAAAGCATCTAACTATCTTATAAGTAGATTGATAAAACATGTTTTGCTATTTCATAATAAATAAAACTAACAATTATTACGAGTCTCGAAATGCCTTAAAGGTTGATCAAGTTTTCAGAAGGCAACAGAGTAGGTCAGACATTCAAAACGCAATGAAAATTAAATTTATTCAACAGGACTGAAAATACCTGGAAATTTCTTTGATTCTTTGACCTTTTTAATGCGCAACAGTACTGAAGAAGCAGTTATGAATAAATACGACGACAGAATTCTAGATAAGAATACTGAATGATATAAGTAAAATGACTCAGGTTGTCTGATACTGGTTGAAACCTTGGTCTAAGGGAAGATATCACTAATATGCTCTGGAATAGGCTGTGTACGTTCGATCCAACTTTTCCACTACAGATGGTTTAAAGCTCTGTTATCGAGATAACATTTTGCATATACCCCACTATAAGAGATGTACGTTATACGAGGACTGATGACAGTAACTAATCGCTCAGGGTGAAACAGGTATGGTTGGACTCGAACACGGGACTTATTGCCTGAAAGTCAAATCTTTGAGTTAGTAAGCCATATTTTCACTACTGAACGAACTAACTGACTGGTTTCAAAACAGAACTTTGCACAGAAGCGCGGTAGTATAAGTTGCCACATTCCACATGGTATATAAAAGATGACAGGAGAAAAACAAGATTCAAAAGAACGGTAATCAGGAGGAAAGGTGAGAGATGAAGGAAAGTAACGTGGGAAAACAATAAGGTTTAATGGATATTGCAGATTACAACAGAGTGAATGCAGCTGAGACACTAAGAACAGTTTTGACCGATATCACCAACTGTACTCAGTCATTGGTTCTTAGCATCCCCAGGATCCCAATCAGGAAGTCCACACCTCCCTACGTGGATCAAACTAATTGCCAAAGATTTTACGGACTGATTCTAAGTTTTGGGTTGACAACGACTAGCTCTTCCAACCTGATCCCACGTATAAAACTAAAAAGGACATAGGGCTCCGTTCTATCAGTACATTTTCAATAAAAACATTGGTGAAGTCATCGTGACTATCAAAATCTGTTGAATCCCGTATAACCTTTTTACATATAAAATTAAATTTAAACGTATAGGCGACTGGAGCACTCAACAATCACATGTCTGTATGATGACAGCATTTGTTTACTGTGAATTCAGATGTAAGATGGGATGGTGGGAAAATTAATGTCTATTAATCAAAATACTCCGAGCGATGCTGGGGACATCACTCGTACCCAATTCCCATGAAACTTCATGGTTCATGAAGCCGGCTCATCCTCCCGTAGGAGATAGCCGAAGTAAAGTAAAGTAAAGTAATCAAAATACTGACGACATAATAATAATAGGCTACGGAATGTTGAGTGTGTTCAAAATGTTGGTCACTGAACAAAGCCGTATGATATGTGTGGCAAACAAAAGTTGGATTACTGGTATGTGTTTCAGCGAGACTGCTGCACTAAAATATAATCGGTATTCAAAAAAGTCCGTTGTTTCCACTTATTACTTGTTTAATTTCAAACAATATTCTTAATCACAGTTTATTAACTGAATGACCATACTGAATAAAAATGAAACAATAAGATTTGCAAGACATGCAAAAGTTTCAAAAGGTCCTATTAATCTTTAGTGCTCTTCAATAATAGTTAATCCTGCATTTTCTGAGAAGTGTTCAGACAATATATATTCAGTACTCGCCATACATTGGTCACCTTTACATACTTGTTGTGCGAAGAATTTCTGTGATCCCGTGTTTCTAACTCACCGTCACTTATTTGTCTTCCAATAAAGATGCCATTCACATAACGTTACAACTTCGTTTTCGACAACGCTTAATAAACTTATTGCCATGGTAAAATGTTAAGGGAATTTGTTTGTATAAAGAGTATGTACATAATTCAGTGGGAGGGTGGAACATTTGATTAAGTTGCTATATCAACGATTTACCTGAAAGACAAAAAATTTCGTCACTGTATTTTTCAGTGTAACAGGTTGAAAACCGGCTGATACGTGGTAGCAAAAGAACTCACAGAATACTATACGAAACTAAATGACTACCGAAAAAGTCAGAGCACAATTGCATTGAAACACAAACATCATAAGACAAGAAGAAAGAACTTATGACAACAGGAAATACCAACACTTAAGTGTGACGAATGACAAAAACATTATAATTGCTAAATAAGACAAGGATAATTTAACTGTGCTGGTTACGGATAGATCACATTATATCAACAAGGTCAATGAACGTATTAAAACATGTCCATATGAGATTAGAAAACCTTTAGACACGATTATAAGATCAAAAAAATCTACAGTTGATCTAGTACGCCGAATGAAGTCATTTTTGAGTGACTCAAAATGGCTTAATCTAATGTTTGGAACTAATAATCCTAGTAGTAGAAACTCATAGAGCAGGACACTCGAATAGGCAAATAGTTGACTTTAGGAACATCCCGGTATATGAGTTATCTAAGTATTTAGCATCAACATTGTGTCTTATCAGTGATCGGCCATATTCTGGGCTAACTAATTTATAAGTAATGAAACGGAGGCTAGAGGAAATTCAAATAGAATAATATGAAAAAACGATTAGTATTAACGTAACCAGTTTGTGCGCTCAATATCAGAATTATTGTAGCTCTTGTGGCAGTTAGAAATGAACTGGACATTGATCCTGAATTCGAGCAATAGGACTAAGCTCTCGGTCAAAGAAATAATATTAAATGTTTAGCTATTTCTAGCCTACACTGTATTCGAATTTCAAAGTAAAATATACAAACAAACAAATAGGGTGGTAATAGGATTGCCAATTTCCCAAAAATTACCAGACAAATTCATGAATATTTGGAAACGTAGAGGCTCTTAGAATGTTACAGTGAAGATATGTAGATGATACATTCACTGTGTTGAAATCTGAATACATCCCTAAGTTCTTCACACACAGCCAGTAGTAGATGCAATGCAATTCAGTTGTGAGTTAAGAAATGATCAAGGTGAGTTGGCTATGCTAGACAGTTGAATAAAACAAAATCAAAATAGTGGATTACATACCAGCATCTACAGAAGACCAACAAACACCCAAAATCGGTAAAGGTAAGCCTAGTTAAATGTTTATGTAATGGAGGCAGAAGCCTAACTAGAAAGACAAGATTTAAACAATGAAATCAAAAAATAAGGAGAACTCTGTTAGTGAATAACTATCCTCCAGAATATATTCAGAGATGTATGAAGACCTAGAAGAAGAATGACAGTAACCACAAAAATAATATTGAAAGCCTCGATAGTGCTGCCATATAAATAAGGAACATAACAGGCCCTATGTAGGATTCTTAATAAAGCTGGAATTGTGGTGGCATTTAAACCAGCCAACCAAATTAGACTAATTTTGTTGGCTTAGAGACCAAAATGGTCCAATCAGGAAAAATAATATACTTTATAAGACACCGTATAATGACTGAGGTCAATTACATAAGCCAAACTAGTAAGATCGGTGTCAATTGGATTATCGAAACAGAAATTTAGCTGGAGCTGGAATGATTGATCTTGCTAGGTTAAGTAATCTAGAAAAATGCTCAGTCATCGCAATGCATTCACTTGCATATGATCATACGATAAGGTGGGATATTGCAAAAAAAACCACTAAATAGTGATATACTTAGATGTAAAGAGGTTAATCACCGAATCTTTGTTCGTCGAATCAATACCAAACACTTGTAATCGAAATGACGCAACGAATATATCGGACATCTGGAAGATTGTGATAAACAAGAGGGAGATAAAACATATATCAAGCAAAATATGAAGCCGTGTGAATGCATTGATAGGATTATGAGCAATAAACTGTGCTCGAAACATCGTCCAGTTATTACTACTGTTGTGTTATGTCAAATAAATTTAGTCATATTCGACTACAGTGCCCAAATTGTACTCACAGATTGCTGATGAATTCATCCAAAACTACATGTAATACAAGAATAAAAAGGGAAACAAAACTAGGCTTGATATAAATATCCAGTATATACATAAATATGGTAGGACAATTTGGAAGTAATTTGAAACATACTGTTAGCAAAGAGGGAAACTCTGAAACCTTCTGTATGTCTGTCTGTCTGTTTTCGACATAGAACTTTGCACAAATGTGCGGAAGTTCAAGTCGCCACATTCCGTGTAGCACGCGAAGCAAGAGAAGAAAGTACAAGAAAAGCATAATAGAAACAGTGAGCAGAGGTGTGAGACAAAGGAGTAATAAAGAAAAACAAAACAGTTTCATTGGAGATCATAAGTCACAGGAGTGGATGCATCTGCGCCACTGAGAACGATTTTGAGCCATGTCACCAATTGTTTCCAACCATAGATTTTTACCGTCCCGAGGACCCCAGCCTGGAAGTCTACACCTTTCTACGTGGCTTAGACCAACTGTTGTGGATTTCATTGACTGATGCCAAGTTTTTGTTTGACCGCCGCTAGCTTTTTTCCAGCCTGACCCTATATCCGCTAACATTGCTCGTCGAGGGAGGCGATGGCTTGGCATACGTAACACATGTCCTAACCATCTCAGTCTTTGTAGCTTCACGACTTCGTCGATTGATTTCCCCTGTTTACCTAGAACTCTACGCCTAACCTCCATGTTGCTCACCTTATTATGCCACTTTACACGGGAAATAGAACGCAGGCACCTATGATCAAAGACAGCTAGTCTTTTCATGTCTTCCACTCTCAGTGGCCAGGTCTCACAACCATAAAGGAGGACGGAGCGGACTGATGAGCAGTACACCCGCCCTTTGGTCGATAGTCGAACATCTCGTCTACGCCAGAGTCGGCGTAAACTGGCAAATGCGAAACGAGCCCCCTGTATTCGTGCTGAGATTTCGTCAGAGATCAGCCCGTTGGGGCTGATGGTACTTCCCAAATAAGTGAAGCGGTCAACGTGCTCTACCACTTCACTTCCTATTTTTAAACTAGGCGTCGATGTAGTCCAGTCCTGTAACATCATCTTGCATTTGGCGGGAGCGAATCGCATGCCAAACATTCGTAGATTGCGGCTCAAGGTGTTTAGAAGACTCTGCATTTCGTCAGCGTCTTCGCCTAGAAGGACTATATCGTCTGCATATTCCAAGTCAACGAGATTATTCCCGGTAGCAAGTCAATCCCTGAGTCGCTGAAGTCACCTAGGGTTAAGTCCATTAACACATCTATGATGAAGTTGAATAGAAAAGGAGATAATGGGCATCCTTGACGGACACCACTGGTCGTCATCAGTTCAGATGACAGCTCGCCGTAAGCCCTCACCTGGCTGTATGAGTACGAGTAGAGTGCCTTAATCAGTGCAATATATTTTCTTGGAATTCCCTTTACAGCCAAGCATCTCCAGAGAACTTCCCGATCGACAGAGTCGAATGCTGCCTTTAGGTCAAGAAATATAATGACTGTTGGACGCCGGTAGGAATTCCTATGTTCTAGAATCTGTCGGAGGGTGAAGATATGATCAATACACCCTCTTCCTGGTCTAAAGCCTGCCTGGCTCTCTCGTGTTTGTGCTTCCCGAGCACCACTCAGTCTACGCATGATTATTGAGCCTAAGACTTTAGATACTATATTAGTCAAGCTAATCCCTCTGTGATTATCACAGGAAGACTTGTCTCCCTTCTTGTATATGGGGATAATCAGTGACTTACACCAACCCGATGGGACTTCTTCTGATTCCCAGACGCTGCCTAGTACCTCAGTTAATCCGGACAGTAAGCTGTCTCCACCGTACTTAAATACCTCTGGAGTCATTCCATCAGGTCCCGCTGCTTTGCCTAGTTTCAGATTGGTGACAGCTTTAGTAACCTCAGTTAGTGACGGAGGACCTGTGTTTATATCCCATTCAGGGAGGTGTTGGATGCTCGGAAGGTTGAGCGTGGCTGTGGGCAAATTAAACTGCTCCTCATAATGCTCTTTCCAACGATCCAGTCGTCTATCCTGGGAGCTAATTATAGTGCCTTCTGTATCATCATTAACAGGACAGGAATGAAAGTTGTATCTAAATCTACAAACATATTTAAAATAGAATGTCAGCTAAACGATCTGGTGAGTCCATCAAACAAAATAATTCGGTCTATATGATACTACTTAATGACTATGTGGTCTATTACACAGGTCACAGTAGTAGGCTAAGGACAACTAGATTGCCGGGGCACAAAATCATAGAGCAATCTAGACTTGTAAATCCTAACAAGGTAACATATCCAGGAGACATCTGAGCTGAATTAATGCATAGTTGCATATAAACATAGAATAAAACGGAACAACGTGATTCCTACAATTTAACAGAGAACGGTAAATGAATAAATTATTTAATTGCAAACCATCACAATGTTCAAGTTCTACACAAACTATTACTACAAGAATGACAGTAAAACTGCTCCAATGCCTAAATCATCAAGTAGACCAAGTGTTAAATTTAGGCCTATTGCCCTTACCTGACATTTTTTAAACACAGTGGAAAAACTGCTTTCGCCTAACACCTGTACCTTCCTTGAAGGCGTTTAATGACCCTTAGCAATTCGTTTATAAACATAGTAGGTGTACTTTAGATGCCACTGTCATCTTATAACATAATATTTTCCTCAGTTTGGACAGAGGTGCCAAATGTTTTGTGTACCTTTGACTCCGTACTTAGGCCTCTTTTGTTAAACAAGCTTGCTGCGACACAAGCACAGTGCTAGATTACCAAGTGGCTGCATTCCTATTTTTCTGATAGGAATCAGTACAGTGTTTACAATAGAAAGTCCTCCACTGCTTCACTACTGTAGCTGGTGTTCCTCAAGCTGTTCTTTCTTCTTCTCTGTCTTCCTTTTCCTTACACGACTTGCCCCATTCTGACAAATCCAATATTGTTAAGTATGCCGATGATCTGACCGTTTCTACGCCCTCCCCCCTTCCTTCTCAGTCAGACTATTTCAAAATGAATAACTTTTTAGCAGAAATTAATCATTAATCATCATCAAATGGTGTTGAGCTTAATCCCTCCAAATGTCAGGTTGTTAATTTCACTTCCAGATAGAATGGCAACTTACATGGTTTGCATGATTCCACCATCATACAGGACACTGAAGTCAAAACAAAATACCCTGGGTGTGCATTTCCTCTGATCTTTACTTGCCTTTCCCAAATCATGCCAGCTTCTGGAACGACATTTCGCTCAATGTCTTCTGTAAGTTAGAACGATCTCACATCACTCATTCTCTACTTTCTAAGTCTGTTAATTTTTGTATCCTACCGATTTCCCTTCACTACTTTCCTTTAATCTTCCGGGGCTACTTAAGACAGACTCTGTTATACAGTGTAGGGTACTAAGAGCTGTCAGTAGGGTGTGAAGTGCCACTAAAGCAACTTGTGATTACTATTGTAGGTAGACACATGGACTCATGCAAGAAATCAGAGATTGCCTTGTCAAACCCTGAAAATCCTGTCTATGCACACCCCTCTCCTTGCATCTCATCAATTAAAACTAAAAGCAACTATGCTCGGTCGACTACGTATAAAAGCTCTCATTACCTTATTAGGCACACATTTTAGGTGATGAGAAAAGTGTGAAACAGGACACTACCAACTTACTGAAAAACACTCAGTGAACGGCATTCTTTTTTTCTCACTATTATATTGTTGTTAATATTTTCACTCAATCTAATTTTATATCTATATACTTATTGAACAATATTATCAATGTAAATGCCCTGATTTAATTATTATCCCTGTAATAAGAGAATTAGATACAATACTGCACTACATGCTGAAAATTACATTTTTGTACCCAAAATACTGTTTATTATTATATCAGTCTCACGCATAGTCTTGTTTCAAAACAAATAATTAGGTCAATTTTATAGAATTTTAAAACATTTATCTTGCATTTTCTATAACGGAAATAACTAGTCCTAACCAGTAAAGATGCGCGGCAATACATGTATTTCGACTCAGAATGATACATTGCCAAACAGAAAATCCAGGATTAAAAGTTGTCACGCATGAACTACAAAATAAATCTTACTTGGAAATGGGAGCTTGAAACAGACTTTGCTATCTGCTTGAATAGTGGGACCATTATTACTTGAAACTGCAAAGGCTCGATTACTTCTAGGATTTCTTCAATTTCTCCCAAGAACATAACTTCCTTTTGAGAATATGTTTTTGGCCAAAATTTCAACAATCCACGCACAACCTGCTCTGTCAACGTTGCATCCTTATCTAGAAACTGAACTATGCAGTAAGCAAGCTAAAAAAAGAGGTAGGAGACGAAACTTGTCAATAAAATAAATAAAGTTATTAACCACAAAACGTCAAAGGGAGTTTTTACAAACTCAAAAACTACCTTGAGTTCTTGAAGGGATTGAGTGGAATAGGGCTCCACGACAATATAACGATAACTACATAGGATTACGGATGCTTTCGAAACCAAATTATCTTTGCTTATCAAAGTATACTGAATTTTCTCAACATAATCATTATTCTTACAAAACTCTTCAAGATTTCTTAGTAATACATTTCAAAGATGTCATTGCAACTATCAAAATCGTATTTCTATTTAAATCTTCAGATAACATAAATTTAAGCAACAACCATCCTAGCCATTTTACTTTCTAGAAAATCAATTATTATGTCCAAAGTTCGTTTGTGGGCATATGGGTGTAACATGAGTAGACCTTTTACGTATACTACCATTTACCATTAAGTGTAACAATACTGCTGACTTGTCTTTTGATTTCTGCAAATACAACCTAGCAGCATTTTAGTAGCTACAAAACAAACCATAGAAATATAGTGACAAATCTTCCGGAATGAATGAAGCTTTAGCGTGTAAGCCACCTTTAGAAACACTATATAACACTACGAATGACACGATAAAATAATTGTAAATGTAGGAAGAACCAAAGAAGTTACTTCAGTTATATCGTCGATGGACGGGTTTTTAAATGAACATTGTTAGTTAGTCAGATCGAATTCAATAACACAGAACAGGTCTATTAGTGACAAGCTGAAGAATGTTTACTACTTCAGTTGCACAGAGTGAAAGTCTAGCAAACCTGACCAACTGACTGAAGGTCGAGTGCTGAAGCCAATGAATCACATCCCCCGCTGAGTACAGCAGGACTTTCTCCTGTTAAATCCTTTACTGTTTTATTGACCCAAATGACTTGGTAAGGGAGGGAGTGCGCAGACTTCAGTCTTCCTCTCAAAATGCTTTCATGGGGTCACGGGTTCAGAGATTCTGCCAGATAAGTCCTATACACTACCTTCAAGTGGCGGTGTTTCTCACAGAAGTGACAGGGCGAATACGAACGCCTGGTACTTCCAACCCGACTGGTGGTTATCCATGACCTTCAAAGAGGATCTGGAAAACTCTGATTCCAAACCTGTAGCGTAGATGGGTTCCAGAATCCGGACAGATTGAATAGCATTTGAACCTGTTCTTGTCCCTAGAAACCAGAGGGATATAGCTCCTGACACTGCTCCAGTGCCCTGTTGATACAGATTCGAATCACAGGATAGGCGGTTGTCCCTTGAGATAACCACCTGTCTCGGTTTGGACGCCCGGGTAGTATCCCAGCCAAACATGTGAGGTATCTCTTGGTGGTCATATTGTACCAAGTTTGAGTCTTAAATTAAATAAAAGTCTCACTGTAACTACCACTTTGCACATAGGACACAACATAACGAAAGGAGACTCTTCGCTGAACTACATGTTTTGTTTTCATTAATGCTTAGATGGGGGTTATTCATGAATAAAACGTATAACAAGGGATCGCTGCCAACCATAAAGAACCAAATTTTAAAAATGCGACTACTCATTAGTAAGCAGAGTCAAATATATCAAATTCATTAAATGGCCTTTTTATATATTCGAATGGCATGAGTTCTGACCACTGGGACTATGCAACTACATGAGCTGATGCTACTTCCTACTCTATTCATTTCAAATTTCTCTGAACTTTCATTTCTTCTCTAGTGTCTTAGTAAATTAGTGAACAGGTTAACGCGTCCTATTATTTAATTACTTCATCCTATAATAAGAGACAATAAGCAACTAATCTACAATAATACACTGTAACTGACAGATGTCAAGCGTACGCCAGTGGCTTCCTATAAAAGGTCTATATAATCTTCGCACCTAAATACATCAACGGCTCTCAGGAAGCATATTTTCGGTGATTTGAAAATGTAGATACACTACCCTAAATTCATGTGGCATGGGTCTTCAATAAAATCCCTTAAACAGACCAGTGCACCTTTGATCTCAAATGACACTTAATTTCACTAACCTTATAATTCAAAATAACTACTTGGGGAACTACCAAAACTATAGAGCCCTTAGTTATCTTCAGTATGCCTTATTCAATTTTCCACCATATATGTACTGATTCCTTAAGTACCAATATTACGGGACAGCGACTCAGGCAATCACTGACCAGATAGTGGGTCACAGGCTTCAATCCAACTGAATCTAACGAGGCACAAGAGGCTAAATACCACTACTGTACAGTATGTGTAAGCTTTTGGATTTACATGCATGTGTCCGCCTTTCGGAAATTTCATATTCGTATACCGAATCACAGATTATTATTAAGTCTATTACTACCCAAAAAATATAATAAAATTTACAGCAACAAAGAATATTTCACAATACAATCACAACCAAAATAAAATCACTGATCAAGCCTGAAGTTAGTACTTTAGCAAATGTTGACAGAAATAAAAATGAACCCACACCAATTACCTGCGGATGAAAAGTTACTAAAGATTTAGCTTTATGAAGGGGTATCAGCACTTTGGCCAGAAAACGGGTGTGTTCAGATTTCAGCGGCAGGGCGAAACCGTTGATTATACTGCCAAGGATCTCAAGCAATTCTCCAACGCCGTTGAATTGTTCTGTTTCATAAATGAACCTATAGAAAGTAAGCATGACTTTCATCTCAATATTACCTCAAGAATATGTTGTTAATTTGTTTGCGTATGAAAGACCTCAATCCTAAAAATTTGCCATATATGCGATGGACTACAGTCTTCAGCAGCTCCCGTTCCCTGGGATCTTCGCTGTCGAACAGCTCCAACAGCTAATTCTTAAGTAGCTATATAAAAGAATTACCTGAAGTACGAACTTCTGGTCAATATATTTCTTCGCTGCAACAGGTTGGAAATCGGGTGACTCCAAGAAGCGTAAGAAGAACTCGTAAACATACTAAAGAAATATGCTTAAAGGTTACAAAATATTTACTGAAAGGTGAGGCCAAGCAGCTTCTAGAATAGGATCATCCTCTTCAGGATCGAAATCAGGATTATCAGACGGCGGCAAAGGCCGAAAAATATTGCAGGCAATCTAAATTAAAGCCTTATTAAGACAGAATTGCTAAGCAAACCATGGACACAATAGGTTGATAAACAGATTCATTTAATGCATTTCGAGTAACGCTTATATATTCCACCAGTTCACTCAAAAACGTGCGTTTGATCTCTTTGCTGCTCACGTCAGATGTAGAGTCTTCGAAATTAAAAACGACACAGCACTGCTGAAGTTTTTTAATAAAGAGCTCTTGATGTTCTGAAGGTGAAACATCTTTTTCAGTGAAATAAAAGATTATTACGCATGAGCTACCTTTGAATGCGGGCAAGCGTGTTAGTTCCGTTGGTGCCTTTGGCCGATAGTGTGATGATCCTTGAGAACGCTTTTGCTTTTTCCCTTTAAGTTCTGCCTTTGTCCGAAACGGATCTAGTTTCGGGACTTCTTTCGACATTTCGCAAAAGTTACGTAAAAACTTGAAAGGGCCGCTATATTTCAGCAGGCATTTTTAAGTGACATATCATCCGTTTGAGGTGTAACACACCACAACACTTGTATACCAGCAGATGGGGTTCGGAAAACAGCCCCTACCTGTAAAACACGAAAAAGAACACACTAACCAACCAACTAACTCGAAAGAGTGGAAATGAGGAAGAACACAAAGCTCGGGAAAGGAAGCAAGAGGATTTTATTATAACAAGAGATACATATTTCGGTGTGCAGGTTAAAGGCCTGAGTTCATAGTGAATTTCTGACACATCGTATGACGGTTAGTCTACTGCATTCATGTAGCCCATGCATAAAACATATGAGAAAGAAATATGTTCATATCGCAATTATAAATCCGCCTATATCTAACGTCAACTTAAATGGCCCTCCAAATATATTTTCCACGCTTTTCATGAACATGTAGAGGTTACTTTTACTGCAATTATTGTCTTTTTGACTTCCCAATAACTTTTAAATTAGAAGCAGTAGCCATTATGGTGTATATCACCTGAATTTTCGCAAATAATTTCTCCTTAAGCGAGTACGTACGGGACACCATATTTCCCACTTTTCTGAAGCTTTTGCTTTTCCGAGGAATGCAGGAACTCGTCGAATACTGCAACAGGGCAGTGCTTTATGTCTGGGAACCTTGTGTCACTGACCTACAGAATTTCTCTTTGGGGATTTTAAGCCCTCCCAATCCGCCTTTGGATTTCCGGCTACGAAGATACATAACAGTGTCTGAAAGCTTCGGTTATCTCCGAGCTGTTAAGAAGTTCATAACTAGGCGGCTAAAATAGTTGCGAACCCCAAGGCAGTAGAGGATTTATGAGTAACGCATTGATGTGCAATTGCGTAGTACGGCCGAAATACATCTGATTGTCTGACAATTTAGGCATTATCAATGCTTCAATTCGTAAGACGCAATCGTGTACTGAGGTCTGATTCGTTCCCCGAAAAATTCTAATTGTACGCACCACTCCCTTAAGTCTTGATGGGTCAGCATGTACATCGAACCGAATAATGAGTTTAGAGTTTGTAAATCACTAAAAACTTGCTGAAACCTTCATTGTCTGTCTTAAAACAGACTTCACCCGGTCTGAACATGCGCACATTCTTAACGGGTGATTTCCTTCAAGACAAATGGCCAATGTCCCACATACTCTTAAATGTATCGTATTATCCCTTCCGAAACAGATATTGCTTTCCTGCAAGTCAGCATTATTCGTAGGGTTGCCCGCAAATCCTAAAGCTGGAACCGTATCCATTAATTTAAACGGCTGAAACCTTAGCCGAACTAGGTGTACGTGCACAAACATTTATTCGCTTTAATTAAATATTCGGGATCGATGGACAATGACCCAGCCGCTCAGTTTTAGAGCGACTGTGGAAGTTCAGTTATTGCTATGTTGAACAGCTAAACAATCCGTTAATGAACAAAATTACTCAAAACCTTTGAATTATTCCGATGCCTTAAACAGTGGGGGTAGCTGGGCTTCTTTCGTTGTAAAATACAGGCAGTGAACCTTCTTTACCATATTTCTGAAACATTTGGTAGAAAAAGAGTGGTCGTTTAGGCAGCCAGAGTATTTTGGCCACCCTTCGACTGTTTTAACCTTTCGCCTGGGTGGCAATTAACTCTAGCGAATATTTTCCACTTCCCCCACACCTCCGGTTGTTAACATGGGTGCATTAGTGCAGGGGACTTTAGTGACTACCTGACAGAAAACCTAGAATGTGAATAACGACCTTCCACAAAGTGCTATGGTTTTATTAAATCAGTTAGCAACTATCGTTTAGGATATGGGTGTACGGACTCTACAACTCTGTATATAATATATATATGAAATAAGCAACTCAGGAATTCAGAGGGATGGGACGAGTTTCCCAGTAGGAACTACATCTTATATATGATCTGTAAGGCTTTTTTAATCTATCCAATGTCGAATGCCTTTTCCGTTGGTTTGAATGGGTTTGCCCGGTTTCACTTGCTCCCCACTGGGATTTCGAGACTTAAGGTTAATAAACACCACCTGTCTTCTGTTTTATTTCGACTTGTTGGTCGGTATTTCCAATAATCACTCTCTTAGAAAGGCGGCGGCTGAATTCCCGAATCTTAATTCAAAATGGTTTTTGATATTTTCTTAAACGTTTTAGAGGCTGACGGTGTATATGTTCATAAGTTGTGTGGAGCATACTAACGCAAGATCTTATACCAAAAACATATATAGCATTCTTTTCTCGAGGACCGAAGGCAAAGCAAAACAAGTGAATTGGTTGTCCGGATACCTTCAGCTAAACAAATCGACTTAAACACTAAGGGTCAGCATCCAATGTTCAGTGATGATTGCTGTGGTCAATAATTTTGGGGAATTATTTACCGCCACAACGTCATTTAATATCCTTTCCGAAGTCTACCTAATATCGCAATTTTAATAGTTCTTGAGAAAACACGACAAAAGATACCGAAATGCCTCTAGTCCTCACAGATTTTCAACTGGTGCTCTGACTGATTTCAGATTCTGATAGGTTCTGTAACGAATCAAATCCCTGCATACCAAAACTTGAAAGCTCGGATTAATTGAACGCGGTAAATTGACCTAATTCGCCGATCTTATACGTGCCGATTCCTCAATAAAGCTAGGACAGTGAGCGAAATTATTTACAACAGCTGTGTGACTGTCGAAATTTAAGTATTCCAGTCTAAACACAAAAAAAGAAGACAGTATGATCAATACGATTTAGTGCAGTCCTTCTTTTTATTCACAAAACTTCTGTGAGTTATGTGCGGACCAAAATAATATTCTAATAATGTCAGAACAATATATAATGCCAAAAAATATTTGTCGCCGCCAAATAATAAGTTGTATCAAAAATACAAAAGCGCATCAAGAATGCTGTTCGGCAGCCATGCAGTTCATATTCTTATTGGGTACAAAATATGTTCTAAAAATCAGAAAAGAATCCCGACGGAATACGACATAATATTAAGAGCAAGAAGCCGGGAGAATGAACGACACTCTCCAGGATTGAAAAGCAACTCATAGGCATAAACTTGAAGTCCCGAGACAAAGAACACAATGGCAAAGCAAAAATGCCATTGTCAGGAATAAGGCATCATACAATGGTTAAATGTAACACTACGAGTAGGAACCAACCGACAAAAGTTAAGAAAGGCATTGGAAGTTAGGTCAAACAGAAATACTTAAATGCATAATAATTATTTGTCAACCTATTCTTCCGTCAAAATATTTTCACAGATAGTCGAATGATAGCTAATACCATTGAAAAAAGCAGATACGCTTACATAACGCCTTTTTAGAAAGCAAGGGTTAAAAATTGAAGCAAGGTGTCAGCCACGTCTCGTAAACCGTTAATTCCCGGCTCTTGCTACGCTCGAGCTCACGCTGTTCCTTGCAGTTTTTCAGAAACGCTTAGTAATAACGGACGGAGAAACCAAAACACCGATTGGCCACTCGAGAATTCTTTATTGTTACACCAACATATAAATGACGTATGACTAAGGTCTGTGAACAAATATTACAATAATAAATCACAATATTACTTCTGACGGTGTTTTACTCTTCTTTCTGAACAGCGACCGATGAGACGATGACTGTCGTATTGATGCCTCCGCGAAAATTGTGGAAGTTGATTTTGAGCAAACAACCATGAATTGATCGTTCAATCTTCAACTATATTGACACAAGGAAACCTAGCCAAAAATATGACAGGGTAATCACCATTAAATATATTTCAACAGAAAAAAGTAGTCGCATTCATTATGAGCGGCATACGAAATCTACGGCTAAGGATATAGTCTATCGCGATGTTTTTGTGTCCATAGTACAGGTTATCATGTTCATGCGTATAGAGGTGTTAAAAGCGTTTATTTTTGTGAGTATATTTACACACTTTCAGGATTCCGCAGTCAAAAAAGAGATATTTGATGAACTACATTCGTATTGATGCGTGAAAGTGTAATGATATCTCTCATTGTCCAGGAGGTACTACACTGTACCTTAAGAAAACCCGCAAGACTTTCAGAAACTATGCTCAATAACAAACGCGAAAAACCAGAACACAAATTGGTGACTCAAGAACCCTTTATTCTCGCACAAATACGGAGCCAGCCATTCGGTTATTGTGCACAAATTCTAAGAATAAATATCATAACCCTTATTAACAATAATAATTTTGGTAGATTTTTTCTATTCCAACGAAAAGAAAACGATCAAATAATGACTGGTGTATCAATCACCCCCGCCAAAAGATAGAGATGGGTTTGAGCAAACAATCATGAACTGATCGTTCAATCTTCAACTACACTGACACTCCCCGGTAAAATACGGATCCAACCCTCTTTTCCTTCACGACCAATACACGTTGACTTGGATGCCATTGCGAGAACCTGGGTCACACGGACAGAGCTGAAATGGAAAACAAACAGAAAGGCCAACACACCACAAGCATACCCACAGCACAATCTCACACATCGCTGAAGACCTGCGCCTCCAGACAGAGATC
Source organism: Trichobilharzia regenti (assembly GCA_944472135.2). Taxonomy (NCBI): domain Eukaryota; kingdom Metazoa; phylum Platyhelminthes; class Trematoda; order Strigeidida; family Schistosomatidae; genus Trichobilharzia; species Trichobilharzia regenti. The sequence goes on along the minus strand of OX235262.1, from coordinate 115,573,057 downwards.
TCCTCTTGACATCTTGCAACAAAATCGCCACTTGCTAGAATGACTCTTGCAGAATGCAACGTGACCATAGCACCAACTCATGATACTCCACGCACGTCCTCGCATCTTCTCACTGCCAATTACCACTGAAATCGTTTGTCACTCATTCTGCCTCAGTTCTAGTAACGATGACGTATGCGAGCCTCAGTCGTTTACACTCTCGCTCCCCGGCGTGTGAGACCGCAACTAACAATTATCTCCGTATGCATTTCATCCTCGGCAATAGCCTCCCGGCGTATACGACCCATCTGCTGTCCTTAACATCAATCAATTCATTCACGGATGTAGAAGACAAGAAACAACTTCAGAAGTAATCACGACGAAAATTTTAACAAAATTACGCAATAAAAACAAGTTACGAAAACAAAAAGTAAACACGATTAATCTAAACAACATCAATTGATATGACACACCACACGTATACACAAACAGTACAAATAACCTCGCCGATCGTGTCTCGATGGAATTTATTCGAAGAATCGCAGGACTTCCACCAGTACGCCTACAACCCTTCTCAGGTTGACTATTGTAGGTTGAAGAATATCAGAACAAGGTTTGATGATATCCTGAAACTAGTAAAAGATAGTATCAATCAATCTATGAGCAAGTTTGCCAGTATATTGAATCTCACCCCTAGAATAGAGTAGTCTGAGAGCAAAATGCAATCATTGATGACGAGTAGGCTTCAGAGAGGTGGATATCGAGAAGGCTCCACGATGTCTAGTAATGCATATAGACCTAGTGAGTGTAGCAGGTTTCGTAGTACATCCTCAACAGACAAGTTACAAGATGCAAGACAAACACGGTTGTGTTTTACACGTTTGCAAGAGATGCATACAAAGGTGAACTGTGAACCAGTGAGCAAGTTCAGTGATAAGCTAAATGTAAACTCCAGGCCTGGCTCCGAATTGTGTGACGATAACGGTGTGGTCAAGAAGTCTGTAGTTACAACTGGTAAGCCATTGTTGAATAGAGTGTCACAGAATAGAGTTATTGCTTCAGAGTGCAGTTCTGACCCTACAAGTTTACAAGGTATTACTAGTCAGAGTGAAGTTATAAAACCTTTTAGGATTTGCGTGGAGGAATCCAAATTGTCTACTTCTGTTATTAAAGAGTTTGAAAATGATGAAGATGATGGTAAATTGAATATTTGTGATAATGATCATGATACTTCACAGTTGTCTTTGGTTGATCATGATGAGATGATAGATATGCCTACTACTGTTAAGTTAATTAAAGGTTCTGTACAACTACAACGTGAAGTAGAAATAAATGCAGATGCAGTTGCAGAAGGCATGCATACTTGTGAGACTGTCAGTGTGATTGATCAGCATGTAGCCCACCTATCATCAGATGCTAGTGTTAAACCTGAGCTGATAGTAAAAGACACCAGTGGTGGTGGTCTTGCAGGTAGACAATTTTCTGAAAGCCGAGCAACAACAGCTTTTGATCCACCGCTAACTTCATCAACTGGTGTCAATCAGTCGTCGTTGGTGCTGTCATCCACAATGAAAAAGACGCACATCAACTCAAATATCTTGTGTAATGACTATGCTAGTTTCAGTTCGTTTCAAAGGACGAATATCAATGGTCAGTTTAGTGAGGATAAGCCAAGTGTAAACGAAAGAGTAATTGTTAATTTGACTTGCATGAATAAAGGCATTTCTTGTTTCAAGTTACTATTTGAATGTTATTATCTTTGGTGTAAATTAATCTGTTTTTACACTTGGTTGATGAGATATGTCGTGTGTTTTCTCGTCATCTATATTCTACGATACAATGACATGGGCGAGTTGCCGTTCAGATTTGAGGATATAGCTGGTAGAAGGAAGTCAGCAAATGAACTCTGCGACGATTTTCCAACCTAGAGCGTCAACCTGAGAAGGGTTGTAGGCGTATTGCTGTAAGTCCTACAATTCTTCAAAGGGTAGCGCATCAATGAGCAGTCCAATGTGCTCGGTATGTGATTTTGTACATATGTTCATATTGCATATACTGAATTGGTATCATCTGTCATCTAGCTGTTGGTAATTCTGTTTGTGTCCCGACGACTTCCACTTGGATCATCAAGCTGAGAAGGAATATAGGCGTACTGCTGTAAGTCCTACAGTTCTTCAAGGGTAGTTTGTCGTGCCAGAATCCACAACATTTGATGTAGTGATTGTACATATGTTTGTGTTAAATAATTGTGTGAGTTCCAATTATCGTAATTGTTGGTTAATCTTGTTTGTGTCCGGACATTCCACAACTTACAATCGTCAACGTGAGAAGGGTTGTAGGCGTACTGGTGTAAGTCCTGCGATTCTTCAAAGGAATTCCACCAAGACATGAACTGCGAGTTTGTTTGTACTGTTTGTGTATACGTGTGGTGTGTCATATCAATTGATGTTGTTTGGATTAATCGTGTTTACTTTTTGTTTTCGTAACTTGTTTTTATTGCGTAATTTTGTTAAAATTTTCGTCGTGATTACTTCTGAAGTTGTTTCTTGTCTTCTACATCCGTGAATGAATTGATTGATGTTAAGGACAGCAGATGGGTCGTATACGCCGGGAGGCTATTGCCGAGGATGAAATGCATACGGAGATAATTGTTAGTTGCGGTCTCACACGCCGGGGAGCGAGAGTGTAAACGACTGAGGCTCGCATACGTCATCGTTACTAGAACTGAGGCAGAATGAGTGACAAACGATTTCAGTGGTAATTGGCAGTGAGAAGATGCGAGGACGTGCGTGGAGTATCATGAGTTGGTGCTATGGTCACGTTGCATTCTGCAAGAGTCATTCTAGCAAGTGGCGATTTTGTTGCAAGATGTCAAGAGGAGATCTCTGTCTGGAGGCGCAGGTCTTCAGCGATGTGTGAGATTGTGCTGTGGGTATGCTTGTGGTGTGTTGGCCTTTCTGTTTGTTTTCCATTTCAGCTCTGTCCGTGTGACCCAGGTTCTCGCAATGGCATCCAAGTCAACGTGTATTGGTCGTGAAGGAAAAGAGGGTTGGATCCGTATTTTACCGGGGAGTGTCAGTGTAGTTGAAGACTGAACGATCAATTCATGGTTGTTTGCTCAAACAATCTTCCCCAATTTTCGCGGAGGAATCAATACGACAGTCATCTTCTCATCGGTCGCTGTTCAGAAAGAAGTCAGTAGCAAACCATCAGATGTAGGCTCGTGATTTATTATTGTAATATTTGTTCACAGACCCTACTAAAAACATTATCTTTATATGTTGGTGTAACAATAAACAATTCTCGAGTGGCCAATCGGTCTTTTAGTTTCTTCGTCCGTTACTACTAAGCGTATCTGAAAAACTGCAAGGTACAGCGTGAGCCCGAACGCAGCAAGAGCTGGGCACCAACGGTGTATGAGACGTGGCTTACAACAACAATGACAGATTCACACCAGTTGATGAAGTTAGCGGTGGATCAAAAGCTGTTGTTGCTCGGCTTTCAGAAAATTGTCTACCTGCAAGACCACCACCACTGGTGTCTTTTACTATCAGCTCAGGTTTAACACTAGCATCTGATGATAGGTGGGCTACATGCTGATCAATCACACTGACAGTCTCACAAGTATGCATGCCTTCTGCAACTGCATCTGCATTTATTTCTACTTCACGTTGTAGTTGTACAGAACCTTTAATTAACTTAACAGTAGTAGGCATATCTATCATCTCATCATGATCAACCAAAGACAACTGTGAAGTATCATGATCATTATCACAAATATTCAATTTACCATCATCTTCATCATTTTCAAACTCTTTAATAACAGAAGTAGACAATTTGGATTCCTCCACGCAAATCCTAAAAGGTTTTATAACTTCACTCTGACTAGTAATACCTTGTAAACTTGTAGGGTCAGAACTGCACTCTGAAGCAATAACTCTATTCTGTGACACTCTATTCAACAATGGCTTACCAGTTGTAACTACAGACTTCTTGACCACACCGTTATCGTCACACAATTCGGAGCCAGGCCTGGAGTTTACATTTAGCTTATCACTGAACTTGCTCACTGGTTCACAGTTCACCTTTGTATGCATCTCTTGCAAACGTGTAAAACACAACCGTGTTTGTCTTGCATCTTGTAACTTGTCTGTTGAGGATGTACTACGAAACCTGCTACACTCACTAGGTCTATATGCATTACTAGACATCGTGGAGCCTTCTCGATATCCACCTCTCTGAAGCCTACTCGTCATCAATGATTGCATTTTGCTCTCAGACTACTCTATTCTAGGGGTGAGATTCAATATACTGGCAAACTTGCTCATAGATTGATTGACACTATTATTTACCAGTTTCAGGATATCATCGAACTTTGGCTCGATACCCTCATCCTCCATACGGGAGCTTATCTTCACCCACTTCCTTTGCAGTCGAGTAGGTAGGCGCCTCGCAATTACCTCTAGGACTGAGCTCGAGTTGAGGTCACTCATGGAATTCATAGAAATCAAGGTATTCTTATAAGTCATAAGATTATCTAAAAACTCAGTGAGTTCCTGGGAGTCATCCTGTAATTGACCACCATTATTCTTATCAGCCTTGAATAATTTCCCTGCAATCATCGAAGTTCTTCCAAACCTTTGACGTAATATGCTCATAGCCTCATCGTAGTCGTCTTTTGGCTTCATAAACTTACAAAACTGTATAGCTCTTGCAGCATCACCAGTGAAATACCTCATCAAATACATCAATTTCAATTCATCAGTTAATGGAAAACTACTCAACATGATCTCAAACTCCTTTACAAATTGTAAATAATCAGCTGGGTTTCCATCGAAACACCGTGGTTCAAATTTAGGGAGTTTGATGTTCCTATTATCCCTGAACGGCGAAACAGTAACATCAACCATGTCATGCTTAACATCAGACACATCGTTACAAGTAACAGACAAGTCACAATGACTTACTTTCCTGTTTGCATCCAAGACGCTCTGTCCCTTCTTTGACCCAGGCATTGTTGAACTTGGCCCAATTCCAAAAGCGTTCCAGAAATTGCTTGTTCAAAGAGGACTTGATCGGCACCAGGAAAGATGAACGGTGACTATCCAAACTTTCACCAATTGTCTGAATCCGCCAGAATCTGTTTCTACCGTCAGAAACTGTCAGCCACGTCTCGTAAACCGTTAATTGCCAGCTCTTGCTACGCTCGGGCTCACGCTGTTCCTTGCAGTTTTTCAGAAACGCTTAGTAATAACGGACGGAGAAACCAAAACACCGATTGGCCACTCGAGAATTCTTTATTGTTACACCAACATATAAATGACGTATGACTAAGGTCTGTGAACAAATATTACAATAATAAATCACAATATTACTTCTGACGGTGTTTTACTCTTCTTTCTGAACAGCGACCGATGAGACGATGACTGTCGTATTGATGCCTCCGCGAAAATTGTGGAAGTTGATTTTGAGCAAACAACCATGAATTGATCGTTCAATCTTCAACTGCATTCACAGCTGTTATTAGAGTTTGTGAATATTATGAAATTGACGTTAAACTTAATATTCGTGATAATGTTCATGATAGTGCACTTTTGTCTCTGTTTGATCATGATTAAATGATGGGATTGCCTACTACTGCCAAGTTGAACCAAGGTTCTGGACAGCTTGAAGGTGAATTATAATCAGGAGCAGATACGGTGGTAAAAGGTATGGATACTCATGAGACCGTCAGTGTAAATGATCGGTGTGTAGCCCACCTATCATCAGATGCTAGTGATAAACTGGAGCTAATAGTAAAAGTCAGCAGTGGTGGTAATCTTACAGTTAGAAAACCTTTTAATAGCCGAACAACAACAGCTTCTGATGCACCGCTAAGTTCATCAAGTGGAATCAGTCAGTCGTCATTTGTTTTGTCATCCACAATGAGGAAGTCATCCATGAACTCAGGTGTCTTTTGCTATGACTTCTTATAAACTAATCTGTTCATTAGGATGCATGCACACATATATAATATGTTCATAAAGATGTACGTGGAGACCTATTGGAAGCACTCATTAAGAAAGCTGGGGTGATTGAATATGGGGTACGAACATGTCTGGTACCAAGCAATATATTTGCGGTAGCAATAATAATCATAGTCTCAGAGCCTAACATCAAAAACGGAGGGAGGGTGGCACTACCTGATCAGTAGATATGGTGGTGGTCACTAAGATGAATCACTTCATTCTGCAGGAACAGCAATATGCAATTTGAAGGCTCGAGATATTTCTGATTTTTATGAGGGCATAGATTTTTTTCTTGAAAAAGATAATAATGAACGCCTTGACAGATCATGCTTCTACCTTTAAATATATACCATTCGCTCAGCCTATTTTTGAGATGTGACCACGCGGGATCTGCACAGACTTATGGAACATCTCATAAATTAACTTGCTATCCACTGTCGGATCTTTAAATACCACTTCACGATGTCTTATCTCATTCATTTTCTAATAATGTCTTTACTTGATCCTCATTATATTCCATTAAACCTAACATTTTATAGCTCTTTATGAATTTGATTCGACTTATTCTATTCCTATTCTCTGTAGGGTACGGTTCTGCACCAAATAGACAAAAAAACATGAAATAAAAACAACCAGCATGAGGATAAATGTATTAAAACCAAAAGTGGACATCATGATAGTACTAACTATATGGGTAGCATTATACATTGCAAATGGACGTTGTCGGCCTAAGGATTAATTACTTCCCCATTCTGTTTCCTATATAAATGTATTTATTAATGATATATTGCACTTACTTAATTTATTACCCTTTAATGATTCACCTTAGCACTTTACTTTTCTAAAACAGCTTTAAATCCCTTGTAAACATTGTACTTACCTCAATATTGGTTGGTTATCGTATGCCCACAACCACGGGATGAAAACGAAACGCAGTCAATTTTCCCGCTAAACCAGGAGGACAACTGTACAATTCAATAACTATGCGGCCTGGCTCAGGTAATGAGTGTATTTATGTATATATCAAATATTTAACTAATGAAACACAATTAACTTGTAGACGATCTAAGATTTGAAATTATACCATACTTGATCGTGCCTGTAAAAATGGCATGCATTTTCATGTAAATCTATGCTTATTTGAAAAATATAAATTATAAAATTAGTATTATTATGCTAGCATCAGTCCGTTTGAAAGGACGAAAGTTAATGGTCACTTCAGTGAGGATAAGCCAACAGTGTATGGGAGGATAAATTTAAATTGACTTGCTCGTATAAAGGCCTTTCAAGTTTCAAGTTACTATTTCAATGTTTTTAACTTTGGTGTAAATTACTCTGTTTCTACGCTTGGTTGGTCAGATACGTCGTATGTTTGTTAGTCATACACATTCTTAGATAAAATGACATGGGCGTGTTACCATTCAAAGTTGAGGACATAGATCATAGAAGGAGATCAGCAAATGAACTCTGCGACGATTTTCCAACCTAGAGCGTCAACCTGAGAAGGGTTGTAGGCGTATTGCTGTAAGTCCTACAATTCTTCAAAGGGTAGCGCATCAATGAGCAGTCCAATGTGCTCGGTGTGTGATTTTGTACATATGTTCATATTGCATATACTGAATTGGTATCATCTGTCATCTAGCTGTTGGTAATTCTGTTTGTGTCCCGACGACTTCCACTTGGATCATCAAGCTGAGAAGGAATATAGGCGTACTGCTGTAAGTCCTACAGTTCTTCAAGGGTAGTTTGTCGTGCCAGAATCCACAACATTTGATGTAGTGATTGTACATATGTTTGTGTTAAATAATTGTGTGAGTTCCAATTATCGTAATTGTTGGTTAATCTTGTTTGTGTCCGGACATTCCACAACTTACAATCGTCAACGTGAGAAGGGTTGTAGGCGTACTGGTGTAAGTCCTGCGATTCTTCAAAGGAATTCCACCAAGACATGAACTGCGAGTTTGTTTGTACTGTTTGTGTATACGTGTGGTGTGTCATATCAATTGGTATATTTTGGATTCATTGTGTTCACTTGTTGTTTTCGTAACTTGTTTTTATTGCGTAATTTTGTTAAAATTTTCGTCGTGATTACTTCTGAAGTTGTTTCTTGTCTTCTACATCCGTGAATGAATTGATTGATGTTAAGGACAGCAGATGGGTCGTATACGCCGGGAGGCTATTGCCGAGGATGAAATGCATACGGAGATAATTGTTAGCTGCGGTCTCACACGCCGGGGAGCGAGAGTGTAAACGACTGAGGCTCGCATACGTCATCGTTACTAGAACTGAGGCAGAATGAGTGACAAACGATTTCAGTGGTAATTGGCAGTGAGAAGATGCGAGGACGTGCGTGGAGTATCATGAGTTGGTGCTATGGTCACGTTGCATTCTGCAAGAGTCATTCTAGCAAGTGGCGATTTTGTTGCAAGATGTCAAGAGGAGATCTCTGTCTGGAGGCGCAGGTCTTCAGCGATGTGTGAGATTGTGCTGTGGGTATGCTTGTGGTGTGTTGGCCTTTCTGTTTGTTTTCCATTTCAGCTCTGTCCGTGTGACCCAGGTTCTCGCAATGGCATCCAAGTCAACGTGTATTGGTCGTGAAGGAAAAGAGGGTTGGATCCGTATTTTACCGGGGAGTGTCAGTGTAGTTGAAGATTGAACGATCAGTTCATGGTTGATTGCTCAAATCCAAATTCCTCAATTTTCGCGGAGGAATCAATACGACAGTCATCTTCTCATCACTCGCTCTTCAGAAATAAGAGTAAAATACTGTCTGCCAGCCAGGTCTCATAAACCGTTAATGCCCAGCTCTTGCTGCGTTCGGGCCGACGCTGTTCCTTGAAGTTTTTCAGAAACGCTTAGTAGTAACGGACGAAGAAACTAAAAGACCGATTGGCCACACGAGAATTGTTTATTGTTACACCAACATATAAAGATAATGTTTTTAGTAGGGTCTGTGAACAAATATTACAATAATAAATCACGAGCCTACATCTGATGGTTTGCTACTGACTTCTTTCTGAACAGCGACCGATGAGAAGATGACTGTCGTATTGATTCCTCCGCGAAAATTGGGGAAGATTGTTTGAGCAAACAACCATGAATTGATCGTTCAGTCTTCAACTACACTGACACTCCCCGGTAAAATACGGATCCAACCCTCTTTTCCTTCACGACCAATACACGTTGACTTGGATGCCATTGCGAGAACCTGGGTCACACGGACAGAGCTGAAATGGAAAACAAACAGAAAGGCCAACACACCACAAGCATACCCACAGCACAATCTCACACATCGCTGAAGACCTGCGCCTCCAGACAGAGATCTCCTCTTGACATCTTGCAACAAAATCGCCACTTGCTAGAATGACTCTTGCAGAATGCAACGTGACCATAGCACCAACTCATGATACTCCACGCACGTCCTCGCATCTTCTCACTGCCAATTACCACTGAAATCGTTTGTCACTCATTCTGCCTCAGTTCTAGTAACGATGACGTATGCGAGCCTCAGTCGTTTACACTCTCGCTCCCCGGCGTGTGAGACCGCAGCTAACAATTATCTCCGTATGCATTTCATCCTCAGCAATAGCCTCCCGGCGTATACGACCCATCTGCTGTCCTTAACATCAATCAATTCATTCACGGATGTAGAAGACAAGAAACAACTTCAGAAGTAATCACGACGAAAATTTTAACAAAATTACGCAATAAAAACAAGTTACGAAAACAACAAGTAAACACAATGAATCCAAAATATACCAATTGATATGACACACCACACGTATACACAAACAGTACAAACAAACTCGCAGTTCATGTCTTGGTGGAATTCCTTTGAAGAATCGCAGGACTTACACCAGTACGCCTACAACCCTTCTCACGTTGACGATTGTAAGTTGTGGAATGTCCGGACACAAACAAGATTAACCAACAATTACGATAATTGGAACTCACACAATTATTTAACACAAACATATGTACAATCACTACATCAAATGTTGTGGATTCTGGCACGACAAACTACCCTTGAAGAACTGTAGGACTTACAGCAGTACGCCTACATTCCTTCTCAGGTTGATGATCCAAGTGGAAGTCGTCGGGACACAAACAGAATTACCAACAGCTAGATGACAGATGATACCAATTCAGTATATGCAATATGAACATATGTACAAAATCACACACCGAGCACATTGGACTGCTCATTGATGCGCTACCCTTTGAAGAATTGTAGGACTTACAGCAGTACGCCTACAACCCTTCTCAGGTTGACGCTCTAGGTTGGAAAATCGTCGCAGAGTTCATTTGCTGATCTCCTTCTATGATCTATATCCTCAAATCTGAACGGTAACACGCCCATGTCATTGTATCGTAGAATATAGATGACGAGAAAACACACGACATATCTCATCAACCAAGTGTAAAAACAGAGTAATTTACACCAAAGATAATAACATTCAAATAGTAACTTGAAACTAGAAATGCCTTTATTCATGCAAGTCAATTTAACAATTACTCTTTCGTTTACACTTGGCTTATCCTCACTAAACTGACCATTGATATTCGTCCTTTCAAACGAACTGAAACTAGCATAGTCATTGCACAAGATATTTGAGTTGATGTGCGTCTTTTTCATTGTGGATGACAGCACCAACGACGACTGATTGACACCAGTTGATGAAGTTAGCGGTGGATCAAAAGCTGTTGTTGCTCGGCTTTCAGAAAATTGTCTACCTGCAAGACCACCACCACTGGTGTCTTTTACTATCAGCTCAGGTTTAACACTAGCATCTGATGATAGGTGGGCTACATGCTGATCAATCACACTGACGGTCTCACAAGTATGCATGCCTTCTGCAACTGCATCTGCATTTATTTCTACTTCACGTTGTAGTTGTACAGAACCTTTAATTAACTTAACAGTAGTAGGCATATCTATCATCTCATCATGATCAACCAAAGACAACTGTGAAGTATCATGATCATTATCACAAATATTCAATTTACCATCATCTTCATCATTTTCAAACTCTTTAATAACAGAAGTAGACAATTTGGATTCCTCCACGCAAATCCTAAAAGGTTTTATAACTTCACTCTGACTAGTAATACCTTGTAAACTTGTAGGGTCAGAACTGCACTCTGAAGCAATAACTCTATTCTGTGACACTCTATTCAACAATGGCTTACCAGTTGTAACTACAGACTTCTTGACCACACCGTTATCGTCACACAATTCGGAGCCAGGCCTGGAGTTTACATTTAGCTTATCACTGAACTTGCTCACTGGTTCACAGTTCACCTTTGTATGCACCTCTTGCAAACGTGTAAAACACAACCGTGTTTGTCTTGCATCTTGTAACTTATCTGTTGAGGATGTACTACGAAACCTGTTACACTCACTAGGTCTATATGCATTACTAGACATCGTGGAGCCTTCTCGATATCCACCTCTCTGAAGCCTACTCGTCATCAATGATTGCATTTTGCTCTCAGACTACTCTATTCTAGGGGTGAGATTCAATATACTGGCAAACTTGCTCATAGATTGATTGACACTATTATTTACCAGTTTCAGGATATCATCAAACTTTGGCTCGATACCCTCATCCTCCATACGGGAGCTTATCTTCACCCACTTCCTTTGCAGTCGAGTAGGTAGGCGCCTCGCAATTACCTCTAGGACTGAGCTCGAGTTGAGGTCACTCATGCAATTCATAGAAATCAAGGTATTCTTATAAGTCATAAGATTATCTAAAAACTCAGTGAGTGCCTTGGAGTCATCTTGAAGTTGACTGCCGTTACCTTGGACAGCTTCGTATACGTTTCTTACAATCATTGAAGGTTTTCCAAACCTTTGACTTGATATGCTCATAGCCTCAGCGTATCCCTCATTAGGGGGCATGAGCTTACAGCACTGTACATCTCTTGAAGCATCTCCAGTGCAATACCTCATCAAATACATTAACTTCAATTCATCAGTTAATAAGAAACCACTCAGCATGATCACAAACTCGTTTACACACTGTTAATAATCAGCCGGGTTTCCATCGAAACACCGTGGTTCAAATTTAGGGAGTTTGATGTTCCTATTATCCCTGAACGGCGAAACAGTAACATCAACCATGTCATGCTTAACATCAGACACATCGTTACAATTAACAGACAAGTCACCATTACTTACTTTCCTGTTTGCATCCAAGACGCTCTGTCCCTTCTTTGACCCAGGCATTGTTGAACTTAACCCAATTTCGAAAACGTTCCGGATATTGCTTGTTCAAAGAGGACTTGACCGGCACCAGGAAAGATGAACGGTTACTATACAAAATCGTGCCAACTCTCCGAATCCATCAGCAACTGACTCCAAACCGTCAGAAACTATCAGCAATGTCTCGTAAACCGTTAATTCCTAGCTCTCTCTACGCTGGGACTCACGCTGTTCCTCGAAGCTTCTGAGAAACGCTTAGTACGAAGGGACGCAAAAACGAGAACACAGACTGGCCACTCTTGAATTCTTTATTGTAACACCAATATATAGCCAACCTTACAACTAAGGTCTGTGAACAAATATTACAATAATAAATCATAATATTACTTCTGGCGATGTTTTACTCTTCTTTCTGAACAGCGACCGATGAGACGATGACTGTCGTATTGATGCCTCCGCGAAAATCGTGGAAGTTATGTTTGAGCAAACAACCATGAATTGATCGTTCAATCTTCAACTATATTGACAGTGTCATTGATTTTGTATCAACTTCTAATTCATTAATTAATTTACTCTTCGTTATTCCTTTGTATACTCTACTTAATAGGACCGAATATACGTCTTTGCGTAAGTTGTGAGATGCGTAGTATATGAGACTGTCTTTGAAATAATAAGGGGGTGTAGATATTCGGAGAAGCCCATCGGTAAATAGATTATGTTGTAGTCATATAAAGTAAATATGTCTAAATCTCAAAGGAGGCATCGCGATTAATAAGCTTTGTGAGTTATCTGTCGTCTTAGCAGAACACATAAACTGATTCGCGATTCATAGTCACAAAGTGAAAACCAATCTACCTGAAATAGTGCGATCGTGATTTCCACTTGTGGCAGTGTAACGTGAAGATAGACTTTACCTATACTGTTAGATTTACATTTCAGTGCAATTGTGTTTATTATTATAGTCAAAAACAAAATGTCCGCAGCCCCATAACACGATATGTTGCTAACTGTCCATCTAATCATGTAAACAAAAGTTTACCAGACGCCGCATTCACTCCTAAAAGTGTATCCGCAATTTCTTACCTTAGCACGTGTTACTAATGTTACTGGAACATAATCGAATTACAACAGAAGGAACACAGATCCACCGATAAAGTGTTTATCAAGCAAAAATTAGATTTCAGATGTACAGATAATTAAGATAAGTAGTCCACTCCTACTGTCAGCACACAGCACTTATATGTTTCTCCGCAAGTCTGAAGAGTTTTAAGAAAGGCATTTTTAACATGGGTAGTACATATATGGTCTGAATAAAAAGTTCTTCCAGATGTCCGTCTCGTAAGCATTTAAAAGTAATGACTTTATAAACAATATATAGAAGTAGCTAAATTGTTTGCGCTAAACTTAAGGGACTTCGCGATTTATCGTTGGCTGATATCTAGTAGGTCCATCGAAGCATCATGAAATGATGAAATTATTTGACGACAAGTTATGCAGTATTTTCCAAAACTTGCACAAAGATTTTAGCAAAAATGACAGCGGCTTAATGACAAATAATAAGTCTTGAAAGCGATAATAATAATGTTCATGTTCATAGCGGCTATAAAAACAATAACAGGTATTATTATCGCAGCGAATTCATCATTGACTTAGATAGACGGCTACTAATGATACAACCATATCGATTAAATGTATTACTTAATCTTATGAAGCAGATGTTTACTTAATTTCACTGTATTCTCGCTGTACTGATGTGGTTACCTAGCTTATTTCAAATGAACTCAAGATTAATTCTGAAAAGGAGTGGGGACCCAGTTGTATCGACCAAAACATTTAAACTACATGCATTACACTGCTAATGGTGACGTTCGATGCCTGATTTCCGATCTTCACGACAAAAACACAGTATATGCAGGTACTTATATGCTGCGTCAACCATGTCGTTTTCATTATGATTAACCAGGCTGCTGTGCATTTTATACTAGTTTACAGATCTTTGGAAATGATAGTCAGGCGGTAATTGAAGTTGCATAAAGTCATCACCTCTACTGAACATCGGATGCATTCTTGACGCTCCTGCCAGGTCCTTCGATCTAAGTATGAGATGTGTTCATTGAATCCTGCAAATAAATCCACTGGCATATCATTTCTCTCCTGAGCTGCAGTATTTGTGCTGTCACCTATACAACCCGACTTCAAAAAACGCTGTTGGGGACTGTGCACTTCGCCAAGCAGCCTAATGATGTTTGAAATTACTGCAACTCTAATGACAAACTGGCCAATCACAAGCGAGTAAATCATTTGTTATCTCACTCACGGGCACACGAAATTACATTCATGGGAGTATGGTCATCTTAATCAGAGTGGCGAGTCATAGCCCTGAATATCTCACAAGACTGTGCTCAACGGGATAAATATCAAAGAGTTTTGGCGAGATATATTTGTTGAAAGCATACACTGCAGACCTCATCAGACTGCATACTCATATGAAAGGCGTAAGATGGTGTACGCCTCATTATTCTGTTATGAGTCCAAAAAGCTTTAAAACTTCGAAAGTTTTTGAATTTGTGACTAAATATAGTGGGAATTTTCAGTTATTTTGGGGACCAGATACGTTCAGCAGGTTGGCTAGGATACTTTTGCGCTTCCAACTTGTTGTTGTAGTGCTTGCCGCTGACACAGAAGAAATATTTCTGACGGTGAATATTCTGAAACAAGGCAGAGGAGCCTTTTCTCTGTTATGGTGATATAACACAAAAGGATTCTAAGTATGAACTAACCGTTCGTCCATTCGGTTCTGTGTCATCTTTATTCTGTGCCGATTATGCACTAAAGAAGACCTCTGGCAGCGAAGGTTAAGTACGGTCCCCAGACCTGTCCAACGATTTGCTATATGAATGACTATTTAACATTGACGGATAACCTTGAGCATGATTTTTCTTTAGCTGGACGGATGTGATTCATTCTTAAAAAATGGTTTTGGATTAACGAGATGGGTCAAAAACATCGCGCAAGCAATAGAATCTATACCATCAGAAGAACTTGTACCATCAGTGGGGGAAATAGACTTTGAGTAACACCCTATCGAACGCATTTTATGTTTGTAATGGGATACAATAGAAGATTCCTTCGCTTATAAAATCCACATACCTGATAGGCCAGGTGTGGAATTTTGTCACTGGTAGCCGCATTGTATGATCATCTGGGCCTTTTAACACCTGAATTTTTCCCTGCTAAACAACTACTACACAGATTATTCAAAATTGGCCAGGAACTAGGATGACAAAATACCTAAGATGGAATGTAATGCCCGGATCTAATTTCTGCGTAGTTTAGCAATAGTTGTGGACGTATTATTTCCGTGCTGTCTACGGCCTTTATATTTGAGTCAGCTTCCTATCTTTTGTGATGTCTCAGAAAGTTGTTGTGAAGTGATGGCTTGCATTAGACATCCTGAAAAACTCAGAAATGCCCGTTGTCGTCTTATTATGGTGAAAGCTATGGTAGCATCTCTTAAATTTCTGACAATGCCAAGCCTTGAACTGATTGCAGCCATCTCGGCCTCCCACGTGGTTTTTTCATTAAAGTTAGCAATGGATGTTATTTCTTTAGAGGTGACATGTCAAAGTGACTCCAAAATTGTCTTGAACTACATTACCAATGGAAATCATCTACATAAAACATTCGTGGCTGATCTGGTTTTGACGATTCATGACTTCGCTGAGGCTTCCCATTGGAGACACGTGCCCTGAGAAGGGAATGTTGCATATTTATTGTCTCATGGGATGGTCTCTATAGATGAATAACTTAAGATGTGGTGCGGAAACCCGTCACCCCTAAATTGTGCCAAGGCCCAATGACCAGTGTCGGATATCACCATGAAACTAGACAAATAGAGATAAAGACTACAACTGTAGTAGGTGTCACCATTGTCCACTCTGGCTCAGATAGAGATCTCTATTACTTCTCAGATTGTCGAGAGCAGTGGCTTAAATGACTAGGTTTAAATTCTGCGTGTCCATAATGCGTTGTAACAGAATTAACACATCTTTTAACTTGGACCCACTGAAAGCAGATGAACTACAAGAATAAATCAGGTGGTAAAATTTAGGAAGGGACTTAAGTTTCTAATTGCATCTGGTAGTTCAAGATTACTAACATTTAGCTCACGCCAGCACAGACTTCGTCCTATCTTGATAAACGGCTTGATTTGTGCAGATGTTCGATTACAAAACGTGTCATGGCCAAATAAACAGAAGCAACCAGTAGTACTGCCTTCGAGACATCATGTCACGGAAGTGATTCCAAGACATTACTACAACATATAGGTGTTACACAGGTACTGGCAAATGTTAGGTAATAGTTTCGGATATTATGAAGAGGTATAGCAGTGAGGAACTGCATGAGGTGTGAGAAACGCTAAGCCAGAGTGTCAGCTGATAGCACCCATGCCCTATGGCTAGAGTTGAGATGGACAGCTACGGGACCACTAGAGCAATTTGGTAGGAGCGGAGAGAGAATTAGACTGGTGCCTAATGAATAAAAAACAAGAGAAGATATTAGCTTACTGAATGGAGGTACAGATAAGCATTTCAACCCACCGACTGCAAGCCATTGGGGTGGTAATTGGGAACATATGATTTGTACTGTACGTGGGGTTTTAGGCGAACTAATTAATGAACAGCCATTGGCTGATGAAAGCCGCATGGCTTTATTGATACTGAAACCAAATGTATAACATATCTCTAGTTTTACTGTACTCAGACATTGACGAACTCCAAGTATTAACACCTACTAGGCTGCTATTACTAATGGACAACTGGTAAAGTAATAGTGTAACTTGTCCCAGTTATAAGTCCTTCACAAGGTGCAGATAGGTGAACTACTTAGCAGACATGTTTTGGAAACGTTGATCCAATGAACATATCTCCGTATTAGAACAGCGACAACAATGGATGGAAATAAGAAAGAGTTTGCAGGCTGGAGGTTTAGTTATCGTAGTATCAGACATTACTGGAAAAATCGAATGTCCACTCAGACTTGTGCAATGGGTGCTGCTTAGTAAAGATGGCTTACGAGAGGAGTGAATTCAAGCTTTATTTTTATGTAATTAAAATAGCAACTCATTGATGCCCGTACGACTGATATGTTTTTGCATAGAGAGGAATAAATACACATACATTAAATACTACTAATAGTTATGAAATAATTGAAACACGCTGAGGTCTCCACTCGAAATCCTAATGACTTTTACTACGACGAGTTTTCATCCTCTACATGGTTCTAAAGAATACGCCTGTGCATATCTTGGTCTAATTCGATATTTAATTTATGATAAAGATGATTCCCTTGAACTGGCTTTCCCGATGTACAAACAAATGAGAATGTCGATAGAGAAAGAAAGACGAAATTCGCAGTATAAAATGATATCATCCTATTTCACAGGTTCTCATTATCTGCAGACTACCTGAAATTACAATACTTATATAGATGAAAATAACATACTTTAATGTTTGAGTGGTAGTACAGAAGGGATACTATAAAATTGACGCATCCGAAATGAAAGCATTACAACTTTCAGTTTAAGTTTTCATCATCAATTTATACGCTTTCAAAGTTGAAAAGAGGGAGAGCGGTAAGACAGAAAAAACAATTAACAGAACAGTGTTAGCTCGTAGGTTCACATAGCAATTCAAAAAAACAAAAGCGGTTACAGTTTATGAGGTCAAGATTTGTTCAGTGAGTTGAGATCACTGAATTAGATGACCAATTGTAATCAGAATCAAAATTCAGTTACTAAGGCAGTGAGAGTGTGATTAACATCTCAGTCCCTTTGTAACTGAATTTTGTTTTTTGGAGTTGCTATGTGAACCTATAAGCTGACATTGTTCTGTCAATCATTTTTTTTTCTGTCTTACTCTTCCCCCTCTTTTCAACTTTAAAAGTGTATAAATTGATGATGAAAACTTAAACTAAAATTGTAATGCTTTCATTTTGAATGCGTCAATTTGATCTCTTCTTTAGTCATTCAAACATTAAAGTATGTTATTATCATTGATATAACCATTGTAATTTCAGGTAGTCTGCAGATGATGAGAACCTGTGAAATAGGATGATATCATTTTATACTGCAAATTTCGTCTTTCTTTCTTTACCAAAATTTACCAAGGGAACCAATTGTATTAAGTGAGAATGTATTAGATAGTTGGAGGCGGTCGGCCACAAGAAGCCTTGGACCCAGGTTTCGTGCTAGTTGGCACTCGTCAGTAAGGCGTATCTGCAACTTCGAAGTAACTCATGTCGCTTCTGAGATTCGAACCCACGTCACTCGGTGCTGCAGTCACAGATGTTGCCACTGAGCTATTCGGGCTCGCGATTGGCCTCCTGTAGGAATGTATTGGATACTTTTGATTGGACACTAGTAACTAGTGTGGCGTATCTATTTCGTTTTTTGATGCACACTGCATTCCATCAATCACGTTCGCAATGTGGCCACCATTCTAGGTAGCTCTCCATCACGGTGCACATTGATTTGATGATATTAGATAGTTGGAGGCAATCGGTAGGAAGTCTTGGACCTAGTACGTATTTCTAGCAGGACAGATAGTCGCATAACAACAACGAACGCTACTTCTAGTTGGGACGAACAATTAAACACGATCAGAAATGTTATGCATAATGTAGTCATGCAGTCTCCTAGAAGTTACTAGGTTCTAATTTTTCCGCTCGCTCTTTGAAATATCTTACTGTAGACATGTTTCAGTTATAGTTTGTCTACGGTAATATTAACCTAATGAAGTACTCTAAGAATCTACAGACTGTCTATCTCTCTCTACTGTGAGATCATAATTTTGCGAAGCTCTGAGTTTGTAGAGGCTGATGTTGTTTGAATAGGGGGCGACTTTCTACACGTACTTCACCAAACAAGAAGGTCCTAACTTTCTTTTGGAAAATCAAGAGTCCTTAAAACAAGAGATAAGTGTTAATGAAACACAGAGTAGCTGGTGCTAGTAGTTTTCATAAAAACCACTCAACTGACCTATTTATTCTAGAAGGAAATTTGAAGACATTTAGACACTAAATAAAACGTCAAAGCTTAAACTTTGATTTTCACTAAACCGTTGACAGTATGCAAAATATAATTAACACATCATTTTCTGTTAACTAATGGGAATTCAAAGAAAAATTCCATAGGAAAAGGGAAAATTAAAATATTGCTCAGCATTGTACGAATAAGTGAGCGACTTTAATTACGTCATGATGCGAAAATTAATTAGAAATGTAAATATTAAACACAAAAACACCACGATATTAAAGGAAGGATAAGTGGATGATGAGAAACACATGCAGAGTGTGCATATCTACAAAACAACTAATATGAGACATATGGAAAAATGTCAACAAAGAAATTTGAGTGAAACCAGATAGAGTAAACATGAGGAACACTAAAACAATGGCAGAGAACAAGAACATCAACAAATAATAGTGAGAAAGAATAACAACTGAAGCGGTCAGACAAAAAACAACGACAAAGACACTCACACCATGAGAGTACATGGATCCAGGATACAGCATTTAAACAGAATCCTTAGTGCACTGTCAAATAACTGACTGACCACTTCTTTTTACAAACGACACGGCACTCACTATGTCCAAGGAACATGGCGCTACATGAACTAAACCAAACTGCAATCAAAGATGTGTTGATCGCTTGATGATCTAAAGACTTCTCACAAACACTGAAACAATAGTGACTTCAATTAAGACCTATGTAGATAAAAAAAATGGATGACTATTTCACCACACTGATTTACCAAGTTATATCAAATCAATTTCAACAAGTTCTGTATCTTATTTTCACACGATTATGATCTGATCAATATACAAACCCCACCATGATTACTGTGTTCCTATTGCAGCTATACGACACAATCAAAATTCAATGTCTGTTAGTCAGTGGACGGCAAAGAATATCTCTGCTACATTCAAGGTCTGTTAATCCATACACAACATTTGCTCAGGTGAACACAAATTCTTCATGCTGTGATTTATTATTTACAACATATTCTAATACAATTTCTCCGGAATGATGCACGTTTCCCAGAATACCCAGAAGTTTGCGAGAGAATCAGGGAAAGTTTGTGCATACTTCTCTCCACCTTACAAACAATACATTTCTTTTATGGATAATTTGAGGAAATTTCATCTGGAAAAAAGGTATATAATTCTAACAGTCCAGGAAATCTGGTCTTCAACTTGAGTCAGATATAAATTTACAGGCATGAAGTTACTACAAATCTTCTTTTTATACTATTCAAAAAGGATTGTACAAAGGATGAAAGATAGATAAGAAAGTATAACAACATTTGAATACAATGTTCTCAGTTAACCATGCTCAATACCAGTAAGTTGGCGTTGGCTCAGCTGGTGAATGCTCAAGTCCTAAATGCTTCGATACGCTTACATCAAAGCGCATATCAGAATCTGTAAGGACTGTTTTATTCGATACATCTGATTCTCTAGTATCTTTCGGTCCGTCAACAGCTGTTTTCGGGTCGGTTAGGTCGTCCAAAATATGAGATGTGTTCGGTAAAGGTATTATGTGACCGGAATATAGTGAGACACGAACACGATCACCATCATCAGTGTACCGCCAAGCGCATTTGCAAGGTTCATTATTAGACGGATCGAGCAGCGCAACCTGGTGGTAACAAAAATAAAAACGAACCATTTGATAGGGGACATAATGAAAACACAAAATGTTGGACAGCTCTACGATGAATTGGCTTTCAACATCTTCTCAGTTTACGCTGGTCATTAATTTATCAATCTATTTTTCCATACAGATACAGTGTATATGACTATCTCAGAAACACTAGCAAGTGAGCGGAAAATGTACCTTCTGCGTCTCTGCTTTGTAACTAGTGTTTACAGTTGGACACAAATACAGATAACAATTGACTGCATTGCACGGGGATTTCGGTCTATCCTAAAAACTAACAAAAAAGTTTTGTATGCTGTTCAACACTTTTCCAAATTGTATTGTGGTGAGAGCTGGCTGCTAGCCAAATTAGTACACAGTAAATTTAATTTAATTTTATGTCCCAAATATTGGTTATGTAAAAACAAGACCAAAGACTGGTCCAAAAATCAATCACAGCAGACTTTACGTAGGCGGATACAATTAGCAGATAGATAATCTGAACTTCAATAAACGGCCGCAAAGATATGAAAGATTGACGTTCAGCGAGAAACCACCAATCAGAAGACTGTCTTTGTCTGTCTAGAATAAACTATAATAATGTACATTAAAATTTAAATATCTGCTGATTTCCTGAATAAACGATCTGTTTCCTGACCCTTGTCTTCTGTTGTTACAGTATCAATCTAGGATGAAAACAAATTCAAATGAATTGATTCTCTGTCAACATATTTACGAATAACGAGTCATTAGTCGCGATTTCCATACGCAAATTGTCTACATTTTTTCCTGTATACGATGAAGGTCTTCAACTATATTTATGAAAAGAATATGCGAAATTAAAATGAAAATTTTCCAAAAGAAATGCTACGTGTGGCTCACCTCAGTATCCATATCCAGAGGGTCTTCACTCAGTTTTAAGCTGTTTTGGTATGGGGATTTAGTGATACGATAGTTAAGTCCTTCTACATATACCAGGCGCCTCATTTTTAGAACAGATGATACTATACCGGTCTGGAAAGAAACATAATAAAGTTAAACTAACAGAAAATGATTGATTTCTGTTTGTATGAAATATGTGATGATAAAGTAAGTCACTTCCGGAGAGTATAAGTGTACTACAATGGAAATTCACTTTATTTCAATTTTTCAAACATTCGAATTAGAACTCATGATAAGTCTGCTATATTCTCAAGAAGACTCAGAACATAGACCGTACAATTAGGCGTGTTTGTCATCGGTTTTTTGAACATCATCTTGAATAGTTAAGTAATGGAGAAACAAAGCCCATTCGGTAGTTCTTTTCTGTCTCATCTCGTAGATACATAACACACAATTGATGTAAACAAGACCTTCAGAGTCATCTGATGTATACCAAATAATTTTAATTTTACCTCAAGAGTTCATCTACTACATACTACTGGGGTTGTTAGGATCCACATTAAGAAACCTAACTTATGTATCCAAAAGAAGTTGGTTCATACACTCTCCTTACCTTGGCCATTAAGGTTTTGATGATCCTCAATATGTTGTTGTTGTGGGAATTCCCTTAATTTTATTTGTTGTTGTATTTGCTATTACATTTCTATACTTACTATAATTTATGCATCTTTAGTGAACTGTAATTCCGTTGAACTTACTTAACAAATTGTTAGCATTTAAAAACACCAGTGTTGTTAATGACCACTATTCTAGAATATTCTATGTATAAACATATACATAATTGTACAGCCAGAAGAGGAAATTATCGAAATGAATATTCTTCGCTCAATTTAAAAAAAATAATTATGTTACAAAGTCAGAGCTTGTTTATACTAAATGCATTTTTATAATATTAAGAGTCTATTCGATGTCTTCTGAAGAAGAATATTATCAACACACTTGCAGAACTAAGGGATTTTTGGAACAAAATTCGGTTAGTTGATGAGGTAAGCAATTACGCAAGAAACCACTAAAATTATTTCTCAATTAACATCAGGGTAGGACTTCATTCCGTTTACTAGTCGACTAGTTTAGCAGCCGGTCCTAAGTTCATAAAAAGAGGGATAGTTGTGTTTGCGGCTAGCGATGTTAGCCTAGAAAATCGACCCAATCGCTACAGAAACCTCAATGAACACAAAAATATTAAAAAAAAAGAAACATACTTCGCTGGAATCGGAGAAACGAAATCACACTGAGGAAATCTGTGTGGAAAAACGTTGGATTTCGGAGGAAACTTGTATAGCCCTTTAAGTAAGGAAGAAGAGACAACAATAGGAATGACTCTCTGAGGACATATGGAAGCTAACAGAGGACAGAGGGATGGTGAAACAGAAGAAGAAGCAGTGCAGATATTGTCAACGAAAAGAGCTGAATGTACAATGCATAGAATAAAGAAGTAAAGAAGAGTGCTAGGAGAGAAAAAAGACGTTTCTACACAATGGTAACTGCAGCAGAACAGGCCACAAATGAGAGGGAGTTCAGAACACTATTCTAGAATAGATCGACGAAGATGGAACCAGTGAAAGATAGTGAAGATGACTAAATTACCGATTATCTTGAATGAAATGCGCTCGATGTGAGTGCAGATTTCAAGGTAGCGTTACATGAATCTAGTGAACTCCCCAATGCTTCTCCATCCACGTAGAATTTGAATTGCACATCTTAGTTACATAGAAGTAGAAGATACGGCGTAGCAGCCGTCGTTAATGGGTATCTTCTAAGCATTAACAGATATAATCTATCGTTTCTGGAAGAGGAATGCTCGTAAACACCGACTGTATGTCATAAATTTTCTGGATATATTAATTTGTTCCATTTTTTAAAATACGAAATCAAACGAGCCACTAAAGGTGTATTTCGATAATTTTTCGCGAACATTTTCTAGCTCCTGTGCTAACCCACGAGATAGTTGGGAGGAAGATGAATTGATTATAAACAGGATAGGTCTCATCGGTATGTTATCCTCATGTGTTTTCGGTGTTGCCTACATAAAATGTAAGACAAGTCCTTTGGGTCTGAGTTCGCGTTTGATTGTCTTTCAAGTTTAGTTTTCAAGAGTTTCCTAAGCTCTTTTGTGATTCCTCTTTTCCTTTATTCATTTTCGAGATGTAGTCTTCTGTATTCATTGTCATCAACCTTGAACTCTTGTTAGGTCAAAATATACTAGTATTTTTGTTGTTTTTTAATTCTCTTAAGGCTGATTGATACTCTTGAGTGAGAGGTTTAGACTGAGGAAGTACAAATACATAGAGCTGGTTAGCAATATCCACCAATTCGGATTTTAACCATCCTTTTTTTATCTTCATCAGTGTGTTGGGGATTGCTGAATTGCTGAAATAAATTCTTAGATTGAGATTCCGTCTACTCTGCCAGTCTTTTATAGAATATGTAACCGGAGTTCAACAGAAAGAGCTCCATTTTGAAGTTGGTTTAATTGAGTGTTTGAAAAGTTGTAAACATATTTATCTAGGTTTTCTGTATTTTTCTCGTAAGTCTGTTCCATAACTAACGATTTTGAGATATTCAGAAAAAAAACTGGTGATGGTCTCTCAAATTGATTATTCTAACTTTTTGTACACTTTATACATCCCTATTTTTGGCCTGTTATTTTTCTCCTATAATAAAATGAACCGGCTATTCACTTAAAGTATGTTTAAATTACTTTATATTCATTGTTTATATGGTTTATTATTCACATTGTATATAGCTGATGCAAATCCTATGAAATAAAACAAATTCATCTGATCCTGTAAAAGCTGTTCGTATTGGATTATTCAAGTATGTAGTATGGTTGACTAATACAGGTTTCTACTTGAG
This sequence comes from Trichobilharzia regenti, assembly GCA_944472135.2. Taxonomy (NCBI): domain Eukaryota; kingdom Metazoa; phylum Platyhelminthes; class Trematoda; order Strigeidida; family Schistosomatidae; genus Trichobilharzia; species Trichobilharzia regenti. The sequence goes on along the minus strand of OX235262.1, from coordinate 115,548,363 downwards.
CCAGAATACATTTATGAATGAATGGAACCATAATTAAGCATTTACAAAAACCAGAATAAGAGGACTTACTCTTCCTTTATGAGGTCCAACAAGTACTCGGACACGATCACCCTTGAAAATTAATTGCTCCTCTGGTGGCAAAGGTCGTAATTTTCGTGCCTCTTTTCGGCCATTTTCATGAATAACACACCAGGTTAAATTAGGATATGGAAACTCTGATAAACGGTTGGCAATATTCCAAGGAGCCTTTTCAGTGAAGTGCCATACTGGGAGAAATTTTTCTTCCCTCGACTGAAAGCAATATTACATAAACATAAAATATCTATTATCTCAGAAATATATTTACAATATAAATTTGTTATCTAACTTATCTTTTTATTGCTTAGCAAGACGTGAAGGAATAATTGAAACAAAAAATTTTAGGACCTCCAAATAATAGTTAGCTCTACAAAAAATAACTGATTTACGAGCTGAGGCTGACTACTGGAATGAAAATACGTATATTCCGATAGTTGAGGTGTTATGTTACTGGAACCAAACCCCGGTGAGTGGGTACTACTGAAGAGTCCCAAACTAGGACGAAACCGCTGTCCACTACTTCCAGGTTTTCCAGTAGTTCTCTAACTGATGTCAGCTCATGATGAAATCCTCCATGCAATCAAACAAAATCCGTACAAAAACCAATACCTGAAAACTTCATTATGTTTTACTATGCAGGCGAAGGAGTTGCCCATTTTCACAAACAACTTAAACAACAAGTTATCTTACCCAATTCATTTATTTCTGAAATTTCACTTTCATGGGAAAGTTCAAAATTCATGCATAATCAGTTATCAACATCTAGCCTTCAATTTCATTCAGACTACCCAACCCATTGCTCTAATAGAATAAACAGCTCTAAAAGCATGATTAAGTCCCTGTCCAGTTTTCCGGATGGGACAAAAAGAGATGAATGAAAACCTCCTAACAAAATAAAAATAGGACGATTTACTTGGTAATGTATCATATTGATGACCGGTTATAACCGGTTGTCTTAAATCCGTTGCCAGTTCAGTTTCAACGATTACAATCGTCATCACCGTATTTACACACACAAAAATCTTAGTAAGATTATAGAGAACCAAAAAACTACTTGATTTTTGACTTTTTCCAATAGTTCAACCGATGAATTTCGTATATCTGTCTGTCTCTGTCTGGATTCAACATAGAACTTGGCACCGAAGTGCAGCAGTTCGAGTTGCCACGTTCCAAATAGCACACAAAGGTAGACAAGAAGATGATTGGAGAGAACTGATAGAGTTTGACAAGTATAAGAGTGAAACAGAATGGGTAATGGTAAAAAGGAATATGAAAGATTACAGAGACTGAATACATCTGCGCCACTGACAACGATTTTGAGCCATGTCACCTATTATATATATATATATATATATATCTGGAGAGAGAGAGAGAGAGATTCGTATATATCAGTCAATTTGTGTCATTGATTTAACATGAATTCCAAACATTTTCTATTCGCTCAGGAATGAAGTCTTAGGTTTCGATGTTAAACAAACAAACTTCATATTACCTGGGAGATAATAAATCTTAACAAACCTACAGATACAACTAGACATAAACTATGAGTCTACGCAAAATGTAGATTAGGCTTTGCTTACTGATTAGAATACCTAACACACAACGTAAATGACAAAAAATCGCAGTAGGTCACTAAGAATTGATTCACGATTATAACTATGGAAATTACATATTTATAGAGATATAAAAAACCCTCAAGTTTGGTGTTCTCATCAATAAGTACTTACTTCATTAGGTAGTGGATCACCTGTTTGATACATGTGATCCGTTTGAAAACGCCAGCCCAACAATTCTTTTCGATAAACGGGTCGCATTCTAATTAAACGGCACACATAACGTGGCCAGTATTGAAATTTATGAATAGGATTCTATAAAAAAGCAAATTATTAAACGCAGTTTCATATATGATTTAATTAAAAACACTGAATGTGAACAGTCATTATAAAGTACTAAATAATTCCTTTACTCCTGTGAATACCAATTTCTGCAATCACACTAGACTGTTTGAAATTAGTTACCCAAAACAGATCTTTTATGTGCCAGGACAGGGGCCACATTTATTGAATGAGGGCTGGTGATACTACTGATTCGCCTAAACTGAAGTAGGTAGAATGGGTTCCGAACTAAGGCCCTATTGACACAAACTCAGCTACTTTAGTCAATCAGCTACATCTCTTCACACCAGATAAGCAATATTAACGACGTTATTAGCATTAAAACTACGTTTTTTTTTACATAACGCCACCGAATGCTTTCAGAGACTAAGAAAAACAAGAAATTGGACTTTAATGTTAAGAATTACACATTTACTCAAGTCTTAAGCCATATGAATGAAATTCACTTCCCATTGGTATTTTAAGTGTTACTCCGCCACAGCACAGGCTAGGAAATTCAAGCAATCCGTTAGTTTGTCACACATAAAATGACTTCATTTGAGACATGCGTATTCATACAATATGAATTAAACAATCATGTTTTCTTCCTTAAACATCAAGAATTCATAAAATGCCACAAGACTATCAGAAATCAAACATTATCCTAAATAATAAACTCTTAAGACCTGGGTCTGTTATCTTTAATTTTAGACCAAAGAAACAGATCACTTGTGCGTGACAAGATGACACTACTAAAATAGTATTGAAATGTACTTCACATGAAGTTAAGTCGCACAGTTCAAACATTAACGGCAGTTATAAAGAACAGCATTTGTTCTTTCACTTAATTAATGAATGTATGTTATTGCTAAAAACCATTTCGAGCCATATTTTACAAATTTCTGAGTGTCCAAATCTCAGCTGCGCTGAACAGTATTCATTGACTTCACACATTGACACAGAACCACCCTTCATTTTCGGTTACATCAATTCTAATTCTGCCAAAGTAGTAACGCTGAAGATATGTAGATGTGTGAAACGCACGTCCCAGATATATTTTGCAGGGATCATTAGTACAGGCTACAGAGCAAGTTAGTATTGGTTTGTCATTAGAGAGAAAGAAAATCTAAAGCTAATGACCGAACAGTACTTGAAACCTGATGGCCGCGTAGGCGACAGGCATCACCTAGCTGGCCAGGCGGTAAAAGCTTTCAACTTCAGAATGTATCTGAAAATGATAAAGGATTTGGTGCGCACCTAGTCAGTACCTACTTGTGATTTGTTACACACGTTAGAAGACATAACAAATTATATCATATTCGGGCATAAGAGGTTTATCTCTTTCCCAGTAACGGACATCCATAATTTTTCTGAGTGCAAGGTTTTTTCTGCTGATTTATTCTAGGCCCACCTACATTAGAATTACTAACCATCACCTTACAATTGTTACAAGCCTTTTACAAGCGAAGCTTTGCCCTCTAACTCCCACTATAGCACAAACCATTTCTTTTATGATGCAAAATGCTTCCAGCCTAACGACTACCAATGACCCTTTATAAAAAATACAGAAAAACCTACGGAAACAATTATTTCGGCCAATATAACTTCTCGAATCATTGTAACAAGCAAACCTGACCCCCACATCAGGAGGGAAGCAACCTATTGGGATATTAAATAAAGACCAACCACGAGTTCTACGCACTAACCCTTTACGAACACCACTCACTTAGAAGTAATGTTAATTAATTTCTGTGTGAATTTTTCTTAAGAATTATTATTTCCTTACAGATTTGAACAGTCACCAACTGAAAGGAGATCACATGGTGATAAAAGATAAGCAGCCTACTGCCCAAAATATATATGGAAGAAAATAGAGGTGAATTGAAATTACGCTGAGGAAACCTTCAAGTGACATCACATATCAGAACCTTGAGTGGAACCCTAACAAGAAGAGACGGGTTGAGTATCCGAGAGTAAAACGCAAAAGATCATGTGAATGAGAAATGCAAGCTTGTGAACAGTCATGGAAAGAGTTGAAGATGATAGCAGAGAATGTAAGGAACGAATAGCAGTACGCAACAATAGCTTAGAACAGTGTTTGAAACTAATTAAAGAGAATTATTACGCATCACTGGACACAGTTCATTCAGAGATCCTCTAGAAAATGATGGATAAATGGCGTTTTACTCTAGTAATTAAGGGATTTTATGGTAGGCAGTATGTACTCTGACTAGAAAAGGTATATAATGTTACTAGGAGTTTTCTGGTTTAAAGATTTGATTTATTATATATCTTAACACCACTGGAGGACTGTTTTTTTCACGGATGCTCAGTCGTGTCTACATTTCAGCTTAAATCCTTGAAAAAATATGTGGAAATTGTCTTCAAAAACCCAGTCTCGTTACATGAACACATTTAAGATGCAGTCCTCCAAATTTTTTTGACACAATGATTGTGACTGATTTCCCTAGTGCGAATAGTATAAATATACACACCAGTAACTTATTTGTGGTATTCAGTTTCTTGGGTAGCAAAATTCAGAAAAGTCACCAACAAAACCAGTAAACAATATGCACCTTCAATATGTCACTTAAACATAGAAAAAAAAGGAATGTCATCACGCCACAACATACAATAAGATGCATATCCTACTTTGTGTAAACGCTGATGTTTACATTTTGACAAACAGACAATTTTAAAAAGGAAAAAGAAATCAAAGTTTTATTTAATTTTTAAAAAAAAGCATAAAACAGAATAGAAGACAGTCACTGAGAGTATTTGTTTTAAATAAAATGTACTGTTTATCGGGCGATAAAATGAAGCAGAAGTTGTAATTTCAAGTGGACAACTGATATAAAATCTATATTACTGATAAATTGAAATGAAGCAGTACACCATTGGGCGAAGCTTATTAGAACGTATAGGCTAGGTTACTGTGAATAACTGAACTTCCGTATGCACTGTTTAAAAGAATCTACACGCGAAGGTACAGAATCCTGTAAATAAACAAACAGAGAGAATCAATAAAATTTAACCTAATTGAAAAACAAGTGAGAATAAGGCAGTAGAAACAAAGTAACTCAATTACACTCTTTTTAATTTATTCAGCGATGATGAATCAGTGATTGAAAGCTTTTAAGAATATAACTTATGAGGTGATGAGATATCCTTTTTTATGTTCGTAGTTGTGCACATTACTACAATTAATAATAATAATTTTTCCTTCACGTTCCCCAGTGGAACATACGGCTTCAAGCCAGTGGCTCGAAGTTTCTGTAGCAGTGCTTATTTTACAGAATGGGGTTGCTAGCCTCATGCCCAACCTTTCCTCTTTACCAGCATTATGTCTGGATTAGCGAGGTAAAGGAGTACGTCGACCGGGTATCGAATCCCGGACCATGTGCATGGTAGGCGAGCATCCTAACCGCTACGCCACCGACGCACATGTGAACATTACTAACCTTCACTAAATCATTGTCACATGTGTTTGTCCTGAGTTATTTTTATTTCAGTGTGCTGTAGGAAATATTTGACTATTTATTTGACTATATACCTTTGTGAATCTGCAATAGTTCGTATGAATGTCTAACGCATGAGCTAATCACCTCTATCTTCAAAAACATTACGAAAAATTACTTGAAAATGTGTGTCAGTCGTTTTTTTACGAAAATGAGGAATTTCTTGACTATTCACAACATTGACAAATAAACTGAACCTAAGAAACTAAATATAATAAGTGATTAAGATATCCAATGCAACTAAAGAAAAATTTTCTTCCACAAGTATTAACTCTTCATACATAGTGCACTGTTAACAGACGCTAACAAACAAGTTGAAATAAGGAATTATATGTTTCGATATTTACGTTTAGGTGTAGTTTTGTGAAAATCAAGGCAATCGAAAAACGCATTGTGTTTAATGTGGTTCTGTCTGTCTGTCTGTTTTCGACATAGAACTTTGCACAAATGTGCGGAAGTTCAAGTCGCCACATTCCGTGTAGCACGCGAAGAAAGAGAAGAAAGTACAAGAAAAGCATAATAGAAACAGTGAGCAGAGGTGTGAGACAAAGCAGTAATAATGTGGTTATGGTTTAATGTGGTTATTTTTCTAAGATCATAGTTGGACTTAAGGAACTAAAGTAATGTGTAGGACTTTTGCAAAATGAAGTTGTCTTCTTTAAATTTTTGTATCGCTCAAATAATAAAAACCGACTTTATAATTTTACGAGTTGATCACGGATTGATATCAGTTAGAGAACCATTGAAAATCAGGGAGTACTGGACAGCTGTTGTTTCATCCTAGTTTGGGAATCATCGGCAGTACGCACCCACTGGGTTTCGAACCCAGGACCTTCCGGTTACAAGGCAAGCTCGTATACCATTCAGCCACTGGGACCCGATTCAATGGCTCGTGAATTCTAACTTCTACCAATTCGTGATTTAGCGCGACCCCAACCATTGTCGTTGGTGGGACATCCATCCACACACGTGACATCTAATTGGACCTCACTGGTCACGACTTCTCACTAGAACTCAGGAAACTCCAACCTGTAGCAAGTCACTAGCGAGCATCAGATTAACTTTCTATAGTTTTGGTTTGTAAGGATTAGTTATGTTTTACGAGTTGATCACGGATTGATATCAGTTAGAGAACTCGTAAAACATAACTAATCCTTACAAACCAAAACTATAGAAAGTTAATCTGATGCTCGCTAGTGACTTGCTACAGGTTGGAGTTTCCTGAGTTCTAGTGAGAAGTCGTGACCAGTGAGGTCCAATTAGATGTCACGTGTGTGGATGGATGTCCCACCAACGACAATGGTTGGGGTCGCGCTAAATCACGAATTGGTAGAAGTTAGAATTCACGAGCCATTGAATCAGGTCCCAGTGGCTGAATGGTATACGAGCTTGCCTTGTAACCGGAAGGTCCTGGGTTCGAAACCCAGTGGGTGCGTACTGCCGATGATTCCCAAACTGGGATGAAACAGCAGCTGTCCAGTACTCCCTGGTTTTCAATGGTTCTCTAACTGATATCAATCCGTGATCAACTCGTAAAACATAACTAATCCTTACAAACCAAAACTATAGAAAGACTTTATAATTGATATAATTATAAACAACCCCGTTGAGATACACGCCCCTAAGCGAGGCTTTTATTGAGATTAATACAAACAAGATCGATGCCCATCAATTTTCACACTATTTACTACTTTAATGATGAGCTTATTTAAATATACATGAAGAAAGTAGCAAATTTAAATTCCTAACGACTTTGGTCACTAGTAGCCCATCATTATTTGTTTGTTGTAACACCACAGTAAAGAAAGAAGTTATGGAATGCTAATATCCAGATGTTAGATCTGTGCAGATTTTATCAATTTCAAGGTGAGTTTTGCCAAAAACCAACACCAGTTGTAGAACTACTGGGAATTGAGAAACAACAGGATAGCTGTTGTTTTATTTTGAGACCCTTGAGCAGCTTACACTTGCAACTGAAACATGAATTAAGCCCAGAGGAGGTAAAGACGTCTCCATCCGGTATAGGTCTAAAAGTTTGCACTGACTGGATTGTCTAAAAATCTAATAACATAGGGCACAGAAGTGTTACTTCAGTCACACTAGTAACCAAACTGAACACCTGGTTTTGATAAACAAGGTTAAGACTGGACAGCTACGCGGTTACCGCTTCGAGACTGATTCACATACATGCAGTACTACTTGGGGTAAGTCGTGGTCCAAGTAGCGTAGAGATAAAATTCTCTCCGATAATCAATGACGAATACTCGAATAATAGGAATAATATGAATTCGCTGAAGGCTGCAGACACATATGAGAGATAAAAATCATAAAAACCTATAACTAAAAGTCTCTGTTGACCAAATTCTTACATCCCAAAAGTATTTATTCTACAGTATGTGTAACAGACAGAGAAGTGAGAAGCACAGCTATAATTAGTAAAAAAAACGTCTTATTTACACCGCTGAAAATCGCCTTAAATTTTAGAGTAAAATCATAAAGAATCAAACGATAGATTGAACTAACATTGATATTTAATCCACGAAGTCCACGCGCCCGAATAGTTTCAATAAATTCAGATACGCTTAAGTGACCATCACCATCAATATCAAACAGAGTGAAAATTGTATCCAGTACAACTGGGCTGAGATACATCCCAGTAACGGCATGTGCTGCTCTCTGAAACTCATCTGGAATAATAAGTGAAAAATAAAATTTATACAGATGAAAATATTTGTGCTTTCCTAAGAATATTGTAAAGACCTAAACGAATGAATGTCTGGTATACTCGTAAGACTGAAAAAATCTTTGGTTTATCCTAAACAGAAGGAATAAAAGTTATCATTTCTAGTCCAAAATCTAAATTATACATAAAGCCTAACAATCGGTCACTGTGATGAAGTGAAGTGGGAAAAATGCAACTCAATATTACAGAGGACCCCTTAAGTATGAAAGTACCTAAGATACACTATAGAAGGCTTATTTAATTCACTTTCAATATTTCTCTCTAGTAATCCATAAGCGTTTCACGCATCGAATCCTGGCAAAGTCAGTTCAAAAAACCTTTCAAAGTACGAAACTAAGAGTCATATATATATATATATATATATATATATATATATATATATATATATATACGAGTATGCAGATTCAGGAGTGTATTGACATTAGTCTGATTAATAATTCATTCATTTAGACAGTAAATTCAGATACCACACTCAATATGACTCCAAAAAGACGTTCTCACTTTGGTTTCAGCTGTTAACAAGACTGAAAGAGTTGTCTGAGCCTACAGACTCCCCATTGAAGCAGTATGGGGGCTTGAAACAATAGAAATAAATATCTAAGGATACAAAATAAGTATATTTTATCTACTTTTTTTATTACAGCTTGATTCCACACTGTATTTTTGGTACAAGTATGGAATTTTCAGCGTGGATACCGGTAGCCCTAATTTCACAGGCCAACCATAGATATCAGTTGTGCGTCGGCGTGGGCTCGAACCCCGGACCATATGCATGGTCGGCGAGAGTCCTAACCACTGTGCCACCGACGCACCATTGTTGTGTTCAAGGAGGTATCTAATTGGGGTTCTCGAAATATTCATTTTCATACTGAATCTCAGAAAATTCTATCATTGCAGTTTCCAAACTCAAGACAGGTGCGCGCAATGAGACCGATGGATGATTATAGTCAAAGGGTTAAGATCCAAACAAAACTTTATACAAGGAAGATAATCTATCCAACTAACCCTTAGAAATGGAATGCTTTGAAATCAAAAACATTCGTATCGCACAGGTGAAATCATCCAGAACGAATAAGAAATCGAACAAGGCTTTGTAATCGTCAAACGAAACTTCCTACAAAATAGTATCTACAATACTTTTCATACCTTTTGCATTAATTCACGATCCGCTTGTATCTTTAACAAACCTTTTTGAGCATTATCGGCGCTAATGTTTGAATATCGCAAGAGTGAACGACCTAGGTCGACTGGAGACATAACACCTTGGTTCAAATTGAGTTGTTCAAACTCATAATGTAAAAGTTCAGATTGAAGACCTGAGATAAACCTAAGAGACTTTAAACAGATAATTAATAGATTACTTGTAAAATTCATCCCGATGCAGCTTTCTTTTACCCGACTTGCCAAAAAACAGATGCAGTAAAGTTGTATCGTCAACATTTGTTGACTGAAGTATTAGGAGTAGATACAACTTACAACATTTTGACATTGATGATCACCCATGTAGAATTTAGGAATAATTTTGGTTATCTGGAAAAATGATGAGCGAAAAACAAATTACCTTTTTAAATTCATCAAGATCAACACTCCCATCTGAATCCAAGTCAAACATGCGAAAAGCTATTTCTAATCCACTTTGAGGATCTGAAGTTTAACAGTATATTCGGAGCTTACGCGTAAGAACTGATATAAGAAAAAGATAGTCACTGTATGATATTACACCATTAGGACCTAGTTCTCGAAGAAAACCATAACTAAAATCAACTTTTGACGACTTATGCAGTATTTCTTTGATATCACTAGATGACAAATTGGTTCGGTGAACAGGCACTGCGAGCTGTAAATGAAACACAGAACACTTACCGGTTGCAGCTGGAGATAAGAAACATTTCACGAAGTCTCTCGGAGTCATATAAGCTTCATCATTATACTGTAGGGAAGCAAATTTCATAAACCTTTGGTGATAGTGTTTCTGATGCCCAGTAAAGAGAATGTATTTCAGAACCCACCTCAGTATTATGAGAAACATCTGAAAATAATGACGACTTTTCTTTATGCAGATTATTGTAATCCGACCCTGTTACCCAAGAAAAACTACAAACCAGCACGACAGTGGGTTTTATAAACCGTTTGTGTCGAAATGAAGAAAATAACATATCGGAGAATCGAGTGAACCACATTGGCAGAAACAATTACAGCAGGATGAATCTCGGATGTTAACTGTAGAAGTTTCTGTATCGAACTTTGAGTAGATTCAGCAATCACTTTCAACTATAGAGAAAACAGAAAGTAGAAGTAGAAAGTACAGTGTACTAAGATCGATCACACATCACGCTTCATGAAGAACTAAACAAACATACTAAAGCTGATAACACTTGAATTTAAAATACCTCTTAGTTATTAGTACATAGACATTATTAACCCCTATTATTTATTATCAAACACAACCAACAAAAGGACGCAGTTAGCTACAGCAGATGATAATGTGGGACGGTTTCAAGTAAAACTATCGGTGTAAACATGAAAAATTGCTATAAATACGTATGTTGCCCTTGGGACCTATCCAAACATTGACCAGAAAATTAACTCTATTTGAAATGGTCACTTGTAATCAAATGTCATAAAGTTTAACCGATTTATTAAGTAGTCTCGAAAGAAAACAAGAAAAATAAAAACTAGTCAACTACCCACTATTTCTCCGACGAGGGATCTGCCATAACCTACATAAATATTTATGCGCATTTTGTCAGTGACAATAGGCAATCAGTAACGGAACGCAAATTTCCAATATTTAATGGCTAGCAGCCATAAACAAAAAGAAATAATAAAACTTTTGAGGGTAACGTAAGATCCTATTCCACTTGTGTTGTGATTCTATCTGTAATAACAACAATCTACTAGTTTTAAATGAAGTCACAGAAACTGATGTTTAGCCACAGACAGTAACTCCCAACACGTACTGAGTTGCTGGCTTGGGGGCAGATGAGTGATCGCTTTGCTTTCGTGCCTACAGGTCCTATGATGCTAGAAAGGACAACTGAATAGCGGTTAGACTGAAAGCAGTTACCATCATAGCGTAAGTTACTTACACTACGGTGGGGATATGAAAGCCACACAGTACTGCTAGTAGAGAGGTGTAACAATGGTACGGCGTATCTCTTGACGAACCAGTAGGTTCTCTAAATTTCGGGAGGGTGATATAGAAAAGGGAAGCCTTAAAAACCGTACGTTTCGGCTTACTCCACAGTGGTTTGTACCGACGGTTACGTTTCCCGTACGAATGAAACTTCACACAGGTCGGCTGTTATATAACCTATTGGCTTGCAAAGTCGAGTTTCGGCTAATGGGTGTCAGGTTCAAACATAAAGGCATACAACGTCTCACCGAGAGATCGCCAATATCAAGCTAACAATGGACACAAATAAACCATTTTATCATGTTAACGATGAGACTGCGACCCATTCTAGAGCAGCTATCCGGACTCTCATAGTACATCACTCTGTACGATAAAACCGCTACTCAGAAAATAACGGCTGTGAAACCCTTACGTATCTAGCCCCCTAGGTAGGAGGAAACAATGCATATATGTGAAGGCAACAGTAACCCTGAAATAGCCTGCTGCCACATCCAATCAGTCACAGAAATCAAGTGAAGACAGTTGAGAACCTGAAGTGAAAGTTTAGTAAATGTCAGTAGATTCGTACAGTATCATTTGAAGTGACTGAGGCAAATGAATTTGATCTGGAGGGTTCCAAACATGGAGTGAAAGCTGAGTAAAAGTCTTCGCCACTACCCTAACACATTGGTGGCTTACGACAGAAATAGGCAACTGGCATCAATTGATTAGGCTTATTAGAGGAAAGGGTTCTATAAAACCCATAATAAGTGAAGTAATATCCACTGAGAATAGAAATACCCAAGAGTGACGGATAGAACGTCGGGCAAAATATGTGGGGAGTAGTTTGACTGACTTACAGCTTTATAACAGTTATTCTACCATCTCCAGCCCAAATGGGATATGGACATCAGTTTTCCAACTGTAACGGAAGTTGCAATAGCTGCTTGTAATTTAAAATGACACGGTAGTAGGGCCTGATGTTTAGGGATGGTGGTGACTATTTATTGACTAGATTATCTAAGATGTTAGCCAGAGGATGTAGGATTCCGAAACAGCTTCACCGACTTGGTGAAAATCGTATATCCCCCTAGTTTAGAAAAATCTTGTGAGAATCACAGGAAGATCTACTTGATTAAAATGGTATATGAGGTGACGTTAGCCAAAGCTTTACCACATCAACAGATCCTGGAACATAATCATACATACTATGGCCCAAAACTTACATTTGACCTCATCGACAGACATATTAGAAAAAGTGTAATTTAGAAGAAAATACCGAGAAAGTTAACAGTTTTGGAGGTTACGCAATCATTTGAGTCCTTCTAGAGTTTTGTTATCCATAATGACAACAGTTAGTAGAAGAGTCCGAAAAGAGCACCCATAGCCACTGGTTCTGTTTTATTCTACTACAGATGTCTGATCAAGTTCGATGTCTCAGGAATCAAAATGCCATTATAGAAAGGTCCTGTTGAAAATGTGACTTATTGGCTTGAGCACTTGACACTCAGCTGGTGAGTTACCTATGTCAGCCTTAGCAGCTGGATAGTATCACCAGCTATCACACGATAAATGCAGCTGTTAGCCTGCTACATCGAAATTCCTGTAATTAAATCTTAAATATCAGGTTTAAAGCATGCAAATGATACAGTTCTTTAAGATCAAAACGCTGAAAATGTTGCCTTTAAACGACTTAAGCTAAACTATTTACGTTTGGAGTACTATATAAAACGTATGATGATGCTATATAACCGGTTTGCATCAATTACTATTTTAAGGAAGGCGAGTGAAAAGGTTGAATGTCTATTTATAAGTAACTTTAAGAAAACATTTGACAAAAACAACATGGTTTAGTATGTTTGTAGTTCCCTTCTCTTAAATGGGAACATCAGAAACCAACGGACCACAGACCGTTTTCTCTGCTTTCGAATGGAAAAGTTGCATGAGAATATATTAAGATTCTTAACATCGCCGAGGTAACGCGAAGGATGCTTTGGTTGATAATTTATAGAACCAATGAATAAATCACTACATCTATCACAGAAACAAAGTTTTCTAAGTAAACTGATCTTAATACGAGTGTCCTACAATAAATATACGCAGGTACCAATAACCCTGAAGTTCAAGTAAAAGTATAACTGAAGGATGTTGGGGATTCTGACGGTGCACATGTTCAGCAAAATGGCTACATATAGAGACTGTGGACCATGCACTCTACATAAATTAACACCACTCGGGGATTAAGCATTCCTTTATTTTAACTTCAGCGAGAACAAAGGGAATGAAATGGTGAGCTGCAGCTCAACAATGGGAACCTGGTCAGAAACGACATGCATCAATCACTCCAATTGACTATGGAATGCATTATGCAGTAATACCGACTTTTATCACGAATAGACCTCACTAATAAACTTTATTGGTGACTCTAAAGAATAGCGGCCCAAATCGAAACGACCTTCGAACAGAAAAGTGACCTTGAGCAAGGAATCAGCTGACTGTATCATTTGCGGAAGTAATCATGGATGTTTTCAATTACTGTTTGGATAACGGACTGATAGCTTTGTCGAAAATTTGCCAATGCGGAGTTATGCATATACAAAAATACACAGAGGCCATTGATGGCTTTGTATACAGACGTATTGAGTGCCGAAAGAGGAAATCGGTTCGAGAAGGTTTGTCGTTGTTTTTTAATTTACAGATCCCTTAGGAACTTTTCTCTCAAGGTCTAAACTACCTTTGACGAAAATTTTAATGATCTGTAACTTCTGGGTCCTGAAAAGAGCAGTCACAGCTACAGCTTATGAAACAGACAATTCAGAGGTGTCAGCAGTGCAATGGTACAATCACTGCAGAGATGTTTCCTCCTGGAAAATGAACACTGACTCAAGTTCTCGGAGAAGTCGGCAGCATAGTCCATATTGATGAGACTGTACTTATAAAAAGGAAATACAACCGCGGGAGATACAAGCAAACCAGCAGTGGATACTAGGTATCTACGACACGACACTGCGCAAAGTATATATAGAAGCGATTCCCAATCGCAGTGCAGCAGTATTAGTGCCTATTAATAAGCGTTTGGTGTTGCTGGGGACGACTATTCATACAGATGAATGGAGCGGATACCGTCAATAATCGAATCATGGGTACATTCATCATGTTGTTAATCATACGGACGGTTTCCGGAATCCTTTGGATGGAACCCACACCAGTTCAATTGAAAGTGGTTGGAGTCGTCTAAAACGACGTATAAGAGCGGTTAATGGATCGAGAAATCCCATGATTTACAGTTACCTGGATGAATTTATGTACCAAAACTGGTTTCATATGACTATGAAGACTCCCATGAGAAACTGGGAGGTTTTCTGGAACATATACGCGAACACCATCCTTTGTAACTGTTTATTATGATTGCACTACTTTTATATAAACCGTTTTTTACAATTATGCGCCTTTCTTTTTGAGCCTTCTCATTGGCCGAAGTTGTCCCTGTCAAGGTCATTTTTGCGTTAAAACGTCGTTTCGGTTTGGGCCGCTATTCTTTAGAGTCACCACTTTATTTTATAATTGGTATACTTCAATGAGTTGGTACTCAACACCCCATACTCTATAAACAACACAAATACTGCCCACTGACTTACTTTTAACTAGACCGCATACACATCTTACACACTTGTCTGCTTGGATGAGGCCGAATAAGTTTACTGGTTGTTGCACAATTATTGAAAAGTAGGCAATCGATCAACGACCTAGACCAACTGAAATTCCCGCAGTTATTCAATATCCAATATCGTTTTTACGAGCTAGTATAAACCAATTTGATTTCTTTGTGCTCGCTTCTTGATTGTGAGGTATAGGTTCTTGATCTTCGGTAAACTTCTGCGTAGCTTGTCCCGCCACTCGACTGTCGTAGCTTTGGTTGACTCCAAAGGGAGTAGTGCTGGGATTAATTATATGTGGTTTGTAGTATGAGGTATGTTAAGACTGTTACTACTGTGATTGGAGTTGATCCTTTCGCCAGTTAGTCCTTCGGTATTGTCGACAAGAGAAAAGAGATAGTAATAATAATAATAGTAATAATAATAATAGATATAATTAGTGAAGCTATTCAGACTAAGAGACAGAAACGAAAATAGGAAACGTAACAACAGTCAGCTCATTAAGTTTGAAGAATAATATATATATCGGTAATAGTAATAATAATAATAATAGTAATTATAATATTAATAAGTTGTCAGGAGAGTAAGACGGGAGAGAATGTAAAGAAGTAAAACGACGAGTTTAATTATCTACCCTGATTGGTAAATGCGATTTTAAGGAGATAGGCCATTTGGATGCAGTCCTTGTATCGCTGCATGGTTGTCCAGCCTTCGCTTAAAGGCGTCCAAAGACGGTGCCATAGCTACATCTGCCGGTAAGGAATTCCAGGGACGACAAACCCGCAGTGAAAAGAAGTGGGAGCGCACCCGGGTCCTTGCCCTCTGGTGAGCTATCCTTCTGGGATTTCCACGTGGAAGCCTATACCTACTCAATGGCAGAACACCTTTGTTTGGGTGATTCTGGTCATTTGTTATTTTGTAGGCAGTAATCAAATCCCCCCTAAGCCGACGGTAACTAAGTGTGAACAGGCCTAATTTCTTCAGCCTTTCATCATATGGTTTGTTTCGGAGACCAACCACTCCTTTTGTTGCCCGTCGTTGGACTCTTTCCAAGAGGTTGGCATCTCTTCTCAGCATTGGGGGTGCAATAATATTATGCACCTCAAGGTGTGGCCTGACGTATGTTTTGTACAACATTAGAAAGAGCTCAGGAGTGAGTGCACCTAACTGTCTATGCGTAAAGTGTATGACCGCATATGCCCTCGCTACATCCCCTGTGTAATTTACGCTTGTGTCCATTTTTTCCGTTAGAACTAGACCTAAGTCGCGTTCCGACGTTGTGCAGGACAAGCTTTCATTGCACAGGGTGTAACTTGCATTCTGCAGTCTACAGGTGCGCAACTTCACTACTTTGCACTTTTTCAAGTTGAAAGTCATGCCACTGGCCACCGCCCAGTCTTCCAGAAGGTTTAGGTCTTCCTGTAGCCTATCTGAGTCCTCCGGACACTTTATCGCCCTCCATATTTTTACGTCGTCAGCGTACAGGAGAGTCGGGCAGCTCAGACGGCGTGGTAGATCATTGATGAAAATCAAAAACATCAGTGGTCCTAGGATAGAACCCTGCGACACTCCTGATGACGATCTGTGCCAAGATGATCGGACTCGGTTAACCTTAGTGCAAAATTGCCTGTCGGCTAGGTAGTCCTTCAACCATGACAGAAGTGGCTCACCTATGCCTGCCTGGCTTATTTTATGTAGGAGAAGGTCATGGTGAACAGTGTCAAATGCCTTCTCAAAGTCTAGGAAGACCACATGGACTGGTACGTTCAAGTCCCAGCATGATGTCCAGTCTTATATTTGGTCCAACTCCAGATTTTTTCAAAATCAGATTTTTGGTTGACTGCAGACCTAGTTTCTGTCTTTTCTCTAATAAGTATCTGTTTTTGTCTTGCACTTTCTTGAAAGACTTCGTTTAGGGTGAAGATACCACACTTTTGGAATTCGCTACTGTAGCAGTAAATAATTCCCCAAAACGATTGACCTCAGCAATCATCACTGAACAATGGATGCTGACCCTCACTTTTTAAGTCGACTTGTTTAGCTGAAAGCCTCTGGTCAAGCATCCATGCCATTTGGTACTCCGTCGTGTCACGTATGTTCACGATCACTAGCCAGTTTAGCAATCAACTAGCAATCCGTTTAAGTTCCGAAATATATCTCGTAATTTGGACAACCAATTCACTTGTTTTGCTTTTCCTTCGGTCCACGAGAAACGAATACTATAGAAGTTGTTGGTATAAGGTCTTAGGTTAGTATACTCCATACAATTCGCGAACGTCAATAACGTCAGCCTCTAAACTTCCAAAGGCTGATGACTTGGTGGGATAACCAACACCTCTTTGCTTTGGGAATCTCCTGCTATGACCACTGATATAGGTGGAAACAGATCAGAACAACAGTGATTTCTTAACGTACTGAAAATGGTGATTAGACCCCTTCCCTACCAACCATGTGATAAGAGAGATTGTAGCTGATAAATCTTTCCTCATGTAACATGTTTGTTACCCAAGGAAACATACGTATGGCTTTTCTTTGGTCATTTTTACATAAGTGATTACTACTAAGAAATCGCAAGACTACTTAAATTCAAATATCTTGTTTCAACCGCACCAGAGATGCAAGTAAAGTGTTGGACATCCAAAGTATGTGGGTGTTGACTTTCATTGGTCGTACCATGATAACTAGGGTAAGATCGAATGCCAAAATCTTCTAAATTATTCGTTCCGCGCGAACCAAAGACAAATTAGAAACACTATATTGATTGTCCAAAATACGAAAAATATTTCGGGACCGAAACCACAGTGTGAGGATAATTTCTCAACCAGCTTGTGATCCTACATGAACAAGCGAACGTAACACGACAGTGTTCCGAATGGAGTTGATGCTTAGTCAAAGCATTCACATAAGCAGGTCCACTTAAAAAGTGAAGGTCAGCGACCAGTACCATGTGGTAAATGCTGTGGCTAATAACTCTGGAGAACTAGAGTGACTTTATTGCATCTCCTCACTAACGGTAACGTTGTAATCCGTTGCTGTGTCGATTTAGTAACATGTTATAATTTCATATGCATTTTAAATTAAACTTCACATAAGGAACTTTTCTAACGTACATAACATCGGCAGCAGAATGTTTTAAACTCAGTTAAATTTACTGCACTTATATCAGGAGATGTTGCTTAATAGTGGTATCTGTGCGTTGGGATGTATAAAATAAGGAAGTTCAAAATTTAAAAGTTAATTCTCAAATTTTTACGGAATAGCACTGGTGTATTTGGCCTATCTAATAAAAGGCTATCGTCCTAAATAGAACCATTTAGCATTTTCTTCAGGCGAACTGCAGAACGTGGGACGATGACCCAAAGTCTGTCACAAACATTCTGAGCCCCAAGCCTGCCACAAAGTTCTGCTGTGCGCCCGAAGTCTGATTCAAAGTTTCGCAGTGTACCCAAACTCAATGCAAGCTTCCGTAGTTTCTGGTATCTACAGCTCAATTTCAGCATTAATTTCAGTACTCGTTTATTCATCACAGTCCGCTTTTCATTCTGAGACACAGAGCACGAGCACCATGGGTACAGTATGTGACATTGCTGTAAACTTGTTTTTCAGTTGAAAAACATTCAAGTGGGCTTTATTTCGTGGGAAGATTTAAATGCTAAATATTCCGATTTCTTGGACATAACTAAAGGATCTTACGAGGAAGAACATTATTTGCTTGACTGAAATAAGGACAAGTTGTTCAGCAGGTAAGGAATACTTTATGAGTCTGTTCGAATAAATACTACTGCGCATCGGGTTGATCTGCAATTCCACCTGAAACAAAAGATCATGGATGCCTTGCCCCCCATTCTGCATAAGAAAGTGGATAACACAGGAATCACTCCACAAGACCCTCCATTTTTAGTTCAGTGAGGACCAAAATACGTTTTTCCAATTCGGTGGTATAAGAAAGAAATAACGAAATGCGTATTCTCCTGTTGTAGTACATTTGGTATGAATACATCAAAGTGAAACCAAAAGTATATATGTTTCGCTAAATCTTATGCACTTCTTGCATAGACTTGATGCAGTTAAAGTGATCATTTTACAATTATTGAATGTCGAAATCAAGCTGGAGTTTTAACATGTAACTCCGAGAATTATTGTCATTTTCATTGGCAGCAGTTCACAAGCTGTTGAATTTATACGACCTTAGTGCTCATTTCTCAAATTCCTGAGGGAATATTGACCAGAGAGTACGTCATTTTATGAATTACATGAATCCTACAGATTGGATTCTGTTGACTTAGTAATGAAGGATGTGGTACAAGGCTCATTTCTACAAGCGTCATCTAAATTTTAGTTCAATTTTCATCGTATATGTATTAATAGAATTGTCTGTCATTGACTTTAGGGACTTCTCAGGGAACAGTCTCGTCAACTGATGATATGGTCCACCTAGGTTGCGAGAAGTAACCATTGAATTTGGGAGATATGAAAATAGCACTGGTGTTTGATCGTAGGCGTCTGTGCCGTGTCTCCTGTGTTAAGTAGTTTCCTATGGTGAATAATACTGGTATTGGACGTCCAATGTTAGGTAGAGATATGACTTCTTATCTCTGTTAATGGCATCTATTCATTCACTTTGTGTAATGAACCCTTATTTTTTACTCTTATTGCTGTCCGTTATCCCTCACATTTATGCTCATTAGAGTACGGTCAAAATTTTTCTTTACCTTTGTGTGCTACATGGAATGTGGTTACTTGAACAGATGCACTTGTGTGCAAGCTTCTATGTTGCAAGTCAGTCAGAATGGCATATATTTTAGGTATATAGAAATGCCTAAAAGTGGATAATAATCACCGAAATGTCAGGAATATAACTGCATCTTCTAACCAGGTTCTTGTCTAGCTGGAAAAAGGGGTTATCTTACAATAAGTTCCCCTGCTACCCGAGATAAGCTTCACATTTTGTCTCTTCATATAGCATGAGGTAGTTTATTTTATCCCATAGCCTAAATGCTAAGTCAAAACACATCTCATTACATTTCTT
This sequence comes from Trichobilharzia regenti, assembly GCA_944472135.2. Classification (NCBI taxonomy): domain Eukaryota; kingdom Metazoa; phylum Platyhelminthes; class Trematoda; order Strigeidida; family Schistosomatidae; genus Trichobilharzia; species Trichobilharzia regenti. Next base: position 115,528,350 of record OX235262.1, on the reverse strand, counting down.
GGCTTATTACCAGCTAAATACTACGTTTTTCAAATATGTGATGAAACAAGTCGAACTGCCTCACGCCTATGTTGGGTCCTATGTCAAGTCTCAGTTAGCCGGCATTTATCACTGCAGCTGTCTAGTGCCACAACTCACTACAGTGTTAATTTGCTCAGTCAGTTATCTATGCCGTTCTCTGAGTACTTTATATAATTTCCCACTTCCTCGAACTGTCCATATAAGGTGCACTAAAGAAGAGACCATGAACCAAGAGTCAGTATCACAGACATAAGGAATAGTGTGAATAAAAGTGAATGAGATTGGTGATTTTCTTGTGCCTGCAGTACGCTTATCTAAAATTCATATCTTATGCATTAAGTGTCTCAATTTTATCATGTTTGTCTTCCTCATTGCAAACTGTGAGTCTTCATAGATATTCAATCAGGTTCCATCATACACTATTTTTTATTTCTTTTGTCTGCAAGCAGTCTTTCAGCACACCTTCTTCCCACAAAGCTGCTTGTATGAAGCCTTGGGATTACTCATTTCGGGCCATATTACTATTAGTATGCTAATGTTACTGATGCAATGGCATACCAGACTTGTACATGCGGCCGTGATGTTTGCCTGTAATAAAATTCACAGAATAATGAATACGACAGTTTTGAAAACAACCCGCCATTACCTTTTCATTGCGTATATACGTACGTATAAATCAGAAAAATGCTGATATGATTGTACTGGTTTTCGAAAATATTTCTACTGAGTATCGATGATTCCGCCTACTGCGAAGTGCTACTCGTGGTCTGTGAAGTACTTTGTACTCCATTGGCAAATAACTATCAGGCTATGATCAAACGGAGTAGTGAAATAGAAAACGTATGAAATTTAGATGTTGATGTGTATTTGCAGTTACTGACACAATATAAGTGTCTATCTTTCATTTACAAACAAGAAAATTTTATGGAGTAGTGGTGGGATGGGCACGGTGAGTTAACGGTGCATTCACTTCTGTATACATCTTGTATAATTGAAATGCTTCTGTAAAACTGTCTGCGGAAATGCAGTGTTTCTTCACTGAACTTCCAAAATGCACAATACTTGATACTGACGGATTATGACATTGTCGAGTCAATTTTTCAACTAGAGGCGGTAACGCTGATGTAATTTAGAGTGTGATCTACGTGTAAACCGGGGAAATCTAGTGTAACACAGCAGTATACCCCGTCAGGGTCTTCTTTGTTTGGTAAAATATCTGCAGGTACAATTGGAATTGATGTCATACGCCTAATCTAATAAAACTATGTATGTCAGTCACGTCTCGTTAACCGTCAATGTCCAGCTGTTGCTACGCTGGGACTCACGCTGTTCCTTGAAGTTTCTCAGAAACGCTTGGTAATAACGGACGAAAAACTAAAACACTGATTGGCGACTCGAGAATTCTTTATTGTAACACCAACATATAGCCAACTTTGAAACTAAGCTTTACAACTAAGGTCTATGAACAAATATTACAATAAGAAATCACAAGATTACTTCTGAGGGTTGTCTACTGACTTCTTTCTGAACAGCGACCGATGAGACGATGACTGTCGTATTGATGCCTCCGCGAAAATTGGGGAAGTCGGTTTTGAGCAAACAACCATGAATTGATCGTTCAATCTTCAACTACATTGACAATGTATATACTTCTTCCTACACGGTTCACCACGGTATCTGCACTCGATAGACCTAGTTTTCTTTTCTAACCGTAAATGATGAGTCAGCCGGCGTTATAGTAGTAGGGAAAACAACTGTAATTCTAAGCGTTTTCTGAATGTGAACTTATTTATTTGCTTTGGCGACAATTTAGTCTCTCTATCAAGAAACTACCAAGGATGTCCACCTTCACTTAATAATTCAAAACTAAAAGTAAACGCCATGTTGCTAGGTTATTCAAAAGACGGAATTATGAGTGAACTAGGGTTTGTATACATTTATTCTAATTAAATTGAACAATAATGATGATCACTTATCCAATCATCAAGCATTTTATTTTTACCTTAGTTCAAAGACAAATTTAGTTACTCCCTAAATTAGTAGTTTCGGGAAACTGCCCTGCAATTGTCTTAGAGGAATTTTGCCAAATTGTTTCAATTCAGTTGATAATGTATGTCCATACATTCACTTTTACCATCTCAACTTTTTCTCATCTACCAAAACGTCCTTTAAATTATCAACGAGCTACTATCACTGTCCTGTAATTGACCACCATTACCCTTAACAGCCTCGAATAATTTCCCTGCAATCATCGAAGGTCTTCCAAACCTTTGACGTAATGTGCTCATAGCCTCATCGTAGCCCTCTTTTGGCTTCATAGACTTACAACACTGTATAGCTCTTGCAGCATCTCCAGTGCAATATCTCATCAAATACATTAACTTCAATTCATCACTTGATAGAAAACTACTCAACATGATCTCAAAATCCTTTACAAATTGTAAATAATCAGCTGGGTTTCCATCAAAACATCGTGGTTCAAATTTAGGGAGTTTGATGTTCCTATTATCCCTGAACGGCGAGACAGTAACATCAACCATGTCATGCCTAACATCAGACACATCGTTACAAGTAACAGACAAGTCATCATGACTTACTTTCCTGTTTGCATCCAAGAGGCTCTGTCCCTTCTTTGACCCATGCATTGTTGAACTTGACCCAATTCCAAAAACGTTCCAGATATTGCTTGTTCAAAGAGGACTTGACCGGCACCAGGAAAGATGAACGGCGACTATCCAAACTTTCACCAACTGTTTGAATCCGCCAGATCTGTTTCTATCGTCAGAAACTGTCAATCACGTCTCATAAACCGTTAATGCCCAGCTCTCGCTACGCTCGGGCCCACGCTGTTCTTTGAAGATTTCAGAAACGCTTAGTTATAACGGACGAAAAAACCAAAACACCGATCTGCCGCTTGATATTTCTGTATTGTTACACCAACATATAAATGACGTATGACTAAGGTCTGTGAACAAATATTACAATAATAAATCATTGTATTACTTCTGATGATGTTTCACTCTTCTTTCTGAACAGCGACCGATGAGACGATGACTGTCGTATTGATGCCTCCGCGAAAATTGTGGAAGTTGATTTCGAGCAAACAACCAAGAATTGATCGTTCAATCTTCAACTCCATTGACAATCACTCTCAAATATATGTCTTTATCTAGCCACATAAAAACTATGTTATCGACTTCATCAACTATTTGTTGTTTCTATTTTCAAGGTATGAATTTTCCTCTTACGCGAGCATGTGTTTCGAATGTAATGGATAGTTCTAATCTTTGGCTGGTGTACTAGTTTTCTTCGTTATTTACCATCCTGTTGCAATGTACGTGCTGATTATAACTACCGCTAATAAATTTGTGGTGGCAAAAGACGTCGGTAGCCTACTGACGACAATAAAACTCAAAATTGAACGTCTCTTCTAAGTGTACCAATTAATATAAGAAAAGACCCTAATATTCCCATCTCCGTAGCTCACATTGTTCACGAAAGTCAACATTCGGTATGTATAAGCATAATATCCATCTGAGAAATAAGGTATGCACTTAACAGTGACTTGACATAGCATACAAAATCAATGATGCTCGCAACCACTTGAGGGGCGGGCCTCATGAAGCTGCCGAAATTGACGAGTAGCCAGAAAAGAAACAAGAATTCACAGGGTGTATACATGAATACCGTCATCATTACAATAATTAAGGAGCTTGCATAGTAATAATCTCTAGAAATTTATATCATTATGCGATTACGTCACTAATATTGTTTACAAAAGTGGCTGTTCCAACTGTTTCTACAGCGTATGTCCTTAACGTCCAAAAATGCTTCACGTTAAATTGTTATGATTCCAAAATTATTCTGTGAATTATTGTTGAGCAACCGCGCACAATGCAGTTTCATGATGATGGCAAATAGTGTGAAGATCATGAAGGCAAATGCAATGATAAGGCAACGAAATAATGAACTTGTCAAATGTCCTTAAGTAGTGATCACGATGATGTCTAAGTAATTCGGATGCAGCAAACTATTAAAAATATTTTGGTGTGCACTTGGGACAATTTACATTTTCTAGGATAAACATGGAACAGTGAAAGTGTTTGTGGAAATCTACGTAATCTCTGCCCAAAAATGAATATTAATTTGTGGTTGTATCTACGTAATCCATTGACTTTATGCAACCGAAACACTAAAGCGCAGAAGCACGAACTCGTTATCAACCATATTCTTAGACTTTGGAGCAGGGACAGATGTTGAACATCAGCCGTTCGAAAAACTTAAGTACAGGCTTTCAATAAGCTGCAAAATATTATCCAAAAGCCAGTTTCAGAAATATAAGCAAGGCATATCCGTTGTGCCAAATAACTATCGCATGGAGCACATACTTGAGCGTCCTGCTACACAAGCGATGCATTCATTCTTAGGGGCAATATCAAACAAAAGATTTCATGTGAATTCGCCCAACGAAATCCAAGAAAAATTCAAAATCACGTGGGCCGCATCTGCCTGGAACAAAGAAAATAAATAGCTAGGCTCGATTCAAACGAACCGCGCGAATGCCTGCTGGATATAGCAGTTGGCGCCATTTCAAAGAGGGCCTATACCATGTAATCACCCGGAGAATTGTATGCCACTACAGCTCACTCCACCCTAATAGCGTCCTGAGGAACGCAAGACGAAATTAGCAGGAAGTAAAAATCTTATGGTAACACCATTGGTAATACTCTTTCAGAGGAATTAATGGGTTACTTACTGATGGTCTACCTGTGCTTGTACGGTATATGAATATCGCTTTGTTTGCGTTCGTCCTCTGAATCTCGCGCTTTGTTTGCGTATTTTCATGTACCCGCCGCACATGGAAAATAATAAACCATTATTATTATTGTATCCTTTAATTCCCAGAGGAACATAGGGTGTCAATGGAGTTGAAGATTGAACGATCAATTCTTGGTTGTTTGCTCAAAATCAACTTCCACAATTTTCGCGGAGGCATCAATACGACAGTCATCGTCTCATCGGTCGCTGTTCAGAAAGAAGAGTGAAACATCATCAGAAGTAATACAATGATTTATTATTGTAATATTTGTTCACAGACCTTAGTCATACGTCATTTATATGTTGGTGTAACAATACAGAAATATCAAGCGGCAGATCGGTGTTTTGGTTTTTTCGTCCGTTATAACTAAGCGTTTCTGAAATCTTCAAAGAACAGCGTGGGCCCGAGCGTAGCGAGAGCTGGGCATTAACGGTTTATGAGACGTGATTGACATAAGGCTTCAGCTGCACGTCTCCATTGCGTTCGGTTTTCTGCCAAAGTTTTCACCTGGCTCCAAGTCTGCCCACATGCTTTCATCTCCTGTTCACATGACCTCATCCAAGTCACCCTTGCACTGATGACCAACTCGCCGCTTCCCTTTCGGGTTCCACTCGAGCAGTAGCTTGTCTAGTGATGTCACTTGATGGTTTCCTCAGAGTATGGCCAATCCATCTCCATTTCTTCTTGCCTATTTGTTGTACAACTTGTTCCTGGTTGGTTCGCTCCCAGCGATCTCTGTTGCTGAACTATTATGCTGAGAATTTTGTCGAGGAAAATGTGCCCATTCTAATGTTTGAACTGCAGCATATATCTACCATAGTTATGTTAATGCGAAAAACAGAACATCAGATAAAAATAACTTTCCTGTTGCATTGGGTGTAGCAAGTACACTCGTAAAAGACATTTAAATCATGTGAGTTGCTATGAAAAGTAACATCTGTGCACAAAAAATGTGCTAAAAGCGTGACAGATTGACTGTGCTGAGGAAAACATTTTGGTGAATCGCGTAAGTCTTATTATGTAAGATGAGTATGGAGGTGTTCTGCGGATCCCACGGTTTGTCCGCAGCCAGTTTTCTTCTGGGCTCCGATATAAGGTTCGGTCTCATTTGCCGTTCTAGTTTTTTTCTCGACGACTAGTGGGTATTCGGTTGCCTGTGTATTATTGGAAGTGCTTAGCTCGGGGTTTATGGGATTGCTTTCTAAACAGGCCGGTTTCACACGGCCGATACTCACAGAGTCTTCATGACCTTTTTCGACTAGGACAAGAATTTATTTATAGGTTTGATGACTTTATATTGCCCATTGTACCGGGGCTCGAGAAGATGACGTACAGAGTCATGACGAACAGACACGTGTGAAGAAGTTTTCAAACACGGGTGAACGATGACATTAATGGACTGTGGACGAAGGGGATCAGGTTTGACCGAACGCATTGCGTTTGTAAGCCCACTGACGTATGAGGCGTGATCTACCGTTGGCGAGAATCTCCAGGGAGAAACAAACTAATATGGCAGTCGTAGTGTCGTGCAGTATACTAGCTCAGCAGTAGTTCAACCAGCATCACTTTTCAAGGCGTTTCGTATCCCTAGAAGAACTAACGGGAGTGATTCAGTCCTATGGGTATTGTTTGTAGTTGATAGCCCAACTTTAAACAGTCGGCGCAGATGTTCTACGGTACCATTAGCTTGGGGATAGTCGGCTGTTGTTCGACATTTTTGCACGTGTTTGCTCTGAAATTTATTTACTGCTTATTGTCATATAATTCTTGAAATTATGGTCCAAATCTCTAAAAAACGTGTTCGTAGAAACACAATTGTTTTAGATAGTGGCTTAAATTCGGTTATAACTGCATTACCGCCTCGTAATACAGTATCAACTACTAGCTCTCAAAATGGTTTGAGTGCAGATCTCACTCCTGTGATACAGGTGAAAGATGTTCTGTTAGAGAACTCTGAGTTCTGTAAACTAAACCTCCTTTTGAAAGATATGCAGAGGCAAGTAAGTGAAATTCAGAAAAAATTAGATCAGTTTGATAGTATGTCACTGCCAATCTCAAATACCACGGAGAGCCGTTCTGATATTGGCCAGGTTAAGTGTTTACTGGATGTAACTCAAAATAAGCTTTTGAATTTAGACCCAATAGCCTGTCTTTTAGAAAGGCATCCTAAAATATCTCCAGACAACCTAAATAAAGCTGAAAATCTGATTGACTGCTTGGCTACGGAGGTGATGAAGCGTATAACCTCTTCTCACCAAGCTATAGTTTACAACGTCCCAGACTCTCTGCCCCTGAAAACTGTAAGACACAAAATCCTGATTTGTTGCGGCATGGCTAGTGTTCCATGTGAATGCAAACGACTTCGTAAAAAGTCTAACCAGGCTAATTGCCCAATCATTTTTAAATTCAGTAATTCCCTTGATGCTAGTAAGTTTACTAAATGTCAGGATCACTTAAGACTGAATAGCAGTTATAAGTCTATAACCGTAGCTCAGGATAAAACACCGTGTCAGCGCAGAATAATGCGTAGTAATAACCTGGTCACCTCCTCTAGCTCTAGCTTTGATTTACCAAATAAGGATCGTGCACAGCAACAGACACCTAGTGCTGAAACTAGCATTCAGCAAACTACACAACAACCACACCTGCCAATGGAACTAGGAACTGATTTAGATACCAGTACCCCTGTAAACAAAGCCTCATCGAAAGATGTTAAAATGACTAGAACTTCTGCAAGTTGTTCTAAGAAATTTCCCCCCAAACGTAGTAACCTCACCACGATGAACAAATTTCGCAGGGTTGAGACTAATGATGGGGAAGAATACTTTGTATTCAATAAGCCTGCTGAGAGTAAGAATGCCAACAAACCATCACTTGTTACGAAAAACTCCTCTCGAAACATAAGTACATCTGGAGGTGTTCCGCATGCTCCACCTTATAGAAAGTCAGGCTCCAAGACTCCTAAAGTCTTGCAGCCAAAGCACCTTCCTTCACAATTCCCTTTAAGTTATAAAAACAACCCGAAGGTGTATACCGGTATGACGAATAGCAGTTGGATGGGTAGACCTTCTGATGCTATGCCTTTTAACCGCCAACCTAGGCCCAACCTGTACTACCCTTATATCCAGGAACACATGGTAAATTTTCCAGGTGTCCTGAATCACTGGTACGACCCATGGCACCTAGGACCACCTCATTGCACACCAACTCCGATGTGCAGACACCCAGTCCGACCTCCTTTTCATTCATAAATTCTTGCGGTGCTGACGCACAAATAGATTTAGGTTATGGTGACATTTTAAGCCAGTTTGTAGTATCCCGTGACTTATTCACGATATTGCTAATTAATGCACGCTCCTTAATCAATAAGATATCTGAACTAAGGACATTATTATTAGTCGCCAAGCCTACTGTAGCTCTGATTACTGAGTCATGGTGCTCATCCTCAGTACTTGATGTGCATATAGGTATCGATGATTACACTGTACACCGTGCAAACAGAGATTGCAAGCGTGGTGGAGGATGTCTCATATATATACATAACTCATTTGTAGTCAGTAAGGTGGAAGATGAAACAATGAATAATGTACCTGACTCACTCTGGGTTGTCTTACATGGAGATAAGTACAAACTTCTCATAGGCTGTGTTTATCGAGCACCAAGCGCAACAAAAGAAACTGATGCGTTATTAGCTAAATCGTTTGCACACGCATCCTCGTTTAGTGCTAATTACAAAATAATTGCAGGGGACTTCAATCTTCCAGAAGTTAATTGGCTAACTAGTTCCGGCCCCCAACGCTTCGACGAATTACTTGCCACTATAGACTGTTATGGATGGCAACAACACGTCCAGACACCTACTCGTGGGGACAACATTTTGGACCTTGTTTTTTGTCATGACACAATCCCAGTATCCACTTATGTTGGTAATAGATTTTCCAGTAGTGACCATAGAATGGTACTCTGCTCTCTGCCTTTCTCACCACTAAATACAGGAAACAAACAAGACTCAGGAAGCACAATATGTCGTAGTTACAAATATACAGACTGGGGATTAGTCCAAGAACTTATTCGACTCTGTCAATGGGATGACTATTTTACCACTGACTCCCTGGAGGCCTTAGTAACCCTGTTTTACAGGAATGTTACCCTTTGTCTAGATACAGTTGCCCCAAATAAAATAGTGAAATTAAGTAGACACCGAACTGAATATATTCCAAGGGCACACCGTAATAAGTTAAGGAAACTGAAGAAACAGTACTATTCCACTAAGGACATATCACTATTGCTCTCAATCCACGAGTCTCTTGAATCTATCAAGCGCCTACGTTCTCAAAAGGACCTCGACGAAGAGTTAACGGCACTTGAAAGTACCTCCAAAGTTTATAACTTAACGGCACTTCTTAAAAAACGAATGCAGTCAGCGAGGGAAATCCCATACTTACTTCACGACAAAGTAATCTACAATGAACCTGCCACTATCTGTGAACTTTCAGTGATTGGTTTGCAAACTTTAGTTTAGAAACACATATGCCTGGTGAAACCGCTCCCCTTACTATCTCTTCCCTTGAAAGCATTGTGTTCACTAATCAACTAATAGTACAAGCAATTAAAAGCCTTAAACCTTCCACTAGTACGGGACCGGATGGCCTCGCTTCGATAATTTTCAAAAACAGTGGGTGTGATATACCCCTGTTACTTCTTAAATTCTTCTCAATATCTATGGACACTGGCACTTACCCTAGTGAGTGGAAAACTAGCTTCATAATTCCACATTACAAATCTGGTGATAGGGCAAACGTCCGCAATTACAGACCCATAAATATAACCCCAGTTATCTCACGAATCATGGAGAAAGTTGTAAAGGATCAATTGTCAGACTACCTAATTAGGGAGGATCTTGTTACAAGGTCTCAACACGGATTTCTCAAAAATAGATCCTGCGTTACTTGCCACTTCGACTTTTTCAACTGCATCACTAGTAATCGCGAAGCACGTAAGCTAGTCGTTGTTCTATACTTCGATATATCTAGGGCATTTGACATGGTATCTCACAGTATTCTCTTTGAGAAGCTGTACTCTTGTGGAATTCGCAACCCATTACTGAACTGGTTAAAATCATTTCTAAGCAACAGGGTACAAATAACCAAAGTTGGATCTGTATTGTCTCACCCTAGGCAAATCTCAAGTGGGGTCGTGCAAGGTAGTGTCCTAGGTCCACTTTTATTCACAGTTTACATTAACAGCATTTGCAAGTGCTTCACCTCAGGTAAACCATTCCTATATGCTGACGACCTCAAAGTCGTCTACTCCTGCTACACTCATGAATTAAGCGATATGGTAGATAAAATACATCTTGAACTAAGTAGCCTTGCAACGTGGTGTGCTGAATCCTGCCTAAATTTTAACATTGACAAATGCGGCTGGATTTGTATCGGCAACAGTAAGCTTGATCTAAACCTTGAAATAAATGGGCGAAAACTAGCTAAGCTCAATTCAGTCGTAGATCTCGGTATTAGATACTCTAGTAACCTAACGTTCGCTGAACAGACTGATTATGCCAGACGTAAAACGCGTAGGCTGATAGGATGCATAACACGCAATTTCTTTTGTTGTGAAACTAGGGTTTTATTATACAAAGTATGTGTCCGACCTATCTTAGAATACTGCCCGTTTATTCTTAGCGGACTAAGACAAAATGACAAGCTTAAATTAGAGGGAGTGCAACGGCAGTTTACCTCAAGAACTCTTGGTTTAGAAAGTAGTCTGGAATACCATGAGAGATGCGTAAGACTAAGATTAGAACCCCTCTGGAAAAGACGCCTTAAGCTAAACCTAATCTTTTACTATAAGCTAACTAATCTTCTCTTGCATTCCTCCGAGCCAATAACTAAACCTACCGCTGTCATCAGTTACAATCTTAGAAATCATCACAACCTAGCTGCTATAGAGCACTGTCAGACTTACGTGCGGTACAACTTCTTCTTAAATAAGTTTTCAGTCATTTGGAATAGACTACCAGCTAATGTGCGCGATGCAAACACACTTCCAGTGTTCATCTCCTCAGTCACCAGACTGCTCAAAGATGACAATGCACTTATACGTCTGACTCTTACACCCTCTTTTTCACCCTACATAGATATTTTAAGTTGTTTAAACGTGTAGTTACAGCAAACTACAATTATAAATTTTAATATTATTGGAACTAGATGATTAACATTTCTACACAGGACAGTAATATTAGTTCACACATAATATAAAAGTTAGCATAACGGGACTAGTTAGTTTGTGTACCAAAATAACCACAGTTACTAAAGAGAATATATATGTGTATATTTATTAATCACTCCTTAAGGACTCCCGTTGCTTTCTTTTGCGTTGCTGTTGTTTGTCTTCTTTTTTCTCTCACCATTTCAGCTTCCATTTGACTTTTTGAATGAGAATGAATAATGTGGATATTTGACCATTTACAATGACAAATGATCTGCAAACATTATTGGTCCCGTATCTTTCAGTTGCCTGGTTAATAACGAATTAACTTTCTCCACGACGCAACCTGGATTACATTTGTGGAATATACTCTTATACCAATGGAAAAGTATCAATTTGTAATACAACTTCACGATTGTAGCTTATAACATAACTGATCGTATCTGTAAAAATAGCTTCCTTATTACCCAATTTGGATATAAATCAAATCAAAAATGAGATTCGGATTTGTACACACCCAGGTTATATTGAGGAATTACTTCAAGCTTTATTTTTTCCCAAGTATTTTTAATCCATCCAAAACTTACTTGGGTTTTTTTGTTAATGCGAAGACAACATTCCTATATTTCATGATGTGCTCCATTGAATGACTTGTTATATTGTGGAATAACTTCAAGCTTTATTTTTTCCCAAGTATTTTTAATCCATCCGAAACTTACTTGGGTTTTTTTGTTAATGCGAAGTCAATATTCCTATATTTCATGATGTGCTCCATTGAATGACTGGTTATCATATTGTTCCCACAGACCTAAAAAAATGGCATGCATTTTCATGTAAATTTATATGTTTATATGAGAATATACATTATTATAATTATTATTAAAACAAAAACGCCAGCAACCATGTAACTTAACCATAAACCGAATTTATGAAATTTAATTTATGCTTATCCATGCCTGTATATTTGGTGTGTCCTACACAAGTAGGAAAAAATGTGTACTTTATTAAAACATTATTATTAATTATGATTGCTAATCGTATATGTAATTTATCATATTGATGATGCCTGTAAACTGGCGTCTCTCATGTACAAAATGAGAATATACTATTATTATTATTATTATTATGTGAGTTGCTATGAAAAGTAACATCTGTGCACAAAAAATGTGCTAAAAGCGTGACAGATTGACTGTGCTGAGGAAAACATTTTGGTGAATCGCGTAAGTCTTATTATGTAAGATGAGTATGGAGGTGTTCTGCGGATCCCACGGTTTGTCCGCAGCCAGTTTTCTTCTGGGCTCCGATATAAGGTTCGGTCTCATTTGCCGTTCTAGTTTTTTTCTCGACGACTAGTGGGTATTCGGTTGCCTGTGTATTATTGGAAGTGCTTAGCTCGGGGTTTATGGGATTGCTTTCTAAACAGGCCGGTTTCACACGGCCGATACTCACAGAGTCTTCATGACCTTTTTCGACTAGGACAAGAATTTATTTATAGGTTTGATGACTTTATATTGCCCATTGTACCGGGGCTCGAGAAGATGACGTACAGAGTCATGACGAACAGACACGTGTGAAGAAGTTTTCAAACACGGGTGAACGATGACATTAATGGACTGTGGACGAAGGGGATCAGGTTTGACCGAACGCATTGCGTTTGTAAGCCCACTGACGTATGAGGCGTGATCTACCGTTGGCGAGAATCTCCAGGGAGAAACAAACTAATATGGCAGTCGTAGTGTCGTGCAGTATACTAGCTCAGCAGTAGTTCAACCAGCATCACTTTTCAAGGCGTTTCGTATCCCTAGAAGAACTAACGGGAGTGATTCAGTCCTATGGGTATTGTTTGTAGTTGATAGCCCAACTTTAAACAGTCGGCGCAGATGTTCTACGGTACCATTAGCTTGGGGATAGTCGGCTGTTGTTCGAAAACTAATACAGCCTATGATTTTGGTCAGGGCGAAGAATAAGCTGCTTTTAAATTGCAGACCACCATCAGTTGTTATGGAAGATGGGTAACCAAAGTTTGCGATCCATCATTCGACAAAGACGCGTATGACCGTTTCAGCAGATGCGCACTTGAGGGGCGGTGCTTCAGGCCATCGTGTGCAACGGTCGATGCAGGTCAAGATATGAGTTTTTCAATGAGATTCTGGGAGACTTTCAACCAGATCTAATATGAGTGTGTTCGAAATGAGCATAGGTAATCAAAAAGTTGCCAGGGGGGCTTCTGGTGTGCCCCACTACTTTGCACCTTTGGCAAAATAAGCACGTGTGAACCTATTCCTTTAGTTTTTTATTAATACCAGGCCAACAAAATCTACTAGTTACGAGCTTGGCGGTAGTTCGAATACCTGGCTGTGATAAGCCATGCAACGTATCGAAGACATCACAGCGACAAATTCAAGGCACGATGGGGCAAGGAGTACTCGTGGAAATGTCGCGTAGAATAGTATTTCTTCCCATGCCCAAGGGTTTGTCGGTTAATTGCAGAGTTGTTTTGACAACTCATGCTGAAGCTCGGCATCTCCTTTTTGAAGATGAGATGTATGACATTTATTTGAACGAAAGAACAAACGCCTTGTTCTTTCCGGATATATGGAGAATGTCTGATGCGAACTGTCAAATGTAGTCCAGCTGCCGTGATTATCTCGGCGAATATTTATCTGAAGCCGAGTTCCGCGATGTCGTTGGAAATTATGAATTCAAGACTTCTTGCTAAATGTTGGAAGTGGCACGTGGCCCAGTACATAGCCATAGGCTCTCCACCATATATTCTGTTGACTTTATCGCGTATGTACAGTGGGCGGTTACAACCAATGGTGTCGGTTGCCAGAAACGCATTTCGGCGGGATAAATTTCCATAGTCTTAGAGTAATCGCCTAAACTATGGGGTTTTCGGTAACCCTTTGCTTTCTGTCCATAGGAATCGTTGTACCAACACCAATCATGGTTTTTAAGTAAACATGGTTTTTATTCTAATCAAACACAGGAGTTTCACTGTTGAGCGGAATTTTATCAACGGTAGGGGAAAACGGGGTCCTTCTGACCTAAGTGGTCGCTTAACAGACTTGCACATCACTTTAGTGCCACTACTCGAAGCTGTCTAGAGGCAGAGCACACTCCTGAGACTGATCTGATATTTCTAAAATTTACCAGTAGAAGCGGCCAAATCATCAATTGTATCGCTTTCGAGTGTCAAAAACACAGCTTGTATTGACCGTGGCAACTTAGACGGGAACAACTCTCACTAGAGAATCCCTTGTCGAACTGACATTGGTCAACAACTGGTAAAATTCTTAAGTAGTTCCCATAAGAATTCGAATTTGTTGGACACAACAGGTACCCCAAGAGAGCATATAGTGCGTTGGAAAAAGGCCTTTTTTCGTAGATATATCATGACTGGTTTCCCAGCCAATCTTTCCTGGATCTAGACCAAAGTACTACTAAGACTTGCGGTCCAGAGTCTAGACCCTCCCTTGTGAATGAGCATTTTCCAACCATTTAGTTGCACTCCATCAGAGAGTTGACCTAAATAATAAATTTGGTGGGCCGGCAATTAAGCTACCAGAAAAAGACAACTGACAAAAATATTTCAAACAGGCTATATCGTGGCGTACACACAACATGTTCTCCGAATTCGCCGATATCAATAATCTGGTTTTTGACTCTCTTTGGCGTCTTATTCTTGGGAGATCTGTAAGAAAATAGTTTATTCGGTTGCACGATCTCGTTTTCGGCTGAGTGGACTTCCAGCTTCACTTATGTTTGATTAATTCCTGCAATAATATTGTTGATTATCTCAGTGAGTGTAACGAAAACATCAAAGCACTTATGTAACAGCAGACCACCAATTTTTTGGGTTACTTAGAAAAGCCATTGCCTTTGACCACTTTAAAGAAACCTCGAGATAAGGGGTCAGGTTAACTGTGAGCGAGATGAATTGAGTTGGCTACATGTAGTATCCACATGAGATTTATAGTTGTTTACCAGGTATGTGATCAGGCTGACAACTAAGTATTAAGCTTACGTAAACTGGTATATTTCTTGATGCTAGATTCTCCGGTTTTCGGTATACTCACAGATAGTTGAAGGAATTTTCTGAAGAACCACCACCCTCTTGTCTGGCGTACAGTTGTTGAACTTAGCCATCTAAAGAGGTCTAGTGCCAATGGTTAGGATAGAATCCTTCAACTCTTTCGTCGACCGAACCTCTGTGAGGTTCATAAAACCTCTGCGCAGGTCACTATAAATCAGGATACTTTCTTTGGACCATTTCTTTGTAGCAACAGCCTTAGTTCTGATCAACAGTGAATTTCTCAGCGACATCTGCGAATCCACTATTGTGAGACCTTAAGTTCAACAGGTTAAAGACAGCTATAGTTCCTCTATGAGCATACATTCCTGTTTCGGCTGCACTTACTGCTTGCACGAATTAGCCCCTAGCAAAGTTGGGAGGATGGTCAGGCAATAATAACGACATAAATAATATAAGTAAGAATATAGAGGATTTTCAGTCAGCGGGAATAGATAGTATGAAAAAATAAAATACTAACTAGTAGTGCCAAGAAGTAGGCAAGGAAAGCTGCAATTGATCAAGGATAATAACTGTAAGCATGATATGTAGAACAGATGATACGTCGACTTAGTTTGGAAGTGATCCATGAGAACATTGCTTCTTCATTTGTAGTGGTTGATTTGCTGCGTGGCCTTCCAGTTTCTGTAGTTCTCACTGGTGAAACAGCAGCCACTGCTGCTAGCAGTGGCATGCATGAGAAGTAAAATCGAAGTAGCGACAACCTTGAACCTGGTCGTTTATTATGGGTTATCGATCACAAGCTAGAATATAATTTATTCTTACATCACTTTCAGTTAGAAACCTAGCGTCGACAGCTACGTCTTTGTTCGCGCGTGTAGTAGATTTCGGTGAAAATTTATCCAGGCGGTTGGTATTGCTGGCTATAAAGTCTAGAGATGAAGAGTTAAGGTCAGAAGTTGCTATGATTTATCGTAGTTGAGGTTCAGTGATTCAGATATGATGAACGCTAGGTAACTGTCCTCCGAATTTCTTATGAAAGCAGTTGGTATAGTCGAAGAATCTGGTGCTCAGTGTTAACAACGATATTTTTGAATTGTACCAACTTTGTAAGCCCACCAAATAGCATATATGCTGATATGCTAAGCCGTCATAAATGATATTCACCTTCAGTGATGCCTTTCCGTACCATGGGTGCTTCTGCCAAGATTTCATAATAAAATGTTTCAAATTACGATTATCAGAGGAATATGCTAATAACCCTTAAAGGAATGTAAGTATTTGTCCTATTAAATATCTCACCGGTTGAATCCATTATTACGACTGTAATTTTACTGAGAATTGTAAGATTCTGACTCAAACATCACCCTTTTACCATGGCTTAATGATGACGAAAGAAACTAGTTGTCAATGGAGTTGAAGATTGAACGATCAATTCTTGGTTGTTTGCTCAAAATCAACTTCCACAATTTTCGCGGAGGCATCAATACGACAGTCATCGTCTCATCGGTCGCTGTTCAGAAAGAAGAGTGAAACATCATCAGAAGTAATACAATGATTTATTATTGTAATATTTGTTCACAGACCTTAGTCATACGTCATTTATATGTTGGTGTAACAATACAGAAATATCAAGCGGCAGATCGGTGTTTTGGTTTTTTCGTCCGTTATAACTAAGCGTTTCTGAAATCTTCAAAGAACAGCGTGGGCCCGAGCGTAGCGAGAGCTGGGCATTAACGGTTTATGAGACGTGATTGACATAAGGCTTCAGCTGCACGTCTCCATTGCGTTCGGTTTTCTGCCAAAGTTTTCACCTGGCTCCAAGTCTGCCCACATGCTTTCATCTCCTGTTCACATGACCTCATCCAAGTCACCCTTGCACTGATGACCAACTCGCCGCTTCCCTTTCGGGTTCCACTCGAGCAGTAGCTTGTCTAGTGATGTCACTTGATGGTTTCCTCAGAGTATGGCCAATCCATCTCCATTTCTTCTTGCCTATTTGTTGTACAACTTGTTCCTGGTTGGTTCGCTCCCAGCGATCTCTGTTGCTGAACCATTATGCTGAGAATTTTGTCGAGGAAAATGTGCCCATTCTAATGTTTGAACTGCAGCATATATCTACCATAGTTATGTTAATGCGAAAAACAGAACATCAGATAAAAATAACTTTCCTGTTGCATTGGGTGTAGCAAGTACACTCGTAAAAGACATTTAAATCATGTGAGTTGCTATGAAAAGTAACATCTGTGCACAAAAAATGTGCTAAAAGCGTGACAGATTGACTGTGCTGAGGAAAACATTTTGGTGAATCGCGTAAGTCTTATTATGTAAGATGAGTATGGAGGTGTTCTGCGGATCCCACGGTTTGTCCGCAGCCAGTTTTCTTCTGGGCTCCGATATAAGGTTCGGTCTCATTTGCCGTTCTAGTTTTTTTCTCGACGACTAGTGGGTATTCGGTTGCCTGTGTATTATTGGAAGTGCTTAGCTCGGGGTTTATGGGATTGCTTTCTAAACAGGCCGGTTTCACACGGCCGATACTCACAGAGTCTTCATGACCTTTTTCGACTAGGACAAGAATTTATTTATAGGTTTGATGACTTTATATTGCCCATTGTACCGGGGCTCGAGAAGATGACGTACAGAGTCATGACGAACAGACACGTGTGAAGAAGTTTTCAAACACGGGTGAACGATGACATTAATGGACTGTGGACGAAGGGGATCAGGTTTGACCGAACGCATTGCGTTTGTAAGCCCACTGACGTATGAGGCGTGATCTACCGTTGGCGAGAATCTCCAGGGAGAAACAAACTAATATGGCAGTCGTAGTGTCGTGCAGTATACTAGCTCAGCAGTAGTTCAACCAGCATCACTTTTCAAGGCGTTTCGTATCCCTAGAAGAACTAACGGGAGTGATTCAGTCCTATGGGTATTGTTTGTAGTTGATAGCCCAACTTTAAACAGTCGGCGCAGATGTTCTACGGTACCATTAGCTTGGGGATAGTCGGCTGTTGTTCGAAAACTAATACAGCCTATGATTTTGGTCAGGGCGAAGAATAAGCTGCTTTTAAATTGCAGACCACCATCAGTTGTTATGGAAGATGGGTAACCAAAGTTTGCGATCCATCATTCGACAAAGACGCGTATGACCGTTTCAGCAGATGCGCACTTGAGGGGCGGTGCTTCAGGCCATCGTGTGCAACGGTCGATGCAGGTCAAGATATGAGTTTTTCAATGAGATTCTGGGAGACTTTCAACCAGATCTAATATGAGTGTGTTCGAAATGAGCATAGGTAATCAAAAAGTTGCCAGGGGGGCTTCTGGTGTGCCCCACTACTTTGCACCTTTGGCAAAATAAGCACGTGTGAACCTATTCCTTTAGTTTTTTATTAATACCAGGCCAACAAAATCTACTAGTTACGAGCTTGGCGGTAGTTCGAATACCTGGCTGTGATAAGCCATGCAACGTATCGAAGACATCACAGCGACAAATTCAAGGCACGATGGGGCAAGGAGTACTCGTGGAAATGTCGCGTAGAATAGTATTTCTTCCCATGCCCAAGGGTTTGTCGGTTAATTGCAGAGTTGTTTTGACAACTCATGCTGAAGCTCGGCATCTCCTTTTTGAAGATGAGATGTATGACATTTATTTGAACGAAAGAACAAACGCCTTGTTCTTTCCGGATATATGGAGAATGTCTGATGCGAACTGTCAAATGTAGTCCAGCTGCCGTGATTATCTCGGCGAATATTTATCTGAAGCCGAGTTCCGCGATGTCGTTGGAAATTATGAATTCAAGACTTCTTGCTAAATGTTGGAAGTGGCACGTGGCCCAGTACATAGCCATAGGCTCTCCACCATATATTCTGTTGACTTTATCGCGTATGTACAGTGGGCGGTTACAACCAATGGTGTCGGTTGCCAGAAACGCATTTCGGCGGGATAAATTTCCATAGTCTTAGAGTAATCGCCTAAACTATGGGGTTTTCGGTAACCCTTTGCTTTCTGTCCATAGGAATCGTTGTACCAACACCAATCATGGTTTTTAAGTAAACATGGTTTTTATTCTAATCAAACACAGGAGTTTCACTGTTGAGCGGAATTTTATCAACGGTAGGGGAAAACGGGGTCCTTCTGACCTAAGTGGTCGCTTAACAGACTTGCACATCACTTTAGTGCCACTACTCGAAGCTGTCTAGAGGCAGAGCACACTCCTGAGACTGATCTGATATTTCTAAAATTTACCAGTAGAAGCGGCCAAATCATCAATTGTATCGCTTTCGAGTGTCAAAAACACAGCTTGTATTGACCGTGGCAACTTAGACGGGAACAACTCTCACTAGAGAATCCCTTGTCGAACTGACATTGGTCAACAACTGGTAAAATTCTTAAGTAGTTCCCATAAGAATTCGAATTTGTTGGACACAACAGGTACCCCAAGAGAGCATATAGTGCGTTGGAAAAAGGCCTTTTTTCGTAGATATATCATGACTGGTTTCCCAGCCAATCTTTCCTGGATCTAGACCAAAGTACTACTAAGACTTGCGGTCCAGAGTCTAGACCCTCCCTTGTGAATGAGCATTTTCCAACCATTTAGTTGCACTCCATCAGAGAGTTGACCTAAATAATAAATTTGGTGGGCCGGCAATTAAGCTACCAGAAAAAGACAACTGACAAAAATATTTCAAACAGGCTATATCGTGGCGTACACACAACATGTTCTCCGAATTCGCCGATATCAATAATCTGGTTTTTGACTCTCTTTGGCGTCTTATTCTTGGGAGATCTGTAAGAAAATAGTTTATTCGGTTGCACGATCTCGTTTTCGGCTGAGTGGACTTCCAGCTTCACTTATGTTTGATTAATTCCTGCAATAATATTGTTGATTATCTCAGTGAGTGTAACGAAAACATCAAAGCACTTATGTAACAGCAGACCACCAATTTTTTGGGTTACTTAGAAAAGCCATTGCCTTTGACCACTTTAAAGAAACCTCGAGATAAGGGGTCAGGTTAACTGTGAGCGAGATGAATTGAGTTGGCTACATGTAGTATCCACATGAGATTTATAGTTGTTTACCAGGTATGTGATCAGGCTGACAACTAAGTATTAAGCTTACGTAAACTGGTATATTTCTTGATGCTAGATTCTCCGGTTTTCGGTATACTCACAGATAGTTGAAGGAATTTTCTGAAGAACCACCACCCTCTTGTCTGGCGTACAGTTGTTGAACTTAGCCATCTAAAGAGGTCTAGTGCCAATGGTTAGGATAGAATCCTTCAACTCTTTCGTCGACCGAACCTCTGTGAGGTTCATAAAACCTCTGCGCAGGTCACTATAAATCAGGATACTTTCTTTGGACCATTTCTTTGTAGCAACAGCCTTAGTTCTGATCAACAGTGAATTTCTCAGCGACATCTGCGAATCCACTATTGTGAGACCTTAAGTTCAACAGGTTAAAGACAGCTATAGTTCCTCTATGAGCATACATTCCTGTTTCGGCCGCACTTACTGCTTGCACGAATTAGCCCCTAGCAAAGTTGGGAGGATGGTCAGGCAATAATAACGACATAAATAATATAAGTAAGAATATAGAGGATTTTCAGTCAGCGGGAATAGATAGTATGAAAAAATAAAATACTAACTAGTAGTGCCAAGAAGTAGGCAAGGAAAGCTGCAATTGATCAAGGATAATAACTGTAAGCATGATATGTAGAACAGATGATACGTCGACTTAGTTTGGAAGTGATCCATGAGAACATTGCTTCTTCATTTGTAGTGGTTGATTTGCTGCGTGGCCTTCCAGTTTCTGTAGTTCTCACTGGTGAAACAGCAGCCACTGCTGCTAGCAGTGGCATGCATGAGAAGTAAAATCGAAGTAGCGACAACCTTGAACCTGGTCGTTTATTATGGGTTATCGATCACAAGCTAGAATATAATTTATTCTTACATCACTTTCAGTTAGAAACCTAGCGTCGACAGCTACGTCTTTGTTCGCGCGTGTAGTAGATTTCGGT
Organism: Trichobilharzia regenti; assembly: GCA_944472135.2. Lineage (NCBI taxonomy): Eukaryota > Metazoa > Platyhelminthes > Trematoda > Strigeidida > Schistosomatidae > Trichobilharzia > Trichobilharzia regenti. The sequence continues at coordinate 115,507,249 of OX235262.1, read as the reverse complement.
GAAAATTTATCCAGGCGGTTGGTATTGCTGGCTATAAAGTCTAGAGATGAAGAGTTAAGGTCAGAAGTTGCTATGATTTATCGTAGTTGAGGTTCAGTGATTCAGATATGATGAACGCTAGGTAACTGTCCTCCGAATTTCTTATGAAAGCAGTTGGTATAGTCGAAGAATCTGGTGCTCAGTGTTAACAACGATATTTTTGAATTGTACCAACTTTGTAAGCCCACCAAATAGCATATATGCTGATATGCTAAGCCGTCATAAATGATATTCACCTTCAGTGATGCCTTTCCGTACCATGGGTGCTTCTGCCAAGATTTCATAATAAAATGTTTCAAATTACGATTATCAGAGGAATATGCTAATAACCCTTAAAGGAATGTAAGTATTTGTCCTATTAAATATCTCACCGGTTGAATCCATTATTACGACTGTAATTTTACTGAGAATTGTAAGATTCTGACTCAAACATCACCCTTTTACCATGGCTTAATGATGACGAAAGAAACTAGTTGTCAATGGAGTTGAAGATTGAACGATCAATTCTTGGTTGTTTGCTCAAAATCAACTTCCACAATTTTCGCGGAGGCATCAATACGACAGTCATCGTCTCATCGGTCGCTGTTCAGAAAGAAGAGTGAAACATCGTCAGAAGTAATACAATGATTTATTATTGTAATATTTGTTTTCAGACCTTAGTTCACTTATTCTTTTTATATGTTGGTGTAACAATACAGAAATATCAAGCGGCAGATCGGTGTTTTGGTTTTTTCGTCCGTTATAACTAAGCGTTTCTGAAATCTTCAAAGAACAGCGTGGGCCCGAGCGTAGCGAGAGCTGGGCATTAACGGTTTATGAGACGTGATTGACAGTTTCTGACGATAGAAACAGATCTGGCGGATTCAAACAGTTGGTGAAAGTTTGGATAGTCGCCGTTCATCTTTCCTGGTGCCGGTCAAGTCCTCTTTGAACAAGCAATATCTGGAACGTTTTTGGAATTGGGTCAAGTTCAACAATGCATGGGTCAAAGAAGGGACAGAGCCTCTTGGATGCAAACAGGAAAGTAAGTCATGATGACTTGTCTGTTACTTGTAACGATGTGTCTGATGTTAGGCATGACATGGTTGATGTTACTGTCTCGCCGTTCAGGGATAATAGGAACATCAAACTCCCTAAATTTGAACCACGATGTTTTGATGGAAACCCAGCTGATTATTTACAATTTGTAAAGGATTTTGAGATCATGTTGAGTAGTTTTCTATCAAGTGATGAATTGAAGTTAATGTATTTGATGAGATATTGCACTGGAGATGCTGCAAGAGCTTTACAGTGTTGTAAGTTTATGAAGCCAAAAGAGGGCTACTACGAGGCTATGAGCATATTACGTCAAAGGTTTGGAAGACCTTCGATGATTGCAGGGAAATTATTCGAGGCTGTTAAGGGTAATGGTGGTCAATTACAGGATGACTCCCAGGCACTCACTGAGTTTTTAGATAATTTGCTAATTTACAGGAATGGAATGATTTCGATGAATCGCATGAGTGACCTCAACTCGAGTTTTATACTAGAAGTAATAGCAAGACGTCTACCTACTCGACTGCAAAGGAAGTGGGTGAAGATAAGCTCCCGTATGGAGGATGAGGGTATCGAGCCAAAGTTTGATGATATCCTGAAACTAGTAAAAGATAGTGTAACAACAGAAGACAAGGGCCAGGCAACAGATCGTTTTATTATGAAAATGAACACGTATTTATATATATTTCACATAAATTATTACAGCTTATGCAAGTAGACAAGCGCAGTCATCTGATTGGTTGTTTATCAGAAGTTAGGCAGACAAACGCAGGCTTCGGATTGGTTGTTCAGGGATTCCTCGACAAATAGAGTTCTCTATCTGCGAATCATATTTTGCCACGTTAACTTTGCTGTGATTGGTTGTTGAATCAGCCTTGCTCATATTTTCTCACGGCCTGCTCTCACCACAATAGTATCAATCAATCTATGAGCAAGTTCGCCGGCATATTGAATCTCACCCCTAGAATAGAGCAGTCTGATATCAAAATGCAATCATTGATGACGAGTAGGCCTCAGATGGGTGGATATCGAGAAGGCTCCATGATGTATAGTAATGCATATAGACCTAGTGAGTGTAGCAGGTTTCGTAGTACATCCTCAACAGATAAGTTGCAAGATGCAAGACAAACACGGTTGTGTTGTACACGTTTGCAAGAGATGCATACAAAGGTGAGCTGTGAACCAGTGAGCAAGTTCAGTGATAAGCTAAATGTAAACTCCAGGCCTGGCTCCGAATTGTGTGATGATAACTGTGCGGTCAGGAAGTCTGTAGTTGCAACTGGTAAGCCATTGTTGAATAGAGTGTCACAGAATAGAGTTACTGCTTCAGAGTGCAGTTCTGACTCCACAAGTTTACGAAGTATAACTAGTCAGAGTGAAGATATAAAACCTTTAATGATTTGTGAGGAGGAACCAAAATTGTCTACTTCTGTTATTATTTTATTTTATTTTTTTGATTTACAGCTTAATTCCACACTGTATTTTTGGTACAAGTATGGAATTTTCAGCATGGATATTGGTAGCCCAAATTTTGCAGGCCGACCATAGATATCAGGTGTGCGCCGGCGTGGGCTCGAACCCCGGACCATGTGCATGGTCGGCGAGAGTCCTAACCACTGTGCCACCGACGCATTTGAAAATGATGAAGTTGACGGTAAATTGAATATTTGTGGTAATGATCATGATAGTGCAGATTTGTCTTTGGTTGATCATGATGAAATGGGGGGAATGCCCACTACCGCTAAGTTAAATAAAGTTTCTGTACAACTTGAACGTGAAGTAGAAATAAATGCAGATTCAGTTGCAGAAGGCATGCATACTTGTCAAACCGTCAGTGTAATTGATCAGAGTGAAGCCCACCTATCATCAGATGCTAGTGCTAAAGCGGAGCTGATAGTAAAAGACAGCAGTGGTGGTGGTCTTGCAGGTAGACAAATTTCTGAAAGTCGAGCAACAACAGCTTTTGATCCACTGCTAAGTTCATCAACTGATATCAATCAGTCGTCGTTGGTGCTGTCATCCACAATGAAACAGACACCCATGAACTCAAGTATCTTGTGCAATGACTATGGTAGTATCAGTTCGTTTGAAAGGACGAATATCAATGGTCAGTTTAGTGAGGATAAGCCAAGTGTAAACGAGAGAGTAATTGTTAAATTGACTTGCATGAATAAAGGCATTTCTAGTTTCAAGTTACTAATTGAATGCTATTATCTTTGGTGTAAATTACTCTGTTTCTACACTTGGTTGATGAGATATGTCGTGTGTTTGTTCGTCATCTATATTCTACGATACAATGACATGGGCGTGTTGCCGTTCAGATTTGAGGATATAGCTGATAGAAGGAGGTCACCGAATGAACTCTGCGACGATTTTCCAACCTAGGGCGTCAACCTGAGAAGGGTTGTAGGCGTACTGCTGTAAGTCCTACAATTCTTCAAAGGGTAGCGCATCAATGAGCAGTCCAATGTGCTCGTTGTGTGATTTTGTACATATGTTCATATTGTATATACTGAATTGATATCATCTGTCATCTAGCTGTTGGTAATTCTGTTTGTGTCCGGACGACTTCCACTTGGATCATCAACCTGAAAAGGAATGTAGGCGTACTGCTGTAAGTCCTACAGTTCCTCAAGGGTAGTTTGTCATGCCGGAATCCACAACATTTGATGTGTTGATTGTACATATGTTTGTGTTAAATAGTTGTGTGAGTTCCAATTATCGTAATTGTTGGTTAATCTTGTTTGTGTCCGGACATTCCACAACTTACAATCGTCAACGTGAGAAGGGTTGTAGGCGTACTGGTGTAAGTCCTGCAATTCTTCAAAGGAATTCCACCAAGACATGATCGGCGAGTTTGTTTGTACTATTTGTATATACGTGTGGTGTGTCTTCTCAATTTGTGATTTTTGATTAATTGTGTTTACTCGTTGTTTTCGTACCTTGTTGTTATTACTTAATTTTGTTAAAATTTTCGTCGTGCTTACTTCTGAATTTGTTTCGAGTCTTCTACATCCGTGAATGAATTGATTGATGTTAAGGACAGCAGATGGGTCGTATACGCCGGGGAGGCTAGGCTATTGCTGAGAATGAAATGCATACGGAGATAATTGTTAGCTGCGGTCCGACACGCCGGGGAGAAAGAGTGTAAACGACTGAGGCTCGCATGCGTCACCGTTACTAGAACTGTGGCAGAATGAGTGACAAGCGATTTCAGTGGTAATTGGTAGTGAGTAGATAAGAGGATGTGCGTAGAGTATCGTGAGGTGCTGCCATGGTCACTTTGCATTCTGCAAGAGTCATTCTAGCAAATGGCGATTGTGTTGCAAGATGTCAAGAGGAGATCTCTGTCTGGAGGCGCAGGTCGTCATTGATGTGTGAGATTGTGCTGTGGGTATGCTTGTGGTGTGTTGGCTTTTCTGTTTGTTTTCCATTTCAGCTCTGTCCGTGTGACCCAGGTTCTCGCAATGGCATCCAAGTCAACGTGTATTGGTCGTGAAGGAAAAAAGGGTTGGATCCCTTTTTTGCCGGGGAGTGTCAATGGAGTTGAAGATTGAACGATCAATTCATGGTTGTTTGCTCAAAATCAACTTCCACAATTTTCGCGGAGGCATCAATACGACAGTCATCGTCTCATCGGTCGCTGTTCAGAAAGAAGAGTGAAACATCGTCAGAAGTAATACAATGATTTATTATTGTAATATTTGTTTTCAGACCTTAGTTCACTTATTCTTTTTATATGTTGGTGTAACAATACAGAAATATCAAGCGGCAGATCGGTGTTTTGGTTTTTTCGTCCGTTATAACTAAGCGTTTCTGAAATCTTCAAAGAACAGCGTGGGCCCGAGCGTAGCGAGAGCTGGGCATTAACGGTTTATGATACGTGATTTACACTAGTATACACGAGATCATAAAATTACTTCTACTAACAATACTGCCTGTGATGCAGGAGGATGGCGTGTTTCTGACACGTTACTGAGCATTTCAGTTATCATTGGCAGTGGAGAGATTTTCTACTGCTTTTTGAAGCGGTTTTGCCCCTTTAATAATAATTTATATTTCACATAGACGAGAGTTTACAGGATATGCATGTCATTTTTACAGGTACCGTCAGTTATGTTATAAATTACAATGGTGAAGTATCATTTATTAATACTTTTTCAAAAGTTAAGATTATTTGATTATTGTAAAAGCGATCATAGCAGGTGAACTATACCAACTTTCTAACTAGTCACGTTAATCTGTACTCTGAACACAAGCCTAGATTGTGTTGGACTTCTGTTTCCTCCAAAGTCGTGAAAAAATTTTAGCTACTTTCACTGAATAGGCCATCGCATTGGTTTCTCGCAAAAGTTTTCCACTACTTATCCGCTGAGACTATCGCGAAAGCCGATTATGATGAGAAAATGTCAATTGCTATTCACTGCGAATTTACTTAGGCTTTCAATGAGATAGACGATATTTTAAACCAGAGTTCTTGGGAATAAATTGCATATTATTGTTTGAAGTATTCTTATGACGCAATCTTCTCCGGTTAGCTCCAGTTTTCTCGGCCATCTGATATGATTTTCTTTGTATCACGCACACAGTGAAAAATTCTATCGTGCGTGCAAAATGTTGCTTACAATAAAAAGAGTATCATTATAATGTGGGTCAGTTGTAACATTTCAGATGACTTGTAGTTCTTTGTGCAAAATAGGTCTGTTACTCTTTTCTTATTAAAAATTCCCCTGAAAGCTACACAGCTGAACCAGTTTAACTACCACTGGGTTTTAGGGTTATCCATTCAGTCACTTTGCATTAAAATACAAGGATTTCTATTCAAAAATGACACATACCCCATATTTAGCTTTTTAAATTCAATTTTTCAATGGACTAATATTCCTCACAGTTTCCGACTACTAGAATACGCTGTGATGTGTACCTTCGGACCGTTACAAATATAGATCAAAAGTGACTGTTGGTAACATCACAATCTGAACTAAAGTTATAGGCTTGGCAATAAAAATAAAATGATGTGATTCGCTGGCGCAGAGGATTGTAAGACACAGACTGGTAGAGCATTGTGTAAGGATATAGCAAATCAATGGGAGAGGAAGTAGACCCTTTCACCAGGTAGATCAGGGTATGGAAAGTTGTGAAGTTAGGCTTTGTCCCCGGGACAGCAGTGCATGACTGCTGTGGCTCCTGAAAACATTTAGTACCCAAGGTTTTAATTAAAAGAATTCTACGGGTCTTTCATTTATAAAAAAACTTCTTTTGTGCAAACAAGTTGTATCAATTCGTTATTTCTGACAAGCTCCCAGAAACACAATTGCACAAAGTATGACTGCACTGAGAAAATAGCTCTGCCCACGTTCACAATAGAAGAACTCGATGCATAAAATCTTACTTCCTACAGTCTATATCCAGAGTCTTCATATATTAATATTGCAGCAGTAATACTCTGTGCTCAATGTCGGCCTTAAATTCCTAAACTTAGACCATTTTTTCAGGTGTGTTGTCAACATATTTTTGCATCCGTGTAACAAAATATACCTTCTGTTTGATCTGTAGAATGATCAGCAGGTGACTTCTAAGGGATTTCCATTCTCAGTTGTGCACGATAGGTCAATTCCACAAAATTAGTGCACTTATTTGCGAAACATATCAACCGGGGTTCAATATAACTCATAACAGATTAGTTCTGGAATACCATCTGAATCTTAATATAAGTGAAGCACAAAGTAGTTATAAAGAAATGCCTGAAAACATTTTTATTTTAGTAGAGGCCTATAAGTCGGATGTTTGATAGATGTGCGCCGAAGAAATTATGAGAGGCTATTGGAATGCAGAGAAGTGGTATATTCACATTAAATAGATATTTTGTAGATTTCCTACATGACTAAATCGCTCTGGAATTTGACATTTTTACACTAACACTTCTTCATTTCAATGGCCCTATCTGTCCTGGAAGTCAATAAATAATACCAAGTTGCATTTACAACCAATCAGTATGCTACATTGAATGTGAGGAAGGCTCAAGCAGTTTCAAATCAACCACAGATTAAGTATTCCGCCTTTTTTAAAACAAGACTGCAGGAAAATTGCTAAATTTTATCATTATGTTTTGCATACTAATGTGCAGTCATTCAAAATCCCTTATAAGTGAACTGAGATATATACCTACATTTATTGTTGGTTGTCTGTTTTCGTTTAGCAAGTATTTGTGTGAATTGAAACGCACTCGAAAAATACGTCACTATGAAATCTCATGACAAGAAATCAGTACTTGCAGAAAGGAGACAATCCGAGATGGCCATTTAAAAGATTTCATTCAGGGGCCGCCTGGAAACTCAGAGGAAATCACATCTCATCCTGTAATCCTTCCTGAAAGTTTTCCTCTCACAAGCCATTGACAAAAATAGTTCCACTGACCGTATGAAGTCAAGAAGGAGTATGTCGATTGGGGTTGACATTGAGACCCAAGACAAGTGGGATCTGTATGTGATATCAAGCCTCGACTCCTATACACAAGTGCAGAGGAAAAAGGTTAAGCGGCCACGTTGAGTTAGTGGTGCTGATAATTACTAGGTGAGGGTTAGTAACAATAATATCACACTCAACAGACTTGGAATAGCTAAGTCATTAATAGAAGTCTTAGGAACCTTACAGTGGTGTGTGGATGGTGATAACAACACTTGCCGCTCTCCGGATGCTGAAACATTGTCTTTACATTGAGGTAGTCATTCTTAAGGAAGCATCGCTATTCTTAACTGCAACCGATATCGAAGTAAGCATAAATCACATATCATTGCTAGAAAGTGGTAGCAAATATGAGTAGAGAGGTGGAATTCCCGCCGCTTGGGTAGACAATATAGAAATATATGGTTTGTTAAACCTCCAGTGACTAGGGCATCATAGTTGGGATTGTTTTGTTTCACCGTTAGTACGGCTAAACTTCAACTGTTTTGCACTTATTGACATTTCGTATCCAATATATAAAATCTTCCCGTATTCCCTTCCTCTTATCTGTTTCCTAGTGCTGCGTTAAACAATAACGATGTTCAATTGATTCCTTCATTGTTGCCTGAGTAGACAATAAGCAAATTGGGAGAGAAGCTGGAGTTAAAGAGGAGATCAATCACTTTTCTCGAGTCATCTTCTGTCAGTTACGTCCCCGTATCATTCCACCATCTTTTTGAGCCACCATTTGTTTGTTGAATCTTTGGTATTCATCGCTAGTGTCACTTTAACTCTACCACAACAGTATTTTCACCAGTAGTAAGAAACATCTAATGAAAAGACCGATGCTGATAAAAAAAGGTACCGCATTACTTAATTGCATCATACACCTTAAACAGTCTTCCACTTTCCTTAAGGTCTACTAGGGCTGCTGCGATAGCACTGACTGCATTATAAAACATGACCTGCTTTTCATTACCAAGAAGAGAACAAGAAGTAAACAATAATAGTTTACCGCAGACCAGGAACCTTCACCTCACAGTCAAGAAGCGTGCAAAGCAAATCTTATTAGTTCATGCCAGCTCGTGAAAACTAGATTTGATATAAGAAATGACTAACTTGCTCGCCTAAGAAATTAGCTGTAGTGGAATTTAATGTTGTTGTTACCATAGTTCCGTTTTGCCGCTCAATACAATGTCTCAGGTAATTCGAATTTACATATTCCTCTTACTTTTTTCAAGAGCAAGCCAGACACATCCGAAACAGTGAAAGTAGTGGTTAGATGTAGGCCACTGGATGAGAGAGAAACTTTGGCTGGTCATGAGAAGTAAAACGGTTGGTAATTAACAGATGAATTTAGATGTGTTTTCGTCGACGTTCCAAATGCAACTATTGAAGTACGCAATCCCAAGGCAAAGCCTGACGAAGCTCCTCGACGATTCACATTTGATTCAGTTTATGATGAAAAGTAATATATTTAGTTAATTCACACCTCTTAAAGTTCAACCCAAAGGGATTTATTTGATGAAAGCTTCCGTGATCTGATTACCAGTGTCTTAGAAGGCTTTAATGGCACCATTTTTGCATATGGACAGACTGGGACAGGCAAAACTTTCACCATTCAGGGTTCGAGTTAATTTCATTTGATGAAATTTTTTTTCCAGGAGTTGAAGACAATCCAGAGCTTCGTGGTGTTATGCCTAATTCATTTGACCTAATATTTGATCATATATCTAGGTCTAAAGATGCTCAGTATCTTGTGCGTGCCAGCTATTTGGAAATTTACAAAGAAGAAATACGTGACTTACTCCGTAGAGACCAGTCAAAACATTTAGAAATCAAGGAGAAACCTGATAGCGGAATATATGTGAAAGTAAGCATGCTGTAACCAAGAAGCAGTTTTTATATGATGATGGCACTGATATAATTTTAAAGTCTAATTGGAACATAAATCTCCCTCTGTCTATTAAAAGCCTGTATGAAACGTATTCCATGAATTTGACTAAAGTTCCTAAGGCTCTAGTATCATCAGCCCTTAGGAAATTGGTTTTAGGAACTAAGAATTACTTTTACGAACTGAAATCCGACTATTAGATTTTTTTATTTTTTTATTTTGATTACAGCTTGATTCCACATTGTATTTTTGGTACTAGTATGGAATTTTCAGCATGTGATATCGGTAGCCCAAATTTAGCAGGCCGACCATAGATATCGGGTGTGCGTCGGCGGGGGATCGAACCCCGGACCATGTGCATGGTCGGCCTTGAAATCCACCGTACTTACGACTGACTATGTAGAATGTTACCTATTTATTTTTATCTGGCGGCTGTTTTACCCTATCTATCATAAAGTTTTATTTAAAACACTGACCGACCTAATTGTTACTGTTGATTTAATATCTCTAGCAGACATAAGAGAATCTTTATCAAGAATCGAAAGACTAACATGGATGTTTTGTTATCAGTATAACTAAAGCGTTTAAGACAGGATGTAAGATATATCAACAGTGACACGCATTTTAACGCATTTAGAATGTATTCATAAGTATTATACAAACACAAGGAAAATCGCCCGGTTTCACAAACTTGGGAAGGAGGAAGGCATTTTACAGACTGGTTTATTGGCTTAAATTTGGGTACCTCATGAACCACAACGTAACGAACCTGAAAACAGAAGCAAACTATTGTATTGTCTCAAAGTACATCCTACACTAAGGGTAGTATATATAAGTGTCGAATAAAATAATAGTTGTGCAACAGTGGTGCATTTTAAAACTCTTCACTTTTTCAATATACAGGATCTTTCTTCAGTTCTTACTAGGAGCATTACTGAAATTCAGAAAGTTATGAATATCGGCTATCAGAATCGGGCAGTTGGGTGAGTACTTATTTTGCATTGTAAACTAGATAATATTTAATTTTGTTCTAGGGCTACAAACATGAATGAACACAGCTCACGGTCACATGCCATTTTTATCGTTACTGTTGAATGTTGTAAGGTATGACAACCTCCACTTATTATTTCTTACCACAGTAGACTGGAGCAGATGGAAAAAACCATATACGTGTTGGTAAATTAAATCTTGTTGATTTGGCCGGAAGTGAACGCCAATCTAAAACATTATCTGAGGTAAAGCTGAAACTATTTTATTTAATGAATTATGAACCCCTATAAGTGTGCTCATTCACTCTTTAAAATTTTGATTACTAGCACACAGTTATGAGGCTACAACACTATATCTTATAACAGTTATCAACCACACAACGTCCACCAACAGAATCGCATTAGGAATTTGTGACTTGTGGAGTTATTTTTAAGGTACAGTTGTAATGGATGGAAGTAAATAGTGACCGATATTTGAATAATACAATACTCGGGATAGTTATTGATCATTTGCATCATATATCAATTTTTTTCTGAAAATTTATAGTAAAACCCGGGTCCATTTACAATCACTAGATTTTAATGGGTCGCAGTTAACCAATATTTTTTGTTAATTTCCCCGAAACTGCTTGTATCTCACAGATGCCTACGATATTAAGGTCAGTGAGTAAATAATTAAAAATGTCATTAAATGAGTATTTTTGATCAGACTATTGTGAGTAAGGTGACTTTCTACACCTGATCGACTCTCAAGCTTCTATACTACGATGCCAAATTATAGTTTATAATTATTCCTACTATGGCACTGTATGTCTGTCGAAGCTTTAATCATCGATTATATTTTAAGAGCTCCAGATTTGAAGATTTCTTGATTGGTATACGATTGGTGGATGGTGGCTAGCAGTGGAATCCAGGATGCGCGTTTCGTCCTATTTAGGACTCGTCATCTGGATGTACCTGCATTTCTCAGTGAGTGATGATGTTCCCACTGACCCTCGAACCCAGTGCCCATAGTTTCAAACGCCAAAGCGTTATCCACTAGAGACCGAGCACTTCGGTCCAATAAATCGACGGGAAAATCAAAAATTCAATTCAATTTCTTGATTGGTTTCAAATTACGCCATTCATTACTAGAGTAGAAAGTCATTCACATATTTCCCCAAACCTTCTTGACTACATACACTTATCGATGCAGTGAAATTCCTCAGTAGCGGGCAAATGTGTTCGAACTAGTGCAGCTAGGTAACTCGTTTCAGTTTTATAACCACTGAAATCCACGGTTAATATTGATTTTGCAGTGGAATTTCCCACAAAATAAGACTTCCCGTTTGCAATTATTGGAAAGGATAATAATCCTGCTTTAGTTTGCATGTCAGTAGGTGTAGCGTTTGAGCTTCTGTGAATAGCAGTAATTCATTTGATTTTTTACTGAATCTTATCACACTTATAACTCATTCCAAGACAATTACTTCTTCACATATGCAACTTTTCTGATAATTAACATAATTTTATCTCATTAGGCTTAAGTTTTCAGTGAATTGTATACGCTTTACTCTATGAAAGTTTAATCACATTGAATTGGCCTTTAGAGCTTAATGTGAATGACAGTAAGACTATAGGCTGTAGAGTGTATTGAGTAGGAATGTTTTGCAGGTCGTACCAGATATTTATTACTCATAGGTGAGGCATAAATTTTTAGTTGTGTGGAATAAGCAAGAAAACATTGTTCTAGTCTCATCCCTTTTTCCAAATGCTGACGTTGCAATTTGTTAAGTCACAAAATTTACATTCCAGAGCTTGAGGGTGAAAATGATAAAATTGTGACCAATGTCCACATGCATTTTATGAAGACTCATATCTCATACAAGTATTGTCAACTTTATTTGGACTAATATCTATGTTGTAAGAATGTATGACTGAGCAAACTTTCGTAAGATCAAAATCTTACTCTTATTAAATTTTATCGAACCGTATAATATTTTGATTCTAAGTTTGTATATAATTTAACTGCTTTGTTTCAAGGGAGAACGTTTGAAAGAAGCCACGAAAATCAATTTAAGTCTTTCAACTCTTGGAAACGTTATATCTGCTTTGGTGGATGGTAAAAGCACGCATATTCCTTATCGTGACTCAAAACTTACTCGTCTACTTCAAGGTGCGTTTGTTATAGCTTTTAAATAGTTATGATTTTAATTGCCTTCATATTTTAGTAAATACTGATAACACATACTTTGACTGACTAGTGAGTAGCAATAAGTATCATGGTTTTCACTGACTAATAATAATTGGATCTTATCAAACAAGTTATTTGTTTATTATAGTCCAAGAGGGTTTTAAAAGTCAAAAAGAGAATGTTTTAAAAATATGCTGGGACTATTCCCGAGTGCTAAATGTTTAAATATTTAAGCCTTTGTTATCATCTTTTGTTTTCACTTAACAAAAAATTTATTTTGTGTTTGGATTACATCAATGAATGCTAAGATTTAAGTTGTATCAGCTGCTGACGAAATCTCATCATTGATACAGAAAGATCATTTGAGACCTTTCAAGAAGCGTCATCTTAGGCACATGTACCATATCCAACTGCTTGTTGAAGCGCATATGTTTAGCACAACATTTCACCATATCCAAATTTACAGTCTAAAGCAAAGACATAGAACGACTGGATATTTTTGACTTTAGTTGTCTACGTATTAGGTGGAACAATATAGCCAGCAACACTAAGATTATGCGTAGTATTAGGAAATAAGAGGAAGTCCGTTTCAGTTATATACAGAATACAAAGTTTATGCTAAGAAGGGTTGCTTAATTAATCCTTATATGCCATTATAAACAGTGCACTCGTTTTCGCATCGTAAGTCAAACAGAAATTTTAATTTTCTGTGTGTCCCATGCTAAACATCATAATATTGTGGGTTAAACAGATGTAGCTCATAAGCTTTTCAAAGTCTAGTGAAGCTTACGATAATACAAATTATAAACGCAACTTAAATAACAACGTTCAATCACTCTCTGTTATTTCACTTCAGATTCTTTTGGAGGAAACTCAAAAACTATTATGGTAGCAAATATTGGACCAGCCACTTATAACTATGAAGAAACTATCAATACGCTGAGATACGCGAATCGTGCTAAAAATATCAAAAATAGACCAAAAATAAATGAGGACCCAAAAGATGCTCTGTTGAGAGAATATCAACAAGAAATCGATAGGCTGAAAGCCTTACTGAGAAATCGAAATGCTGTTATTCCTAAACAAATTCAGAAACAAAATGGAAGACAAAAATCTCAGGGGAAACAAATGTCATTCAATGGTAGGTGTTCTTATATTACATAAGTGAAGAGTTAGTATTTTATTTTAGACACTTTTTAGGAATTGAGGAGAACCACCGCTTATTCATTCTAGATGACGCGTTTATTTGTTATTATCCCACTATAAATAGCATTATAGCTCCCTTAGTGTAAGTTTTGACGTTCGAGCTCCTTTTTGGCAACTTATTTTGAAAAGAATACTGAAAGTGTAGTAGACCCAGGCAATATTTTTTAAATTTAAATAAGGTCAGAACCCATTAACTTCATGTTAGAGAAGAGTTATTGAGAGAGAGAGAGTTTTTGATACAACATAGCAAGATTTATTATTTTATTACTAATTTTGATTACAGCTTGATTCCACACCGTATTTTTGGTACAAGTATGGAATTTTCAGCATGCGATATCGGTAGTCCAAATTTTGCAGGCTGACCATAGCTATCAGGTGTACCTCGGCAGGGGATCGAACCCCGGACCATGTGCATGATCAGCGAAAGTCATAACCGCTGTGCCCCGGACGCCTTAAAAAGTCGTTTCTTTTTTATCTTATGATAATGATTGTGCAAAGATGCTAAAAATATAGACTATGCGTGCATTTTCCAAACTTTATTAAATTTTCATTTCCTGCTTTCACTAGGTAATGAAGTTGATATTGATTTTACAAGTGAAGAAAATGGTACTGAAGACGATGCAACAAGTATGGAAAACTATGTAAAAGAACAGCAAGCTAAATTGTCAGCTGAAAAAGATGCAGTTTTAAATGATCATTCACTAGTTGCTGAAGAAAAATCTCGCTTGTTGAATGAACTGAAGGTAAGGCATTTTGTATAGTTTAGGATCCCTGACTTTCTTCTTCTTAATTTAAGAGAATTTACTAACTAACAAATACGAGACTAAAAGCATTTAAGTTAATTTTGAAGCAAATTAAAGAAATGATTATTTCTTGGCCAATTAATATTAATAATAAGATATGATTTATTCTCTTTCATTACATCAAATAAAGGAATTCTTTCATTGGAGACATTCTTAGGACTTTATTATTTTTTTAAATTCACTATCAAAACCAAATTAAATTTCTCTTTTCATGTTTCCTTTCTGTAAGGCAAGTAGAAAAAAAAATAATGAAAGTGATTTGCTTATTGGTAGCTATTTGAATTGTGTCTAATTGCATTGAATGAATCTTTAATAACCGCTCGGAATTCATATCTCTCGCAGTTCATTTATTGAACCAAACTAACTAACTACGTCAGTATATGTGAAATCTCAGACAGAAACATTGTGTTATATGTATTGAGATTTTGTACATTTATCTGATTATCAATTCAACCGACAACGTGAAATCGCCACTTATGATCCTACTCTTGAAATTGTCGTGCTTGAGGATGTGACAGAATGAAGTATTCTCTAACATTACTCCTTAATTTTGATGCTGTTGTGTTCTCTGAGCTGTTCTCCATCTCCAAGTCTTCTCCATCATATTACTCCGTAACTTTGAATACAACTGGACTCAATTAAGTTCACTTAAACAAACAGGTATCACCACTTATTTTCAGTTATATCTTATGTAGCGATACAGTTAAGGAAGCTAGCTCCATTCATTAATCACAAGTCCATGTGTCAATGGAAGAGTTAAAAAGGTGGTAAATGGGGAATGTTTGTTCTCGATATATAATTTTTAATATGAGTGAGTTTCTAGATTGGGTAATGTAGGTGTGAAATTATTTTTTTTGTAGAGCAATTAGAAGTTTTAGAGAGAAGTTTCTATCGTTACCTTCATATACATTGAAGGCAATACATCCGTGATTTTAGTAAATGTAACCAAACTTATGTGGTAACTACGCTTCACGCAATTAAGTCTTGAGGTCAGATCCAAAGTTAGTGCTATGACGTTGGTTCATACATGTTACTTCCCCGAAGCTGGTACTGTCAATTCACTATTATCGATTGAACAGCTTTTACTGTTCAAGTTATACTCCTTACATATCTCCTCAACTTCGTAATTTATCAGCTTCATTTTTCTCATTCTGAGATCGAAAAAATCAGGTCCACTGCTTTCATTTGTAAGTTTGAAGTCGACGTTTTTGAAATATCTGAAGACGCTGGTCACCTCTCTAGAGTGTGTGCCAAGGAATTTCAATACGTTTAGGATGAAACATCTGTTTTATCAGCTGATTATAGTTCTCGAATGCACGTAAACTTTGCTGTAATGTTCTGTCGAATAAGTTTCTCGTTTAATTATTATCATATATTGTGTGAGCTGGAAATAGTTTTCTTAAAACATACTAGGACTTCTTGTTACTAAAATCTACAGTGGTTTTTGGCAAAATTCGAAATCTCAGTGGTAAACAAAATATCACTTGAACTGATGTACATCTGTGTATATTTCCAAGTTGATTCTTTGGTCATCTTTTCATGTAGTAGGATCGTCTTTCCTTTAATTCTAAAGACTACATTTCATATTCTCTAAACTTCTAGTTGAAGGAAAGTAAACTCCAAGAAGAACAAGCACAAACTCAACAATTAGAATTGAAATTAAAGACAATGGAAAGCAAATTACTTCGTGGTGACCAATCAATAGTTGAGCATACTCGCATGCAAGAATTAACGTTGGCTGAACAGAGGACAAAAATGGCAGAACAAAGACGTCGTGAACGTGAAATAGTAGCTCGTATGGAAGAAGAAGAAGGCAGCGTGGCTAATTTACAGGAAGGTTTCACATCATTAAAGCAAGAAGTTGAGGTGAACACTAGAAAGCTAAAGAAATTATTTGAAAAACTACAGGTATGTTAATTCTTTATTATATTCGTCTATATTTAGTGTAAACTGTCATCGAAATGCACGTTTAAATAAAAAATTCAAAGCAGTTAGATTCGTGAATTTGTAGATTTCCCATCTGCTAATACATTAAAAGCGACGTACATAGTTCACTGGATAGAGAAAAGTGCGTTATTTTATCTTGAAGTTCCTTCTCGTATCAAAATATTTCCAGGGATTTTTTGTTCGATTAGTTGGAGGATTTCATCATGAGATGACATCAATTACAGAACCATTGGAAAACCTGAGAGTACTGGACAGCTGTTTCGTCAGTCTAGTTTGAGACTCTTCATCAGTACGCACCCACCGCCAGCGTTCGAAACCAGGACCTTCTGGTTACAAGGTGAGCTCGTTGACCATTAAGCCACTGAGAAGACATGACCAGTAGGGTGCAGCAGGTTGAAGGTGAGTCAGTAACTCATCGAAGAAGACATTGCGAAGTGGTCACGCTATGTCATGCATCAGCAGAAGTTAGAATTCATGGGCTGGTCATTGGATCGGGTCCCAGTGACTTGATGGTCTACGAGCTTGCCTTGTAACCAGAAGGTCCTGTGTGGGTACGTACTGCAGAAGAGTCCCAAACTAGGCCGATGAAACAGCTGTCCAGTACTCTCAGGTTTCCCAGTGGTTCTCTAAATGATGTCAGCTAATGATGAAATCCTCCATCCAATCAAAATATTCCAACAGTAAAAGCTTTAGAAAACAGTCATCAAACTTAAGTAAAAAAAAACCTTCGACTTCTGTTTCGCATTGAACTATTATAAAACAAAATGTCAAATGTAGATGCATGTTATCTTGATGAATCGATGCACAACTTTAAATAGGTATGCATCAAGTGAAGTTGTCACATTTCGATACAGTTCACTCACGTAAAAGATGGCAACAGTAATGATCGCACACTGTCACGAGTATTGATCTGTATGGTAGAAACCAGATCAATAAAGTTGTTCAGAACATCAGTAACGAAAACTGAATATGCCTACACTGTTAAGAACAGCTTTTAGTTACGTCACCAAGATTCTTTAGCATCTGGTTCTTCAGATTTGAATAATCAAAACCAGTCAACGTGAATCTCTCCACCTACTCAGAAGAACAGTCAAGAAGTTAACAAAAAGGTGTCATGTCTGATCTAATTGAATTTAACTAAACTCCATTTCAAATAAAATTTATCTTTTGGGGTGGCTATGGTTTGGCACACTTAACATGTCTCAGCCAAATGGGTTAACAATGATTCAGAGAGTCATCGACTGACTTACATTCCTTACCTATCTAATTTGAAAGTTTCTCACCGTTTCGCTAGTAAAACTGAATATGGTGAACTGTTGCACAATACATACATCTTTTGATGGGTAGCTAAATATCACGTCTGTACCAAAGATGAAGCAAGTTGGTGAATTCCAAACTAGACTTTTGCATCTGGACTAAGATTCCTTCACTAATGATTCCTTTTGAACTGTTGCATTTCCCGAAATAAGTGCAATGGCCAAACTAGTCAACCAGTTGACATCGTATCTCTAAACTGGTGGTCAGTGCAGACAGATCCAGTTATTACCTACATATTATAATAATCTTGAAGGAAAATTATCAAGTTGCAGTGACTTATTTTGTCAATGGAATTTCTCAGTCTCAACAGAATCTTATAATAAATGAAATCTTTTACAATGTTAGGAAATTAAACAAGAAACGTTGGATGTACAAGAAGAATATACACTTGAACGTCAAGAACATGAAAGGATCCAAGATCAGTTAACACGTGAAGTTAAACTACAATTAATCATTCTGGAGAACTTTATTCCATCGGAAGAAAAAGAGAAGCTGGAGAAAAGAATCTATTTTGATGAAGAAACTGAAAAGTGGCAAGTGAAGCCACTTTTTCAATCAACTAATGAAAATTCAGACACAAACATTTCACCTGAGTAAGTAATGCTTTTTATTTAAGTTTAAGTTCTAAAGATAAAATTGCAAAAATCTACTTAAAAATATTAGATCAGTAATTCGTCCCTACAGTTAATGATACCTGGGTACATCTCAAATTATAATATTTTTGACTGTCATCAGCAAACTACTTACAAAGTATAAATATCAAGTTAAAGTAGATATACAGAAGTTACCTTTATAAAACCAAAGTCAGTGTGTACAACAATCCATAGTAGCGAAATCATCGGAAAACCCAGTGTGTAGATTTCTTTCGAAAAATCTCAAAATTAGCGCATAGATGGTGTTTTTCGAAATCTGAAGTCTAACGTCAACCGATTCGTAGAATATTAGAATCAAGAAGATGAAATTTGTGTTCATTTCTATGCTCTACAAGTAAAGCACATTAAAGGTAAAAGTAATTATAAATTTTAGTTCAGTTGCTTGATGGTGAATAACGGTGGAGTCCAGGATATTGCGCGTTTCGTCCTATTTGGGACTCGTCATCTGGATGTACCTTCTTCCCCTAGAGAGTGATGGTGTTTCCCCGGGGCTCGAGCCCAGTGACCTTAGTTTTAGACGCCAAATGGTTGTCCAATAGACCTTTTGGGCAACGACAGCCACCTCCTGTGCAACGTGTCGGTATAAGGAGCCAACATGTCAACCTGAGACAGAGCACTTCAGTCCAGTCAGTTTATGGGAAAATCTAAATTGAACTAAATAATAGATTTTAGTTGTTTAGGTATCAAGGTGCTTATCGTTTAATCCAAAGAAGTAAACCTACTGATAGAGTTTAACTGTTCGAGACTATCTCAGGTGTTAAAAAGCAGTTGATGATAGCATGGGATATAGCGAAGAGTGTATCATTAATAAGTATCCAAAAGTTAACGTAACATATAGAAAGTAAACAGAAAAGTACATAATACAGTAAATAAACATGAAGAGCAACTAGCTGATTAAAATATTAACATGCCAAAAAAGAACAGAAAAGTAGCAATGTTGCGGTCAGTGAAAAATTAAAAGAAATGATAAAAACACTACTAGTAAGTAGTTTGAAATAGTAGACATAGGAAAACGCAAAAATAGTTTTTCCAACCCAAAAATCCAGGAAAATAGATTAAACATACTGATTAATATATCTGTGTTGCAGTTCATAAGATAGTATGATTGACACGTGTATTCCACGTTTGAAAGCCTAATTAAACACACTAAAATCGTAGTGAAAGTGTATGTAATAAAAATTCGCTAGTTATTTTCGACAAAACTCATTTTCTGCCATCTGTCCTGCTGTTTCATGATATAATGAGTTATAAATGTGTAATACTGGTCGCAATTGCAGGTTATATCTATGCATTTTAGGCAACCTATACATTCTAGGTATACTTGTTCCTACAAGTTATTATTATGAGCTTTCCTGAGGATACTTTCTTCAGTACAACTCCTTGATTAACACTAGTAACAATTTTCAACAAGAGATGACCTTGATTCTTCTGAAATGGGATTCAGACCAAGTCATTTGTTTCGCTGGAAGGTTTTCAAGTTCTAAATTTGTTTCTAATCTTATTAGACAGTTTACAACATCACAAAAGGCCAACATCTCTACTCCTTGTAAAGCGAGAGGAGCACTAGAAAATTTATGAACATACTGTTTCAGAATATTTTGGAAATAGACTTTATTGTCTTTTTTTGTGTTTTCTCACTAGACGAACATTGTACCTTTCCATACGTTCATCAACAACATCCTGGACGTAATTCATAAACATTGAACGTAATTTGTCTGTTAAACTACCAACTACACTTTTAGGCTGAAATACGTTTTTCTTCAAACTCCAAGCATTTGCCTTCAGTTGCGTCAATCTAATTTTAAGCAAAAAGCTTCACTTTCTTTGCATTCAGTCTCATTTTCCAATGACTAACGGACATAAAAATCAAAAAGTTTAAGTATCATTGTTCAGTGGTGGTGAAGTGAATCTCAGATAAAATACTTCTATGTTTGTGTGTAGATGTGTCACTAAACTCTGGAGATCTGCAACCAAGAAGAAATTTACTTTACGAATATGCTTAGATAGTGTAATTGGTACTGTCAGTTTCATCTGGGAAGAACTAGAAACTTCTTACTCTACTGACTCTCTCCACTATACAGCTCTGAATTTTCTACCTTTAACTTTGATGACTGTCTTGACTACTACTTTGAGAATTCATCTATCACAAAGTTAATGTGTGTTAAAGAGCATGTAAACCGTACAGTAAGCTTTAAAATGAAAAGCTTGTAAACAGAATCTGTGTTAGCGGTTCACTCAATTCTTAATGACCATAAATATAACCGACAGTAAGAGAATCACTGAGAATGAAATACGGCTGAAGAATACTGTATGAGATCGTACTGTACTGTTTACGTGTTACTTTGATGAATTTTGAGGTAAAAATTGTAAACATTTTAGGATACTGAAATTAATGCCTTTTTTGCACCAGTGAGTGTAAGCACATGAAACCAGTAGTTTCAGAAAGTGTATTTAACGTGTGCTTATTTTCTCTTCTTATTTGTTATTTCCAATGTCATTTCATTTACAGCTGGTTAGTAAGAGCTGTTTCCAAATTAACTTATGGTAAATTTTTTTATACTTTAAAATAATCTTACGCTGTCTAGATTTGTAATTAGTAAACCAACGTTGCTATAATGGTTATTTAACCCAAGTGAATTTTAGTACTGATTTAGGAGCAATTTCGAATCGATTTTCTCATCACCAAACTAACAGTAAGAAACACTATTTACAGTATATTCTAACAACAAACGACAGACAAAGTTAATGCACGTTATTATTTAATGTACAATTTTGATTAATTGGTTTCTAGGGTAGATTTTATTCGAAGTTAACCACTATACAACCATTCACATTATTCCCACTATCACTAGGTCCACTAAAACTTCACTGAGTATAAATTAAATTGTGACTAAGTGTCTTCTTCTATTATGCCTAATGTATTTTATTCTATTTAGATTTATGTAACCTTAACGTTTAATCATTTGTTTTTGTTTTATTCATAAGTCATCAGTCGTCCAAGTTCTAGTTCACTCATGGTGTTGGTAGAGTATATATTGCCAGGCTATTCAGATGCACTAGAATCAATGTGTCCAAAGTCTGGTTCACTTAAAATTTTTAGAGGAATGTCTTACACCATCAGCCATAACGTCCAACAGTTGATTGTATCCAGCAGGGTTTTAGCCTGCTATCGAAATATGCGTCATGTTTGTAATCCAGCAGCTTCCTTTAAATCGTACTTACCACAAACTTAAAGCATTTATATTATCACATGCAAATCAACTTTTATTTACATGGTTTCGTGATATGACCTAGTACGTACAGCTTCCAATCCACTAAGGCGTACGCATATTGGCCATACTAACAAAATTTAGGCAGGTGAGAAGAAATTCAGGCTAGATCTACAAAGTAATCATTTACACAAATTATTTGCTAATAATGAAGTTATGAAGTGTCTAGGTTATAAAATACACTATGTATCACATTCCACTGTTTTGTCAGTCGTTATTAGGTAAAAAAAATAATAATTTACTTTCATGTAATCTAATGTAAACTGTTAACCGTTTTATATACTTCATTAGTATTCATTATTTTACTGTTTGTTTTTTCCCTCCACTCAAGAGAGTATATTGGTCAGTCACTCTACCAAGCTTTAAGAACTAGACGTCATCTTTCTCAGTATGCTCTTATGACTTCGAAATACGACTCAAATCCTAGATATCGAAACGAACAATTATTATCTTTGGATATGGATTTACCTGGTCGCACTACAAGAGATTATGAACCACCACAGTTAGCCCCACAAGTTGTTGCAGCATTAGAAGCCGCTCTACAGGACGAAGAAGATTTGGAATTAGATGGCAGGTAAATAGATTTTTACCTAGTTTAAAGAGCAGATCACTGGGGAGGAAAATCATACGATTTTTTTTCTAGTATTTTTTGTTTTGCTGAGAGGAAACTTTTTTATGAACTTGTCCACTTATTTCCTCTAAAAAGTGCATTTCGTGCAAAAAATAACTGTCCCTAACTAAAACATAATTGTATATTTTAAACACTAAGGACAAGGTCAGCATACCTGGAGATTTTAATTTGTAGTGTATTTTTTTTAAGTCACTGCTGGAATAATTTAATATAGTTAGTTTAACAAGATGCATCAATTTTTTAGCTGCAAAAAATTGATATTTTGTAATTTTTTGATGAATAATTTAGGTGCATAAACGTTTACTGCATAATATATGTTATGCATGTCAAGAGAAAAATAGTTGATGAGAATTAGATTATGTTAGTAAGATGCATAATGTTGGTTATGTAGAAGTATGATACTAATTCGAGAAGTCAGTGACCATTAATCTGAGTAGCGTGAGAAAATGCATACTACTTGGTTGAGACTCGTGAGAAGTTGAGCATAACTTTCCTTATCTCACTCTTCAAAGTTTTCTTTGTTTGTATCTACACCGATACAATTCATATGCTTCCATGTTAAAATCTAAACTCCGCTTGAAACTGTTCACCACTAATGTAGTGACTGCATGAAATGTAATCGGGATTCTAAGATAAGCCCGTAGAGAGAAGGTTTGAGTCAGCGATACGTCGGTGGCACAGTTGTTAGGACTCTCGCCGACCATGCACATGGTCCTAAGTTCGATCCCCTGCCGACATACACCTGATATCTATGGTCGGCCTGCAAACTTTGGGCTACTGATATCACATGCTGAAAATTCCATACCTGTACCAAAAAATACGGTGTGGAATCAAGCTGTAATAAAAAAAATTAAAATACGTTTAGTGTGAAGGGAATTTTAGTGACCTACCATGCATAATTCGGGTTTCTGAATGTTTGAGACTAATTTTTGGACAAGTGCTCATACAGACAAAATAAAGGCGATGTCATGGCAATTATTTTAGTTGAATAGATCATGAAGAGGAGATGTGGAAATGCTAATTTAAGAGCAATTAATGTACTTTCTTGAAGCTGTACGTATTTTAGTAACATATCAGTATTTATTAAGCCTCATATTCTTCATAAATAATTTCCTCTTAGTACAGTTGTGTACAAAAATATACGTTTAAATCCTATTAGACATAATTCTTTTGCATGTCATAAACTACCCGAAATGTTTCGGTCTTCTTCTGTCAAATACTTTATATTGATTTTTTCATGTTAATTTCAATAACTGTCCTAACCGATTCTTCATTCAAAAATGCATGTTATTCTGGCAAAATGTT
Organism: Trichobilharzia regenti; assembly: GCA_944472135.2. Lineage (NCBI taxonomy): Eukaryota > Metazoa > Platyhelminthes > Trematoda > Strigeidida > Schistosomatidae > Trichobilharzia > Trichobilharzia regenti. The sequence goes on along the minus strand of OX235262.1, from coordinate 115,483,544 downwards.
ACATAAATTTATCATTGCTTAGCGAAAGCAGCAACTGTTACATTAAATCACTAACACTCTCTTCATATCCTTTATACTGTTGCCGCTGAGTTATGCATTTAACTAGTGTAAAGATTATGAAATGAATTATGTATGAAAGTACATCATTTGATATGAACTAGTAAATGTCTTAGTTCAACATCTATCGATGTGTAACCTAATTTTGAAAGATTTCATTTTTTTCTTATTTCTTCTGTTGATGAAATTAGGTTGATTCGCCTAAACAATTTTGAAAGAAAAATTAAATTCTCAATCGACAAACTACATAGTTTGAGTTGAAATTCCAACTCATTTTGCCTTGCGAACCGCAGTTATTCGTATCACAATATGTGATCTTCTTGATCCCATATATATCGATCAAGAAAGCAAGCATAAAAGTGTGATGGTGTGTACTACTGATTGTTTTATATGAGTAGTTGTACACCGCACATGTCTGGTAGTTTAAATTATCATTCGTATATCTGAGCTGAGTTGAACTGTGTACACCACTGATGAGCCTGGCTCAGAAACGAGCGGAACGGCCGTCCCGCATTCAAGTCACTTCTATCTGGCTAGCAAGCGCTACTAGTTAATGTGAGTAGTACCCGACTGCTCATATCCATCAACTACTAATATATTTCGTCATTTTCGAAGGTCAGGTGGGAATGTAGGAAAAAAACACCTCAGAACTTTCATTTCTCTACTCTTTCATAAAGTTTAGTGTAACTTCCTTTCTTTCTTTAAATAGTGAGATGTCTAGTAACTTGCTGTTGATTTGCTTATCAAGTGATAAGAAACATTCACAAAAAGAAGTTTCATAAATAAGCACTGCAGCATCTTAAAGGTCGCCTTTATTAACTCATATGTTCACAGTCAGTTTGTGATTTAATTTGAGATAGCGGGAAATTCACTACTAAACTTTCTCCGATGAAAATTAGATAAGTTTTAAACTTAGCATTTAGCAAATGCAATGGTTATTTACCAGTTGTAAAACAGTTATTATATGCACTTATCACAAGTTATGTGCTTACGTAATACCAGTATCAACAATCTGAAACGTACTTCTGAAAGAAAATAAGACTTTTAACGATAATCGCTATATTGTATTGTTGTGCGTCGATCAACCGATGGTAGAATACTTGTCAGCCATGAGGGATGTTCGGTTTTGATTTCTGGCCGGCGTACATAAGTACACTAGTAGTAAGCCCGGTATATAGGAATGTTTAGACGTCAGTCAGGTAACCCAGTACATAAAAAACACCTCCACTACAAAAATTTCAAAGCTTGAAGTCATACGTTACGCTCAGAAGGCAAGAAATGGGTAATCATGTACTGTTACGCAATATTACCAGCAATAGTCTGCAGCCAAAATACGATGATCAGGTAGTAAGAAGAAATGTGATTCAAGAACTTTACTGACGTAATACAGAATGGATAACAGTGACGCTGCCGCACTAAACCTTTAATTCCCTCATGTTTTTGAAAATGCTTCCTAAGTCCTTGTCTAGTTATTCCATATTTTTAACAACTGGTGTCTCCTTATTGTAACATCGCTTTATTTCTGCTCACTTTCTGAATGTCAGCTGTTTAGAAATGTGACAAACTAAGCTCATACACTTGTGTACAAGATTGTCTCCATAGGAGAAAGTCACTTTTCAGTTTGAGATTGAATCTGGTACCAGTAATTATAAAAGCAGCATTCAGAAATATTGACTTATAGCTCGTTATCTGTGCAATATGTTGTCCAGTTAGTCAATAGTTACCGCTTTCATTTGTATTTGCAGTTTGTGTCTGACCAGTTAAAAGTTATTCTGCTTTCTCTCCTCTGTATAGTAATTTGTATTATTATTTTCTGTTTACATAGTCCTTCAATATTCAAATGTCGTCCGGTCAGACCGAAACGAACTGGAAAAAGGTAAGCAGAACTGAAAATAAATTCATTTTCCTAAAATGAAATGTAATTTAAAAATGAAAATTCCTATTATTACTACAAGCCATTAGTTCTCTTAAGATGATTCTCTATGAACTACATAAAATGTTTATTATTTTGTTGACCTTTATTCTAAATATTTCGGATGCTTTAATTTCCATCACCAGACAAGGTTCATTTGTAAACATTCTATATTTGTATTAATGTAGTCAGATTCCATTAATGGATTACAATAAACAAAATAATTACACAAGGATGCATTGTAAAGCGTAGGTTACAGGTACCAGTACTTGAATTAGTCAACAGTGATAACTTAAAGGGAAATGGATTGACTCTGAGATATGAAATATGTACATTAGAGGAAAGCAAAAGGTTTGATAGAACATAAAGATAGTGTTCGAAGTTTTGAAGATGACAGACTTTCAAAATATACCCGAAATTGCGAACAAGTCATCAGGGGCTTGCATTTAATAATCTTTCAAAACTAGAGGATAGGAGCCCAAAAGACCGGTAAATTATAAATTCGTTTAGTGAAAGGTAACTGGATATTACTAAAGATTCAAAATATTTTCACTTGAATCTGAAACAAAACGTTACTCTGACAAGTCGTTAGTAAAACAGGTCTTCAATCATTCAACATACTGTAAGCTGTTTAAACTATCATTATTACCCACTGGATCTGTCCTGAATAGCGAAACGTTAAGGAACCAACCAAGAACCGATTGTGAAACAAATAGGCAGGAAGAAATGGAGATGGATTGGCCATACTGTGAGGAAACTATCAAGTGACATCACTAGACAAGCCATTGCTCGAGTGGAACCCGAAAGGGAAGCGGCGAGCTGGGTGACTTAGAGGAGGTCATGTGAAGAAGAGATGAAAGCATGTGGGTAGACTTGGAGTGGGGTGAAAAAGTTGGCAGAAAACCAGACGCAATGGAGACGCGCAGCTGAAGCCCCATGTTCCTCTAGGAATTAAAGGATATAATTATAATAAGGAACAATTATTTCGGTTGGTACTGATCACTCGATTATTCCAAATTGCTAACTAAATGATCAGGTAACGGATAAAAACCTAAATCTTCATTATGAAACCCTGTACTTTTAGTGAATAAGTTCAGTGTTTTATGTCTCATCAGTTTAGCACATGTTCTGAACCAATTTTCGTACATTAGATAGAATATTATTGATTGAATAGATTACACTTATTTACAGGTCAGCAGTAAGTTGAGGATATCACTGAAGAAAATACTTTTTTGAAAAAAATGAACCTTGCAAATGTTAAATGACCTGAAATGTAAGCTAGTAGTCACGCCGAATATAACTCTCATAAAGTTAAGTAGAAATAAATACTCCCTTCAAATGTTCTTCCTAATAGATTCTTAGGTGTTAATTTACTACAAGCACTTGAGCTGTGTCTAACATTTGGCAAATGCAAATATAATTATTGTATAAAAGAATGGATACTGAACAAAGAATACTCTTTTCGATAACTTCATCGTCAGGCTCTACAGTTATATATACATTATAGTGAATGAATGAATTAGTGTTATGAACAACATTAATGCTTAAATAACATCGAGTCAATAATAATAATAATAATATCAATGGATTACAGTTCAATAGCATCAACATAACAATAAGCTGAATGTCAGTTGAATTAAGAAAGATAATATTACAAATTCATGAATTTATAGTCTCTACTGAAGGCCAGGGCAGTAGTGTTGGCTGGACTTGTTTCTTTTGAACAAAAAGCACTGGTTGTTTGAGGCGAATTGCAATAGCCTTCGCTGTTTAGAGCATGCGGTACTTCTGTGTTTTTAGCATTTTATTTGCACTCGGTAGGTGATAGAGAAGGACTCTTCAACACTGGCTTTGTGGCCAGTTTGCACCAGGTGATCCAATATCAAACTGTTGACTTAGCCATAGTGGGAGATGTTCTTGAGCACGAAAAATCAAGTTCCTAGAGCAGCGGCCGATATAACTCGCTCCGCAAGCGCAGTTGAATTGGTAGATACAATCTGAAGTGGCTAGCCTAGGTACTTCATCTTTCAGTCAAGGAATCACCACCATCGGTCGTGTAGAGAATAAGACGTGTAATTCGCCAGCATTAAAAGTTCTTTGAGCTGATTTTCTTAATTTCTTAGTAATTATTTCACTTAGTATATCGCCCTTGTACAAAATCCAATGAAGGGTTAAATTTCTCATAACATATTTCCACTAATCCAGAAACACGTTTGCTTAATCAGATGTATGTTTCTAATCTCCTCATGGTTGTCTGATTATCGGGAGAGCCTTGAAGTCAATTGCTACAATTACATGTCAAGCGTTACATGTCTTAAGTAGAATTAAGTGAGAAAACCTTTAAAGAGCCTTAATAAGTGAGTAATTAGAATACCGTAAATAAATTGACCCAATAAACAACGACTGTCAATGGTTATCCATCATGGTGATTAACATGGGTGACTTTCACAATTTTCTTGAATATAATGGTTGAAGTACCAGTGTCTTTTATAGCATACCCATCTAAAAACACCAATATGAAACAAACTTCAAGGAGAATAATCTAATTCTGAAAAAGAACTATTCTCCACCACTTTAGGTTCTTAAATGTCAATATGTGAATATCATTCAGTCTGCCACTGAGAGATTAGCTGTTAGCTAAACAATACTTTGTCATGGTATTCTAACTTTAAATATGAAAATACTATCTTCACTCTCAGATTACGTATATTTAATACCATTCTCGCAAGTCTACATGATATATTTAATTATGGATGAAATGACAAGGTGATACACCTTAAAGTTTTAAACAAATAGTGTCTAAGTAATAATTCTTAGTTCACGCAGGTGAGTATTGTAAGTTGAAATTTAATCATCTTAGTGCGGTAGGAATCATATTTTAATACTATGCCGTTGTTAACTGTCATTATTTTTTCGTGTATTTAAAAAGGAATAATAATTTTGAAGAAATTTTCATATCCCATTAACAGGACACGTGCAATCCCCCGGGAGGACGCCAGTCAAATTTTTCCTCAGTCTAAAGGACTTGTACCGAAGTAGATTTTATTGAATAATTTCCACAGCCAAATTGAACATGTATATTCTACAAGAATCTAAATTTGATTTCTAATGTATAGTGTATCCTAAAGATTTCGAACTTTAAATAAAATGGAGGTTGCTTTAACTTCTGGAAGTAATATCTGTTTTATATGCTACAGTGAACTATTTTTTGTTGTTGTTATTATTATTATTATAAAAACCGGTGTTTAAATGTTGAAATCAATTCACATATTAATATGTTACTTAATAAAATTTTATTCTTAACATACCATAAATTGGAGATGCTTTTTAAAAACATCTTTAAAATCGTTGTGCTTTACGCACAGTTTGAATGTATCATCAAACATTTTTACTGTTGGTTTAAAAGTTTAGTTCATATAAAATCATATCGAAATAAAAGTAATCCTGAAGATAGACATTGGTTAAAGCTAAAATGTAAAATTTCGATTTACTTGTCAAACAGCTCACTAGTAATATATATGATAATATTATTGAATGAAGACATTTGATATTTTCACTCTAAAGTCAGTATCCTTGGTTGTTCCTAAATCATAGTGTTAAGTGCAGCAAGATTACCTTCAGCGTTCTATTCCTATCATCCTTAATCATTTTATTTCAAACGTACAGAATAAACCACGTGTTTTCCTCAGTTCAACAGAATATCATTTCTTTACAACATAAATTACATCTTTAAGTATTGGTTTGTTGTAGGGGATTTTGTTTGATTGCATGGAGGATTTAATCATGAGCTGACATCAGTTAGAGAACCACTGGAAAACAAGCTGGGAGTACTGGACAGCTGTTTCGTCCTAGTTTGGGACTCCTCAGCAGTACGCACCCACCGGGATTCGAACCCAGGACCTTCTGGTTACAAGGCGAGCTCGTAGACCATTGAGCCACTGGGACCCGATCCAATGGTCCTTGAATTCTAACTTCTGCCAGTTCACGACATAGCGCGACCACTTCGCAATGTCTTCTTCGTGAACTGGCAGAAGTTAGAATTCAAGGACCATTGGATCGGGTCCCAGTGGCTCAATGGTCTACGAGCTCACCTTGTAACCAGAAGGTCCTGGGTTCGAATCCCGGTGGGTGCGTACTGCTGAGGAGTCCCAAACTAGGACGAAACAGCTGTCCAGTACTCCCAGCTTGTTTTCCAGTGGTTCTCTAACTGATGTCAGCTCATGATTAAATCCTCCATGCAATAAATTACATCTGTTTATAATTTTATCGACTTTGGATTGCCATTAGACAATGTCTTCAATTGAAGAGAATCCTAGTATAATATGTTATTGTGAATTTAGATGTAGTATCGCTTTAGATCGGTACACCCTTTAACGGAAGAATATAACTGTTATTTATAAAAGGTGTCTGTAGTATGCAGCTGTAATCTGATCTGTTTGGTCACAAACAATTTATTGTACTGGGTGAATTAGATTTAAACTAAAGATGTTCTTCATTCGTTATATTAGACTTTTAAGAAGTTTGAAGTTTGAATCATTCATGTCTAGCCACACATACATTAGGGAGGACTCACCGATCTCTGCAAGTAAGGACTTCAGAGTATATTCCTAAATGGCTCCAGAAGCAAATAGAACCCCCCCCCCAGAACCAATTAATGGTGAGAACAGGAGACCTAGCTCCTCTATTGAGAAACATATAATAGAGACAGGACATAAAATTGAAGTTAACACACATCTTTTAAACCTATCTATAAAACGTTTTTGAGGCGTATCCTAAAGTTTGCGGAACCCCTAGCGATTAGAAAGTTTAAAGCACATTCATGCGTTCGAGAACAATTCGTCATCACACTAAACCTTCCTTGGTAAACTTTGTTTAGATAACATAGCAGATGTACTATTACCCCTGTTATCTGGTTTAATGATCTCCATTGTTATTTTGACCTTCAATATGTCCTAAATTTATTTTCTTACCTCTTAACCCTTTATTATTTTCATACATATATATTCCTATGACAAGTCTGTGTGTGATCAGATTGTTCGAAATGTGTTGTGGGCGCAAATACATTACACCATTCAGACAAATTACGTTTTTGTTATTGCTTTGTCTAAATTCATAAAGGGAACTAATTGTTTTAAACATATATCATGTCTTTTGACTGTATATTTTGATTGACGGATGTCACTAGAACTTGAAAGCACTTTCAATTTTAACGCATGTGTACACTATGCGATTATCCTCATGGTAAAAACATAAGTCTGTAGTTTTTGTTATGTCAAGAAAATTTACTTCAAACTATTTTCTCTCTATGCAATTTTTTCTGCAACTTTCAGTTTCTATATATGTGTATAGAATTATACTGACATTTTTTGCTATCATCAAACTGAACATTTTGTTAAATTTGAAATTTACTGATGCTCCGTAAATTTCATGCATTTATTCCCCTTGATAAATTTGAATTAAAGCATGAATAACAGTGATTTGTGCAGAATAACATGGTACCATCATTTATTTCGTTGGCTTCTCATCAGCTGCTTACAGCCTAAATAAATTTTGAGGTTTAAGTACAGAAACGTTCCGTAAATTACCGGCTTACTAGTTATAAGAACTGAAAAAGGCGCAAATCTAATTCCATATCCTGTCTTCTATGCGTTATACAAGAAATCTGGCACAATGTGTTAACTTGAGAGGAAAATTCATAGTGTTTCAGTCATTCTTGTTTCCTTAAACCAAGAGCTTTATACTTAGCTTCTGCTCAGTAAAACAAGAATGCATGCCATTATTTTCAATAATTTTATATACATTTTGGTCCATTCGCAGTTAAAGAGTCTTGAAATAAAACGTATAAATTTTGCACTAAAAATCCAGCTTCCTCTTAATTTGACAATCTCATATGATTTATGATGACAATGATGAAGATGTGGGAGAAGGTAAAACTGAAAAATGCGAGCCATAGGAATTTTGCAAGAGCACATATTCGTAGACCAAGCAAAAAAGCCAGGCTATCCGTGCTGTCACCTGTTGATAGAACGATGCTACCCAGATAAGTGAAGGAAGAAAACTGTGACAAATTTTCTCCTGATGATCGTGATTAATGCTGGTTGTTGTTACAGTTAGTCGGTTACCTTCATCACCTCCGTCTTCTCTATATTCACCTGAAGCCCTGTCTTCACTGCTTGATGCATACTGGACCTAGCTTCTCCTTATGTTGCCCATCTTTGCGTTAAGTCATCTTCGTTTTCACCGTCCCCCTCTTCTCTCTTCTATTAGCTTCCAGGTGTCCGTTGACAGCCATTCCTTGTCTTGTCTCTTCTTTCTTCCTAGAACACTTGTACACGTTTCTTCGAATATTCCCTTCAGAGGATTCCAATGTTCTTCCACCCAGATTTCCTCAGTGATGTCACATACTGTCTCTGAATTTGCTCTGATATCTATAGTGAAAACATCCCTTGTAGTTTTGTCCTTCAATTTCTGAATGCTGAACTTTGATTGTAGCCTGTCTCCAGTTTTTTAAGGGATTTTAGCTTCACCTTGAAGTAGATGATGGTCTAAGCCCACATCTGCTCCCCTTCTCAACTTTGTATCCAGCCGGCTGCATCTCCACGTCCTTGAGGTGCATTGAGATGAAATCGATTTGGTTTGTGGTATGTCCATCAGGCGAAAACAAATGTTGCTTTGTGTATATCTCTGTGTTTGTACACGCTCTCTCCAATCACCAGATCATTGAAAGCGCAGAAGTTCGCAAATAATCCGTTCTCATTCATTTCTCCTATGGCTTCTCAACCCATGATGAGTTCTCTTCCTGTATTGTTAGCCCTCATTTCGGCTGGGATTTATATCGCCCATGATTATTCTGATATCTCTATTTGGGATGTTGTCCACTACTGTTTGCAGTTATCTATAGAAATCTTCCTTCTTCTCCTGTTCTGCGTTGTTTGTAGCATTGAGGGTAGCAGTGAATAATTGTGCCCTTCCTTCTTTCCATTTGAGTTGAATCTTGCTGTCATTATCCTGCAGGATGAAATTGGTTCCCACTGATTTAGGGATTTTGCTACCGCTGGTAGCAACATGATTGCCACTTACTGCCTCAGTGTGTTCGTGGTTATCGTCTGGGTGACCAGAGTAGATTATTGACTCTCCCGTTGACAATGTTGTCAATCCATATCCATTCCATCTGCTGTCGCAGATCCTCAGTACTTCTTTACCATATCTTCTGATTTCTTCGGTTACCCGGGTATCGTTCCCGACCTCGTACATTGTACGTACACTCCACATCTCCAGATTTCATTTTTTCTTCAATAGGTTAGCTGGCTTCCGGAGGCTTTAACTAGCCTGCGTCATTTTGCGTATCCGATATATATATATATATATACTCGAATTTACTGCAATGGCATAGTTTTCACTCACTAATCAATTTTTAATCATAAATTAAGAGCACTTTACCACAAGGCAAAAATGTCGGGTTTTAAAATGATGCAAAGATCATCATACAAATGGAAATATTGATAACAATGAGTTTGTATCTAATATCCAGCTAATCTCAAGGGCCCTCCTGCAGAACAATTCCTCCCATTTTCATTGAATTTTAGCAAAAGAAAAGGTACCTATTTATATATTTTGTTAATTAAGAAATGGGTTGAACAATGAATTTCATAAACCATAGTATATGTTATCATGGTTTTAAAATGATTACTAAAATCGATTATACTATAAGGAAAAAAAAGGTAAAAAGAAGGCACTTCATTGAATCAAAAATGTAAATATACACTCATACTAAACGTATACATGCACCAATATTAACCAGGTCTAAACGATACATACTTGTCTTCATTTATTATTAGTAATCCTGTTAACGTGTTAGGTCATAGTACTAATTGGTAGAAGTTTTGAACTATTATAAACAAAAAGAGCTTCAATGGATACATTTCTAAGAATATTACTTTCAAAATGGAACAAGGATGAAAGAAACTGTATTGAAATAATTTTTTTTATTCATGCTATCAGTTTATTGCACTTACTTGTAGAGGAATGAGGTATACGAAAATCATGCTAAAATATTTGTCAGGATGAAAACGAAAGGAAAATAAGAAGTGCAACTAGTTGAAACTGTCAAGTATTTCTTTCTTCAGTTGAAATCAGCGTAACACAATTAATTATTGTCTGTTTCAGCCGGTGGAAGATCAAGTAGACTTAGTGAACTACCATTGTCTCTTAGTTGACTTCCAGTATCATAACGATTGTTAAGTCTTGGAGTTCCTAGTTGAAAACGAGTTTTGTGTGGAGATGGTGGCATTTCACTCATAACACTGAACACTGAACCTTCACGTGTAACAGAATAGTTTCTTGTTCTAGTTGGATAAAGACTTCCAGATCGTTGCCGACCATAGTTTCCGTATGTGGTTGGATTGTCTTCTTGAGAAGATAAACCGATACGTCTCTCAGCCAACTGAGCACGTAAATCTGCATCATCCACCTGTTGTTGAGCTTTACGATATTTCATTACTGCAGTCTGAGCAGCATTTTCCTGTGAACAGGGAATGTAGATAATTATTACACAATTATAAAGCTAAGGCAGTAAATTAGTAAAATCTTTACGTTACAATGTCATGCGAAAAGATGTACAGTTAGAAAATTACTTGGATTGTTGAGTGATCTCAGTCGATCAAGCTGTAAATCAAAAATCAAAATCAAAATATCCTTCAGCTAACCAGTTATTAACTGTATCTAACTAATTTGTAACAACAGAAGACAAGGGCCTGGCAACAGATCGTTTATTAAGGAAATCTACACGTATTTATACATATTTCATGTGCATTATTATAGCCTATTCAAGCAGACAAACACAGTCTTCTGATTGGTTGTTTCTCACTGAAAGTTAATCTTTCATCTCTTTGTGGCTGTTTCTTGAAGGTCAGATCGTCTATCTGCTAATTGTATCCGCCTACGCAAAGTCTGCTGTGATTGGTTGTTGGGCCAGTCTTTGATCTTGTTTTTACATGAATAATATTTGGGAAATAAACATTGACATAAATTACTGTCTACCAATTTGGCTAGCAGACAGCTCTCAACACACGATGACTACACATCTGCGATAAAGTTATTTCAACAAAAGAGTCGGTATCATTTCAGTTTTTTCATGTAAGGGTGCATCATTTTACTCTGTCAGATAGAAATTTGAACTATAGAATTACATTTTAACAAGGCTACTGGTGGTGAACTCCTACATTTGTGCTGTTTAGCTTACAAATAGTTGAAAGAAGATAAAGCGATTCTAGACTATTAGTAAAAGCATCTAACATCTCGTTAATTCGATTAACTTGTATTTATTAAGATTTGCAAATATCATCAAAAGAATGGCATAACTTCTTTTAAATCGACCAGAGCACCGCATTCATTTTACAAAAACTAAGCGCACTGGTTTAGAGCCTCGGTGAGAACATCATCACTCACTGGGAAAAACAGGTACATCCAGATGACGAGTCCCAAATAGGACGAAATGCGCATCCTGGATTCCACTGCTAGTCACCATCCACAAATTAAAATCGTTTATGTTTACAAGTTGCTAGGTAAAAACAAGGTGTACACCTACAAATACGGGTCACATCGAAATATATGTACTGCTTATTTACTAAGCATTGCTAATAACTGTTTTGCTTTATCCTCTGAAATATTATCTACTGTTTATAGTGTCATGCATCCGTCATACTTATACAACATTCATTGAAGTTTAATAAACCTCAGTTTTCTAATATAAGCTAGATAGTTCCATATTTGTTTGTTTATTAGATGTATCACACAGTGAAACAGTATTATCTACTGGACATTTACAGGCCTGTAAACCAGGTAACTCTATTAGATTTATGCAAATGGAATGAAGTGAAATACTGTTAACTGGCTAAGATTGTTTATTATAGGCAATGTTTTGTTTGAGTGAATACTTTTGGTGCTAAATTAGTATGAGGCGAATATCGATGGCTAATCCAAAACATGTTTGTTCGTCAATCAATAATGTAGGTGTTATTTCATCCTTTAATATTACTTCACCAATACATTGCTAATAACATACACGTATCTTAAATAAAAGAAACATGAAAAAATATATCCTGATTTGTCTAGAATTCTTTTCCACCTAAAATTGTAAATGTAAACAGTCATTTTACTTTATGATCTTTTGAATGATTTGTCTTACAGTGGTATTTACTTCATTCAAACTAAAGTTCACCTTATTTCGCCTTTATGATATTGTACTTTCTTAACTGTTGAGAAAATGTTATTTTCACTTTCACATTCTCCTATATAAAATTTCTAAGAACTAATATAGAAAGAAATGATGCATTGTCTGTACATGATTTACACACTGATTGATTTTTTTTTCTTGTTAACTGAATACCCTGGGAAATTCAACTGTTCGACAAATAAATACTTCGTTGAGATTTTACGTCATTGTAATCAAATGAACTTTAAGAGTATTAGCAATTAATTTTACATTGATTTCAATTAGCATGAAGAATACGTTTTAAAAAGAACTCTTTTACAATACTCTGCTTTTGCTAATTAATGATATATACATATATATATATATATGTATATATAACTTTTAAATTTATGTTTAAATTTTAATGACATACCGCTTCTTCTAACTGTCTTCTAGTCTGTTTCAATTTTGTCTGCGCTCGTTCAACCATTTCACGTAATTCATTAACCATGTGTCCAGCATCTTGTTCAGCTTGCATTGATTCTTTAAGCGATCGTTCACATTTTCTTTAATAAACAAAATATCAGTGAGTCATAATAGTAAAAATAAGACAAACAACAACTTGTGGTATATGCACATGTAAAATGAAAAAGCTGCATGTTGACAACTACATGTTTTTACGTTTAGTATTATTTTTTAAGCTTAAATAATCGGAAAAGAAATTTCTCTGTTGAACGAAAATTGCTGAATCATCATATTTTATTGACTAAAATAATTAATAACTTAAGGTATTGCAAAACTGAATGCAGTAGTTTTGAAAACACAAGAGGATCTGTAATGATTCAAAACAAGAAAATAATATATTGATCAATTAACATCAACAGTAATGAATTCTACGTTTCCAGACTGTAGGCGTTACGAACTTCCTGGAATAAGTTGAGCACCAAGTCAGATTGATTCATTATAAATTGTTTAAATTAATCCCAGTGTGTTAAGAAAATCTTGTATTAATTTTTTCTTAAACACATTGGGATTAATTTAAATAATTTATAAGGAGTAATGAATTCATTCTCTTATAATCGATAATAGAATATTGTGTAATGTTTTAGATTTCTCCTGATACCAGAAAGATATCATTAATTCAAATGTCTGAACAGAAAATTAGAGGTGTTTGCGCATAAGAGAATTCTGCGCCTTTTTTTATAAACTCGTAGTCATTAAACAAATGAAACCTAATCTTCGTATCCAGAAAGAGACCAGTACTTATTGTCCTGATAAATCTAAACTTAAAACATCAGTGTCACCTACAACGTTGCCTAGTTTACTAGCTGTTCGTGAGCCAGGGTAAAAAGAGGGGTATTGGTTGTTAGTCTAGGAACCTCACTGCATAAAAAGCAATCCGATTACTACTGAAACTTCAGAGCACAGAGAAAAATCCGCAGTAAATTTATTCTTCGGTGAGATAGGAAAGGGTTAGTCAAAGCCTTTGAGAGGCAAGTATACTCATGTGTCTTACTCTGATAACAGCAAAAGTAAGCGTGGGAAAGTTGGATTTCTGCACGAGGCTAGCAAAACTGCTCAGAATACAGAGGAAATGAGAAGCTATAGCAGTGTTAGGAATCTGTGTAAGCATATGGAATGGAACTGGACACCTGAAACTAGTAACTAGAGGGTCAATTATATATATTCCGGTCACACAGAAGACATTTTGACTGCCATGATATCACCTATATCATTAGAGGCTCTCACGTAATGAGAACTAATCTCCTCCGCAATAATTAAAGTTTAGCTCAAAATGAAGGGGAGTTACGGTCATCCAATGCTACGCTCCCGCAAACAACGCACATAAAGAGGAGGGCTTCTACGGACAATTTCAAACAGTAATATATATATATATATATATATATATATATATATATATATATATAACTTTCCAAGGAATTATGTAGATTCAGTGGAGTGCTACTTTGCTCCCCTAGGCATTTGCGTGTTTAATTAACTTCTTTACCATGGAATCTTATCAGTAATCCATCTACATTATTCATTCCGTATTAATTTATTACTTTTTAAACTGTTACTATGATTCACATTATACCGGGGATACGATTAGAAAGATTTATCTACTAATTCAAAAATATTTGGCATCCTGGTTCAGAAAGGAAGACATTAAGTCATTAAAATGTACCCTTCTATCTTACTTCGTTCAGGTTCAGAGGTTTCTTTTCCTCTTTTTGTTTCGCTTTTTTCTGTCTTAACACTTTTAGTCACAATCCTTTATAATTTATACTCTCCCTTCTAGCATCATTCAGATACTATTGCATTTTCTACACACATAGTCACCAAAAAGCCATTCTGATTCGTCATTTGTAGAATTATGTCGTTTCTGCTTAATTCATTTCACACGTTGACTAATACACAATGAGACATTAATTGCAGTTCTCATGTCTGTTGTTTATTGCATATTATCTTTGTAGTAGCCATATAACAAACATCCCAAAACCTCTAACTGACCTATCAATGTTTTCTCCCTACATTATGTAAATCTATTATAACTCACCATCAAATTCATTCTAATTTGTAATTACATTTCACCGACCATGTTTGTCATACAAACTGTTTTTATTTTGTCAATCTAGCATTTGGAGTTAATCTGATTTGAAATCTATGACAACATTCTGTATTAAAATGTTTCTACTACATATCCGGTTATCATCATAATTGGTGACTATATACAAGTGTTGGTTTGCAGGGATTTGATTGGTTTCAGGATTTCACCATGAACAGAAATCGGTTAGAGACCCATTGGAAAAACTTCAAGGAGTACTGTACAGCTGTTTCGTCTCAATTTGGGACCCTTCATCAGTATGCATCCACTGAGGTTCTATCCCAGGATATTCTGGTTACAAGGAGACCTCATAGACCATTAATATTTATTTTTTAATATTTTATTTTATAACTGTAAGATGCTAAAGATAATGTGTCGAAAAGAGTATTCTTCGTTCCGATAGATTTTTGTTTTCAGCATTCTGTTTTTTTCATTTATAGTTTACCTACTGTAAAGTTTTAACAATAAGTTCATATGAAAGCAAATTATCTTAAAATTATCTATAACTGTCTTTCTTCTCCTCTTTTTTATCATTCACTTAAAATACTACACTATTCTTTAGTGTATATGTTATAATCTCAAAAAAAAAGAAATTTCTAAATCTTTATGGAAGTGTTCTGCTTCTAGACTTTTTTATACATTTTCTGATATTAGAGGTTAAAAAACATCTTATTGCACCTATGAAAGCATTAGTAAGATAACCTTATTGCTTTCAGTGAGAATGTGAATTTGTCCGTCCGTTTCTCTAACAATTGATATATATATTAGAGATGTCTGGTGTTTTTATAAGTTTTGACAGATTGACAAAGAGGTATCTAAACAGAATGAATACATCCAATTCAAAAACATCTTTGCTTAATTCTTAAACTAATTAGTTTAACAGACATAGTACAAAAGCATTCTACTGAAAGAAAGTAAAGAAGCAGTAAACTTAGCTGAACAGTTTAAATGAATGTAGCCATCTAAATAGTTAAACACAAGTCTTTATTTACCTCAACTGACTTTGTGCCTCCCTTGATTTTTTCGACTCTTCTTCCAGTGCCAATTGTAACTCTCTAACTTTAATCTCAGCTTGATTTTTAGCATCATCTGCTTCACGTTCTGCTGTATCAGCAGCTCTTCGGCTTTCTAAAATTTTTGCATTGCACTCTTTCAATTCTGCTTCCAAGTGTCTCCTTGCTGTATCTGCTCTACGAGAGGATTCTTGTTCAGTTTGAAGTTCTTGAGCTAAACGAGTAACTTCATTCTGAAGACGATCTGCTCTTTCTATTGCCACCTATAAAGACAGATGAGATTACACTGAGTTTATGTTATAAATAAAGTTTGTTATAGGAAAATAAGAAGAAAAAGCATATAAATTTCACATGTTAAGTTTCTGATATATTTCTGAACACTCAGTGTCAGGTGAATATCAACAATTTGTCTCATACTAATTAAAAGTACTGGAATGAAGCACCCATTTCATGATCTTGACGTGTGAAATAATGCCTACTTTAGAGTAAATACTCTACAGTGTTATAGATGAATCTACTAGCTACAGTAATATTTAAGGTCTAAATCAATACAAAAGCGAAATTAGTTTACTGTCTAAACACCTCGTAGTGATGAGTAGCTGAAATGCATCCTCCTTTGGTTTTGGAGATAGTATTCTTTTTTAAGGAACGTAGTTTAAAGAAATATTATCTCAAGATTAGAAATCTTGTGTATCAATGAAGGATATGGAATACTTCAAGATTCATTTTCAGCTTAAGAAGCCACATTACTAAGTCACGGTTTTAAATGATGCTTTAAATAACGGTAAAAGCTGTTAAGATCAGTTAACCGTTGGAAAACAGGGAAGTACTGGAAACTTGTCCTAGTTTGGAAATCCTTAGCAGTACACACCCACCTAAATTCGAAATCAAGAGCTTTCAGTGTACTGCTGATGGGTCCCAAACTAAGACTAGATAGCTGTCCAGAAATGATTGATTCTTCGGTTCCCTAACCGAAATGACCAAACCTGTAACTAACCGAATCCCTATAAACAAACACTTGAAAAGTGTTTTAAGCTGAAGATTACCACCAATGAATGGTAGTTGGGAAGTGTTCATTCTTAATACTCGCTAAGGTACTACACAAAGCTCTATTTTATTCTTAATTTTAGAGCAACAAAAGTATCCAAGTATTGGTTTGTAGGGATTTGGTTGATTGGTTACAGGATTTCATCATGAGCTGACATTGGTTAGAGAACCATTGGAAAACCTAAGAGTACTGGACAACTGTTTCGTCCTAGTTTGGGACTCTTCATTAGTACGCACCCACCCGGGGTTCGGACCCAGGACCTTCTGGTTACAAGGTGAGCTCGTATACCATTAAGCCACTGGGACCCGATCCAATGGGCTAGCGGTTGCGCTATATCATGAATTGGCAGAAGTTAGAATTCATGGGCCATTGGATTGGGTCCCAGTGGGTTAATGGTATACGAGCTTGCCTTGTATCCAGAAGGTCTTGGGTTCGAACCCCAGTGGGTGCGTACTGCTGGAGAGTCCCAAACTAGGACGAAACAGGTGGCTGTCCAGTACTCCCAGGTTTTCAAATGGCTCTCTAACCAATGTTAGCTCATGATGAAAATCTTGTAACCAAACAAAAGTACTGCTATGATACGTTTCCATAAATTAGTAATTTTGTTTCGAAAATGTACACAAACTGCCTGGGAATGTGTAAGTGATAACTGTTTGCACGAAAGTGTTTCTTATATCTATACTAAAAAAACAGTGATTGTTTTGTAATTATTCTGTTTCATTGATAAACAACAACATCACGCAGTAACCTAGTAGCTTTTGAAGAGACCTTACATCGTGTTAGAATGAATGACTGTAAGTTTATTCATAACAATATAGACTAAACTTTCTTCATCTAAATATTGATGCACAACGTCTAAACAAGCTTTTAAAATCAAAGCACATTTGTCTAAATACAATTCTAAGCAAGAAAAACAGTTACATCATAATATTTATGGCTTAAAAACAGCAACTACCGATTCCTTTGACATTTTTACTGAAGAAAAGCTATTCACTATCGCATACAATATATTCTTAGTTCTGTTAAAAAAAATCGGTGTTTAGCCGAAAAGTCTGTCATAGAATCATACTTCTTAATGTGTGCAGTAAATCCCATTCATAAGTTTCAGTTCTTGTGCATTCCTCCCCCACCCCCGTTATCCATTTTTTTCTGTGCTTTCTAGTTTAAGCAATATTAATCATAACATTCTATGCTGTTACAACTTAAAATGTTTTGTCGATTTCTCCACATATTTAGATGGATGTAAACTGCTTATGATTGTTTAGTATTTTTGTTACTGTTTGTATGGTGCTATCTTAGGCGCCTTAAATATTGACTATATTATAGCGAAAGATTAACTTCATTCATAATATCTGCTGTCTAGTGGATGCCATTTTGTGCCAGCTGCTCACCATCCAATGTAAAACATGGCCTTAACTGAATAAATAATTTTCTTTCTTCCTGTTTTATCGACTGATCATCACTCATCTCAATACAATCAGGTTTAATATATAAGTACAAGGTGTTCAAATATTTCGAAAGCTGGTGATAATCTAATCTTACACTTGCCACCGTAGTCTACATAAAATGTATTCACTAGGTATTTCGCTGTTGTTATTAAAAATCTAACTTTGTTGTTGCAAAAATCTAAATAAAGTCCATGGAGAAGAATATTATCCTTTTTATAATGATTTTTGATTCATTATGGGTGTGTATTTAACAGTCTAATGTAATTGAAGCGAGAAGTTCCGAAGGGAAACTCACATCCTTAGCACCTGTTACATCATCAAGATCCCCTTGAAGTATAGCTATCTGACCTTCGAGTTTTCGTCTTTCAGCGGTCAAATTATTTATTTGTATGGTTAAACCACCGAACTTGGACATATTTTCTGAAGATTCTTCCTCGAGTTTTCTTTTCAATCGTTCTGTGATTTCCAATTGACTTCTTAAACTGTCTACTTCATTTGATAGAGCAGATCGACGATTTTCACATATCTGTAAGGAAGTATGCCCGTATTTATGTCAAGATTGAATATGATAAGATCAAAAATAATTTAATGTCACTACAAAAAATGCATAATACATTCACATAAAGTAAAGAAGCAAAAAATTAGTACACTGAAGTGTTACATCTGAGTATTACCTATGATTATTAAAGTGAAATGATAAGGTAATTAGCGTCTGGGTCTGGTAACTCATCTGGTAGTTTTACAGACTAGCGATTCCGAGACTGCTGTTACAAATCTTGCTACCAGCCAAACTTTCACTCTACTTATAATTATCACTCATTATAAACAAATTAGTTTGCCAAACTACTGACATCTTAGAGAGTTTCATCATTTTTATTTGTCTTATTGCTATTTTTATTCCTTTTACTTTCAGGAACTAACAGATATATTTAGCTTCGAGAATAAATCGTCCCCGTCTAATGTAAACGTGTTTATTCTGAACCAAACTTACACAATTTGGAGCCTGTGTTATTTAAAATACCTTACTTTGCTTCTAAAGTGTGTATGCCATACATATTTTATTATCATATCACAACATATTCACAGCATCTTCACACATGTAAACTCAGCGGTATATGGGATCCAGTTCACTTTGAAATAAGGAAATTAACTAGATAAACAGACTTACTGAAATACAATTTAAAGGTGAAAAAAATTGAGTTGTGTACTTAAATATCGACAGAAAATTACACAGTCTTAATAAGTATTTAGAAGATAAATCGTCTCATGTGATATCACTGAAAGGGAGTAGATTCAAACTTTTAAGTGGTCAACCTAAGTGTCTGATTACTAGTCTGAAACAATAAAACACAAAGAAAATATTGTTTTCAGTACCTGCACTGAAATTTTGAGGAGATAAGTTTTAATGCTGAAAGTGAAAATTTCAGCACTGAAATGAACTCAGCTAGGAGGGAAAGAGGTAACTTCATTCACTCAATTATCTAGGGAACATTGTCTCAACTAGGGGCAGTCGGAACAGACGAGGATGTCAAACCGAGCGACAATCGGGAAGGCGAGCGAGAAACACATTCATCAACCTGAAACAACCAATCTGGAAATCTTCGTCACTCAGCCAGCATCAACAACAAAATTCAGTCGGATCTCCAATACAAACGTCAAATCAGTCAGCTCTTCTATACGGATCCGAAACTTGACGGGTGGGTCACAAAGAATATTTCCAATAGCCTGTTGCAGACCTTTATCAACAACTGTCTTCGCTGGATCTATACTGAAGATCAGATGGCCGGCTGGGCCGGAAAGAATCACCAACAAGAAACTATGGCTGGGAACAAACAAAACAAGAACCAATCGCCAACCAACAAATATGCAGGAGAAAGTGGAGATAGATTGGACAGTCGCTGGGGAGGCTGGTTGGCAACATCGCGCGTCAGGCCATTGCTCGAGTGGAACTCAAAAGGGAAGCGGCGAGTGGGTCGTCCAAGGGTAATATGGAGGAGATCGTGTGAAGAGGAGTTAAAAGAGTATGGACTAACTAACGTGGATGCAGGTGAAAAGTACAGCAGAAGACAGAAGCAAGTGAAGACGTGCAGTTGAAGCCCTATGTTCCACTAGGAATCCAAGGGAACAATAATAATAATAATATAGGAGGGAATCCAAAAGAAGGGACGTCAGGAGTTTAAGGTATAGTCTTTACTAGGACTCCGTTGACTTGGAATATGCAGACGATATTGTCCTTCTAGGCGAAGACGCTGACGAAATGCAGAGTCTTCTAAACACCTTGAGCCGCAATCTACGAATGTTTAGAATGCGATTCGCTCCCGCCAAATGCAAGATGATGTTACAGGACTGGACTACATCGACGCCTAGTTTAAAAATAGGAAGTGAAGTGGTAGAGCACGTTGACCGCTTCACTTATTTGGGAAGTACCATCAGCCCCAACGGGTTGATCTCTGACGAAATCTCAGCACGAATACAAGGGGCTCGTTTCGCATTTGTCAGTCTACGCCGACTCTGGCGTAGACGAGATGTTCGACTATCGACCAAAGGGCGGGTGTACTGCTCATCAGTCCGCTCCGTCCTCCTTTATGGTTGTGAGCGAGACCTGGCCACTGAGAGTGGAAGACATGAAAAGCCTGGCTAGGTGTTTTTGATCATAGGTGCCTGCGTTCTATTTCCCGTGTAAAGTGGTATAATAAGGTGAGGAACATTGAGGTTAGGCGTCGAGTTCTAGGTAAACAGGGGAAATCTATCGACGAAGTCGTGAAGTTACAAAGACTGAGATTGTTAGGACATGTGTTACGTATGCGAAGCCATCGCCTCCCTCGACGAGCAATGTTAGCGGATATAGGGTCAGGCTGGAAAAAAGCTAGCGGCAGTCAAACAAAAACCTGGCACCCGTCAATGAAATCCACAACAGTTGGTCTAAGCCACGTAGGAAGGTGTAGACTTCCAGGCTGGGGTCCTCGGGACGGTAAAAGTCTATGGTTGGAAACAATTGGTGACATGGCTCAAAATCGTTCTCAGTGGCTGGCGCAGATGCATCCACTCCTTGTGACTTATGATCTCCAATGAAACTGTTTTGTTCTTCGTTATTACTCCTCCTTTGTCTCACACCTCTGCTCACTGTTTCTATTATGCTTTTCTTGTACTTTCTTCTCTTGCTTCGCGTGCTACACGGAGTGTGGCGACTTGAACTTCCGCACGTTTGTGCAAAGTTCTATGTCGAAAACAGACAGACAGACAGGACTCCGCAGGTCCAAAAACTCCACCAAACATAATGCTATGACTCTGATAATGATTACATAGATCAAACAACTTTACCTTTACTGTATATTTCAAAATGTTTGTACACTTACTATTTTTACCTTGGATAAAAAAATACATCTTACCTAAATACATTTTCTTATTCGTTTTTTTCGTTTTTGCAAAAGGAATCCCCCCACCTTTTCATATTTCTGTGACATCTTTACTTGAACGTATGTTTATGTTAACTGTCCACGCACTTCAGTATTACACAATCTTATGATTTGTTTGCTAAGCTTCTATCTATTGCCTTTCTGAACACTAGTTTGTACAACCAAGCCACTTTTTTCTTATTCTTATCTTGACATATCCATCCATATAAATTGTAAATATTACCGTGATCTTATTTAGTTGCACAATTCGCAAATTTGTTGTCAACCAGCTGACAAATTGCAAAGTTAAGCTTATATTTAAATATAGATTTGCCTATTTTTAATATGACTTTAAGAAACCTGAATGAAAAAAGTATCAGTTCTAGCTTTCACCATAATAATAATAATAATAATAATCTTTAACATTTTGATAGCTTGAATTATTTTTTTTTCAAATGACCAGTTTTGTAAATTATGCTTTCCAGTAGAAGTAATAGATTAAAGACACCACATTGTAATGAAAATAAAATATCTTATCAGTTTATTACTGTATTTTTTCTGGTTTGTTCTCTCTGTAGAAGTGTAACTTTTGTCTTTCAAAGTTTTTGCAAACGTGATAAGATAAGTGCTATTTCATGATCTTTCCTTGGTTAGTCCCTGGGTGACAGTGCAAAGTGTATTAAATTGAATAAATAAGCACTGATTGCATTTCCTTTAGTTATGAAAAAGTGCAAGTGGACGTGATAACAGAAATGGATGTTATGCCTCTATCCTACTTATTTTATTACCTTAATATAGTCATAAATTTTTAAACAAGTGAAGCGTATGGCAATCATTTCCCTCCTAAGAATTTTATATTCCTATTCATTTCTAACAGATTCTTTGTATTCATATTTTAATGAAACTTGGAATGAAGGTGTGATCTATCTTTATACAAACCAATAAGTTACCGTACTATTAATAAATGATTTTGACCACAAAAACTGTCAAGCGAATCAATATCTGTTAATGTATAAAAATGCTGACAGTTTTTAAACACACAGAGTATTACTGCTACGGACTGAAGCATATATAAAGACTAAAATTGTTCACCAACCTACCTGTAAAGTGGTAGCAGTTTCAGAAACTAAATTATTCAATTCAGTAATTTCCATTTCTAACTGACATATATGTGCTTCCGCTTCTTCATGAGCTTTAGTTGTTTCCAAATGAGCGTTTTTCTCCTCATCTAATTGAGTTTGCAAACCACTTATCATTCCTTCAAATTTCTTTTTTATTCTATCCACCTCATTTTGATTTTTGATTTCCATGTCAGCAATCGCTGCTTTGAGATTCTCAATATTACGCTGACTTGAACGTCTTAAAGAAAATATACGGAGAGGGTGTTGTTTAGAGTCGGCAAACTTTGAGAATTAACAAATACACACAAATATCTTTTGTGGGATAAGTAATGGAATACTGACTTTTGTTATCTCAGCTATGTGCCTAAAATTAACTGAATAATTTAGATTATGTCAACAAGATTTTTGTGAATTTAACATTTGTACCAATATTACTCTAGTGAACTATTATTAACTTTACCTGAAGCTTTCCAATTCTTCTTCTTTGTCTCGTGATTGACGTTCGAATTCACTTCTCAGGGTACTCAGAGCAGAACAGGATGCTTGGTATCGAGTCTGAAAGGCAAACGAAGATTTCATATAGGTTTCATAAGGAAGTAATCTTCACTGAAACTTACCGAACAATTCAATAAGTAGAAAAGAAGCACTAGCAAATGTTACGAAAAAAGAAGAAAAATTTCTTCAAAGTTCATTAAACAAAACAGTTGTGTTAACGATTTACACGTTATTTTACACATTCTGTCCTATGATCTAACCTTACTTCAAATAATAATAATTATTATTATAATTATATTTTAATAGTTTACACACAATGATAAGTTTTGTTATTGGTAATATTTCGAGCAAAATTACTGCCCGTGTTCACACCACTGTTGGAATTGTTTTATTCACACATTTATGATTTGTACTCATATACTCACATACTGATACTCATGTACTCACATACTGATAACCTTACTTCTTGAAAATTTTAATTGCGTGATAATAAAAATCTGACAAATGACTTAAGATGGTGACCGATCGTGCTTTAAAACTTATAGTTGTAACTTCAAAAAGGTGAAGGAAATCACCTGACTGTTGATCATCTTACAGGATTCAAAGATATTTTTTAATTTCTGGAGTTATCAAAATGCTATGCGATTGCAGTATTCAAAATATTCATACCCCTGAGATACTTTTGAACTTCTCTTTACAGTAGACAAAATATTGTCAAAAGAGAGGCCCGGATTCCACCATACTGACTCTATAGCCTCCCCAATATTAGCATACCCTTAATAATACCCAGATTAATAAAGGCACTATGCTACACCTAAGGCTGTTCAAGGATGTATTTAGGTAAATGGGATAATGGGAAATAATAAGAGTAGAAAATCACAGTAAAATATAATTATTCGTAGTTATTTTCTTCTAAATATTAGCTGTAAACTTTAAAAAATTTATCAAACAGGATGAATCATCTGAAGCTTCAGTGGTTCTACAAATTTCTTCTCTCATCCGGTACAAATTGACTGACATTTAAAATCTATAGTCTGTAAACAGTTCAGGAGAAATAACTACAAAAGTAATGCCGCATAAAATTGCGTTTCTCAAATGATGTTTTTTCCCAAATAAGCTTTGAAGCTTTCAAGTAAACGAAAAGCTTCAGAAAACCAAAACAAATAACTATCTATTTACTTCTATGGGTAAACTTTAGAAAATAAAAAATAACACCATCTTCATCATATTATCAATAACCTTGTTTTCCTTATTACCTATATATCTATTCACCAATAGAAACAATCAATAGAAGTTTAACACACCATTGATATATTTCATTTAAAGTGAGATTTCCGTTAGTTTACACGAAAACAAACTAGCACACATTGATAGGGGTATACAGATTAAGAAATATATCTTATTCGATCTGTTGTTATTGATGCAAAAGATTTGGTAATTTCCCATATTATTTCTAAGGTATATTATTTGCTGGAGTATCTTTGTCCCACATAACTCCATAATGAAATCCAGTGAGTTCGTATTTCTCCAAAACAAAGAGGCAATTCGTATTTCGAGCCGTAGTAACTTAATTTTAGGAAATTCTAACAAAAAATAGATGTTACATTGATATAATTGAATCATTAACCATTTATCTTTCAAACATTGGTTAAAATATTATAATACATATATAGGAGGCTTACTTCACATTCATGTAATGCATCTTCTGTGTCTTTCAGTGTACTGTCAAGATTATCTCTTTCTGATTCTAATCTCGCTCGAGAGCTTTCTAAATCAGTAATCTGTCTACTGACAACTGATAAACGCTCTTTTGTTTCTTTCAATTTATCTGAAATAACAAAGTGAATACAGTTAGGGGCTTTATATAACACTAAAATAATGAACTTAATAGAATCGCGCATTATTGTTGTTGGCCATATTTTCTAAATGAATCCCATTTCCTACAAGTTTATAATCAAAATGTCTAACCGAAATTGACAATTATTCCCCGGTAGATTCCATCATGAATCGTCAAGAATTAGATAACCACTGAAAACTCAGGAACACCAGAAAGCTTCTTTGGCTTAGTTTGGTAAGCTTCAACAACACGCAATCATTACCCAACAGGGATTAAAAGAGAAACTTCAGGCAATGAAAGAATGGAATTGGAAGGAAATCGAATGGCCTAAGAATTCTGATTTCTGTCAGTTCACTGTATACGGATCTAACCAAGAAATGTCATTTTCAGTTATCTGTCCTGAAAATCGAAATGATGCACGCCTCCGGACTTCTCGTTAACACTGCAGCAGTTTGTTCGTGATGAAACCAATCGAACCATTGCAAACCAGGGCTTGAGAATAATATCTATTAGTTTAATCGCTTTTAGGATGCGAACTCAACGTATCAGTGCTTTTCAGGCTTTTTGTACTTAGCACTTGTGTAGGTAAATTTTTTAAAACTGTTCATAATAAGAATAGTCAATGCAGTGAATACTAGTTTAAGACTGTAACGTGATCAATTTAAATACAGTAACATTCAAAATAATTCATTATTTTATGAGACAATAGCACTAATTGAAAACAGATGTTTGGTATTGTAATTGCTTAACATTAGCCGTTAATACTTAAGGTACAGATAGTGCTACTAATGTTAACTAATTATTTTAAGTCCAGATAGGTAATATTCTATTTCTCCTTTTAAACAGACATATAATGCAGAATATATGTGTTCCTTAATGGACAGAAGATGCATTTTAAGTTGGAGAATGAGCAGGCTTTTGTAGGCTTATTGACAACACATGTCTAATGTGCAGATTTATGACAATAGAAACAATAATTGTATAACAAAAAAAAAGCAGCAGACATAACTACTTAGATAAAGTAAGAAAAAAAGTTGGAGTGGAGTATACCAGAGAAATGTTGAAAGTAATAACTTCCGTTTTAATTTTATGTGGTAAACAGGAATGAAAGTGTAGTGGTTAGGATTATATCTTACCGTATAAAAAATGTCTGACTGATTATTTGTAAGATGAGCTGAAGATGTTAAAAAAAGTTGCTACGTTCATACTTATAAAATATATAACTAAGTTATTGTAGCTGAAATCATAATCAAAACATTATACCTCTTAATCACCAAAGCAATGCACAAACAATCAATTTACTCATAAATTTAGTAAAACAATGTCTCGTGTATATCATTTTCATTCCTGTGTACAACTTTTTATGCATATGTTATAAACTAATGTATAGAAGAAATACAGACGGGAGACGATGTCACATATTTTAATACTGTGTCGAAGAATCTGCAGCTAGGGGAACAGACGATATTCAGTGCCACAGTTATTAAGATTTTGATGAATGCCAAAGATAAACTAAATACTTCATAATATTTAACAATCCAAGCATGTTCTTCTCTAGGAAAATACTGAAAACTGAAAATAGGTAGGTAGTACCAGAGAAATAAGTGGCGATCTAGCATTTCTTGGTTAATACTTTTGTTAGGTGTTTTCGAAATCTACATACATAACATAGATTTTACATACTGGGTCGAAATAATTCACACTTCCACTTTTCGTCTATTGATATTCATTCACTTATGCATTTAGTGAATTTACGTAGACAATTCTATTTTTGAAATCTCTGCCAATTATAGTTTCAATTCTCATTATTCTTCACTCTATTGAGAAATTCGACTGAATAAGGTGCAAAACTACTACAATTTAATTAGATTTAATCTTACTCTAGTAACTCTGTAGTTGTTCAGTTTAAGTATTGATGAAAACTGTAACTTCTGTATGTTTTCTCGCGATGAAATTCAACGAACTGCTGTGTAATGTACCCTTGTATTGCATGAATAAGTGCTAAGCAAAGAATAAATTACAATCAGGTACCATTTATCAAAATAAATGTAACAAAATTATGTTTCGTGTGAATTTAAAAACCTAGATAAAATCTATTTTGATAAAGTCTCACAGTGTTATACAGTATTATTTACCGATGACTTTTCAAGCACAATTTATTGCTCATAATCATACCAAGGTACTAACATAACTTTCTGACTTGGTTTACATATACGAGTAAAAATACAGTAAATATTAATGAATAACACTGTGAGACTTTATCAAAATAAATTTCATCCATTCTGGAATTATACACTACCACGGTGTCCAAGTTTTATTCCTATATTAACAAATCTAAAAGCGTCACATAGGAATTCATTTTATTTGCATTTCATAACGTCAAAAACTGAACTGCGTTGTGCTGCTGAAGTTTTTTTCCCAGGTCTTTGTTTAGGAGAATGCCTACAACAAAAATATGGAGCTACTTTGCCTATTACTCCATCATTTCATTGAACATGAATTCCTGTAGGAAGGATTATTTCCCTAAGCTGTCTAATGCATAAGTTTTAGGCTGAAAAAAAGGCAGAAATGCATTAAGGTTAAGAATAGTTGTAAAGAATAAGGTCATACCAACATTGTCCATTTAGAACAAAATTTCTATTGAACATTTAACTCAGTATTTCGATTTTTACTTCAAACATTTCGTAACATTTAGATATTTTATAGTACTATTCAGCTTACTTCATGTTTTCTTTTTTTTTTAAGTATAAGTTATCGCTAGTCTTAAAAATTTATTATGGCTCCGATTGTTTTTTTTCACATATATTGATTTTGTGCTACAACGGTAGAAAATTCAAACCGACACAAATATGATCACTACATGTGTATTTGGATGCAATTATTACACTCGCTGAACTTGAACAGCTTCATATGTACACAATATTGCACAGAAATAAGGGATTTATAGGTTGGGTTTTGTGATGGATATTTTTAAGAACAGAATAACGGGATATTTTAGAATTATCGTAAGGATTTTATGAAAATAAAAATATTTTCACTAACAATAAGAACCAACAGGCAGCGTTAATTTTTACCACCGATTTTTATAAGAACAAATGTAACCAAGCAATCAAATAAAATTCCCTACAAAAAACCAATACTTGAAAATTAATCTGATGCTTACTAGCGACTGGCTCTATTCAGGCAGTTAACCTGGCTTTCTAGTCAGAAGCCGTGACCAGTAGTGTGCAACAGGTTGAAGGTGAATCAGTAACTCATCAGAGAAGACATTGAGAAGTGGTCGCGCTATGTCATGCATCAGCAGAAGTTAGAATTCATGTGCTGACCATTAGATCGGGTCCCAGTGGCTTAATGACCTACGAACCTGCCTTGTAGTCAGAAGGTGCTGGGTTAAAATCCCGGTGGTGGATGTGTACTGATGAAGAGTCCCAAACTAGGCTGACGAAACAGCTGTCCACTACTCTCAGCTTGTTTTCCAATGTTCCTCTAATTGATGTTAGCTCATGATGAAATTCTCCAGCCAATCAAACAAAATCCCTACAAAACCAATACCTGAAAATGTAACACTCATTTTTAAGCAGTGCTTTGGACTTATATGATATTAAAACTGGTTTTTATTACAAAAATTGTGCGAAATATGAATATTTACTTTGTGTACAACTAGTGGATGACTCAAACATTATGACTCTTACAAATGAATGCTTCTTGAAACCACAGATATAATGCCATACTCACTTCATGTACATTTTAGTCTTTCTGCAGCTGAAGATAAGCCTCAAGATAAAGTAATTAATAATCACATTGAATGTAAAGATTTGACAAAAATATAATTTTAATAAGTTAATATGAATGAATAAGGTGTAATGTATTACCTGCATTTTGCTTATTCTCTTTTTCAAGAACTGTAACACGCTCTTCTAACTCAGATTTAACAGCTCTTACTTGAATTAAATCTCTTTGCAGTAAACCGGATTTTGTTCGTAAATTACTTTCTTCTGCTTGAGTCTCTTCTAATACTTGTTCAAGTTCAGTCTTCTGAGATTCTAGACTTTTAAT
The DNA here is from genome assembly GCA_944472135.2 of Trichobilharzia regenti. NCBI lineage: Eukaryota > Metazoa > Platyhelminthes > Trematoda > Strigeidida > Schistosomatidae > Trichobilharzia > Trichobilharzia regenti. The sequence goes on along the minus strand of OX235262.1, from coordinate 115,454,365 downwards.
AGTTTGAAGTTGTTCAGCACATTCAGCATACATCTAGAAGACAAAAAAAATAAACTGTTCATACACTTAGATTATGAGATCTCAGACTACAACAAAAAATATATGGCATGTAATTCCTAGTTTCATTACGGTAAATTGAACAGCACACAAACAATAGCAATTACGCCATCATGGCATTATGAACTGTGGTTGGAATACTACTAGCATTAGTAAATAAGTTAGGAAACATCTACGTCTTTAAAAAAGGATAGGATTACTTTTCATGATCACGGATATCCGCCTGGATTAATTGACAGAAACATGAGGGAAGAAACTCCTTCTCTGAAGGGCACAACTGTTTCTAAGAAAACTCTCTTCATGAACTTAGAGGTGATATTGAAGCAGAAATTCTAAGAAACCACCTTTCCATTTCAAGCAGCTAACTTTCAAACCACTTTTTCTTGGAGACGACTAATCCAGGAATGCTTTAGGAGAAATATATCTCTTTTGCCCCCCTTAAAGTGTATTTATCAGTTTACTTGTTCTTGAGGAACAAAGAATATCGGGCCTAAATAGCGTCAGATCTACGAACGTATTTTAGAACACTGTCTAGCCTGGCTAGTCAGAGGAGAAAAATCACACTAGTAGTTATATACTTTAACACCTTGTCAATTACGGACATCAGGCACCTACATATGACTGCTTCGGATCACTGACTATTCGGGACTGGAAACCTGATCTCTGGGTTTGAAAGCACTACATTCACTTACTCGCCTTACCCTGGCTAGAGTAACGTACTAACCATGATTCGGTCACATTTTATTGTTTTAATTTATTATTATTACTGTCACTATTGTTTTTTACTAATAAAATTGCATTTTTCATACAGATTTTATATATATGGTATATAATGACATAATACATTTTCATAGTTTCTCAGTAGCTGCGTTACTACTGACTTATTAACTATATTTTAATTAAATGAGATAAAAGTATATAATAATAACCATATACATTTTCGTAGACGAAATCGTCCAATATTGGCAAAGGCTGAAATATGTTATTTTTTTGTATACAGCGTAAGATGCATGTGATTAGTCTGGAGTTCTATCACCTTTAGCAATAGTGTACTGAAATTATATGGAATAACTAAGAAATAATCGTTGGTACTGATTTTGTAACCAAAGAATAATAAGTTTCTTTCAATGAATTAAGCCAGATTTCAATTACCGCTTCAAGCATTTGAAATTTCCTTTTGATTCACTAACCACTTAGAAACGTGGTTCCGTCTTTGTATTTCCACAGCTGCAGGTGGACTTCAGAATTCTAAAGCTATAATTGTCTGGCCTTTGTACAAGGACAATCAATGAATCTACTCAGGTCTGCTTAGAAATCTCTCTAATTCTTTATGATGACCTTGAAAGTTGCTTTTGTATATCTTAACACCTCTTAGTTTTCAGAAAATAATATCCTCACATATACATTTGTATTTAAACCTACGAATAAATTATCACTCAATATTTTTAGATTATGCTGATTAGTTGACAAATGCATTTTATTTGTGGATCAATACTAGAAAATATTCATATATAGCAAGACAGTAATGATACTGACTAATATGATATGACCTCTGGTTATTTTCCTTGCTTTCCTGACTCCTGTTTGTGTTATCAAACAGAATACATACTGTAATAACAAAAGAGAAACTGTACTAAATTCTCAACTCGAACTGCATGAATGACAAGTGATAAGTGTGACGCAAACATATTTTTTACATCTCATCTGCTAGTGTTCTGTCTAATTCTTATCTACTTACTTTATTGTTGGCTTCTAGAAATCTTTTTTCAGGTTATTTGTTGATATGTTTATTTGTTCCCTTCAAAAGGAGCAGTTAAGGCCAACTGAAAAATTCAAATTTTTTTAGTTTTAGTCAAGTAGTATTTTAAGTTATCTCTTTTTTCATTTAAAAATGGGTTAATTATTTGGGTTTCGCTAATTATGTACTACATGGATGAACAGATATCTGAGTTATTTTATTACTCTTATGCCATTTCATGGAATTAATTTTGTGGCAGTTAAGTCTTAAAACTATTGATTTCAATCCCCCAAGAATTTATTGCACATTTTCTAGAATATGCATTCTACCATTCTGTAAATGGTTAACTCCTGAAGAGTTTTATCAATGCTCCTAATTGAGTTAATTTTATTTCAGTCAAATCATTTATCTCAAACAATTGATTCTTGTAATACTGATAACGTAAAATTATACATTTCGTATCTTACTTCCAAAATACAAACATACCCAACTGAATTAAAGATATAAGGGCAGTGAAATTATAGCTTTACTTTTCTCTTCACTATTAATCAGTCGCCCTACAAATCAGAGGTTTGAATATTTATTAATTATGCATCGAAATAAATCGAATTTCACGGCAAACTACTTATGTATTTAGATAAGAGCAAACAGGTTGATCATCCGACGGAAAAAACATAATATTGTTCATTTTTCTTTTCCTTGACGTTCCCAGTGGAACATAGGGTTTCAACCCTCCAGCTTGAAGTTTCTGTAGCAGTGTTTATTTTTACAGGATAGGGTTGCTAGCCTCATGGCCAACCTTTCCTCTTCACCAACTTTTACTTCTGGCTGAGTGATGTAAAGGAGTTCGCCGGCCAGGGATCGAACCCCGGACCATGTGCTTGGTCGGCGAGCATCCTAACCGCTATACCACCGACGCACATTGTATATTACAATATATAAAATTCTCCATAGAGAAAACATTTATATGAATGTTTAACTCACGTTATCCAGCTGGGTCTGAATCTCTTGGCATTGATTGGCTAGTTGGTTTTTCGTACGCTCTAGACTAACGACTCTACCACGTTCAAGTTCATAAGATTCTGTTAGCTCATTGATACGATTGTTTAAACGTCGTCTAATAAAGAGATAAGTTATATATGTCACGAATAGATGAAATCAAATAAGATACTTCACTGTTTCTTGCAGATTAAAAATACATTTTCTCAGTTAAATTAGAGTTATGTAACAAAGAATACTTCCTGCATCTGCTAAGAAACATTTATTCTGTAAGTCAAACCATTACTGTGCCTAGAGAACAAATCTTGAAGTTTCAGTTTGCAAGAACTTGACTGATTTTAAGATAGCTTTCATTATGAATTAACAACTGCTCTATAACCTCTGAAAACCATGTAGTCGAGAACCAGAATGAAATATATGTTCAGCACTTTCTGGCTTTTTTCACTGATCTACTGACTCACGTCGGCTAGTAATAGAATTTGTCTTGGAATCCAATAAATACGTTAGTTTAGTCTGAGTCTTGATGTTTCTATTGAATCACACATTTTGACATATTTAAACATACTTTGATTCATGTTTAACAAAACATATTTGACAATAAAACTAATGGATTATAGGAGTGGAAACTATGATGGGGGTTAATAAACATAATTCTTCACTCAACTCTAGTTTTATGATCCTAGTAGACAATTTCTAAAACTTTTATCCGACCACCTACTTACTTTAGTTCGTCGAATTCTTCAGTTTTTTCATTTATTTCTTTTTCGTATTTTGATTTAGTTTGTGATAATTCACTTGTTAATCTACTGACTTGTCCTTGAAGTTTAACTACAGTTTCAGCTTCTTCATCAGCTCTATGAGTTAACACCTCCAATTCTTGTTGTGCTGTACTGAGTTTATTTTGAATCAACGTCCTAGCCTATGAAAATATTGACAAAATAAAATGAAATATTTCAGTTGAATACTATAAATAAAACAAGATAACCAGTCGATGTATAATAACCGTCTTTTTATTTCTTTATTTTATCTTGAAAATTAAAGTGCTAGTGTTATGAGTTACTGTCAACTTGACACAAACCTTTGAACTATTCTCTTATTCAACAGTTCTTTTGTTTGAATAGTATTAAGGTTTATGTTCACTCTTTACATGTGATTTAAAGGCTTCAGTAGTGTAGTTATATGAAATAGTATTACTTTAACTTCACAACACATTTAATTTCCTGAGTTCTAGGTTATAATAATTCTGATAATTAAGAATAATTGTAATTATTGTTATTCGCTTAAAAGGTTTACAGCGCTTTGATTTCTTTCAAAGTTAACTCCATTATATGCCAGTGACGACGATTATTTTTTTGTTAATTAACAGGATGTCGGAAATGTACGCGTGTGTTGTAGACTACCCAATGAACAATAAATCACTTGCTTTAGTATCCACAGTTTTGGGGTTCACCCTCATTAAAGAAGATTTCAGGGAGCTGGGAACTCAGACTTAATCATTACTTAATGCACATGAATCTTCGGTGGTTTCCAGTGTTCGTCTGTTTGTGAATGTAGAGTTTCATTAAATTTGTTAGCCTCTTATTTGTAGAACTAGCAAATAACCTATATTTTCGCCAGTTTATATCTCATATGTGGGTGACGGCATGTATAATAGACAAATATTGATTTTAGGACACTTTCTCCAGAATAGATAAGTCAATTTCTAATAGTTGTCCATCAATTGCTTCAATAAGAATATAGATACCTAAAGTGTTATATATTTATAAAGTAAAACAGTACTTGTTTAAATAGTGTAGATAGAAAGTTCCTGTTATAAATCACTTATATTTTTCATTTTTGTCATTTGACTTATGAACGACTACACTGTAAAATAAAAATACCTTTGTTTCTTCTTCCAAAGCTTTTTTGTAATCCTCTGCTTTTGTTTCAGCAATTGATTGAGCTCTTTGCAAACCTGCAAGACTTGTGTTTAACTTCTCCGTATTTCTCGTATGTTCAGTAATATCAGCAACGAGTTGAGCATTTTGTGCATTCAGCTCTGTGACACGCTTTTGTGACTCCTCATTACTTGCTCTAAGTCTAATGACTTGAGATTCTAATGCTTCCTGCTTATTTTGAGCAGTAGTCTGTAAAAAAAATGAATAAAGCTGCTTTATACACATTCAAATGGGGGATCAAATTACAATACTGGACAAGAGAGCTACATTTATGATTTGCTTCACGTAGGAATTCGTGCCTGGCAGCGGAAACAAGACAAAAGTTCATGAGTTCAAAGCTATTAAAAGTGATATTCATTAACTGAACAGTTAATATAACTGTACAATGCTGTGTGATTTATCTATCACAGTGCCCAAGTTTTATACCTATATCAATAATACACAATTTATAAAACTTCATTAGCTGGAGTTATTAATACGTTTGTTATTCAGTTTGAAGTAACATCTAAACTCAGTGAACACCATCTATTGAAAAGAGGTGAGTTTGGAGAAAGTTTAAGGGTGAACAGTTCAGAATATAACAGCGATTTGTAAATCCATTGTCACTGGCAAAATGTGTACAGAAAAATGTAGTTTATTATAGGATTACAAGAGTCACTGGTTATAGAATGTTGATTACATAGATTAAATAAAAGGGTATATATAAGTTATAGTACACTGTTTGACAACAGAATTTAAAGGACTTTAATGTCCGACACTTTATAATTTCACTTGAATATATATGAATGATGTAGAGCAGGTAATAAATAGAAGATATTTTAGGTGAAATAACCAATTAAATGGCATTATTTTGTCTGCATACTGACTTCCTAAAGGTTATAATTACACCTACAGTTGCGATAAGTGGTTTTTGAAGCCATTCATGTAGTTTTTTTAAAGTTGACCTTTAACTGTATCTATTAAACATTGTCTGTTACCTCACTTTAACCTTACAAGTTTATGAATTAATAACTAGATTGTGTGAAAGATAAGGTATTAGCAGTTGTTACTAGGTTATGTCCTTAAGTATTCAATATTTAGTGGAAAAATATTAAAAGTACTCGGTAAACAGATGTATTGTAGAAAGTGAATGACATGCTTCCATGCCAAAAGACAAAGATTTCTTAAGTTTTCCAAATCCGGTTGTTTTATGTTTCTTAATCCCTCCTCCTAAAACATACAAGTGCCATAACGAACCGATATCTTTTGTGACAAAATCAACTTTGAAATAAATGAAAATCCTACCAAGGTAATTCAGAAACGTTCATTTTTAAATTAATGAACTAATATAAATACGTCAGGATGCAATTATGACTTAGTAAATTAACTAGTACTCTATCTTTTGCTTATTTTTCGAAAACAAATTTATTAACGCATCTGTTTAATTTTAAAATATATTGTTTCAATGGAATAGGAGAATGGATCATCCTTTCAAGATGTCTGTTAACTGTACCACAACCGCAAATTGAGCGGTGAATCTGAAAAAATCAAGCAAATTGATTTGTAAGATTCAGCCAAGAAATCAAGACGCTCACTAGCTACTGGCGCTATTCAGGCAGTTAACCTTGCGTTCTAGTCGGAAGCCGTGACCAGTAGTGTGCAGCAGGTTGAAGGTGAGGCAGTAACTCAGCGAAGAAGACATTGGCAGAAGTTAGAATTGATGGGGTGGCCATTGGATTGAGTCCCAGTAACTTAATGGTCTACCAGCTAGTTCACCTTGTAGCCAGAAGGTCCTGGGTCCGAACCCCGATGGGTATATACTGTGAAGAGTCCCAAACTTGGAGGGAGGAGACATCTCTCCAGTACTCCCAGCTTGTTTTTCAATGGTTGTCTGAATGATGTCAGCTGATGATGAAATCCTTCAGCCAATCAGCAAAATTCCTACAAAAACCAATGCTTGAAAATCAATAAAAAATTGATGTAATGTGTTGAAAGCTGTTAACGAGAGAAATTCAAAGGAAAACAACACTGTTTCCGTGATATCACTGAATATGGTCACTGTATGTTTAATTAACAGAAGAACGTATGTTTTTTCTCTTTAGCTAAGTGATTAACCAGTCACTGTTTGAATTTAAAGAAGGCAAATTAAATTACTTTTGCTTTATTCGCATCTTCAACTTCAGTAAAGGCATTTTCAAGTTGTCTAGCCATTTCAGATCTCTCTTTTTCAGCTCTAAAAATAAAAAAAGAATAAGTGATAAAATGAATAATAAAATATAACTGTAAAATGAAATTAATTCATCAGTTAAAATTAACCTACTCACTTGTGTGTGTATGTGTTTAGATAAGGGGATTTGTTTAAAATTTACTTTCCGAAATGAATAAAATTTTATCATCATAAATAGCAAGTCATTTTGCAGTACGCAGTGGCATAAAATCCTGCTACTCATGAACTATCTTGGAATGCATTATTACTGAAATCCTGAAGTTATAACACATATATTGTTTTCTCTTAAACTGTACACAGGATGCACCTCTTGACCACAGTATTTAATATTACATTATTCATGAATTTTCACCTTATTTAAAGTGTCACTTACTGATAATTTAAATACGAACACCTATTGAGAACAGAAGATTTGATTAACAATCACACAAAGCTAACAACGAAATACTAATACATTCCTTACAGATGCCTAATAAACATAGATATTTCAGATTTTCAAAAGGTAATAATGGCTGTTAGAATTAGTCAGAAATACTAGCCGGATGGTTACTTCTAGATGAAATTGGATGGCACGGATGTCATATAACGAATTAATACAGGTTGGTAATCATGAGGTATTGGATTTTGACGTATGGAATGTCACACACCACAGTATTCGCTTGCCTAAATAACATAAAGACAAAGTAATCAGTTTGTTCACTAAAAGGTAGGCCAAAACCATCTAAAATTGACAATTGAATGAGTTGTTGATCCTAAATATCTCTTTCGTTTGCAAATAACTTAGTACTCTCACTAATATTACATAATTCTGTTGATTCGTATTTTTCACTTTAACTGCAGCAAAATAGTTATTGGTTACAGCATTTCATCATGAGTTGACATTGGTTAGAGATTCATTGGAAAACCTGGGAGTACTGGGCAACTGTTTCGTCCTGGTTTGGGACTCTTTATCATTGCCCACCCACCGGGGCCACTGGATCGGGTCTCAGTGGCTTAATCGTCTACGAGCTCGCCTTGTAACCAGGAGGTCCTGGGTTCGAACCCCGGTGGGTGCGTACTATTGAAGAGTCCCAAACTAGGCTGACGAAACAGCTGTCCAGTACTCCCAGGTTTTTAAATGGCTCTCTAACTAATATCAATCCATGATGAAATCCTGTAACCAATCAACCAAATCCCTACAAGCCAATACTTGAAAAAAGTTATTGTTATACTTATCAGACAACAATTTATAAAGTACAGTGAGGAGAAATTCAATGACCACTTCAACTCTTCATCTAGTTATAATAATCTCTTATACAGTTATTCTGTTCCAGTGTACTATATGTATGGTTGCAGATGCACCTTTTTTGAATTATATATCTTACCGGGAACTATAATTCTAGAATTTATTTATTCCAGATTGATAGATTTCATTTGTATACTTGACTTTAAAGGCGCTACATTGTATTTTATAAAACTAAATATTATAATTATTACTATTTGATAAGAAATTAGTGCATACAATTCATCAAATAGGGTAAATACTTTTTTAGAAAAATTTCTACTATAGTATCTTTCTGATATGAAATTTTTAGAGTTGTCAATCACGATTTAGCTGTTATCGTAGTCCTAACTATTTGACCTTAATTTTATATAAATTGAAATTTCCTTATCTTTTTGATCTGTTGTAAGATCCACATTTCTCTGCTTACTTGATTTCCACAATAAAAAGAATCCTTTTACAGTTGAAAATGCTTTCTTTAGTTCCCCTTACAGATTAAAGATTTTGTACTTTTTGTTTTAGTTTTGAGTAGTTTTCGATGAATGTTTAATAGACTACAAGATATTCCTTGCATTCTTTATTCCAGTTTATTTGTCCCTCCTATTTGAAAGTCATTAGTCTCATGGATACATGAGAATGAAGTACAAGTGTGAAATGCTAGCAGAATGGAGATGATTCGCTTAAAACAGATTCTAAACGATTTTTGAATGAACAAGTCATAGTAATTCAAAGGGGGGTCTTTTGTTTAAATGTAAGACATTTTTTGAAGGAATTTGGAAAATACTCCTTTTTTCAATAAATTTTCAATAAATCATGAAAATTTTAATATACACAAATACGTAAGCCATAAGAAAATAACTCGTGTTGCCTGTTTTTCTCTTTTTCTATTACAGCTTGATTCCACACCGTATTTTTGGTACAAGTATGAAATTTTCAGCATGTGATATCGGTAGCCCAAATTTTGCAGGTCGACCATAGATATCAGGTGTGCGTCGTCAGAGGATCGAACTCCGAACCATGCGCATGATCGGCGAGAGTCCTAACCGCTGTGCCATCGACGCTTTTGATGCAGTTTCTTAAAAGGTTCTGCTGAGTCGTTTCCATATGGTGTACAATCATAATTCGTTCTATACATCTGAACAATCCGATACGTAACGTATCTATGCCTAATTAAATAGGCGACAAATATAACATAAAAATTGCAGTGAATTCGGAAATGTTAACTTTATATTGTACTGACGATTATCAGATATTTTCCATCAACAACCGACCACCTACAGAATTTTCAAATGGCTTATTTCAATTACACTAAATAGGAACCACGTGGGTAATAATTAAGACCATTATCAGTATTTTTTATCTAAGATGATTTGTTCATAATTACCTAGTCAAATGTATGAATTCAGATAGAAAGATTTTCTTAGCGTGGTCTGTTCACTTAGTGTTCTATCTGCACACAGATGCAACCTAAAGCTGTTCAGTCAGTATAATGAAATATCATACTAAGGCTATACAAAATGAATTCATCGCCGGGTGCTTCTTGACTTTTATTGTACAAGACAGTATAATTCTCTTGATTCTTTTCATTGAGGTGTTGGTAAAAGCAGAATTCAAAGAGTTAACGATTCAGAAAGGTAAGTAGTGACTGGTGGAAATTCACTTAAGATTTGAATTTCATCTCAAACTTTTCCCCCTAAAGCATTTTCTCATTTTAGTAGATATGAACTCTCAAAAGCTTAAAAAAGTGAAGTTGACTAATTCTGTTTCATGACAATTTTATAGCTATCAGACGCGAACACAAATGAATGTAGAAGGAACTTCTGTTGGGAAAATTATAACCAAAATCTTAATGTCAATAAAAAATATTTTTTTAAAGGACTACTTACTTGGTTTTCGCCTTCTGAAGTGTATTTATTTCAATGTTTAGTTCATTAACTGTAGTCTGATGACGACGCCTCAAATTTTCCAAGTTTTCTTCATTTACATCACGAATTCCATCCAGTTCTCGACGAACACGTGAAAATTCTTGTTCTCGTCTTTTGATTGTTTCATCCTTTTTAAAATAAATACATTATATTTAGTGTAATAATTTTAACACTACAATAATGTACAGATAAGACGGTTTGTGTTTAAGAATTTTAAAACTTACTTGTTGACTTATTTGATCTCTGGCGTTTTGGAAATCCGCATTTAAAATATCATATTCAGCATTCACTTCAGCCAATTCCCTTTCAATCTGAAATATATGCAGTAATAAAATCACATAATTTTTACTGATTAAAAGATATTTTTTTATGAATTTCAACGATCCTTCACCGCATCTGTGACTGATCAATTAAATTGCTTGATGTGAAGTGACAAGTTGTTTAGGGTGATGCTATTTTTATTACTATAAATTGAAAACAGTTCCCAACTGATGAAATGGGCAGTTTTCTAAAAGAATTCGTATATAAAACACGCAAATAAGTGTCAATCCGACAGCTGCACTGGTGACAATAAGCCATAGTAACAACTTATAAGAAACTGAATCTTGTCTTCCCTAACAGAGACGAGTAAATTCTGACATCCTGACAACAATTTCGAATTAATTTTCCGTTTCATTATAAGCTTAGTTTATAACCAGCTTTTGATGTTCAGAATTCCATTCCTAATTTGAATCAACCATTTCTTCTTTTAATTATGATTAATCTATCATAGTTCTATTACAATTTAGCCATGGAATGGCTTCATTTAAAAATACTGCTTCCAAGTTTTAGTAAGAATTGACATCAGTTAGAGAACCACTGGAAAACCTGGATAGTACTAGACAGCTGTTTCGTCCTCGTTTGGGACTCCTCATCAGTATGCACCCATCGGGTCCTGTTGAAGAGTACCAAACTAAGATGAAACAGCTATCCATTTCTTTCAGGTTTTCCAGTGTTTCTGTGCCTGCTGTCAACTCATGATCAATACTGTAACCAATCAAATCCCTGCAAACCAACACTTGACAATTACTGTTTTATAAATCAACATCTCACAACGTTATGTTTAAGGAGAGTGTATTGAGAATAAATAATTTTCGTGAATCCAGAACTGATTGAGATTAAATTAGTATCAGAAGAATTAGAAAAATCTTATTCATTGTTTCAGTTCTATTGACTAACAATGTTTAGGGTTATTGAATAACAGGTGATAGTAAATTATTTGAAAGTAGCATAACATTATAGAGACTATCTTTACATTTACAGGCGGAACTGACGAGGATATCAAAGCCAGAACCGGAAAAGCAAGACAAGCTTTCATTACCATTAAGTCTGTGTGGAGGTCAACACTCAGCAATCAGTATGAAAAATAAGATCCGAATTTTCAACTCCAATGTGAAGTTAGTCAGTGCTACTATACGGATCAAAGACTTGCACTGCGCGTCATAAATAGCATCTCAAACAAACTACAGACCTTCATTAACAGTTGTCTTTGCTCAATACTCAAGATCAGATGGCCAGTCAGAAAAGATCACCAACAGGGATGTCTGGCAATGAGCGAACCAACTCAGCAGGAACCGATTGTGAAACAAATAGGCAGGAAGAAATGGAGCTAGGTGGATTGGCCATACTCTGAGGAAACCATCAAGTAACATCACTAGACAAACCATCGCTCGAGTGGAACTCGAAAGGGAAACGGCGAGTTGGTCGTCACTGTGAGATGACTTGAAGGAGGTCATTTGAAGAGAACATGAAAGCGTGTGGGCAGACTTGGAGCGGGGTGAAAAAGTTGGCAGAAAACCGGAGGAAATGGAGACGCGCGGCTGAAGCCCTATGTTCCTCTAGGAATTGAAGGATACAATAATAACAATAATCTTAACATTTGAAACTAGTCGAGTATTTCCACTTATACTCTACCAGGAATCCCATACATGTAAACGTGAAGCTTTATTTTCCAAAAGAATATCATAATATCAAATGATGATAATAATAATAATACAAAAAATTGTAAAATGGAAAATTTACTGATTCTGTGTTTATGAAATACATCATGAAGTGTTTTTCCTAAGTCCAGTGCACAGAAATGTCCTATCTAGTTTAAATATATTAAAGTAATAATTCCTGACTTTGAAAACTTGATATTTCTAATTGGCATTGTCCTAATACACAGAGATTTAGGAATTTGTAGAGATATAAAAAATAAATTGTGGTTCATTTATTATAAACAAATGAATTTGGCGTCAGTACATTTTAAGTTTAAGATTTAAATTTTCAGTTATTATTTCAGCAGGATTTTTTAAATACTAAAGAATCAAGCACTTATCAGAATGGTAAAGATGTATTCTGTGCACTGACAAAAATGTCTACTTCTCGTTAAATTATATGGCAAAGCAGTATGTCCATTCAGGTTTCAGTAATTCCAAATGAATTTCCCATACACCTGACAGTAAGTTTTACTTATTGTGTAAGGTCTTATGATATTGTCTAGTTGCCTAGGGTGAAATGGGTGGAACGGGATTCAAACCTAGGACACGTTAACTAGAAGTCGGCCTGCTAAGGCCAATGAAATTAACCTTATCTTTTCGTATCTATTTATTGTAACGTTTTATTAAATAAGTTTTAATTTTGCGGCAAGATTAATTTCAATAAGCATAAAATAATTAATTTCTTACCTTTATACGTGCTGCCCTCTCATCATCAAGTTGGTCTTCCAATTCTTTTATCCTTGTCTAATGAACATTAAAAAACAAAATGTGATATTTTTACTGATTCAAATTTATCTTATATACCTTATTAACTAATTTTAATGAGACTTTCTAAATTTAAAATCTAGGGAGGTATCTGATGTTGATTCTTTCTTATCAGTCTTACTATTTTCTTGACTATTTCATTACTGATTTAATACGTCATGCAGTAATTTCGTTCTGATGAGTTAGCGACTAATAAAGTTTATCAGCTATCTTCGAGAATTATCAGTAGAAACTTAATCCATGCTGAATATGGAAAAATTCACTGATTCGCATCACGTCTGCATGATTGGTTGTGTTAAGGAGGTAATGTACAAAATGAAAAGCGGTTTGCATCTCTCATCATACTTCTCTTGAAAGTGAATTAGTAAATGGGCACCATACACTATATACAATAAATATTTGCTGGAAAATATAAAAGCGAAGAGCGAGTAGTTTAGAGAAGAATTTACTAGCGCCTTTATTGGCTTATTATTCTTAACACGGTTCCTCTTGTATTTGGTTCGATCTTCATAACCTGGTAATGTTTTTGTCTCGTCGAGATTTTGACGTTATGACAGCAAAAGTGATATTTACAGATTTTGTAATTATGGTCCATCGACCAGGTAGGTCTCATTTAGCAGACTTCCCAGTGAATAAATCAGCTATCTTTTCGCATACAGCAAAAACCAACATAAAAGCTTATTTTTAAGTTTAAGAACAACCAGTTAAAATTAAATTAAATACACATTTCACAGTGTCATAACTGTAATAGGACTGATCTCAAAACACCAAATATCCCCGTATAAATGAACATACCCGACAATTTTGTATGCAAAGATTATTTATATTAAAATCGATAAATTACATTTTTCGCTAGAAGGGTACATTTTACGATTCAATTTAAAATAAGTAAATAATTTCTGGAAATATTTTTGAGTTAATTTACTATTTGGTGTGTAAACGTGTTACAGGGAGATTTTGTCTCATCAGTTGAGCACCTCAGTCAAGAAAAGTAAAACAGATTCAACAATTCAATAAAGTTTGAGAATATTTGCATTTATTGAAACTACAGTGTTTGAATAACAACCCAATGGTTGATAATTAAGTGAATAAATCAGATTTCATAAACAAATATGGATTAAAGAGTATAAATGTAATAAGGAGCAAGAAAAAACATTTTTCATCTGCTTTTTTTTACCCTACACCTTATTCTGAATAACTGTACAGAAAAATGTCAGGTTCAATGAATCAAGTTGACTATTTTGTTTCTGATTGATTGTATACCGATCACATTGTCCATCATTTAAAAATAGACATTACATGTTTTCTTAGAGTTTCATCTTTAAAATAAAGTCAGTTAACTTGTCAGACATACTTAATTGCTGAAGAAGTCTTTGATTTGTCTACCCACCATCAACTGTTATGTAATTATGGAAAGTGGACTGTACATGTTCATGTCAGTGAGAGATTAGTTTCACTTATTTGCTGAAATAACATACTTGACAAAACAACTGTAGGTTTGAATTAGTTATCAACGTTTTTCCAGATTCTTATTAGAATTCATACTTTAAGAAGTATATTCTAAGGTACTGAGGTAATCCTGACCTGAGAGACATACCTAATAGGATAAGAAATAGGGGTGATAAAGCAACTCATTCAGGAATGAATTGGGACCTGTATTCCCTAGATGAATGAAAGACAAATTAACTACTGAATACAATCAAGATTTATCCTAAATTACTAAAGTTTTTATTTCCTTCGCTTCTGTCTCTAAATAGTTATAGTTCTGTCACTTGAATAAGAAGCCAATGTCTAAAGAAACTTCTCTACTATAGACTAACTGTAATCCACTGTTAACACATTCCTAAACTAACCACTTTGTTCAACTGATTCCACTTAAAGATAGAAAAATCTGTTGAAGTTAAATAATAATAAACAAAATGTGTAATTAGAAAAATTCATGACTGTAGTGTCTGTTAGCAGAAAAAGAGTCTCAAGACTAAGGAGATGTCCTTTTAGTTTTACTTTTGGAATTAGTTATTTGCATCTACATTCCCTAAACATTTGATTACGAGTTCAGTTTAACTTAAATTTTATACGTAAAAGTTTATGAAATCAGCTGCATTTAACCTGATATTAATATATACAATCATTTCAAATTTTGGATTGTTTCAAACAGTTCATCTTTCGACTTTTCTGTTTTTTAATGATCACTTACAACAGAAGTTTTGTGTGCTAGGGGTCAGACAGATAACCCATTCACAGTATTCTCTGCTCTACACTGTGTATACAGAAAAGTCATACAGAAATTATAAGTATTGCTAAAATGAAATGCTTAGTAGCATTGCTCACAGACAAACAGTGTATCATTGTTAGTTATGCCAGTTGCTTATGTAATCCCTAGAGGGGTTTATTTCATTTATACAGATTTCAGAAACGGTAAGTAGTTTATTTTACGTTTATAGTCGTGAATGAAAATATTAACCTATTTTTGTGAAACGATGGTGAGGTAGAAAATTAATTTTTTTAAAGTACGTATTCTATTCGCTTGAAGCTTTAGCTTCGCATTACTGAACGTGTAAGAATTATTTGCAACAAAGTACCTTAGAGGCATTTCAGCAGCTGATATTTGTATTACAATTTTCTATAAAAATGTCACGAAAGTACAAAACTAGTCATCTCTGAATTTCATGCATCAACTTACTTCTAGTCTTAGTGTTCCAGGAGACGATGATCTATATAAATTTCTTCCCATAACCATATTTCGATCACGATCATCAAGTTGAACAGCAGCCATCATTTATTTGAAGTAAAGTCAGTGTAAAGTGCTAAATAAAGTAACGAATTTAGTGGTTACGAAAATTCCGAATATTCTTATGAAAATTATAAGGTACGTTTGTACTGAATAACTTTATCCAGCTTAAAGACAAACTTAGTGTTAGGCAATTAACAAAGCATTAAAACATTTTTTTGGGATGAGTTCTTCTTCATGGACCATTCACTGCAGTAATCTGAGTTTATCAAGGAAGCTATAAAGTGTTTGTATTCAGTCTGAATACATTCATCAGTTTTATGACTATTTTTGTTCGTGTCTATGGTTTGTGTTAGTTGCAAGTCACTTTTATTGGGATAACATACGTAGGCAACAGTTGAAGTGAAGCCAAAACACCTACATGATTCTTTGTACCCTTCCAATATGTGTTATGTCTACAAAAATATTGACTTTATTATTTTGCTTGAAAAAAAATTCGACTAGTCATTACCGATTGTCAACCTTAGGTTACTTGGTCTGCTTTTTGATTGGTTGTTTGTTAGGGTAGAAACTACATCTGATTTCCCTATCCCGAAAGGTAGGAATAAAAAGACAAAATTTCTGTTCAGTAATAGGATAGACAGATTTAACCCTACCAATATGTGTTGCTAATTCGTAGTCGTTCTGACGCGTGCTGCTGAAAGACTATCGTGTGTGTACAAACAATCTCTGCTTAAAATCAATAAATAGAATGATAACACACTACACAGTCATAACACATGCTGAATGAAGCTGTGTTAACTAGTGAACTAGTTTATTTACCCAGGATGAATGACTCGTGACTACTATTTCTAGAAGACCCTGGTTAAATTATATTGATTTCAAATAAAAGTGGGAAAAAAGGAAATTCAGTAAAGGAGACTTTTCGTATCTGTGTTATCTTATTGAAATGTAATCAAAGCATATAGTTGTATTTTACTGCATAACAGGTGAGAAATACGTGATGTGGCTTTTAGACAAAAAAAATCAAATGGTCAGTGGGAAGGAAAGCATAAAAGTAGATAAGGTGTAGTTTTCTCCATTTGTAAACTGCAAGGTAGCCGTGAAGGTAAAGGAGAAACGAAAGACTTAAGTAAGATGGTACTAAGGAACCAGCTAATTAGGATTAGATCAGAAATTCGGATGCAGGAATTATGATCTTTGCAATAATGGAAATTGCACATTGTCTCTTCTGCACACGAAAACTTATTCTATGCTTGTTATTACCTTTAAGCTGAAAGCTTCCATCCCATATAGAGTATTAAGTTTACCCTACTTTTACTTTACAATTGGTGGATGGTGGCTAGCAGTGGAATCCAGGTGGATTCCACTGCTAGCCACCATCCACCAATTGTATACTAACTAAATGCCCAGACATCGTCGAAGCATCTGCACAAGAAGCCGACATGTCAACCTGAGACCGAGCACTTCGGTCCAATCAATCGACGGGAAAATCAAGAATTCAATTCTACTTTTACTTTGCCTGTCCATTTTTGTCTTTACAATAAAAAAATAATTTCACCCTGTTGTGATACATTTCACAAATAAAATAATTTTATACAGTGGATGGAAATGTGTTCTACAGGCAACAAAACTAAATCAAATGACTGTAAGTGAAATACTCACCTGTAGCTGAGAAAGGGAATATAAGCAGAGCTATGTTTCATTCATCTCACATCTTACACGAAAAAGTGATGGAGAAGATTCTACGAATAAACTTTGCAGTAGCCAGTGAATTATTTATATGCCAGCTGTTGTTTATGCACAAATGGCTCTATTCTTACACCGGTTATTTCTCTCGTTCTGTCATATATAACATTGCTATCCACCGAGAAATATTGAAGAGGAAGACATTTCTTGAAAAAATTTCGCGTAACCGTGATCATTACTGGAGTTCAATGGAACAAAAGTCATGCAGCATCATGAAGGTACCAGCAGTTCATCAAAGACAGTTTTATTAACAAATGTTCAGTTCAGATATTACACTGCATAAGAGATTCAGAAAAACTGCCAATTAAAATCTTTGGTATAGACATTTAAATGTGAGATGCTAAGAATTGCTTTCTTCTGCATACAAATAAAATTGATTTTTTAATACCATAGACCCTGTTAAGCATTAGCTCGTCGTAACCCGATTTATTATTTACTGAAGTAAACGACTTTCATTCTGTAACTTGATATTTATTTAGTTGGTCTTCCTAAGGACCATATGTATTATCGATATAAGGATAAAACTTGGGCACTGTGGAAGAGTACGACACCATTATGGATAACATTTTACTTTGACAAAATCATATAGTTATGCAGTAATATTTATTGACGACGTTTCGAGTACAAATTATGGCTCATAATCATATTAAGGCATTCACGCAACTTACACACAACTCACAAGCTGTGTGAGTGCCTAAATATGATTATGAGCAATAATTTGTGCTCGAAACGTCGTCAATAAATATTACTGCATAACAATTATTTTTAACTGGTGGTGACTAGCAGTGGAACCCAAGATACGCATTCCGTCCTATTTTGCACTCGTCGTCTGGATGTACCTGCATTTCCCAGTGAGTGATGATGTTCCCACCGAGGCTCGAACCCAGTGCCCATAGTTTCAAACACCAAAGCGTTATCCACTAGACCACTTGAGCCACGAGAGCCACCTCTTGTGCAACGGGTCATATTAATTATTGAATTGAATTTTTGATTTTCCCGACGATTGATTGGACCGAAGTGCTCGGTCTCAGGTTGACATGTCGTCTTCTTGTGCAGATGCTTCGACGATATCTGGGCATTTAATTAGTATTTAACTGATGGATGGTGATTAGCAAGTGGTCTAGTGGATAACGCTTTGGCGTTTGAAACTATGGGCACTGGGTTCGAGCCTTGATGGGAACATCATCACTCACTGAGAAATGCAGGCACATCCAGCTGACGAGTCCCAAATAGGACGAAATGCGCATCCTGGATTCCACTGCTAGTCACCACCAGTTAAAAATACTGATTAAATGCCCAGACATCGTCAAAGCATCTGCACAAGAAGCCGACATGTCAACCTGAGACCGAGCACTTCAGTCCAATCGATCGACGGGAAAATCCAAAATTCAATTAAATTACTGCACAACATTGTGATTTTATCAAAATAAAATTTTAACCATAACGAAGTTCCTACAGACGAGTTGGGAGCGTCTTGTCTGATATGGCTGCATGTTTTTGAATTGCTCCGTCGTGATGATACACGTTCATAAAATTTAACTTGTGTCCTTTGGTCTTTGATGTGGCGTGGATTGGTTGTTTGTAACTCTTGATGCATTAAGAAGCGTGAAGGAAAATAACAAGATTTATTTGTACTCCATCCAGTTCAGATCAGATATGCTTGAAGCTCTCCAAACTGATGTCACAGCATTATTCTGGACTGATATAGATAGAAGGATACAAATCAGTCACCTATTCTATCCTTAAACATCTAGGTGACTGTAATGATACGAATGATTTTAAAGCGCTAATTTATGTAACTTCTTCTGCCAGTAGAATACAAGTAATGAGCATGATGCTTTATACTTTATTCAAATGCATTATCATGCTAATAAGAAGCTACATAAAGGTTTTGAGTGACAATGTATTGAAGTAGAGTGCAAGTATCTTGACAGTAAAAAACTTAAAGATTAACAGAACAGTCAATGAATTAAACAGTGAGTCAGAGACATGAATGAAGCACCACGTTTGTTCCGTATATGGAAAGCAGAATAAGTTGTCTAAAAACCATTAACACCATTCTTTCAAAATGACACTAGTGCGGACATCTGAAAGATAAAGTAGCTTTGATGAATTCAAGTATAATTAATAAGTGATTTTAGCTGTTTCTTCATTGAGTGAAGTAGTTACTTATGTGGAGTACGTAATATTATGATTGTACACATTTTGTTAGATGTTGAAATAAGAGACACTGTACATGACTTTTGTTTAAAACGATTCATGCTTAAATACAGATAACTTCAGAGTACAATTCGAAATACAATATACTGTTGGTAGCTTCGCCTTCTCACTGGTCATTACTGCTTACTTGCTCCACTCATACCGTGTTGTATACTTTGGATTTATTGCAGTCTATTATACTTATCCGAAGACACCTCTACAACCGGCACACAGCTTCTACCAGTAGACACGATTCCAACATTGAACGCTTCTGTGGATTATATTAATAATTTGTTGCAGTGGACTTTAACAGTATATCCAAGCAACCTTTTAATTAATATAACTCATCACTGCATTTTTCATAATATACTGTTACACCATTTTCTCATTAACTCGGATTTCTACTCGCATATTTGTTATTTTATTGAGCTCTCTAGACAGTCCCCTACCCTTAACGCACATAAACACCGTACTTTGGAGAATTGGAAGTTTCCATCATCAAACAAAATTCAAAAAGCTTTTTATCAATCATGAATATTTATTGTTTCATGTACTATGATGGATAGTTGCGACTGAGGAATCTAGAAATTCCTTCTAATTTTATCATCTGTGCACAGTGTCCTTATGATTCTCTAAAGTTCTAATTATACTTCATGTTTCTGGTGGAATTAATTTACTATGGTCCACAAAAAGTAGGATTATGCTCACGAATACAACAGCCTTTTGTAAACACTGAATCCTACATATTATGACAGGTACTGCAAAGTTTCTCAGTTCATGTTCAAATTTTTTGGCTTTAATGTTCATGTAGAAAGAGAAATCGGAGTTATATTATAAACTTTAGAACTATACTCTAATATACTCAAGTAGATCCAACTAAGATGATCTGATGTATTACTGTGAAAAAAATTGTAGTCTGAAGTCCAATGCTGATTATTGTCCTAGAAATCTTAGTACATGTGGTATATTTCGCAGTGTGCAACAACGGCCTTGAGGGAAAAGGTGGATTAAAAATCACTTCATTGTCTAAATAACACTACTTCAGCCATTTCAGGTAGACACAAAGATATAATAAGATGCTAAACCGAAGAGGCAGCAGACAAAAAAGCAGTAATTCAAAAGATATGTGAATTAAAAACTATTAATCTTAATGCCGTCATTAACTTATGAAATTTACTCATGAACAATAGCCCTTCTAGTGAATTCATTCACTGAGCACAGCTACAATGAAGTTATTGTAATCAAAATCTGGTCCAATGCTAAATAGTACATTAAGACACCATTAATAAAATGTTATCAAAAGTATGGTAAGAAATACATGGTGATTTCATTCATTATTTACCGTTGTAATCCACTTTCATTTGTTTTGTTGTCTTACTATGGTTTGGTCTGTTACCTATAGATCATTATGATTGTGAATATTCGAATCCAGTTTTCTTGTAATACGCTCTTACTAAAGTTCACAAGTACCTTCTAGTTTTACGTTGTGTATATTGAAGGATCAGGCTATCTGAGTGCACTACAAAAAGTGAACAACTTGTTGGATTTCCACGTGCATCATCAGAACCAGACTGAATGCGCATCAAATCGACTCAAAACAGAAAACAAATTGTGGTGATTGACGATTTCTATCTCTGTATTGTTTAAAATACTTACTGTTGACTGTTGATATGTTTCTTATATGAATTGCATAATAATTCCGCTAAATACAAATTCCTGATTGCTGCCCTCTCTGGGTTTTGTTTGGATTCTTATAATTCCGTCAGATTGAAATACTAATACTTCAAGTACAATAAATTACTACAAATTGGCGTCGCGATGGAGCTAAGTAACCTGGGAAAATTTCCTCTTAATGGTTCTCCGCGGGAGATTGCTGATTATTTGGAATGCTTTGATGCGTGGTGCATTTCCAAGAATGTTCGGGATGATAAAATACCTGCTCATTTCATCACCGCTATTGGGCTTGATGCATATAGCCTGGTGAAGAATCTGGCGTTTCCAGATAAACCCATTTCTATGCCATATGCCAAGCTCCGTGAACTTCTGATAAATCACTTCCATGTAACTACTTTTGAGACCAGAGAGAGGGCTCACTTCAACAAACTGGTACGTTCTCCCAACCAGAAGATTAGAGACTTCATTCTTCAACTTCAAATTCAAGCCTCAAAGTGTAATTTTGGAGATCAGCTGCATACACAACTACGTGATCGTCTAATTGCTGGAATCAATATTCCTAAATTAGAGAAAGAGTTAATTCAGATTCCTTCTTGTACTTTTCAAACTGCTAAAGATGTATGTATTACATATGAAGATGTCCATAATGAATACTCTGCTCCCACTACGTCAGTATCTGATGTTATGCTTTCTAAAGTCGAAAATACAAGTGTTCATGGAAAGCAATCCAAACTGCCGTCCACAGGTAATAGAATGCAGCGAGAGATCAAAAACATTAAACCGTGTTTATCCTGTGGAAAGTTACATCTACGAAGCACTTGCCGTTTTCGGGTGCTAAGTGCTATAAATGTGGTAAAGTTGGACACATCAAGACGGTTTGCAGAAGTTCGAATACTTATGTTGCTCAACATTCTTATAATTCTCCCAAGCTGTCTAGTAAAATGGAGTCAATGTGTCTTTCAACTTTTCAAAATACTCAAGCTAATCCAATGAAAACCTCCACTGCAAGTTCAGCAACGCAAGCATCAACTGTATTCAAAAATGAGGTAGCCAAGTTGCAATGTGAACTGTCGAAAACACGAAAAGACCTGAATGAGATGAGAGAGCAACTGAATAAAATTGAGGAATTACTGCATATGCATAGACTACGTCTGGTGAATCCAGAGCATACAAGTACCCGTGAAAGTCCTGCAAAACTATTCAAATCTCGAATTCTCAAAAAGCATCTGATGTCCACTACTTCTAATGTACATTATTACAAAGATAATAACTACAGACCTTCTGTTGGAATTATACTACAAAAAATGGGAAATCGAGTGGTGAAGATATTAGACATCAAAGATCACTCAGTTCATAACGGACACCTGGACAAAGTGACAATAAATGAAGTAGGTCGTTCCAATTATAATATTATTGATTCCGCTAATAATCCTGATTTTGTAGATAATTCAGAAATAAGTCCAGATAATACTGATGAAAATAATATCACAGAATCAGTTAGGTCGAAGCTACTTGCAAGCAAACCGAGACATCGTTATAAATACGCAAGGAGATATTCGAGGTGTGGCGGATGTGGTGATTGACAATTTCTATCTCTGTATTGTTTAAATACTTACTGTTGACTGTTGATATGTTTCTTATATGAATTGCATAATAATTCCGCTAAATACAAATTCCTGATTGCTGCCCTCTCTGGGTTTTGTTTGGATTCTTATAATTCCGTCAGATTGAAATACTAATACTTCAAGTACAATAAATTACTACACAAATTCTCTCATAGTTAGCATCAAATGTGATGCTGTATAAATAGTTTCCGTATGTGGAGTACAAGTTACAACTTCACTCAAAATGTGAAACTGGGTCTATGCATTCCACAAATCTTCCCATACTTTTCCAACTTCTGCTGTAATTCACTTGCGTTAAAAATTATTTTTTGAAGGTTGGATCACTTTCAAAGATATAAATTTTGAGTGTCCTTATGCAATCAAGCAAAGCACATATTCTAAGTTAACATGAACCCGACTACATGTACCAAGCAGTATCTTAAGCACATAATGTAATCCCCTCAGGGAGTAGGCAGATCTCCTATTAACACGTGATGGAACTAGAGTTCTGACTGCTGGTCTGAACTACCAAATTAGTCCAGTATATAATCATCACTGACAATGTAACTTTACAGTTGTTGGACCGAATTTCCCTCAATACTAAGGGTTGTTACGATAAACCGAGCATCAAAACATCCGCTACAGCTGACCGATTAACAGAGGAGTTATGTGTAACCGCATCACATGATTCCCGAGAAATCCATGGCATTAGACAATCATAAAGAAACTACGAAATAGGAGATCCTATCAATACGTCATAATTTTGAAATCCCTTTAATGAGCATGACAGATACATCGGAAATAGCCTCTAGAATACTTTGTAGCAGTAAATAGCTCCCCAAAATTATTGACCAAAGCACTCATCACTGAACACTGGATGCTGACCATGACTGATTAAGTCAACTTGTCTAGCTTGTAGCGGTAAATAATTCCCCAAAATTATTAACCACAGCAATCACTCATTGGATGCTGACCACCACTGTTTAAGTCGACTTGTTTAGCTGAAGGCTTCCGGTCAAGCATCCCCGCCATTTGGTACCCCGTCGTGTCACGTGCACGATCACTAGCTAGCTAAGCGTTCGTCTGACGGCTTGTTTTGGTCCCGAAATATATCACTTAGTTTGGACGATCAAATATTGGCCTTTGCTTTGCTTTTGGTACGCGAGAATAATTTAGAGGCTGTGTAAGAGAATTCCGTCAACCTCTAAAAGCTGAAGGCTTCCGGTCAAGCATTCATGCCATTTGGTACTCCGTCGTGTGACGTTCATTCGTTGGTGCACGATCACTAGTCAGCTAAGCAGTCATCTCGCACTCCGATTTGCTTCCGAAATATATCTCGTAATTTGGACGATCAATTCTGGTGTTTTGCTTTGCCTTTGGTCTACTCGGAACGAATACTATAGTAGTTGTGGGTATTAGATCTTGCGTTAGTATACTTCGTACTATCCGTGAACGTCAATACCTCTAAAACTTCTTCAACAGTTTTTGCTGCCATATTTCAACGAATGTCTTTCTTCAAAGATTAAATCAAATAACTTTGGGAGAGAATCACGCGCTTCTTGCCTAGAAAACAAGCACGTTTTAGTTAAAAAAATAAGACAGAAATATAAAAAGACCATGTAAATAAAACACGATAATTACTTTCCAGGGAAATGATAGAGTTTAGAGGTGACAGCCAACGTATAACTCCTTAAACGTATGGCTGAGGTGCTCCTGATTCTGAATGAAATTAATCTGACTATATGCAGACATGAGCAGCATACAGTGGTGATATTCTACACTTTTTGGTGAATGAATAAATTACAAAATTTGTATGTCATTTGTCTTAATCAACATCCTTGTTTGTCTCATAACTTTATGCTATACTGAAATTTACAACTGCTCCGTACTCTTATTCTTTTTAACTGTTGGTTTGCCGATATTGATTCCTGGGTGCTTACTATGGAATTCGCAGGGACCTTTCCATCTTAATCCAAACAGGATTCCATAGCCCCTTGGCAACATCCACAGTAGAGGAATATACCATCGAAGCATACATATCTGCTGCACCGATGTATTATATTATTTATATTGTGCAAGTTAGAGTTAAACCTTGTCGTAAGTAAATATAAATTTGTATTACGTATTTACTTTAGCAGTTGTTACAAACTATTTAAATATGTTAACTAATCTGGGCCTTTCATTTTAATGTAATATATGATAACTAAGTTTAACTTCTAGTTTATCACAAGATTGCAAGGATCTGGTGTGGAAACAAGCGATTTTGACACTTCAAGACAGCGTAACTGAAATTTGAATGAGTTTCACCACATTTTCAACTTTTGTTCATGACGCCATATGTGAAAACTTCCCCTAGAAAACCACGTGAAATATGGTACACGTACTGTGACCATGATAGCAGATCGCTACATCTGGACGAACATTTGTCGTAATTTAAGTCAATAATCACAAATTTACACACATTAACCACGATTACAATTCATCGATATGGATCTGCTCATTGAATGAAACTGTAACAGTTCACTCCGACTATTTGTACTTCCGTTTAATGACACCATCAGTTTATTCATTTATGTGTGGTAATACACTATATAGCCACTGATGGTCATGCACTGACAGATTTCGAAGGAAATGGCTGGCTTAACACAAGGGGCATATATCCTATATATGAAAGTCAGCGATTCTTATGTATCAGAATTAAATGAACTAAGCCACAGTACGCATTTCCTAACTCTGTAGTGAGAAAATTTATTCGACACCTAAACGCTTTCACTTGTGTATTTCAGCCGTTATCCAAGAATAAGAGGCAAACTATCAGTTATCCTATTGGAAGTATGACCCATGATCAAACAAGGCATTAGTTGTTGTATTTCAGCTGTAAACTACACAAGTGCTAAGCTTATCTTCATGACGCTAAATTGGTTAGCGACAATCCTAACTGAGCAGATGGATAATAAACTTTTAAGCTCTTGTGAGTAAATACAGTTGACGTTTTAACACCAGATCAGCATTCTGATATCATAGAATCCGTAAGGGGTAGCGCGAACAAAAAGGCACCCTACTAAAATTGTTATGCTGAACTAGTTAGACTATTAGCACAGGAATATTGCAAAAAATGTCAGAATAATTTCAAAGTGGTAAATGTGGTAACCTCGAAATTTGTTGCAAAACGTCTCTCTAAAGTCCGGAACTTGTGCGAATATCATCAGTTATTAAAGGACTTAGAGTTTATTTAGCTGCTGAAACAATTGATTGAGTAGACAGAATGCAGAAATGAACTTCACCACTATTATTACTAATGTGTATATAAACGAACAACACACGAACCGATTTCAAGTCTCATTAGCTGTCTTTTTTTAATTTCTATTTTTCAAGTCTACTTAACCTTCGCTATTCATATCTGTTAGTACTATCTCTTCTTACAACGGCACCGGACAACTAACGGGTGAAAGGATCAATTCCATTCATAGTAGTAACACGGTCTTAACATATCGTATACTAAAAATTACATGTAATTAATCCCAGTACCAATGCTTTCGGAATGAACCGAAGCTACGTCTTTCGAGTGTTGTGACGATTTACACAAAAGGCAGGGTAACTAAACTTCATAATTAAGAAGCAAACACAAATAAATCAAATTGGTGTACACTACTTCGTACAAAACGATATTGGATATTGGAAGAGTGCATTGAAAGAAGAGTGGGCTTTTTAACCAATGAAGGTCATCAGCCAGGAGATAGTCGTTCCGTAAGTTTTTGGACGTTTAAGTTACACTAAGATTAAGCTTCACCTTAAAAAATTGCAGGTCGAATAAAATCAAAATAGTAATTCGATAGCACATGAATGACTATAATTGATTTAAGATCTTAAATAATAGTGATATTTCGATGTCGATTGAGGAATATTCGGCTGGGAGGTATATATATATGTATGTACCTTCAAGTTTCTGTGATTTCAGAAGTTATCAAAATAAAGTAGTGCAATGGCAGTATTAATAATTTTACTGAAAACTACTTTGGGAAACAGTAAGGAAGTATGCTGTAACTACACAGCATTTTGCGTTGTTTATCTAATGAAGTTACCATATCGGTTCCTTAAAATTTTATGTAGTTTATCTTGTGTTAACTCATATCTCCAATGTTAAATTCTGTTATACTGAGGTGAATACATCTTTTGGCTTTGTTGACTGTCAAGTCCTGCTGTAAGCCATATCTTATTCAGACTAGGGTTGAATAGATAGCAGCTGTCTTGCATCTGTGTCTCTCGATCAGCTTCTAAAATTCTTTATTTCTTCCGTCCCCTAAAATATATTAAATGTTAATTCGTTGAGGTCATTTAACCTACCATAAACTTTTTAAAGTCATTTCCCCAGTGAGCCTGGATAGTTGACGGATATCAGTTATTACTGA
The DNA here is from genome assembly GCA_944472135.2 of Trichobilharzia regenti. NCBI lineage: Eukaryota > Metazoa > Platyhelminthes > Trematoda > Strigeidida > Schistosomatidae > Trichobilharzia > Trichobilharzia regenti. Next base: position 115,427,090 of record OX235262.1, on the reverse strand, counting down.
TGCTTTTTATTCTTTTTATTGTTTGTCGTTTGCCACTGTTTGGAGTCATTGCAAAGGCCTTTTGTCAGTTGTTGTTTCTCACCACGCATGGGGCGTCGATCATTTCTCATGAAACGGCCGAAGTCCATTAGCATTTACTAACCCTAAACTTCGGGTTGTCAGATGAACTCATTTAATTTATATAGCAGACTTAATCTTCTGTCAGGATTAGCACTGCCCCCGTACGCATGTATTGTTATATTGTGAAAGGCCATTTTTACTTTGTGCAGCTGGATATGTAATGGCCTTGTAGTTGCTTATATTCCGTCTCCGTACAGACAGACATGTACAGATGAATGCACTATGAGAATCCAGATAGGTTTTCCAGTGAGGCACACAATCTTCCATTCATTCTTTACACCGATATTTTTCAGCAAAGTGGTAAATTTGTATCCATTGTTTGCTTAATGTTGGCAATCTTTAAGTGAAACACTTCCTATCTTTATGTTTGAAGTTAGCATTAAGAAGGAACGGATAATCATTTTAACGTTTTTTAAGAAGCGAATGCGGTCATCAATTCATCAGCATACGACAGCAGTGTTCTTCCAATGTATTTTATCGGACTGCCTCTGCTTTCGTACTTGAGCACTGTTTTTAGCTGCAAACTAGACAGCTTCTAGTGAAACTTCTCCTTTATATCACCCGAACTGTAGTCGTGTGCTTCGACGATTATCTTTCCTTATTTTTGCAGAAATTTATGTGTGCAGCACTCATAAAAATGCTAATTTGGATGTAGTAGAGTAGTAAACTCTTCGGTCATTGTGAAATTCACAAGAACTAGCGAAAGAAGCTACCACCTCTAACATAGATTTTGTAACTAGGTTAGTGAGGCCTGCTTTTTGACTCCATATAAGATTCATAAATTGAAACCCCATATGAAGTTACCAGCACAATTTCAAGAGGCTAAACACAGTATTTCTGTAGTTGAAGTCACTAGCAGCGGCTACAAAGATAAGAAATGCAGAATCTGTCTGGTGAATAGTATTAGGATTGAGAGGAAAACAAGAAAATGAACGTAAGTACTTTGTGTGTTTGTAAAGGTATTCTGGCAATTACTAATTCAAGGCTACTCATACCGTAAAGGCATTTCCTAAATTGTCTGAACGAAGAAAAAGATTACTGTTTTGTGACTGTAGGGTCCAGACGAAAACTAGCTGAGGCCTCCCGTACTTACATCCGAGATACATGTTATGATAATCTCATTCGGCGGCTTAGCTTTTTGTTGTACGATAAGAAATCGTTAACAAAACTTTTCGTACTGTCTTAGTTACAGTCACTAGGTATCTAAACAAAGGGTTCAACAAAATTCCGTCGAAATGTTTTATTTGGGGTGTAAGTTTTTCCCAGATCATTTAGCGGAACAACACAAGTCATTGTCGGTTAGAATACGGTTATGCCGTGAGCATTCATTCTTGGGGAATAACCACCACACCTGAAAGGTGTCGAAGCACCAATCGTTCTCAATGGCGCGAATGCATGCACTCCTTGTGGTTTGTAATACCCTATAAAACTTTTTCTTCCATTTCACTATTCTTTTTGCCTCATTTCTGTCTATCATCTCTGTTTTGAATCTCTCTTTACTCTCCTCTCTTGCTTCGTGTGCTATGTGCCGACGCACACCTGATATCAATGGTCGGCCTGCAAAATGTGGGCTACCGATATCCGTGCTGAAAATTCTATACTTGTACGAAAAAAATGGTGTGGAATCAAGCTGTAATCAAAAATAAAAAAAGTGTGGCAACTCAAACTGCTGCACATCAATGCGAATTCCCATGTTGAAACCAGTCGGTCTAAAGACCAAGGGCATGGACATAGCACATTAGTTCGAAAATTTTCGTGCTCCTGCACCTGGAGGTCGGTTGGTTAACATCAATCTCTGGTGCGTAGTTTCAAGGTGTATCTTGATGGCCAAAATGCGACATTGTGTGAATCTAAACTGTTGGCAGACTGCTTAGCGTAAGTTGGAAGCCATACAGATTAATTAGTACGCACAGAACTGAGGGACACTTCTCTGCCAACATGGGAAGTTACTGATGGTCTGAGGGGACTTGAATGTTTGCTACCATATGACTTCTTTCCAGGGATTTATGATTTAAAAGTGTGTTAAATCTGACCTTAATTTGTCATTTTATGTAATACACTATTGTTGTTTTGGTACATTCAAAATTATCACTTCCCTGCTTTTCCTTCTTTCGCAAGTTAAACCAGTTTTTGACCCAATCCTTCAATTATTCAATTTTGGTGAATGTTATATATAGCACCTGATTTATTTTCCACAAACGTTTTGTGCTGCCTAGTGACGGATATTTCTGCTAATATAAAAATAACTAGTTTCTCCATTTCGATTCTGTCTTTCAGATTATTTTTCCATTCCTGAATAATCTTCTAGCTGTTGATAATTAACAGTCATGCTCCGAATGAGGGAAATAACTAGAGTAATACCAACAATGCTGTTCGCTAGGCATGCATTTCGAGCCGCACCCACTATTTGCAAGTTATCTACCAGTATTCAGTTGTCAACAGCTTCCACTTCTTATCTACCTCCAGCTCCATTACCACCACCAAAGGAAATTGTTTTAAATTCTTTGGGTGAACCAACTCTTGCCTCTCTGGGTTTGAATAGCTATTGGCCTTCAGGGTGGTATCAAAGTCTGTTGGAGGCTTTACACGTCCATTTAGAATTGCCGTGGTGGGTTGCAATTACTACCAGTAAGTTTACTAATCAAGACTTTTTATACTGCTTTCCTCTCAGTTGTATGCTTGAATGTTATGGCACAAATGGTATTCAGCGCATGTTTATTTGTTATCAAATTATTCTACGGTATAAATCTTGTTTACAGAAACTACATTAGACAACTTTGTTCATCTGACCGTCCTTCTTAGTGTATTTCCCTTATTTCGGTAACGAGGAGGAAATAAGATTTGGACAGCTTTGTTATTAGTAAATCATCATACATTCAACTTAAGGCGAATATTTAGATATTTAGGTGAGAAAGATACTTAACTTATGTCCACTGGTAAACTTATCTTTTTACTCACACAACCATTATTCGCACAATATGATGTATCTTGGAAGAGTAGAGAGTAATTAGGACCAAGTTTCGTGTATTCTTTGGCTATTCTTGAATTCTCTATAATTTTTAGATTGACGTTTTGAAGGAATGAACATAAACACTGGAAGATTCTAGATAACAAAGTATCTATCCGTACATTTTTCTCAAAGTAATAACATACTTCCCTACCCTATTGTATTCACCTATATTATCTTGCGGTCGCAGACTTTTACTGTATACAGCAGTCGTCGTTCGGCTTCCATGGAAATTTGTTCGACCGATTGTTTCAGTTATATATATATATATATATATATATATATATACTGTTCTTTCAAAAACTTCAATTTGCATTTTCAACTTATAATATTTTCTATGTAATTTAATCTCATTTTCAGCAACTGTCATAATACGTTTGTGTTTGTTTCCACTCATGGTTCGCCAACGACGTAATTTGGCCAAGTTCACTGACGCGATGCCTCAGTTCACAATTTTACAAGAACGTCTGACGCACGCCAGACTTTCAGGAAATTATATTGAAGGTGAGTCATGTTTTTGTAACGGATACTAGGATTACATATTGACTACAACTGATAAGTGCTACTGTAAGCTGACCGTTAGTTTTATTACACTGTGGTTGACGTGTATTGTCGATAGTCCAGTGGTAAAATGTTCACCAACCACACTAAATGCCTGGACTCGATTCCCAGCCAACACATTCTTAAACCTTCACCTAGCCGATAGTAAGCGTAGTAAAGAGGGAAGATTGGACATGAAACTAAAAACTCCCCTCAAACTATACCGCTACTGCAAATCCAAAATAACTTAGAGTTATACGTTTCACTCGGGAAGCAGGAGATGAAAATAAAAACGTGTATCCCCTTTCTCTCCTGGATTTCTGTTATGCCATATTAGTTCGTTGGATGACAGTATGACCGAGAGTAGCATATCACTGTAATAGAAACAATTTCCTGGAAACCAGTTTGCAAGAACAAAATCATCCCTTTTGGCTTCGTTATAATTAACCGTAACAAGATCCGTCAGTATCTCCAGCTGTAATACTTTATAGAAGTAAAACATCGGTCACTAAAGTCCAATTTTTGCAAACCCAATTTGTAGCTTTTGTTTATATCAATAAGGTTACCTTAGCGATTTGTGCAGCACCCCAACAGTTGGTACTTTTAAATACCTCTTCGTGATGGGGTTTTAAAAGGTAATATTAACTTTGATGCTATGTTTAAACAAATAGTTTAAACAAATAAGACTTCAGTGACTCAGGGATTGACTTGCTACCGGGGAATAATCTCGTTGACTTGGAATATGCAGACGATATAGTCCTTCTAGGCGAAGACGCTGACGAAATGCAGAGTCTTCTAAACACCTTGAGCCGCAATCTACGAATGTTTGGCATGCGATTCGCTCCCGCCAAATGCAAAATGATGTTACAGGACTGGACTACATCGACGCCTAGTTTAAAAATACGAAGTGAAGTGGTAGAGCACGTTGACCGCTTCACTTATTTGGGAAGTACCATCAGCCAGTGCCAACGGGCTGATCTCTGACGAAATCTCAGCACGAATACAAGGGGCTCGTTTCGCATTTGTTAGTTTACGCCGACTCTGGCGTAGACGAGATGTTCGACTATCGACCAAAGGGCGGGTGTACTGCTCATCAGTCCGCTCCATCCTCCTTTATGGTTGTGAGCGAGACCTGGCCACTGAGAGTGGAAGACATGAAAAGACTAGCTGTCTTTGATCATAGGTGCCTGCGTTCTATTTCCCGTGTAAAGTGGCATAATAAGGTGAGCAACATTGAGGTTAGGCGTCGAGTTCTAGGTAAACAGGGGAAATCAATCGACGAAGTCGTGAAGCTACAAAGACTGAGATTGTTAGGACATGTATTACGTATGCCAAGCCATCGCCTCCCTGGACGAGCAATGTTAGCGGATATAGGGTCAGGCTGGAAAAAAGCTAGCGGCGGTCAAACAAAAACTTGGCATCAGTCAATGAAATCCACAACAGTTGGTCTAAGCCACGTAGGAAGGTGTAGACTTCCAGGCTGGGGTCCTCGGGACGGTAAAAATCTATGGTTGGAAACAATTGGTGACATGGCTCAAAACCGTTCTCAGTGACGCAGATGCATCCACTCCCTGTGACTTATGATCTTCAATGAAACTGTTTTGTATTTCTTTATTACTCCTTTGTCTCACACCTCTGCTCACTGTTTCTATTATGCTTTTCTTGTACTTTCTTCTCTTGCTTCGCGTGCTACACGGAATGTGGCGACTTGAACTTCCGCACATTTGTGCAAAGTTCTATGTCGAAAACAGACAGACAGACAGATAATAAGAATTGCTCATACCTTCTCAACAATACAATGCTCCATATTAATTATTTTCGATTCTGTTTGTGTCTCCTATTACCAACACGGTTGCTTCCTTCTCTAATATTGAATTAGCTTGTAATTAGCATGTATGGCATCAATGAGAGGCAAAAGAAATAGGAAGAGGTCAAAGCAAAACCTTGCACAGATTTATGCCAGTTTAAATAATTATGTTAAAAGTTTCCAGCCCCCCCCCATCTCTTGACATCCTAAGAATTCTATTTGACTAACTCAAACCTCCTTATGTGCCTCAAACAAGCAATCAGAGATTTTGTGAACTGGTATGACGTTTGGCTTCATCATCTCTAATTTCGTTAGCTGAATTCTACTTCAACCAATGTTCCTGTCTGCTGAGGTGGACTTAAATCCATCAATACGCAAGCAGAGATAACGTGAGCGTATAGCATCTGTTACCAGTCAATTTCCAATTTAACTGAATCAACTAGTTTAAAACCACACTAACAGTTGATGATGAAGGTTTACTTGAGTAGTACAGCTCTTAGTGCAATACTGACATCTTTTGGACGTAATACTAGTTCCACTAGGCGGTCTGATGAGTGCAAATGACATGTGTACCTTCCAAGCATATTGATGGAGTTATTCTTGGAATTTCACCGGGACTTGAGTTTCCACAGATATTTATTAAAGCCTTCCAAGATCCTAGCAGAGTTCGCTTGCTCCTCAGTCGGTATTAAAGAGTGAACATTTCAGGTGGCATGATGTTTTGTTATGGGGCTACCCCAAATGCAAGGCTGCAAGCATTTATTATAATATTCATGATAATAATTGTTACCTAAAATTGTGTACAGAAACAAGCACCATGCTTTGGCTAAGTAATGTGTGTCTTCACTTGAATACACATGGCAGTAAAATATCTCTCTCTTCTCAACTTCTAACCGGTTAAAGCTGGGGCTGTTTTCATCGAAGGAGAGGAATGAATACAGTGCCACAGGAATACTTATCCCAGTCTGACTTAATCTCATGTCCAATCTTCTTGTTATGGATTATTGTTAAAAACTAATGACTGGGAACGAAAGTTGGTCACTATATCTGATAATAAAGTGTCCTTACAAGCAATCTACACATCACTATCAAATGATCAATCCTGTCCATTAAATCAACAGATTGAAAAACCATAAAGTTTAGAATGATATTTTAGTCAATTCCATCGGTATTTGGGTGTACATCCATTATTATTCTTATTATTACTATCGTTATTACTAACACTACTAATTATTATAACTATTAGTTTTAATCGCCACCACTTTCATTATATCACTGTTACTTCTTTTCATTTGTTATCTGTAATTAAACTACTCGTATTATTTTTAAATATTTTTACTAAGTTACTCCTACCACATAATAGAAGTTGATGTAACATTATCTGATATTTGAGTTGAAGAGGTCAAAATAGTACATAGTTATATTGCTGAAATGGAAGCTTACTTGCTGGACATAATTCTTCTCAAACTATTTCACAATTCAAAGATAGTAATTTAGATGAATAATGTAGTTTCGCACTTTTGAATTTGATTCTTAACTATACTATAAATTTGACTCAGTGTAATGAGAAGTAAATAACCACGATACTGAATACACCTAAGATGCACACGAATAAAATCAGTTTCACCGGTATTCTTTTGAAAAGTAAAACGTCTTCAGTGAGTAAATATTACTATGTCCTTAATATGTAATATCAGCTACCACATTTCCGTATGCGGTCAAATGAATTTCAAAAGATATAAGTAACTTATGTATAAGCTGTAGCACAAATTTAAATTTGAATCCGAAAATTTCCCTCCCGCAGTAAATGATGGCTTAAATATTGACTGTCTCATCAGTTCGTTCCTTCCTTTTTGCCTGTAGAAGGGGCTGAACCTATGTGAACCTTATGGTATATAAATTTCAATATCGTTAGCGGAGCATACTTCAAATCAATTCATTGTATTATACCCAGTGATGCCTTCAGGTTTCTGCCTTCTCTTATATTGGTTTTACAACATTTTCACTTTACTGGCGCGGCTTCATCAGATGAATTCTCGTAAGCCTACTAGACATAATTTTGACATCTGAGTAATTTCAACCACGCATACGTTGACAGTCCACTAAAGGCAAGTATCCGTTCTAATTTTGGCGGAAGTCTTTTGATTCAGATTGAATAAATATCAGTAAGTGTTACTGGTACTAAATATGCCTAGATATCGGCTTAAGAGGTGAAATTTTCGGTTCAAAAAGAAAATAACTAAAAGCTGCTAACAAATAGAATTACAAGTAAGGAGAACTTTCTGATCATATGAGTGTCTTAGGGTGTATTCCAAGTGATGAATACTGTTTTTAAATATTCCATTAACTCCTGTTACATTTGTATATTCGCTCTATCAGTACCGAGTTATTAGCACCCGTTGAAAAAGTAAAATAATCAAAGAAAAATTGAGAACAGGATTTCATCACGAGCTGACATTTGTTAGGGAACCATTGGAAAACCCATGAGTAATGAACAGCTGTTTCGTCCTAGTCTGGGACTCTTCAGCAGTACGCACCCATCGAGGTTCGAACCGAGGACCTTCTGGTTTCAAGGCGAGCTCATATACCATTAAGTCGCTGGGATCCGATCCAGTGGCCCATGAATTCTAACTTCTGCCAATTCACGACATAGCGCGACCCCTAGTCAATGTCTTCGGCGAGTACTTGTCCTCACACTCGACCTGCTGTTCCCTACTGGTCACGACATCTCACTAGGGATCCCTACAAACCAACACTTGAATAAAAATTGATAAGATTATTCATACATTGATGTGATTACTTTTATTCCTGTAGGACGATTGGTTATTTTGATGGAAAGCAGGCGTATTGATGGGCTTTCATTCAGTTAGTTGTAACTATATGAAAATAATTATAACTGGCTTTACGCTAATTAGTTTTGCCTAAAGCAGAAAGGAGTCTTGTTTATTATATATATATATATATATATATATATATATATATCTTTTCATTTGTTTACAGTCATGCGTACTTCTCAGGAGATGCAGAAATTTATGTCAACAAACAATCTGAATCCACTACAAAGCTTCAAATATATCTTTGTCCAAGTGAGTTTCGTCTTATTATCTTGTTTTGATTGAATTCTTCCTATCTCACAAGAAATCCACTATTTTTAATCCTTCCATTTTAATGTAGCCTATAGGATGCTTAGTACAATCGGCTTCATCTGCATTTCTCAAGAACTCTTCATTATTTTTTTGCAAATAATTTCTGCTAAAGATCGTATAGTTTGTAGGCTGTGTGGTGCGATTTTTGAACTTGCACGGTTTGTAGGAGTTTAATGTGTTTCTTATTAGTTTCATTCACAAGTAAACATCAGAAACTGAAGAGCACTTATCACACATTTCGTCTAAAGTTAAAAATAAATCTTCAGTATGTCACAATTATCCGTCTCCGATTGATTAAAAACACAACTTCCAGGTTTCGGAACAGGCACATATTACTAGACGCTAGGTGACTCGTGAATTTCGATTTCTCTAAGTTCTCAATATACCATATTTTTTATTTGCCTGGATCACTTAGACGTCATACAGGTAGCTTTCATGTCTTCACAATGTATGCAAGTGTGGTGAGAGCTGGTTGCGAACAAGCCAAAATTGTAAACAACAATTTACATCAGTGTTGCCTCCGAAATCGGGGTCATGAGGAAAACGATAACAAGACTTAACCTTGAAGAAATCATCGACCAATCACACCGGACTTAGCGTGTGAAAATACGATTCGCAGATATATGGCTTAACTTTCTAAGGAACGATCACAAACAGTGCAGAATAACCTTCAGCAAGAAAACAATAAATCAAGAAACGTTGCTTCTAGGCTGACAATAATGTACATAAAAATCTATAAATATCTCTTGATTTTCTCAACAAACAATCTGTTGCCTGGCCCTCGCCTTCTGTCATTACACAAGGAATTACTCATACCTATACGGTAACCACTAACTGTTAGGCTAACGAAAATTCGCCCCTAGTGAACACAGCTCCCGAGAGTACATGAACTGCACTAAAATGTATTATCTTATCTTATTTATTTATTTTTTTATGACAACTTTATTCCACACCGTATTTTTGGTACAAGTATGGAATTGTCAGCATATGATATCTGTAGCCCAAATTTTGCAGGCCGACCATAGATATCAGGTGTGCATCGGCAGAGAATCAAACTCCGGACCATGTACATGATCGGCGAGAGTCCTAACCGCTGTGCCACCGACGCACAGTGTAGAACTTCACAGAAAAGTGCTACTGTTTAAGTCACCTTTGTAAAAAGGCACAAATTTAGTCCAAAGAAATGCGAAGAAACTTTAAAAAGCATAAATTTACGCAAGGAAGAATAAATGCATAGTGAACAGTGAGAGTTTGTTGGGTCTAGGGGGTAGCAATAATACTAATAACTTCATTTTGAAGAGTTTTTATGTAACATATGGAATTCCCAGTGGAATTTATTGCATAATAGATTCTCTTTGTCTAAGATCTAATAAAATGGTAATTAGCAGTAGATCGCGTGATACAATGTTGTCTGACTTGAAGCACAAACCAATCCCATGTGATATTTCTTTATCTCCAACAAATGCACGACATTTGGTTGAAAGCCAATTAAAAAGGTACAGGAGTACAATTTAAGACTATAGGACATAATTGAATGATCGAAGACTCTAGGCAGTTAGTTTTACTTTTTAGTCAATGGTAGTTTGTGGCAAAATTCTCAGTAACAGTTATTTTGCGTATTTAACCACGAATCTGCTGCTTCTCAAGTTTAATAGAGACTTACGCATCAGAAGGTTGTAGATATTTTAATTACTCGCAAGAGTAGAAAGCATCATTAGATTCCATGTTTTAATCGAATAAAATAATATGAATAAGAGGAATTATATGCAATATAACGATGGAAACGTTTGATTAGCCTAAGATTTGATCTGACTGCCAAAGGAATGAACTACATCTTCCACATTGAGAATGATTTTAAGCAGTGTCACCAACAGTCATTAGTTCTTAGCGTTTTGATAACCACAGTTAGGTAGTCTATACCTCCCTATTTGGCTCAAAAGAACAGTCAATGACTCAATATACTTACGATATGTTTTGTTCGGAACATCCCTGACTCTTTACAAACCCTTTATGACATCTGCTTACATTGCTCAGAGAAGAAGACAATGGCTTGTCATTCGTAACACAGCTTCAGAACCTCATCGATTGACTTCTCCTTCTTGCTGAACACTATATTTATTGTCATTGATATAAGTATAAAACTTGAGCACTGTGGAAACGTCATCAGTTAATATTACTATGTAATAATGTCTGATTTATCAAAATAAAATTTTATCCATAATGAATTAATTGTCATTATTACTCATCATGTTATACCACCTACCAAGAGATAGAACTCAAACACATGGTCAAAGATGGCCAGCCTCTTTGTATCTTCCACTTTCGTGAGCTGTAAAGAAGGACAGAGCTAAGCACTACGTTCTACACATGTTATATAATTAACAGCCGGATAACACAATTATGCCAAAGATGCAGTAAGTTGGCCAGTGCTAGACAAGCCTTATTTACCCGTGCTGAGGTTTTGTCGACAATCAGTCGATTACGGTTGAGACAGCTTCCCAAATAAGCGAAGTGGTGAATACGCTCAACCATTTTACTCCCCTATCCTTAAGCTAGGAGCTGTTGCAGACCGGTTCTTCAGCACCATCTTAAATTTCGAAAGTAAATACACAATGAAAGAAAAAATGATAAGATGGCAGATTCCTTTGGCCTAGTGATCCGGAGGCTGTCGATTGGAACAATGTTTATATTCTAAAAACTAATATGAACAAATGAAAAGACAGACTTATAACAGAATCTATATTCATTAAGGTCACACCGAATACATGTAACAGTACAACTGTCAACAACCTGGAATATAATTCTGAATACACAAAAATGTGTGAATTAAAAAACAAAACAATTCCAACAGTGGTATAAACACGGGCAGTAATTTTACTCGAAATATTACCAATAACAAAACTTATCATTGTGTATAGACCACTGAATATAATTGTACTTTATTTGATCTATTCCACAATGCTCAGACTTTTTACTGACATTAATCCGGAGGCTGTTGGTTCAAATTCTTTCTGAGGTGTGATTTTCATTTAGCCTTCATTCTTATCCATTATATTTGATTTCGTTAACTGGAATGTACAGTAAATATTGGTTTCTATGTAATTTTGCCGTATTTATATAGTTTTGCGAAATATCCTATTAATATTCAGTAACAGTATTTCTTTTTGCTTCATCTTTCAAACTGTTAGGTTCCAATTTTCCTCTCCGTTTTCACAGGAATTCGAGGATTAGTTAATCTGCCAGTTGAAAGCATGCAAACAGGAGGAATTGGTTGGTTCACTGATTTAACAATTGCCGATCCATATTACATCTTGCCGATTATGTCTATGACCACACTGTTAGTGACATTCGAGGTAATCTAAGGCCCTTTGTATGTAATCTCCACTGTTGTTTTTTTCATTAAGTATTACCTACTATCTAATGACTTTGATATATTCTCGGTTTTAAACATTTTGTAATCTGTCTTAAGTGAGGCTAAAAGTAGTGACAAATTTACTCGATAATTGGATAATTCTAGTGCCATGTGCTTCTAGGGAATGCATTTCCGAAATCTCCAAAGTGACTTCTTTTGCTAGACTCCAGTTATTTTACATGGAGGTAGTTACCTACTACCAACACGAACATACGTACTTGTTTCTTTGCTAGACAATCAGTGGCTTGTGAAATATATATATATATATATATATATATGTCGGTAGGGACTGAGTGGTCACATGATTTTTCCCATCCATTAACTTCTGTGACCCGAATGTTGTTCTCATACAACATAAATTATTTTCTGATTATCGTTTTAGAGCGCTGCTGAAATGCCTTCGCCTAATGTACAGCCAATTGTACGAGTTATTATGAGGGGTGTACCTGTTATTGGTTTTTTTTTCGTGATGAATATGCCGTCTGTAAGTATACCCTTTGGTTTCATTAATTGTTTGATTACTTTAACTTACTTATTTGTATAATATTTGAATGACCTGAAGATTTTGGAACTGTATACTTCAGTGATTTTCTCAATTGACATGTTAGTAAAAGGAACATACCTGTTAACTGCGTTCTCAGATATCCTTTATTATTGTTTAATTCGTGTCTAGCCTTATACTACTTATTATTAGTAAGTAGTACGAGCATACTTTGTTTTTACCATTTCGTTACTCCGTTACTATAATTAATAATCTCCACTAGAATCAATTTCACTTAGTATATCAACATTCTATTTGTTCTGGCGTAATTATATTCTGATAGTTAAATGGTACTTGCTGAACACCTTTTCTTTATGTTGCGCTGTCTATTGAGCATTGTTCATTTGAATCTCTCCTCCTGATCTGTAGATTTAGGCGTTGTCTGTTTCTGACCTTTCACACAGCTTATTGAGGCACAGTGACAATACAGTTGTTGGCGTACAGTTCAGACACTTGACAAATTGAGCCGTGTATATTCTGTGTATTATTTTAGTATGTAATGCATTGTCATAATGCGTCGGTGGTTCAGTAGTAGAGTGCTGGCTAACCACGCACCTGGTCTGGGGTTCGAGTCCCGACCGGCGCACACCTTTATCTCCCTTGTCCGGTTATAATACCGACAAAAAGAGAAGGTTTGGCGTGATGCTAGCAAACCCATCCCGTAAACAACAGGACTGGACTACATCGACGCCTAGTTTAAAAATAGAAAGTGAAGTGGTAGAGCACGTTGACCGCTTCACTTATTTGGGAAGTACCATCAGCCAGTGCCAACGGGCTGATCTCTGACGAAATCTCAGCACGAATACAAGGGGCTCGTTTCGCATTTGTTAGTTTACACCGACTCTGGCGTAGACGAGATGTTCGACTATCGACCAAAGGGCGGGTGTACTGCTCATCAGTCCGCTCCGTCCTCCTTTATGGTTGTGAGCGAGACCTGGCCACTGAGAGTGGAAGACATGAAAAGACTAGCTGTGTTTGATCATAGGTGCCTGCGTTCTATTTCCCGTGTGAAGTGGCATAATAAGGTGAGCAACATTGAGGTTAGGCGTCGAGTTCTAGGTAAACAGGGGAAATCAATCGACGAAGTCGTGAAGCTACAAAGACTGAGATTGTTAGGACATGTGTTACGTATGCCAAGCCATCGCCTCCCTGGACGAGCAATGTTAGCGGATATAGGGTCAGGCTGGAAAAAAGCTAGCGGCGGTCAAACAAAAACTTGGCATCAGTCAATGAAATCCACAACAGTTGGTCTAAGCCACGTAGGAAGGTGTAGACTTCCAGGCTGGGGTCCTCGGGACGGTAAAAATCTATGGTTGGAAACAATTGGTGACATGGCTCAAAATCGTTCTCAGTGGCTGGCGGAGATGCATCCACTCCTTGTGACTTATGATCTTCAATGAAACTGTTTTGTTCTTCGTTATTTCTCCTCCTTTGTCTCACACCTCTGCTCACTGTTTCTATTATGCTTTTCTTGTACTTCTCTTGCTTCGCGTGCTGCACGGAATGTGGCGACTTGAACCGGTGCACATTTGTGCAAAGTTCTATGTCGAAAACAGACAGACAGACAGTAAACAACACCACTGCTATTAAAACTTCAAACCTCTAACTTGAAGCCCTATGCCCTACTCGGAAAGCAAAGGTATGAAATAACTAAATATTGTATCATGGTGTAACGACAGAAGACAAGGGCCAGACAACAGATCTTTTTTGAGATTATCAAGTGATATTTATAGATTTTTTGTACAGCAACGTCTTCTGATTGGTTGTTTTGTTGACGGAGGTTATTCTGTACTGCTTGTGATCGTCTCTCAAAAAGTCAAGCCATATATCTGCGAATCGTATTTGCACACGTTAAGTCTGATGTGATTGGTTGGTGAGTTCCTCAAGGTTAAGTCTTGTTATCGTTTTTCTCATGACCCTGATTTCGAAGGTAACACTGACGTAAATTGCTGTCTACAATTTTTGGCTTGCAGTCAGCTCTTACCACAATGGTATTTTAGACGAATCCTGTGTTTTGGATTTTACGTGCCACTCAAATGTATCCGGCTTAACTAACAGATTGCAATTACTGCTCCGGATTTCTAAGGAGAAATCTATTAGGTGGTTAAAAATACCTCTATATATGTCTAAGTTTTTTTGTCGGGATATTCTCCTTTTTTTTGAAACAACTTATAAAAGATTTATTTTGTAATATTCGGTGCATATTTTAACAAAATTCAGGTGGAACGCTTGATATGGCCCACGGTGTTGCAGACAAAATAATTAATTAGTTTTCAAATATCGTTTAAAGTGTTTGTTTTGACTTCTTTAAAACTTCTCCATTTCTCCCAAATTTCATACACTTCCCTATATCATCAATTTTGAATAGAGCAAAAACAATGGTGATGTGTTCAGAATAAAATTATTTGGTATTATTTCTCCGGTTTCTCTCAGCTTCCAGCAACCTAAATAATTATTAAGTATATGTAGAGGGAGATTTTTCAACTTTCTTGCTGTTATACTGCACAAACCATGGTCTTCCTTCATAAAGCGGAATGAGTGTATGAAGTTTTTGAAAAATCACCTTCCTGCACAGTCTTTTAAATCATTAAATTCATTAGTGCCACTTCTTTGCAAGATATCCAGAGAAGCAACCCTTCTAATGTTTTACTGTTCATGCTTGAGGTCTCATTATCCTTGTCACCAACTCGTGCATAGGAACCCCTATCCTCTTTCACAAACCTTCGATGTGTCACTAAATAACATGTTAAATCAACAAAATTTCTTATTTCGAAATCTAGCACAGAAGCTAGTTCCTGTGACGTTGTGGTGACTGGTTCGAATATCGAATCTATTTATTTAAGATCTACACCATGAAACATATATACATTTTTACTAAACTCTGTTCAAGACCTTGATAACGGAGAGTGTATGGTGGTTTTTTCAGAAAATTTCGAGAAGCATATCTTTGAAATGAAACTAAACTGTAACTGAAGCTCTCTCCCTTGGATATAACTTTCATATTTTGAGTAACTTTATCAAAAAAATTCACGCAACAGCTCAATCTGAAAACTAATTCTATCAACTGAATGCCCTAAGTTCATTGGATGAAGGCGAGAAAATTCGGTTAGAATCTAAACGGGTGGACGTTGCAAAGGAATATCATACTCCACTAACCCCGCATGCTGAAATCCTATTAGAAGAACACTGAAAAGCACTTGAATGCCTTTTAATTGCAACCTGAAAAAGTTTACTGATTTTACTGATGGAAAAAGAGGGCTATGTCACAGAGGTGAAATCGATTCTGAACGACCCGTTGAGGTTTGAAATGGAAAATGTTATGAAAAATTAAGACCGATTCAATTAAAAAGAGCACCAAAAATATACCGAGAAGAGCTCTTGAAAAAGAAGCAGATTGACAGTAACACTAATAATGATTTAAAACCCTGCGGTCCTCATTTATGGCTTGCTGAAACCATAAATGTTCCCTTGAGAAAAGTACTTTCTTTGATCAACTCGCTACAGCACTAAGTTGCTATTCGGCATTCAGAGAAGTTGGGAGCCAATTCGTCAACTACTAGCTGCATATATCGTGAAATATTCTTTCCAATTTATTGGAAGTATGAGCTATATGAATGTTTCCAAATAAGTTCACGGTATCACATTTGATTTAATCTCTATGCTTACAAGATATTCTGTTTCATGAAATTGTTTATGTTATCTGTCAGCATTCTGAACTTCTGCTTCTCACAGTGCTGGAATTTAAACGTTTGAATTCAAATTAACAAATTCGCTGAGAATGTTGTCTAGTAAGACAATGAAAGCTTTGGAACCATCCAGCTCAGAGAAAACAACTACATCAATGTCATCCACCTGAGCTAAAAATCTCCCTTAAAACCAAATTTACATGTATCTGTCTGTGTTAGTCGTTATATTTAGACGACAGGAAGAAAGACACATCTTTGATTCTTTAAACATCTACCGGAAATCTTACGTCTCAAGGAAGCAAACGGTTTCAGCAGTACTATTGCCAAGTATCTAGTTGATACAGTCCATTAAGTAGACATCTTTGAATCCCATAAGATTATCAATAAACAGTGTAATTCAGTTCTTCTAAAGTTTATCTAAGAAGCTGTTAGTAAACGCTTATAACCTGATTTGTGTTCATAAAGAAGCATTTCTCAATCTTTCCTTCTCTTTTTCTTAACTCTTCCTTTTTTCAATGAACGAAATATACCCATACTGAGTCATAAGAAAAGGCACAAATAGCGAAGAAAATTTTCTTTTCGACGATTCATTTTCATGAGCTGTACAATCGTAATTATAATTAAACACATAAGTTTTTGACCAATCAGATACTGGTAAACTTTGTCCTTGAAAATTCTGCTACATAGTGTGAGGTGTAATTTTAATTAATTTTTCTATATTTTTGTGTTGTGTTTGAGTTACGGCTTATTAGTCACTTACCTCCAACTTATCCACCTCTTGTTTTTATTGTGCAACTCCAATGTATCGAAACATCTATTGTCTAACCTTGAACCTTCTGTGTACAACTTATACGGGTGTGTAAATTCTGCACACTATATTATTTTTGGAGTTGCCTATTAACTAACATCATATGACCTTTTCAAGTATGCGAAAAAGTACCTCAGTACTTTATTTTTTTTCCTTCACGTCCCCCAGTGGAACATAGGGCTTCAAGCTACAGACTTAAAGTTTCTGTAGCAATGTTTATTTTACAGGATGGGGTTGCTAATCTCATGCCCAACCTTTCCTTTTTACTAGCATTACTTCTGGTTTAGCGAGGTAGAGGGATGCGTCAGCCGGGGATCAAACCCCAGACCATGTGCATGGTCGGCGAGCGTCCTAACCGCTGTGCCACCGACGCACACTTCAGTACGCATACTTAATAAATTTTCTAGGTTGTATGCTGCTGAAAACAACGAAGACAGTTTTCTTAGGAACAGTTGTAGACCTCAGAGATGGAGGTTTTCCTCATGTTTTTGTCGATTAATTTTTCTCCAAAACTTAAATGATTCCTAACTTATTTACTACTGCTAGTAGCACTCCAACCACAGTTTATAATGTCAAGATTTTTTGTGTAGCATAGTTGCTATTGTTTGTGTGTAATATAAGTTACTGGAATGAAACTAGGATTAAAGTGCCATATATCTTTTGTTGTAGTGTGAGATCTCATAATCTAAGTATAGTGTGGTGGTGTGATGCAGACTATATGTTCCAATGGAATATTATTCTCACATACTCCCAAAGTTCAATACTACGTTAACAACACAATAATATATGTATTTGAACACTATTTCATGTCATTTAACGTAAACCAAAATCACACGCTCAGTGATTTGTTAAAGAATATATATATATATAGTGGTTTAATCACTTGGATATATACCTTGGCTTTCGTGTCTTGTCTTCTGCTGTTACAATAGTATCGTCTTATTCCACACAAACCGTTGTGTTTGCTTTATACTCTATAATTTTTATTAATACTTGAGTTGTTAATAGAAACTGTAACTGGAATGCAACAATCCTTTATTTGTTATTGATTACTGCAGCTTACATATGAGCTTGCAGTGTATTTAGTTTTATATCAACTAGCTCCATTTCTGTGTTCCACAAACTTCAGTAACAGAAACGAGATTTAAATTCAAGACTTTGAACTGTTAATAAATTGGAATGCTTCATTCAAATAATGTAAATGTAATATTTGTATTTTCCTAGAAACACCTTGTTAAAAATCCTTTTTAGTCAAAAATTTATTTCAATTCAGTCAAAGATTGTGCAGTTATTTTTATGTAAATTTGTACTTCTTACTTTTTAATAGGCTTTGGTATGGTACTGGACAGTAAGCAATATACTTGCCTTCATCCAGACATTAGTTTTGCGTCAGCCGGCTGTTCGTTCATTTCTTAACATACCTGTTCCTCGAACACCCCCAGTACTTCAAAAGAAACGTGGTTTTCTTGATGGTTTCAAAGAATGTAAGTATATCTTGTTCATTATGACAGTCTATTATTTTGATTCTACTACTTTTCTACAAATTATATACCACTATAGGTTTTCTAATCTTCTTGTGAACAGTATAGTGTTAATTCAGTTAGCATATTCCTCCTATTTTGGAGTAGTATACGAATGCAATCTCAAGAAAAAAGACCGTTTTAATCATAAGATTTAAAGCAGAGGTGATGGGTTACTCTAATGGAAGGGTAGAACAGAGTAATCAATTTTGATGCAGCGAGTTTATATGCTCGTTTTTCAACTGACATAACTGTGGAAGCAGACAAAAAAAAAGCCGGAACTAAAGTCACACAGATATACAATCAATGCTCCAGTTGAAGAAATCCCACTAGGGAGTCGCTTATGCTTTATTTATGCAGAGTTTAAATTCCATTTTATCATCTGTAAATTAAAAGGGGGCTAAAGATGAAACTATCAGTATCCACAGTCGTAAATGGCTTTTGATGTAATAAATTCTACCGTTAAGTTACTGTAGATGTGAGTTTATATTTTGTCCAAAGGCCATGAATAAGATCCGGTGTCACCTAAGGAGGTGGGATTCATTTCATACCCAGCCAAATGAAGATTGTAGGCTTAAAATTAAACAGAAACAACACATAAGTTTAAACAATGCTATCTCTAAAACATTGAGCACAGTCTAGTGAGTATATGGACTTAAGAAGTAATAATACAATTAGTAGTCACAACTGTCAGTATGAAAAAAATCAAGACCTTGCCATGGTATTATCATAAGGGGGATGGGGAAAAAACTGATGTGTAATAAAGGTCAGATATGTTGAAGATTCCGCAACTATTATGGTCTAACAAATGCGAAGTACTAGAACAGTATGACGTAAGTCATGAATTTTTTTGATTTCCTTGGCATGATTATGAGGACTAAAGTATGTATCTAGTCAACAATAATACGATTTTGCTGTATATTATATGTCATGGAGTCAATGTCTTTTCTCCTATATATGTTTCCTGACAATTCTTCGACCCTGGTTTAAGAACTATTGAAAAACCTGAGAGTACTGAACAGCTGTTTCGTCCTAGTTTGAGACTCTTCAACAGTACGCACCCTCCGCCAGCGTTCGAAACTAGGACCTTCTGGTTACGAGGCGAGCTCGTATGCCATTAAGCCACCGAGCACAAATACTCGCCGAAGACATTAGCTAGGGTTCGCGCTATGTCGTGAATTGGCAGAAGTTAGAATTCATGGGCTATTCGATCGGGTCCCAGTGGCTTAATGGTATACGAGCTCGCCTCGTAATCAGAAAATCCTCGGTTCGAACCCCGGTGGATGCGTACTGCTGAAGAGTTTCAGACTAGGACGAAACAGCTGCCCAGTACTCCCAGGTTTTCCAATGGTTTTCTAACAAATGTCAGCTCATGATGAAATCCTGTAACCAATCATATCCCTACAAACCAACACTTGAATTCTTCAACCCTTGATTTATAAATCGAATGAAGACTTCCTGAATCTGTCTGCTTGGTAATATGGTAGAGTCAATGGTTTCACTCTGTGGGTACGCTTTATTCACATTTTTGAGTGTATTGTGCAAATAGGTCTACAAAAAAGATTGTATTGGATAATCTACTTTTATAATATTATCAGCACATGCAATATGAAGTGTTATTTGCTGACTTATGTAATCTTAATAAACAAATGTGTTGGGCAGGCAATCGTATAACTGAAAAGGTTCTCCGAGATGAAAATTCTCATATTTCTCACTGCAAATGTAATACATCTTCCTTTGATGAAACTGATTGATGGAATATGCTGTACCGTATTCTTTGAAGAATTGACTATTTTTATTATTTGTTGGTATTCTTAAATGATTTAGTGGATCCCAGTTGCCAAAGATGACAAAAAGTCCCACTTTTTTTTCTTCTTTACTCTCACAACTGTAAGTGTCACTGTCTCACTATCTCTGGTTTGTTTTGATTTTTTTCTGCCTCAAAAGCAATGAATAACTCTCGCCTAATTACTGAGATGGAGACAAGAGAACGAGTAAATGCGAAAACTTGGCAAAAGGCTGGTCTTAAAGGCGCTCCTACTACATACATGTCTGATCCGACCAAATCTACTTCCCAACCAAAAACAGTTTCCGCTCCCGGTAGAATAATTGATGTACAGTTAGATACTAAGAAAAAAGCTGTTGGACGTTGATATTTCATACACTTTAAATGATATAATAAAATACTTTTTTCATCCTAATGATTGTAATTTTAAGTTGGTTTGTATCACTACCCGGTAGGGTCTTTTATCAATTTTCATATTTCCACTGAACATTAGTTTCTAAGGTCAACTCGAAATTTACGAATAACTCATTGTTATCTTATGCAACACTAAACGTCTCCAGATGTCTGCACAAATTGCAATGATTTTCATTTAGTCTTGCATTTCTGTTTGAACGATATCTAAAATAGCTACGTCGTCAATTGTGCTCGACAGTTCTCCGTAGGGTCACTTAATTGCTAATTAATAAGAAACCGGGAAAAATACTCCTTTGTGTCTAACAAGTGTAGCGATGTAATTCATAAGGATTTCTCACATAATAACTTGTTCTAAAAGTTAGGAAAAGTCATTGATCTCGTATAATCAGCATCGATTTCCGGCGACCAACATGTTAAGTTGACACTTTATGATTTTCCTAGGTGTAACGTGAAGATAGCTTAGCTTCAGTAAAGAAACAGTTCTATAATTCCAGTCTTATAGGTTATTAGTCATGTAATGTAATTCAGCTCCGATTAACTATTAGTACCCCACTAGTTATTCTCTTCGTGGCTGGTATAAGACTCAATCACTGTGATGGAAATTTGATGCATAGGAATCTATGTTCCTACAAACAACATAGTTGACGTCGATAATGAAGTCGTTTGCAGAGGCTGATGATCCTGGTTTGTAGATTTTCCCCCATTTATGAATTTAAGTAAAGCAAAAACTATTGTTTGTGCAGAATAAGATGAGGCCCTCATATGCTTCGTCGGTTTCATTTTAGCTGCATAAAACCTAAAGTTTAATTGTGTACGGAGAAATGTTAACGTACTCTCAAGGGTTACATAATTTTCGGTAAACAGAGACACAAAATTAGTAAACGACGCTCAAAGGTTACGCCTATATAACTTATGCAGACAGGTCAAAATATAAACAATATGCATACATGCAAAATTAATTGTCGAATACATTGAGAATTGAGCTGCACTATCAAGCCAAGAGGTGAGTAACTGTTGATAAGTAACTAATCGGTTGCGTAATAGTTCAGTGAGTTCAACTCAAGTCACAGAAATAAAAACTGAATTACATTAAGACAAAAAAGGCAGTGAAGATTAAAGCGAGGGTTATGTAATCAGATGGTAGAAAGAAGATAAGGGAAGACTGATGAGTAGATCTTTCTAAACACACAAATCTGGTTTCAAGCGTGAGACAATTATTGCTTCGGCAAATATGCGGAGAATAAAGTTATATTGTCTATTAATAATCTTAAAAGATTTCACACCGTTAACCTTATCACCCATACTTTTAAACGGCCAGCTGTTCCATGGACAGATTACTATTAAAAGTTTAGTTGGAGTATCGTTATGGTTTCGCGTTGGTTCTATAACTATCGATACTGATAGTTAAGCAATGTTTCAGCAAGTGAAGTTGCCAAAATAAGACAGATGAGTATTTCGTGTGTTACATTGGGTGGATTGTGATATAACTCTAATAGTTGGATATGGACTAACTGACCGCCTAAGAGAGATCCGTTGTTCTGGCCACTCCTGTATGTGCTAGCTGGTAACATTCTTCTATCGTGTTGTGGCGCGACGATTGAGGTATGACTGCCAGCCAGCTTCCGTCGTTCTCTCACCAGGTCAGAGTCCCGTAGGCATTCACTCTTGGTCGATCTCTCTGTCTGAATAATGTGGTTGGCTCCTTACTCGCTGTAGCTTGATCCACCTCTATTCCGTTGGTGATCACCTGTATTACTGTATTCAGCGTATCGTCCAACCTTTGCCTGCGTGCAAGTCTTCGTGGGTCTTGTTCTACTGCATGCACTCCGTAAGCGACCTCGGGCAACTCACGCTCGTCTTCTGGCCTGGAAAAGAAATCTGCCAAGACGTTTTCATTTCCGGGAACGTGTGAGATCGTAGAATCGTACTCCTGAAGGCGCAACATCCACCGTGACAATTTCCCCCGTGGGTCTCTCGCTGTCTTCAAAAACTGTAGCGGCTTATGATCAGTTTTGATGTGGAACCGCCGGCCGAGTAAATATGGTCTCCATTTGTCGGCTGCCCATACCATCGCTAAACATTTTTTCTCTATCGTTGAATACTTTCGCTCTGTGTGTGTCAAAACCCGACTGGCATACTCAAAGATTCCCTCACCCTGTCTTAGGACCGCACCTATGGCGTAGTCACTGGCATCTGTGCACACTGTGAACTGTCTTCCAGGTACAGGTAGTTTTATTGCGTGCTTTGTCTGACTAAACTGCGGTACACATATATTCTATGTATTTCTTCGCTCTTATTGATGTGCGCAGACGTTGTGGCTACTCGACGCCCACAACGTAAATCAAAAGGCACTTGTGAAGATTACGAATATGTATTGAAGCAGTAGTCAAATTCGAAATTGTGTCAAGGTAATATTCAACAGTGAATGGACAAGTATTTGCGAAGTATATATAAAATCGGTCTGTATACACATATAATGCAAGTATACAAATTAGATTAAAAAGCATGTTTACGGTTGGTATAGGGGTACTACATAATTCCCCCACCAGAACACTAAAATATAAAAAAAATACATTTAAGTGTTCGAAAATAACATGCGTCAGCGTAATACGTAGCAGCGATAGTACACAGAAGGCGATTTATTAAGCTGAAAAATGAGCAGTTTAATGCGGTTAATAACGTCGATAATAAATGCGATAATCTAGGGAAAGTGGAATTACTAATCGTAATAGAATATATAAGGAACGATAAAATTGTCCGGGGATCTGTAGTCGGTAGACGAAAACGATACGTGAATAATATACGAGATGTGATTAAATATAATAATATAGGAAATATCGATGTTAAAATAATAGTGACGTGATTTATGTATGAAAATATTAATCAGTTAAATGAGTAATCAAATGACAATTACGAATAAAGATAATAAAAATGAAAATTCGTAGTAAGTTATATTTCGATGACTTGCACGTAACGTTTAGGCCAATGGACTCGTCTACCAGATCGTGTTGTTTTCGCAGGCTTCTCTGTCGACGTTGAAGCTTGTGTGGATGTAGGTGTTGGCACGTCGTTCAGCTGGTTCTTATCGTTGACTTCGAAATCGTCGAGGAACGCTGGTTTGACTCTGTCGATACTGATGGCTTCTGTTTTATTCAATCTTTCTATCGTGATAACTTTCGCGTTTCTGTTTAGAACTTTGAATGGGCCATCATAAGCGGGTTGAAGTGGTCGTTGTACACCTTCTCTCCTGACGAAGACGTGAGTACAATCTGTCAGTTGTGACGGGATGTATGACGCTCGTTCCTGCTGACGTGGAATTGATATCTTTAGCTCGTTCATGTGTCGTTTTAGCTGATGCACGTAACCAGTCATATCGTGTGGAACTTGTTACCCGGGGTGAAAAATTCTCCTGGTAATCGTAATGTTGTTCCGTAGACTAGTTCGGAAACACAGCAGCCAATATCTTTCTTTATAGTAGCTCGTATACCAAGTAATACTAGTGGAAGTTTGGTTGACCAATCGTTTCGAGTCAAAGAAGCAGCGAGCGCAGCTTTGAGTTGTCGATGAAATCGTTCGACCATACCGTTGGAACTAGGATGATACGCTGTCGTTCGTATTCGTTTAATGCCTAGTAATTCAGTTAGTTGGTCAAAAAGTCGGCTTTCAAACTGGGCACCTCTGTCTGTAGTGATAATTGATGGGACACCAAAGTTGGCTATCCAGTTTTCGACTAAAGCTTTAGCTACCGTTTCAGCTGAGACGTCGATTAATGGAACTGCTACTGGCCAACGAGTAAATCTGTCAATGCAGGTTAGAATATAGTTAAAACCATTGGAAGGAGGCAGTGGACCAACTATGTCTACATGTACATGGTCAAATCTAGAGTCGGGGTTAGGGAAGCGACCAAGTGGTGCTTTGGTGTGCCGGTTGATTTTGACTCTTTGACAAGACAAGCAATTTCGTGTCCACTTCTTAACGTCGCTGTTAATGTTTGGCCAGATAAATCTTTCTCTTAGTAGCTTGGTAGTAGCGCTAACACCAGGATGCGACAAGTTATGTAACTTCTCGAATACTGTATGTCTCATAGCTATTGGAACGAAAGGTCGATATTTACCTGTAGAGGTGTCGCAGATAACTTTTGTCGTGCCGAAAGGAATTGCCTCGAGGTTTAAAGATGTTGTTTTAGAAGACATGATCTTTTTGAGTTCGGCGTCATCTCGTTGTAAGTTTGAGAGATGTTCGTAGTCGATGTCTGGGCATACAATGTTATCAATGTGCATACGTGATAAAGCGTCTGCCACTTCATTGTTTTTACCCTTTATGTGTCGCAGATCGGAGGTGAACTGGGATATAAACTCGAGATGTCGTAGTTCACGTGGAGAGTAGTTATCCTGTTTTGCTGATAAGGCTTTCGTTAGAGCCTTGTGGTCTGTAAAGACAGTAAAAGGTGTACCTTCCAGCATATGTCGAAAGTGCTTGATTGCTAAATAAACAGCTAATAACTCTCTACCAAAGGTGCTATATCGACATTGAGTAGGATTCAGTCGTTTCGAAAAGAATGCAAGGGGTTGCCATTCGCCATGTACCTGCTGTTGTAACACTGCCCCAATGGCGACATCTGAAGCATCTGTCATGAGAGACAGGGGGCGTCATTCTGGCGTCTGACTAAGAGCGTCTTGTCATTTAGTGATTGTTTAACAGCTTCGAATGCTTTAACAGCTTCTGCAGGCAAATGGAATGAACGACTATGTCCACGTAAGCAGTCGGTCAACGGTTGCAAAACTCTAGCACAGTTCGGGATAAAACGCCGGTAAAAATTGACTAGACCCAAAAATCGCCGTAGTTTCTTGAAAGAATCTGGTAATGGATAGTCTTTGATGGCTTGTACATCGTCGGGGACTGGTCTAATTCCTTGATTGTCAATCAAGTGACCGAGGAATTTCAGTGATTTCTTACCAAATTCGCATTTATCTAAATTGATAGTCATGCCGTATTTGTGAAGTCTTTCAAACACCGTCCTCACATGTTTCACATGCTCGGTTTCGTCTGCACTTGCAATTAGTAAGTCGTCAATGTATGCGTAGACGAAGGGCAGGCCGCGGAGTACTTGGTCGATGAGACGTTGAAATGTCTGAGCGGCGTTCATCAGCCCGAAAGGCATGCGCACGAATTCGTATAAGCCGAATGGCGTGGTGATAGCGGTTTTTGGAACGTCATCCGGGTGGATGGGAATATGATGGTACGCTCTGACAAGGTCGATTTTGGAGAAAATTTTAACCTCTGGCAAGTTGCTGGCGAAATCGTGAATATGCGGTATGGGGTATCGATCAGGTACCGTTTGCTTGTTTAAAGCTCGATAATCCCCGCATGGCCGTATCTCACCAGAAGACTTTTTGGGTACCATGTGCAGCGGTGAAGACCAAGAGCTGTTGGATGGTCGAATAATGCCGAGCTCTAACATTTTATCGAACTCTGTTTTTGCGATTTTAAGTCGATGTGGGTCAAGGCGTCGAGGACGTGCAAAAACTGGTGGTCCAGTGGTTTTAATGTGATGAACCACTTGATGCTTTAGTTCTGTTGCTCGGAAAGAGGGTTGTAGAAGGTCAGGGAACTGATTTACTAAGTCAGTATATGGAGATGCTGGTGTGCGTGTGACCATCAAGTTCAGCGATGATGCACGGCTAATCGTACCAGCGATGTACCTTTTATTGAGCGAGTCTATAAGCTTAGGGCTTACCGGATCAACTAGCAGTTTGTGTTGCTGTAGAAAATCTATACCAAGGATTGGGGATGGAACGTCTGCGATGATGAAAGACCAATCGTAGGTATTCTGCAGACCAAAATCTAAAGTCATTCGTTTACTACCATATGTAACAATATTAGACTTATTAACGGCTTGGAGCGTAACTGCAGGGTCAGGATGTTGACGTTCCTGCGTAGTCGGAGGGAGAACACTAACCTCTGCTCCTGTGTCGACTAAGAACGTAGTACCGGTATTTCTATCTGTTACATAAAACAAACGACTGCTAGATCGTAGATTGCCAACAGTAGAAGTTTTCATACATGACGATATATCTTTTGGTTTAGCCTGAAAGTTGCAAGGTGAACGACACCGTCGTGCATTGTCTCCGTAACTACGGTGGTACCAGCAAATAGTATCGTGATGTCGTGACGTGCTGGGTGATCGAGAAAGACGTCGACGAGACGAGCTTCTAGAACGGCTTGGTCGTGTGCGTGTGGTCAGTGCTGCTAACTGACTCAGTACGGTGTCGACTTTGTGTTCTAGAGCCTGTATCCTGTCGTCAGTGTCTGGCATTCTGCTGGTGGAAGCAACAGATTGAGGTGTTGACCTCTCATACATGCGATCTGCGATTTTGGCAAGCTTCTCAATGTCAATGTCGTCATCTCCGTAAGCAAGAACTTGTTGAATGTTTGCAGGAAGTCGTCGCAACCAAATTTGGTAAAAGAGACTTTTGTCGATATCCCTTCCTGCTACTAGGCTTTGCATGTGCCTCATGAGTTGTGATGGGGTTTTATCGCCTAGCTCTACGTTGCTTAACAAACGATCGAGTGCTTGCCTATCAGAAAGTGAAGTGCATCGAAGTACTTCTTCTTTCAACTTGTCGTAAGGAGCGTCTGTGCTGGGCTGAACTATGTGTTGTCGAACCTGTTCGGCGATTTCGTCTGGTAGTACTGTACTCAATATGCCAAATTTAACCGTCTGTGACGTAAGCTTATTGGCAGTGAAATAATTTTCCAGTCGTGCAAACCAAAGATGGGAGTCTTTGGGCCTAAAAACTGGTACAGTAAGAGAAATGGTACCAACAGATCCCAGCTGTAAGGTATCAGGGGTATCGGAAGACATGATACAATTCGTAGAAAAATGGTTTAACAGTAACAAAATAGCAAAAATTATGCACACCAAGAATATGGTAAAACAGAAAAACATGCAATGCGGTGCTTACCACAGATTACTGCAAGTTGTGCGATGAGAAAGCACAAGAATCAGCTCGAAATGTCTATTATATGTATATATATCCGATAAAGTTAGAGTTTAATTAATCCAGCAAGTGTAATGATGCGTCCGGGTGAACAAAACGTCGTTGGAGTCAACAAGTTATCGTCGCAGTGAACAAGTTATCGTCGAGGTGAAAAAGTTGTCGTTGCGATGGACAATTTGTCGTCGGGGTCGAAATTTGTCGTTGGGGTCAACAATTCGTCGTCGGGGTGAACCAGTTATCGTCAAGGATACCAATTTGTCGTCGCTGTCGAAATTGGTTGTCGGGCTCACCAATTTTGTTGCGTGCGTTGTCTGACTAAACTGCTGTACACATATATTCTATGTATTTCTTCGCTCTTATTGATGTGCGCAGACGTTGTGGCTACTCGACGCCCACAACGTAAATCAAAAGGCACTTGTGAAGATTACGAATATGTATTGAAGCAGTAGTCAAATTCGAAATTTTGTCAAGGTAATATTCAACAGTGAATGGACAAGTATTTACGAAGTATATATAAAATCGGTCTGTATACACATATAATGCAAGTATACAAATTCGATTAAAAAGCATGTTTACGGTTGGTATGGGGGTACTACAGTTTTAGTGTCATTTGTTGGTTGTCGAGCAGCTATTTAATTTTGTCAAATGTCTTCTACTATTTCTCCGACCAAAAAGCTTCGGCTCAGCCTTTGCAAAGGGACTGCTGTCAGCAAAGTCTCATAAACCGTTAATGCCCAGCTCTCGCTACGCTCGGGCCCACGCTGTTCTTAGAAGATTTCTCAGAAACGCTTAGTTATAACGGACGCAAAAACCAAAACACCGATCTGCCGTTTGATATTTGTTTATTGTTACACCAACATATAGAAGGAATAAGCGAACTAAGCAAACTAAGGTCTGAAAACAAATATTACAATAATAAATCTCTGTATTACTTCTGACGATGTTTCAATCTTCTTTCTGAACAGCGACCGATGAGACGATGACTGTCGTATTGATGCTTCCGCGAAAATTGGGGAAGTTGATTTTGAGCAAACAACCAAGAATTGATCGTTCAATCTTCAGCTACATTGACACTCCCCGACAAAAAAGGGATCCAACCCTTTTTTCCTTCACGACCAATGCACGTTGACTTGGATGCCATTGCGAGAACCTGGGTCACACGGACAGAGCTGAAATGGAAAACAAACAGAAAAGCCAACACACCACAAGCATACCCACAGCACAATCTCACACATCGCTGACGACCTGCGCCTCCAGACAGAGACCTCCTCTTGACATCTTGCAACACAATCGCCACTTACTAGAATGACTCTTGCAGAATGCAACGTGACCATAGCAGCACCTCATGATACTCTTCAAGCATCCTCTTTTCTATTCACTATCAATTATCACTGAAATCGCTTGTCACTCATTCTGCCTCAGTTCTAGTAGCGGTGACGCATGCGAGCCTCAGTCGTTTACACTCTTTCTCCCCGGCTTGTCGGACCGCAGCTAGCAATTATCTCCGTGTGCATTTCATTCTCAGCAATAGCCTAGCCTCCCCGGTGTATACGACCCATCTGCTGTCCTTAACATCAATCAATTCATTCACGGATGTAGAAGAGTGGCCACAACTTCAGAAGTAATCACGACGAAAATTTCAACAAAATTATGCAATAACAACAAGGTACGAAAACAACGAGTAAACACAATGAATTCAAATAACACCAATTGATATGACACACCAAACGTATATACAAACAGTACACACAAACTCGCATTTCATGTCTTGATGGAATACCCTTGAAGAATTGCAGGACTTACAGCAGTACGCCTACAACCCTTCTCATGTTGACGATTGTAAGTTGTGGAATGTCCGGACACAAACAAGATTAACCAACAATTACATCAATTGGAACTCACACAATTATTTAACACAAACATATGTACAATCACTACATCAAATGTTGTGGATTCTGCCTCGACGAACTACCCTTGAAGAACTGTAGGACTTACAGCAGTACGCCTATATTCCCTCTCAGGTTGATGATCCAAGTGGAAGTCGTCCGGACACAAACAGAATTACCAACAGCTAGATGACAGATGATATCAATTCAGTATATACAACATGAACATATGTACAAAATCACACACCGAGCACATTGGACTGCTCATTGATGCGCTACCCTTTGAAGAATTGTAGGACTTACAGCAGTACGCCTACAACCCTTCTCATGTTGACGATTGTAAGTTGTGGAATGTCCGGACACAAACAAGATTAACCAACAATTACATCAATTGGAACTCACACAATTATTTAACACAAACATATGTACAATCACTACATCAAATGTTGTGGATTCTGCCTCGACGAACTACCCTTGAAGAACTGTAGGACTTACAGCAGTACGCCTATATTCCCTCTCAGGTTGATGATCCAAGTGGAAGTCGTCCGGACACAAACAGAATTACCAACAGCTAGATGACAGATGATATCAATTCAGTATATACAACATGAACATATGTACAAAATCACACACCAAGCACATTGGACTGCTCATTGATGCGCTACCCTTTGAAGAATTGTAGGACTTACAGCAGTACGCCTACAACCCTTCTCAGGTTGACGCTCTAAGTTGGAAAATCGTCGCAGAGTTCATTTGCTAACTTCCTTCTATGAGCTATATCCTCAAATCTGAACGGCAACACGCCCATGTCATTGTATCGTAGAATATAGATGACCAACAAACACACGACATATCTCATCAACCAAGTGTAAAAACAGAGTAATTTACACCAAAGATAATAACATTCAAATAGTAACTTGAAACTAGAAATGCCTTTATTCGTGCAAGTCAGTTTAACAATAACTCTCTCCTTTACACTTGGCTTATCCACACTAAACTGACCATTGATATTCGTCCTTTCAAACGAACTGATACTACCATAGTCATTGCACAAGATACTTGAGTTCATGGGTGTCTGTTTCATTGTGGATGACAGCACCAACGACGACTGATTGATATCAGTTGATGAAATTAGCAGTGGATCAAAAGCTGTTGTTGCTCGCTTTTCAGAAATTTGTCTACCTGCAAGACCACCACCACTGCTGTCTTTTACTATCAGCTCAGGTTTAACACTAGCATCTGATGATAGGTGGGCTACATGCTGATCACTCCCACTGACGGTCTTACAAGTATGCATGCCTTCTGCAACTGAATCTGCATTTATTTCTACTTCACGTTCAAGTTGTACAGAACCTTTATTTAACTTAGCAGTAGTAGGCATTCCCTCCATTTCATCATGATCAACCAAAGACAAATCTGCACTATCATGATCATTATCACAAATATCCAGTTTACCGTCAACTTCATCATTTTCAAACTCTTTAATAACAGAAGTAGACAATTTTGGTTCCTCCTCAAAAATTATTAAATGTTTTACATCTTCACTCTGACTAGTTATACTTTGTAAACCTTTGCAGTCAGAACTGGACTCTGAAGCAGTAACTCTATTCTGTGACACTCTATTTAGCAACGGCTTACCAGTTGCAACTACAGACTTCTTCACAACAACGTTATCGTCACACAATTCGGAGTAAGGCCTGGAGTTTACATTTAGCTTATCACTGAACTTGCTCACTGGTTCACAGTTCACTTCTGTATGCACCTCTTGCACACGTGTAGAACAAAGCCGTGTTTGTCTTGCATCTTGTAACTTATCTGTTGAGGATGTACTACGAAACCTGTTACACTCACTAGGTCTATATGCATTACTAGACATCATGGAGTCTTCTCGATATCCACCTCTCTGAGGCTTATTCGTCATCAATGAGTGCGTTTTACCCTCAGACTGCTCTATTCTAGGGGTGAGATCTAACAGACTGGCGAACTTGCTCATAGATTGATTGACACTAGTATTTACCAGTTTCAGGATATCATCAAACTTTGGCTCGATACCCTCATCCTCCATACGGGAGCTTATCTTCACCCACTTCCTTTGCAGTCGAGTAGGTAGACGTCTTGCTATTACTTCTAGGATAAAACTCGAGTTGAGGTCACTCATTCGATTCATCGAAATCATTCCATTCTTGTAAATTAGCAAATTATCTAAAAACTCAGTGAGTGCCTGGGAGTCATCCTGTAATTGACCACCATTACCCTTAACAGCCTCGAATAATTTCCCTGCAATCATCGAGGGTCTTCCAAACCTTTGGCGTAATATGCTCATAGCCTCATCGTAGCCCTCCTTTGGCTTCATAAACTTACAACACTGTATAGCTCTTGCAGCATCTCCAGTGCAATATCTCATCAAATACATCAATTTCAATTCATCATTTAATAAAAAACCACTCAACATGATCTCAAACTCCTTTACAAATTGTAAATAATCAGCCGGGTTTCCATCAAAACATCGTGGTTCTAATTTAGGGAGTTTGATGTTCCTATTATCCCTGGACGGCGAAACAGTAACATCAACCATGTCATGCTTAACATCAGACACATCGTTACAATTAACAGACAAGTCACCATGACTTACTTTCCTGTTTGCATCCAAGACACTCTGTCCCTTCTTTGACCCAGGCATTGTTGAACTTGACCCAATTCCAAAAAAGTTCCAGATATTGCTTGTTCAAAGAGGACTTGACCGGCACCAGGAAAAATGAACGGCGACTATCCAAACTTTCACCAACTGTTTCAATCCGCCAGATCTGTTTCAATCGTCAGAAACTGTCAGCAAAGTCTCATAAACCGTTAATGCCCAGCTCTCGCTACGCTCGGGCCCACGCTGTTCTTAGAAGATTTCTCAGAAACGCTTAGTTATAACGGACGCAAAAACCAAAACACCGATCTGCCGTTTGATATTTGTTTATTGTTACACCAACATATAGAAGGAATAAGCGAACTAAGCAAACTAAGGTCTGAAAACAAATATTACAATAATAAATCTCTGTATTACTTCTGACGATGTTTCAATCTTCTTTCTGAACAGCGACCGATGAGACGATGACTGTCGTATTGATGCTTCCGCGAAAATTGGGGAAGTTGATTTTGAGCAAACAACCAAGAATTGATCGTTCAAACTTCAACTCCATTGACAAATGCTATCTCTAATAATAATAATAATAATTTGCTTTATCCCAGAAACAATAAGTGGTACAGTGTGGAATTTTCAGCACATATCTACAATATTGCATCTAATTTTATCAAACATTTAAAAGGAGTACTTAAAAAATAAATATATAAAACAACAACGACAAAAACAATGAGAAAAAATACCAGGAAGTACAATGGAGAATAAACAACATATATAAATAATATATCAGTATTGGGTAGTGGAAGCTATGATATGTTTATGTTTATCTTATTGAAATTCTTCACGAACCGACTATAAAGCGCTGCTCTACCGAGGGATTTTCTTCCATAATGTTGATGCCGAAGTAATTGGGAATCTTCTGCAGCAGCATGGCATGCAGTGCCCTAAGTCTCTTTCAATATGATTCAATGGCTGGCTTTATGAGTAGGTCTCTTTTCATGGGGGCCATTTTTGAAAACTCTGAGAGGCGGTCAAATTTCATAGTTGAGTAAGACAACGTTGGCTGCCTAGTATCATCGCTGATATTTTTAATTGTGGCGGATTGGATTATGCGTCATACTGTGTGTGACGTGTGAGAAGACGGGAATACGTTGGACCGACATTAAGACTTTTGAAGCTCTGAATTTCGCAGACGATTTATGTCTCAATCAACACAAAGTCGCTGACATATTTGTGTTAAACAACAAGCCGCCTGAGAAAGCAGCAAAGTCAGGACTTTGAGTGAACATTAGGAAGATAGTGATGAAATTAATTAACTGACAACAACAAGCACCAGTCACCGGGAGAAATTCAAAAGAAGTCACTCCTCTAAATTATCTGGGCAGCATCGTTTCACCTACAGCCGGCTTCGACGAGGATGTCAAAACCACGTATTATTCCGAAAACCTTTGAACACAACATACAGAACACAATGTTAATGCCAATTCTAAGTCATTTCACATATATGGGTGAGAATCTTGGTGTGCACACCACGGCAAGCGTTTGCACTTTGTTATATGCTTATACTATTCCCTACTTCCGCTCTTTCCTTAGTGAGAATCAGATTGTAGGCCAAAAAGTATTAGCGACAAGAAGCTAGGTAAACAATTAATTTAATTTTAATTTTTGATTACAGCTTGACCCCCACACCGTACTTTTGGTATATATGGGAGAAAATGGAAATGGTTCGGACACGCAATTGGATACTTCAAGATCACTGTTCGTCACCACTTTTCTTTGCCTCCATTACTAATTTTAGTAAAGTTGCAGAATATCAGCCACCCCCAAAATCATTCATGTGTACTCTGACGAGACTACTCAAGTCACTAAAAATCCATCGTGTTTATGATATTTTCCATATTTTCGAGGCGGGGGTTATGGGATTTTCTTACATCAGGGTACTGCAAATGATTGCATCAACCTTGGGCTTAGATTAGGTACAGGATGATGTTAATCTCAAGGGTGAGTTATGGATTTGTTCCCCCAAAAACTCCATGCATAAGAATTTAAAAGTTTTAAAGGAAAATTGAGTTTTTTTAACCTTCAGTTTTATGTTTGTCGCTTCTTCTGTAGCTTTTTTATAAGTTATGCACAAAAAAGGATCAGCATTCGATATTGATGCTTTCTCGTCTGAAAAAGTGCGCAAGATTCAACCTTTGAGTTACAGTAAGTGTGCCCCTCCTAGTCTTCCATTTTTATGGCATCCCATGCTTTTGTTTTTAACACTTCAAATTTATTTAGAGGCAGAATGTTTCACAAAATTTAATTTTCACTGGAAAAACTGAATAAAGTGTGTATCTAAATATTCGAAATGCGTGTTTGGATTTTTAAACCTAATATTGTATGGATTTATGGCTAGAAAATGGTAGTTCTCCGACTATAATATGCTCTTGATCTCTGCGTTATATCATCCATACTCTTCCACTTAAGATTGTAGCGATGGTGTAAAGGCATTTTCTTGTTTGCGCATTTTATTTCATTATTCGTATTCCTTATTGGAAGTAATACTTTTTTTGAGGTGTCTCACCTTGTCCATGTGTATATACATATATATTGCTGGTTTTTGATTCTTTAGTCGCTATAGTTAGGAATGATTAACAGACACTTGTCATATGTCTAAAAAGATACGTGCGAAATGTGTTTGGTACGAAAGACACTTATTGATACCTAATATTATGATTTCTATCTGTGTTAATCCTGAATTATTATAAAAATCAGTTGGTGATGTTTAAGTATCATTGTCGAAGCCAAGGGTTTTTAAGACTTGACCTTCCATAACCAATCAGATACCTGGGATGCTATGGAAAGTCATCTCAAATAAAATCATGCCTGCCCCTCTGGCCTTGGAGAAGGCAGATATAGTATTCCACTTATTCTCTAGGTGTTTTTCTGTAAATCTGTACCGCTAAGTAGGGTTATGGCTTTTTACATTGGGGTCAGAGTTGGGAGTATGCCAAGGAACAGCATCAGAATTATCAATAGATATCAAAGTACAGTCACCTGAATGAATTCATCTTTCGCACATGGTATGATTTCTCTATAGATCTTCCGTGTAGTGACTGTAAGAAATTCTTAAAACAAATAAGCGAAAACTATGTAGTGTAATATCATGTTTGCAATATCTTGTAGTGCATTTTTCAACTTTTATGCGACTTTATTGAATCTGAATTCTGATTGGTCGTTCACGATCACTGTAGTTTTGGCTATGGTAGTTTTACTTTGCGAAGCTGTTAATTTTAGTATTACAATGGAAATCCGTTGAATTTTCTATTCAAAGACATGAAGTCAATAGTTAACAAGAGCCAGTAAATTTCTCTAAGCACATAAACTGAGCAGCCCGGTAATGGTAGTCCCAGAGGGCTTGCAAGCTTGACGAATATTATGATAAGGCATACACGGATTAAATGACACTAAAAACTATGGGTTATGAGGATGACAGAAACAGAAGGCGGGTAAATTTCAGTTAAAACTCATTAACTATTTAGGTTCGTTATGTGGAATGGGTTGCCAAATTATTGCAGCAAGTGGAAGGGTCACCGGGAGAGATGTATTGATAACCTCGAGAGCTACTTAAAATGATTTAAGAGGCAATTCCACTGACCTTTAGCTGTATTACAGTTGTGCACCAGTCTTCACGTAAATGTGAAAGTAGATTTTCTCGATCCAAAGGTATTTTCGCAAATGCAGAAGAAAGTATGTCTGGCTAACCTGGACTAAGACAGCAGTTAATGTCCTTTTAAATAGCTGGTAACCCATAGTGCATGTCTCAGATGTCTAGTGTTAACATTCGTTTCTTTTTATGAATGCAACTGAATTTGATTTTAATCTGTCGGCAATCGGCTGACAATCAAATAAAGTTTTAATTCATTTAGAGTTGTCCACTCAGGTGATGATAAAATGCAGAAACTTCTAAGTACCCTGAGAGCCACTAAGTATGCATGACAAATATATTTTTTTTCAAATGTCTACGTCTCACTCGGCGCCCAAATATTTTAGAACTGTTCTGTCAAATCTTGACTACAGTTCATTTGGTTTTGATGATACATTTACATATTCGTGTTATTTGAAGCAATGCAATAAGCGAGAATAAGATCAGGCATATTATGAAATCCAGAGTGTCTATCAACCGACCAGTTTATAAAGCCTCATCGACTTAATTAACTAGGGCGTATGGTATGCATGCCGAACCACTGCCTTCCACAACGGGCAATTTTAGGTGAATTGTAAATAGATCGGAAAATCTATGCTGGTGGAACCAATCCATTAAAACACCAACTGTCGTCCCATGCCACGTAGGAAGTTGTGGATTACCTGACTGAAGCGGTCTGGATATTAAAAGTCATTAAATAGATAATATTTATAACATGTCTCAAAATGTGTATCATAGTTCCACTGCTTGTTACCTCACTAACCTTCCAATGATTTTCACCGTCGCATCCATATTTTTCTATTTTATCAATTTGTTTGTGTTTCCTCATTTTGTGGGCTTCTTCTGACTGTAACAATTTAATCTGATGCAGTCCTGTGTCATGACCTACGTTAATTAGTTAGTTGGGTAACCCACTAACTGCATATAGCAGACTACTTTTGTAGTTGATATGATTCACCACATTTAAGTTTCCTTATTAATTTCTAATAGTTACTATTTTGGAGTTTTTAAATGTGAACGAAGTTCCAGCTTAGTATTTAAATTCACATTTGATTTTTGACAGACTGTATTTTCTTAGTCTTTGCGAATTCCATATAGATATGAGATTCCCTCCTTTCGTTCATTTCTGTTGATAAGTGAAAACTATTTGTAGAACATCTTTTTTAGCCATTTACAATATACTTTTCGTATCCGTATATAAAAGCATTTAGAGGTAATGTCATGAGCAGTCTTTCAGTGTCTGTAAATCATTATTGTTTTTCACCGAGAGTATGCATCGCATCAGTCACCGGAGTTATTGTGAAGCATGCTCAGCAAAAACGGTGTTAGTTTTCTGTATAAGCAGCAAAACCTAATATTAGGTTATCTTTCTAGAGAGAGAGACTAAATGGATCTATCGATGAGTGATAAAGCGTATTTGGGGGTGTTATTACTTAACCGGTGTCATAGTTAAACTATTGGGTTCGCACTGATGAAACTGTTTTTAGCTCTGTAAGTGATTCTTCTACAGTGAGGTGTGCTGATCAGCATTGTAAACCTAATGGTCCTGAAACCTTTCTAAAACTTAAATTCCCTTCATTAGAAACATTACTAGTGAAAGCTATTGAACAAGTGGGGAAAAGGGACTATCGGTAAGGGAGAGAAGACAAACCCACACATTACTTCAAGTTAAAATGCAACCGAAGATGAGCAAAATAAACATGTCCAATTTGAACAGGTCAGATAAGTGAAACATCTCCCCATGACTTAAATATTTCCTGCTCATTATCTGACGATGAGCATAACCTCATTAAATCAGTAGTAGACAGTCATTGCTGACGATATATGGTTCGTAAAGACTCCACAAAATCTTAAATACATTTTTGAGGATAATGTTACATAATCATATCATAAGACACTGTGCCTCAGCAGAATATTTATAGCTATTAATAAGTAGTCACATGTACGTCCCAGAATTGGTGCCGAGATTTTATCAGCCACTAATCTGCATATACCCATGCAAATTTTAAGGGAAGTGTTCAAAGTACACTTTATTAAATTGTTCTTGTTTGGTTGTAAATATCCTCTCCATTTGTATTATACTGAGTTATTTGACTGAAGTAAGCATCAAGGAATTTAGAAACCTAATGCAATTTGTTCGTGTCACTATATATTTTTGTTTTGTATAAATCTTATTAGGTCATGCCAGTTCCTTCTGGACAACATTTAATTCCTATAGAAGCCCTTGCCGAGTATGAAATTCGTGAATTACTCTTGGATGGGCAGGAAATACTCGAAAAGTACGTTTTTGTATCTAGAAAACGAAATAAACAGACCTTTAACGCCAGTCGCAAACTTCCAAAGAATCGTCAATCAACTAGACTTTTCTGAGGATTCTAGCCCTGAAGAGTTGGAATTACCGTCTAGGAACGTCATATCTCCAAAAATATGGGAAACTGTTAAAGAAACAATGCGGTATGGTTTTCAGAGTATTATTCTTAGTGTTTAGTACGACGATGATCGAAATCAATGCACTGGTAGATGTTCTTGGCATTATCAAAGAGGGAAAATATTTGGCGCTTAATCCTGTTGCTGATGATCCACTTGAAACCAATCTTCCTTTGATTTTATCTGGAAAAAAAAGAGTTAGTTTAATATGAATTCCGTCTTGATTAACTTTTAATTGAATAGTCAATCGCTGCAGCTGCTGATATATTGATAAAGGGGGCTGAACGTCTTCGTCGAAGGCATAGCGAATTGGCTGATGCTAGAATACGACGTTTTAATCCATCTATGCTGCAACATTCCGACTTGCCTCACAACTCCTTTCATATGGCATTAATGCATCTACGTCAAGAGTGGAGATTAAAACTTTACCAAAATTCAATTTTAGGTGATGTCAGTTTACGGTCAGTTGGTTCTCACTTTAAGGAATGTGGAAATTTTGAAATCCGAGAGTCCGACATATTTGCTGACCAGAAACTGAATGTAGATTCAAAGGATCAAAAAAATGTGGATCCACTATCCGGAGTAACGGTAAGGCACTAACTGCCATATATTTCTAGGTCTTATGATTATTTTTCTTATCAATTGATATATATATATATATATATATATCCATATAATATGTGTGTTTGTTTGACAGTCTGTTATATTTTAATATGTATACATGGATCCATATTCCATTATAATTAGCCAATCATGTTAAGACTGTCTATTGATTTGTTCATTTTGAATATTCGCTCACACACTTTTTCGGACATATATATTTTTGCTCTCACACTCTTGTGTGACTTATTGATTCTCCTGGTGTTATGGAGAATAGAAGTATCATCGCAAACCTAGTGGTCTTCTGATTTCCGTCTTCTTGCGTCAGGACTATTAAAATCTCGACCAGTACATAACATCAATATACGTAACATTTTTCTTTGTGGTAGTTTTAAGTGACTTGTTAAGCTTAAGACTACTAAGTTGGTGAATAAGCTGCAGTAAAGTGTTTTTCATTTCGACTTAAATAAACTCTGCTTATGATATTAATTAGCTGCTCTTTTCAGTAATCTCCGCGAGAACGAACTGCCTCTTTTTTAATCCTTACCCTGAATTGTTTCTTGTATAAAAAAAACAACTGCTGTTTGTATATGTCACACTAGTATCTGAGTTAGTCTTTCTTCCTAATCCTTATCAAACTAAATTCATTTGCGTGTCCTTCAATTGTCTATGACAATTTGGAATAATATCTATTATAACTGTTATATATTACTGTTATGTACTCGTCGCTAAATTATTGTTATGGACTGGTCGAGAATTTAATAGTCCTGACGCAAGAAGGCGGAAATCAGAAGACCACTAGGTTTGCGATGATACTTTTATTTTCCAAACACAAGGAGAATGCAATTAGTGGTATCACACCAAAGTAAGTAAGTAAGTGTAAGTCACAAGATTGTGAGAACAAAATATAAATATGACAAGGGTGTGAACAATCATTAGACAGTCTTAACATGAATGGCTAATTATAATGAAGTATCGATCCATATATACATAGCGAAATATAGCACACATGTCAACAACCACACATATAATATGGATATATGTCACCAAACAACGGACTGTCAACAAACACTCATATTATATATAATATAAGGGGAATATACATTGTTAAAGGAGACAAGTTCATACAAGTGAAATGGTCACAGACTAAGAGAGCAAACAGAAAGAGAGACCAACATACACACACACATAAATATATATATGTGGATATATATCAATTACATATTGCAGTTACCTGTCAGTTAACAATTTGGTCATGAACCTCATATGCCATAAGCGTTGATGATACTGTCTGGTTAGTCAGACCTAAGTAGGTGTGAAGTTTATGGCTTAAGTGGATCCTAACACATATATGCACATGTGTTTAGATAAGGTGGCGTTTAGTATACAGTGTAGCCCTAACTGACGAAAAACATTTCCATACTCATAAGTAATCAAGTTAATAGGTCATTATTTCTTGACCATGCGGGAAATTAATCGCTTATCGTCAAGATACATGTTTTCGGTGGACATTCTGTAGAATTGGAATAAGATTAAATTGCCAAAAGAATTAGCAACAAGAAACTCTAGCAGCTGACCAACCAAGAGTCGATCGCTCAACAGATATGTCTGAGAAGATGGAGATGGATCAGGCATACTTTGAGGAGGAGGCCACCAGGCCATCACTCGAATAGAATTCAGTTGGGAAGCGACGATTGGGTGATCAGTGCGGGAGTGACTTGGGGAGACGAGAGATTATATAGGCAATCGTGGACCCAGCTGAAGAGGACAGCAGAGAATAGAACAAAGTGGATATGTGTGGCTAAAGCCCTATGTTCCACTGGAAATTCAAGGGGAATAATAAAAAAGAAATAATAAAATTATCTTTAGAATTGAAGAAGTGGAATGATCAGTTTGCGAAGAATGCGGGTCTTATCTGTCAAGGTGTACAAACAGTTTGTTACAGTAGTTTCCGTAAACTTGAATTAATTAGTGTTGTTTCCACCTTGTT
Source organism: Trichobilharzia regenti (assembly GCA_944472135.2). Taxonomy (NCBI): domain Eukaryota; kingdom Metazoa; phylum Platyhelminthes; class Trematoda; order Strigeidida; family Schistosomatidae; genus Trichobilharzia; species Trichobilharzia regenti. The sequence continues at coordinate 115,386,082 of OX235262.1, read as the reverse complement.
TACCTCATTCTGTCCTACTTTTAATATTAACTTATAGGTAATTTTCTCGCAGTCCATGGAGGCCCTTTTAAATGTGTCACGTGGGTCTGGTGGTTTAAGTGTTAGATTCGTCAAATCAGATGTCGATTCTCAGTCTACATCACTGCTGAAAGCTGTATGTAGTGAACAACAACAGGTTGAAAATCTACAACCACTCACCCAGAGGCAGAAATTGTTCAAAGCGCAAAGATTGTTAGAATGTCGAGAGATTCTATTTCAACTTGCTTATGAAGCATGTAACTCAAGAGGACGCAACTATCTCGTCGATTCTATTGCCTGTGTAACTCAAGTTAGTTTCATAACTCTTTTATTTTTATTTTCATTATCAGTACCATTTAATATGAATTATATAGGCTGTAAAAAGTAAATAAGCATACAACAACAATATATCTTCAACGTCACTCTGATTATGTTGACTTACAAGGTTCTGGAACTTTTGACAACCGTCTCTGACTAACGATCCTAGAAACTGTTTTATTTCAGACAGGTATATCAATTCACTTCATCGGTACTGCGTCTCAGTACTTCCCCACAGGAAATATATTGACATGTATTTATAAATTAGACTTATTAAAGAAGTCTTCGTGTAACTAAAAATCCGTGAATCTAAGTGTACATTTAAACAACACTTACTAAGTATTATGCAGGCGTATGTACATACCTGTTCTAAAGACTTCTTCAGTGCATACATTTGTAACTGTATATTTTTGTTTATGCTTTTTTTAAACGTGAATTACTTTCAATTGTCTTTTATTGTTTCATGATTATTTCATGTTAGGAAGAGATTGTAGCCACATTATTCCCCGGAGTACAGATATCTATATCTCTTAACATGAAATCAAGTTTAAATGAAGACGATTCAGATTGTGTGAAGGCTGAACTAGTAGATAAAAGGCCATCAGATAACTCGACTTCCATTGATAGTTGCTCAAATTCTTTACATATACAACTGCATCGTATGTTAGCAGCTCAACATCGTACGGCCTGGCCAAATCTTGCCAGTTTGCCCCAACCTACGTGTGGTCCTGTACAAGTTCCGTTATATTATCGTGCAGCTGGCGCAGATGGATTACCAGCTTCAGAGTTTTCATCATCATTGCACGACTCGAGTTCTTCCTCTGGATGTTCTGTTGCTGTTGCCAGTGTTTCCGGCTTTGCTGCTCAAGTTGCTTCTGCTTGGTCTTCTCTTCTTGCTTCTGGTAGAAGTCATCTAAATAGTGTTGATAGAACAGATGTTTACAGCCAGCGTTTACAGCATACTTACGCTGGCCAAGATCGCCTATCAATGTTTACTGAATGGGGACATTCTCTTTCAAGTGGAAATCGTGCTTCCAGTTCTGTAGACGACTCAGTTCCTGTTTCTGCTAGCTTAACTGCGATAGAACACGCCTTGTTATCTCGAGGTGCTGATGATAATGCACTGAAGACTGTAGTTGGGACAAATTTATCTTTATTTAGCCGCACCATCAGAATGTGTCGACATTATTATCTTCGAGATCAGTAAGTTGATTAAACATACCTAAACTGCATTTTCATGTATTCTACATAAGAGCTCTATAATTTGTTTATCAGAGTGGCCCTTAGAGATATAACACCAAATCTTGTTGTTCAAAGCATTCATTTTGTCGCACTGTTTACTTAAATGTACACAATATGGATAAGTAAATACCCAGATGTTTAGTTTCTGATTAATTAGGTTTCAAAAACAATTATTTTACAGATCAAATGAATTGACGGGAGTTAGAATTGATGAGCCATCGGATTTCATCCCAATGGCTGAATGGTCAACCATGTAACCTGTAGGTTTTGGGTTCGATCCGTAATGGGATCATGGTTGTATACTCTTGAAGAGTCCCAAACTATAAGGGAACAGCTGTCTAGTACTCTCTAGTTTCCATCGGTTTCACTAAATGAAGTTCGTAATAAAAATTTAAAATTTAGAAATATTGGACAGATTTCTTTCTCTGCAGTATGTCCTTATTGGTCTTCGGGTGATTGGTTAGGTCTGTAAAGTCGGGTGTGTATCGGAGAATACCGACGACGCTGCATTAAAATGAAATTTTATTATAGATGGATAGAAGTTGGAAACTATAGGTCATCAAATGTCAGTGCAGTAACTGAATAGTAACCTCCTTTGCCTGACGATTTGCGTTGTTATAGTTGAGGCTGTGCACCAACTAGAATTTAAAAATAAGGACAAAGCAGTTTTCTAACATACCTTTCTTGCTACTGCTATTCTCACTGACATCGGCTTGTAGAATCGAGTAATTTCAACGTAATATAAAAAATATCTTCTAAAAAGGGATAAACTCAAGTAGAAATCAGCAATAGAATTTTTTTATTACAGCTTGATTCCACACTGTATTTTTGGTGTAAGTATAGAATTTTCAGCATGGATATCGGTAACCGAAATTTTGCAGACCGACCATAGATATCAGGTGTGGGTCGGCGGGGATGGAACCTCGGACCATGTGCATGGTCGGCGAGAGTCCTAACCACTGTGCTACCGACGTCTTTATATGCTCCAGTTACAGACCAGTATTTTGATTTTATTACCGCGGAAGATGAAAAACAACAAGCGTGTCTATGGAGTTTAAAAGAATAAATTAACTGTCGTAAAAGGTTTCTGGGACCTTTTTCAGCTAAACAAGTTAGCAGTAGTGAATTTATGTCATGTGTTACTCGAAATACTTCATTAAAGTGTAAAGCAACTGATGGGTATTATTATTATTATTGTTCCCTTGGATTCGGAGTGGAACATAGGGCTTCTGGAGCAGTGATGAGTAAGACCTAGAATTCCTTATAAATCCACAAGTTTATTGGAGCTGGTTACTAGTCTGAAGTCGAAACTGTATCTTGAAATACCAACGATCGTTGACATGCTACACAATAAGTAGTATCAAGGCCTTCGTATTATACATCGTATCACAGTGGACCTTTCAAATTTCACTTAGATTTGTCTTCTTCACGCCTGTGTCTTTGAGAATCCGTGAAAGTAATCTCATTCCCAGTATCAAAAATTGGTTTTCTCTCTTGGCCAGCTTAGATACGTTAAACTTATCTGTGCTACAACCCTTCACTTTCTGCGAGGAAATAAAGGCAAAATGCTAACTCCTTATTTCGAAGTAGGTTTCGTCATGAACTGCTATCGGTTAGAGATTTACTAAAAGTTAAGAAGCGCGGGGTAGATGTTTTATCCCAACAGTGTCAACCGACGACGCCATCAAAATCTCGAGATCAAGAGAGCAGCACGTATTTACTCTGTTACTGTTTTTCCAGTCAATACTTTTTCGCAATCCTACACCTGAGCGTCATTTGATGAACAACATTCTCATGATCCCATAGGTTGACCATCACTTTTCCCTCCAACTCCATTCAGTCTTATTTTGAATCATCTTAATATTTCACCTTCTTAGTTCATCCGGAAGTCAGTTCAAGACATTCACTACAGTAGATCATCTATGTCCTATTCCTTTACGTGATCTTCTAGTCGATTTAGTCTGTCTCTAGTCGGACTCATTGGTTTGAATAAAGTCTGGGAACGCATCTATTTAGCATAAGCTTGGATTGTCAGTGATGTGCATTTATAGCATGGCACTTCTACAGTCCCTTCATAACAATTTATCTTCTAATATTTTCGATTCGTATTCTTTTCTCTATACCGTCCTTTGTGAATTTTTTTTTGGACATTGACTTTCAAATAGCATCAAAGTGAAGTGTTCGTTGTTCACGGCTTGTCGTCTGGATATGGTGTTAGTCTACGTATTGTGTTTGGAAGACTTTGTATTAAAACTCTTTTCATAGCGAGTGTGAACTAAGAAGTCATGATGAGTGTGTTGGTTTTAGGTTATTCCTCTTTTCAAAGTTATAATGACTTATAATGACATACACCTGCTGAGGAATTCGCAGGTACATCCAGTGACGAATCCCGTATAGGACGAAATTCTCATTCTGAATTCCACTACTAGTCACCATTCACCAAATTATATCCTGTACTATACTTCACATGTAACGGTCTAAAATGATCAGTTCCCGAAATGCATTATTCTACTTCCATAGTGAAATTTAGTAAGTGTACATGGCTGCTCTTATGTGAAGAGTGTTTGTAAATTGTTTATCTTTACTTCGACTAGTGTATAGTCTTTATCTAGTCTTTTCTTCAGTGCAGTCATTGTCAGTTTTGTGTATAAGCTGCATACATAGAATCTATACACAGTGCCAATTATCTTAATTAGTTTAAGTCGTCTCACTGATTGAACAATTCTCTTATTATTGAAGACGAAGCAACAAGACGCTAGATAAGCGTAAAAATGGAATCTGAATGCTGTGTAAATTCTTTGATGTGATTGTAGGCAATAAATTGTGCTACATTCGTCATCCAGGAAATAATAATGTATTACTCACTCACTGTGAGTTTCACTGGGTAAACGAATCAACATGAAATTATTCTTTGCAACAATGCCAAGCCATAACCGTCATCTCAGAATAACTGTATGATTTGTTAAATTCTATTCTTTAATGAGTATGACCTCTTTTTAAAAGTACCATACCAACTGTACGAATAATATTAAGGTACGGCTGTTCTCATCAAAATATCAAGCAAAATACTTGTCATGTAGATTTTTGCCATGTTTAATTTCGTTTTTGACATTTTTTTCACCTCTTGTATTATCCACAGAATATTTTCTGATTTTGATGAAATCCTACAAGACTTTAGATCTTCTTCAGTATGAATTATTCCCCACTCCATTATGTCCGTAAGTACTTTAAAGTTTCACCCGTAAATGAACAGAAGTTCAATGAAAATAGCGGTACTCTGTAACGGTAGAAGATAAGAGACTTGGTAATGAAATGATCATTTGGAATTCGGTATATCTACATAGAGAAATTATGTACACCTTTTCTGCAAGCCTTCATTCTCACAGATCTTCCGTATCGTGTTAATTCTGCCCTTTGTGCTGTGTTTGTTTGTCTTATTTCTTTGTCTCATGTTCTACCGCAACTCTGGTTCATTTGCTCTCTTTGATGTCAAGTCTGTCACTCCGCTGTTTGATATTTTTATACTGATAAGCGTCTCCTTATACACTACTGACAAATCTTATCAGTAGCACACTGCATAACTGTACTCTGCAAAGTGAAGTGTAAACCGTTGTATGATGTTATGAATAGGTTTTATTGCTACACGTCCATGTCCTAGTTTATTTTCTGGCATTCTATAAATGCTAATAAAATGGACTATTGTGGTGTTTGCTACTGACAAGATTTATAAGTAGTATGTAGGCACACATGTAAATATTTATATGATCTACAAGAAATGAAAATTGCTTGTGAAACAACATGGAAAACATGAAAAGATAATGAAGCATAATACGGAAGATAAAAGCAGCACAGTACCAAAGGCATGTCCAAATTGTGATTCTAATATATAGTAGATGTATTTTGCCTATATCTGTACATCAAGTTGGCAATAAATAATTCCTGATTTTCCCGTCTATTGATTGGACCGAAGTGCTCGGTCTCAGGTTGACATGTTGACTTCTTGTGCAGATGCTTCGACGATGTTTGGGCATTTAATTAGTATTTAGTTGGTGGATGGTGACTAGCAGTGGAATCCAGGATGCGCATTTCGTCCTATTTGGGACTCGTCAGTATCTGCATTTCCCAGTGAGTGATGATGTTCCCATCAAGGCTCGAACCCAGTGCCCATAGTTTCAAACGCCAAAGCGTTATCCACTAGACCACTTGCTAATCACCATCCATCAGTTAAATACTAATTAAATACCCAGATATCGTCGAAGCATCTGCACAAGAAGCCGACATGTCAAGCTGACACCGAGCACTTCGGTCCAATCAATCGTCGGGAAAATCAAAAATTCAATTCAATAATTAATATGACCCGTTCCACAAGAGGTGGCTTTCGTGGCCCAAGTGGTCTAGTGGATAACGCTTTGGCGTTTGAAACTATGGTCACTGGGTTCGAGCCTCGGTGGGAACATCATCACTCACTGAGAAATGCAGGTACATCCAGTTGATGAGTCCCAAATAGGATGAAGTGCGCATCCTAGATTCCACTGCTAGTCACCATCCACCAATTAAATAATAAATAATTCCGTTGCCAGATACTCTTTTGTCCTGCCGTTGTCACGCTATTATTTTCACTGCTGAACTGATTCAGTCTTTATTCGCATATGTCACTATTTCTCCAATAATCATATTGGTTAAAAGCTTTCGTTCAATAAATAGGTGTAAATTTTTCACTCAGGGAAAATATTGATCAGTTCACAGGAGATCTTATTTTAAAACAATATGGTTGGCCTTATGTCTTTTCTTTTTACTTTGATTATGAGTATTTCTATATTCTAAAATCACGTGTTGACATGTTAATTGTCCAAATCTATCTTGCTTTCTAGTGTCTTACTGTGTGTCATATTTGTATTTCTTCTTTAAATTATTGATTTTATATACTCAAAAAGTTTAATAGGAAATCTTTTTAATTTCTCACCTGATTCTATCTTTCATCGTGTGAAACAAATAAAAATAAAGCCAAATAAATGTATTTTGAATCGCTCCATGGCTGTACTTCATAAATTTTTTAATTACTACTCTCGGTTAGAGAACCATTGGAGAAACTCGGAATACCAGACAGCTGTTTTGTCCCAGTTTGGGATTCTTTATCAGATCGCAGTCCTAAACTAGGACGAAACAGCTATCCGCTACTCCCAGGTTTTCCACTGGCTCTCTAGCCAATGTCAGCTCATAATGTGAAATCCTCCAACCAATCAAAAGAAACTCCCTGCAAACCAATACTTGAAAATTACTCCTTTATCGGCAAGAATCAAGGCTGTCGACTATCTCCAATGATTTTCTTGATTGCAGTGGATTGGATAGTGCGACAGACAACGGGCAATGAGGAAACAGGCATAAAATGGACTCACACAAAAAAACTTGGAGGATCTGGACTTCGTCGATGATATATGTCTGATTTCTCACAAACTGGAAGATATCCAAGTGAAATGCAACAAGATGGCAGAAGAAGCATACAAAGAAGATAGGACTTCAGGTGAACATAGAGAAAACAGAGGTGAAGATGAAGATTCCTGGCCAACACCAACAGCAGCAACAACAACAACAGACAACAATCAGCCAGCACAAATGGGAGAAACCTGAAAGGAACAACCTCTTTTACCTACCTACCTACCTCGGAAGCATCGTTCCAACTACAGGCGGAGGGAACTGACGAGGATATCAAAGCAAGGATGGGGAAAGCAAGACAAGCTTTCATTACTCTTAAGCCTGTGTGGAGGTCAACAGCCCCACTCAGCATGAAAGTGAAAATAAGGTCCGGATTTTCAACTCCAATGTGAAGTTAGTCATTGCTACTATACGGATCAGAGACTTGCACTGCGCGTCACAAAGAGCATCCCAAACAAACTACAGACCTTCATTAACAGTTGTCTTCGCTGAATACCACTCAAGATCAGATGGCCAGTCAGGAAAGATCACCAACAGGGATGTCTGGCAATGAGCGAACCAACTCAGCAGGAACCGATTGTGAAACAAATAGGCAGGAAGAAATGGAGCCAGGTGGATTGGCCATACTCTGAGGAAACAAACAACCAAGTGACATCACTAGACAAGCCATTGCTCGAGTGGAACCCGAAAGGGAAGCGGCGAGTTGGTCGTCAGTGAAAGGGTGACTTGGAGGAGGTCATGTGAAGAGGAGATGAAAGCATGTTTGCAGACTTGGAGCGGGGTGGAAAAGTTGGCAGAAAACCGAAGGGAATGGAGACGCGCATCTGAAGCCCTATGTTCCTCTAGGAATTAAAGGATATAATAATACCAATCGGCAAGAATGTCAAATCTTTGTATTGAAAGAGTAACACCTTATTTGCTGATAATTTAAACGTAAATGTAATATTTATCCTTAACTTGCCATTGAGCAGTGTGTTCATAAATATTATAAAATTGGGCTTCATAGAGAAACATTTATATGCTTAAGCAATTCTTCTTCTCATCCTTATTTGATACCAAACTATAAATTATGATAAATTAGCACGGAATAGAATTACGAAGACCTAATAAGAAGGAATACTCTGTATTACTGCATGCAATGTCTTCCAATTAATATAATAGAATTTGTGTTTACATATTTTTAAAAACAATACCAAACATTGAAAAATATGTTAGCTTTTGTTTTCTTTTGTTTAAATTTGAAAGGAAACACAACAAGCATAATGATTAGTTGTTTACATAGGAGGAAGAAGTGAATAGCCATTTTCTTCATACATATATACATATATATACATATATGTATAATCTTAGAGATGTATGGTTTCACTTATTTTTATCTATTATATTCAATACAAAGATATAAGACAAGTAGTTAAATCTTTATACATACAACAAGAGTGACCTGACTTCTTTAAACGCTAATTCACATTCTGCATAATTCTTAACATTATTATGAGTCAACACACCAGTGACCATAGTTATTTGGGCATTTTTCCACTATTTTTAATACTGATAAACAAAACAACTGAACACATATAACATAACCTTATTATTATCTATTACTATGGTAACAAGTTGTCATTTACTTTATCCTAAAACATGCCTATGCTATCTTTATGGGTGTGTATGCATGCAGATTGGTAGGTGGATTCACAATGAAAATACGTCGCTACAATACACATTTATTAAGTATAACCGTAAATAAAATTTTTAAAAACCTCTAATGATAAGAATAAACTCATAACTTTGGCGCTCAACATCGTTGATTCATATATGTTTTTAAAAAGAAGGGAAACTGCTTACTAACGAAACTAACTTCAGAAGGAGTTTAAAATCGATAGACATATGATACACCGATTTCTGTTTTACTGAATCGAAACATTTCGTTTTTGTTAACATGTCACAAGTCTCAGTAAATACTGTCCGGTACACAACCGACTCGGTTATCTAGTGAATAGTGCTTTGTTGTTTGAAATTGTTGGTGTAATATTCATATTTCAGTGAGAACAACACATCGGGGAGCAGGTATATCCAGATGAAAAGTCCCGAATCGGTAGGAACTTTGTGTTTTTATGTAGTAAAAGAACTTGGAAGACTTCAGCATTCATGGTCATCATTGGTGTCGATTCTTTATCGCATGCCATACACATTCCGATCCATAAGACAATACCTTTTCGCTAACCCCTTTTTAAGGAGTCTTAATGCATCAACAGACCTTAACCTATTGCACATTAGAATTAAGAGTTTTTTTTGAGGTTTTATGGTTTCGTCAGACTAAAACAATTTTACTAAAGAGGTGGTAATTCCAGAGTATTGTACTTTCCTTCTTATTTGCATAAAATAATAATCATGAGTTTCGTGTAACGATGTTAACGAAATGGGGTAAGGCAGATTGTTAGTATATGCTTACAAAACCAAGCATTTTACTTCCAATAGATAAATTAAAATTATATGCATACTGATATATTATGCTTTGTTAAACTTCTGGCTTCTCATTTCATTTGTTGTTTAGGGTATACGACATCATATCCGAGTTTTCCAGACATTCTCCGGTTAAAATTATCTCACATTGGGATTGTTTTAATTCAGCTTACGAAACATCAGTGAGATTGTGTTTCTACTGTACAGATTATGATGCTTACCGAACGTGGATAGGTGTAACGGTTAAGTCCAATGGTATTTCTGTGTCATATTCTGACGCCCCACGGATCTATCGTATAGGCACAGATTTGAAAAGACTCAAAGATATTTTGAAGAACCAGGTATGTGTATTGTTTCTCCATAAACTTTCACTACTATTTAAAATTTAATGGTGTGAAGTTGTATAATACATTTCAGCCTTGTGTATAATCCTCTTTTGGGTTCTATTTGAAAGTGATCAGTCGATAGTCTGTGTAAATAGTGTATCGGATTAGGATACTCTACAAGTTGGTAGAAACAAATGGTGAATAGTTGTGGCTGTATAAAGTTCATTCACATTTAAGTTTTGAAAAAAATGATTTCGTCCTTTGATGGAAGCTTAACAAACAGCTTTTCATCTTGTTAGTTTGGAAAAGACATGAAAGCTAAAAATCAGTGAACTTAAAAAAAATCAATTCTGATTGATCACTTATTATGTGATTTAGACGATTTAGTGCTTCGGTGAATTAGTGGTGGAACACTGGCCAACCACTCAAGTGGTCCAGAGTTCGATTCACTGCCGACGCATTTCTAAACCTCGCTTACCCGGTAGTAAACGCGGTAAAGAAGGAAGGTTGGGCATGAGGCTAGCAACTGAATTCCACAAAAACATCACTGCTACTGAAACTTCGAATCACTGGCCTGTGGATTATGTTCCACCGAGAAATGAAATGAATAAAAAAATATAAAAAACTTATTTGATTTAGAGGAACTACTGTAGAGAATCATTTCATAATATCAGTATGTTGAATTATTTTTCAAGTATTGGTCTGCAGGGACTTTATTAGTTTCGTCTTAGATCACCAACTGACATCGTAACATGTCTTACATTCTAAAGACTATAATCATTTCTCTGTAACGATTGTCATTCACTTGATCATCTAGTTAGTTTCTTCTTTTATTTGTAATTTGTTATCCATTGTAGACTGTTTATTGATTTGTATAAATGCCTGAAGTACAGATAAAAACGGGTTGTTAGAATGAGTTGCAATTAAGTCGGTTCTTGTTTGTCCAGTTAAAATCACAGTCGCATGGGAGGTTTCAGCCAATCAAAGGCGATATGTGTTTGTTAAACGTATTAAAAGTGAAGACGTGAACATGGATGAAAAGTGATATTTGCAATAATCACGTCGATCATATTATCGCAATTTATAATGTTTATAATATACCGATTAACCAAAATTTAACTCAATTCCTTTCTGGAAAAAAATTCCAGTGAAGAATGTCAACCACAGTTGTAAGATTGGAAGCGGGGTAATCAGCACGTTGTAAATACTTGTGCAAGATCAGGTTACTTTTGTTTTTCGTCAGTTACCAATAAGTATGACGTAGATGACACTGAAACATACACCAACCAGAATTCCAGCTAAGAAAATAACTTACCTTACACACTATAAAGCACTATAGTTTACGCTAAAAACGAAATTCCACTTGACTCATAATACACGTGTATTTATTAAATGACAGGCATAAACTGTTATTCAGTGTTCTTGGGAAATGAAGGTTGGAAAAAGCGATTATCTACAAGCATATCCTTGATTTCCAAATCTAAATTTTAAGTCTGAAATAAATTTGAATCACAGTCCCGTACAGCCGAATATGTGCGTCGGTGGCACAGTGGTTAGGACTCTCGCCGACCATGTACATGGTCCGAGGTTCGATCCCCTGCCGACGCACACCTGATATCTATAGTCGGCCTGCAAAATTTTGGCTACCGATATCCGTGCTGAAAATTCCATACTTGTACCAAAAATCAAGCTGTAATCAAAAATTAAAAAAATAAAATCACTTCAATAACACTTAAACTTTTCAGTAAAGATTCGAGGAATTTAAGGAACTTCTTAAAATAAATTTACTTTGTTGATAAATTGATTTCTGTCAGTAAACTGTCTTAACTCCTAACAAATTAAACTTCTTCATACAATTAATGAGTTTATGTTATGTTTGTTAGCTTCTGTTCTTAGAGGTGTACAGACTTTTCAAATGAAGAAGAACAACAACAATAGTTTAAGGTAGTTTAACGATTATTCAAGTTGTAATTTATTTATCGTACCGCTAAATAGAAGATACTAAACTGAGTGAGTTGTTACGCATCACTTCATTTAGTGTAGTTATCATTATAAGTTATCTATAATTAATCGTGCTAAATTGTGGACCAGTAAGTTTAAGTTGAAATCATTCTGTTTGTTCGTAGAAAATACCTGTTGCAGTAGAGATACATACATAAGTTATGAGAAGGCAAGTAGTCATGTAATCATCCTGTCAATTTGTACTTTCAGTTGTTTAAAATGACTGCATACCAATGTCGAAAATTAGTCAGTGGTCCTCTTCAAACGGACTTAAGCTTAATCCGTCTAAATGTCAGGTAGTCAATTTCACTTTCAGACGTAAATGTGACCTACAGCAACTAGTTAGCTCACATGGCCCCGCTCTCATTGACGGCACAGAGGTTGAAAATACATCTAATGTCAAGTACCTTGGGCTGAGTTTTTCCACCGATCTTTCCTGGTCTTCCCACATCTTGCTAGTTACTAGAAAGATGTTTCGCTTAACGTTCTACATTAGGAAATTTAGGCAGTCTGGTATAAAGCAATCTTTACTTTCTCAATTTGTAAATTCTTGTATTCTACCCATCCTCCTTTACTGCTCCCCATTAGTCTTTCCTGGACTACTTAAGAAAGACTTTGCTTCGCTGAGAAGGGCACTAAAAGCCGTTAGTAGGGCAAGTGGGATATCGTTAAACCAACTGGTTAACACTATTGTGGATAGATACATGATGTCATGTAAGAAACTAGCGAATACAATATTGTCGGACCCCGAGCATCCTCTCTATACGCATCTATCTCCTTGCATTTCATCTGTAAGAACTAGAAGCAGCTATAGGAGGCTATATGCTAGGACTACCAAATACAAAAACTCCACAATACCATATATGGCACAGCTGTTATGTGATGAGAAATCCGTTAGGTATGACACGATAAACTTACTGCAGCACTCTAACAAATAGTCTCATTAGTTTTTGTTTTCCTTTCCTCGTCACTACTACACTGTTGTTCTCATCTTCTACCACACATCAACTTTATATTTCAAATCCTGTGGTGCATTGTTTGAAATCAAATACTCTACGCTGTTTTTTCTTAATTTTTTAATTTTTATTTATTTTATTTATTTATAACTTATTTATTTTTATTTTTAAAAATCTCATATAATTTATGAGGTAATTAGATGCAATATACTGTAATGCACGCTGAAAATTCCATACCTGTACCACAAATACCGTTTGGAATAAAGCTGTTATTATTATTATGAGTGGTACTTTAACACTCCATAATGGCTACACAAACCTAAAAGACTCCTACCTTTTAGGCTGGGGGAATATGATCTTTCAGACTCGTCAGAGACAGTCTATTTCATGTTGTTGAGGCTTTTAAAGCACTCAATCAAAATGCATAAATTGTTTTAATAATACTTTTTATTTTACTTCTATTTATATACCTTTAAGCACATAGCAGATCTATCCTCGTGAGACCAACCATCTTAGTTACAATATACAATGGGGAAACAGGCATAAAATGGACTCACACAAAAAAAACTTGGAGGATCTGGACTTCGTCGATGATATATGTCTGATTTCTCACAAACTGGAAGATATCCAAGTGAAATGCAACAAGATGGCAGAAGAAGCATACAAAGAAGATAGGACTTCAGGTGAACATAGAGAAAACAGAGGTGAAGATGAAGATTCCTGGCCAACACCAACAGCAGCAACAACAACAACAGACAACAATCAGCCAGCACAAATGGGAGAAACCTGAAAGGAACAACCTCTTTTACCTACCTACCTACCTCGGAAGCATCGTTCCAACTACAGGCGGAGGGAACTGACGAGGATATCAAAGCAAGGATGGGGAAAGCAAGACAAGCTTTCATTACTCTTAAGCCTGTGTGGAGGTCAACAGCCCCACTCAGCATGAAAGTGAAAATAAGGTCCGGATTTTCAACTCCAATGTGAAGTTAGTCATTGCTACTATACGGATCAGAGACTTGCACTGCGCGTCACAAAGAGCATCCCAAACAAACTACAGACCTTCATTAACAGTTGTCTTCGCTGAATACCACTCAAGATCAGATGGCCAGTCAGGAAAGATCACCAACAGGGATGTCTGGCAATGAGCGAACCAACTCAGCAGGAACCGATTGTGAAACAAATAGGCAGGAAGAAATGGAGCCAGGTGGATTGGCCATACTCTGAGGAAACAAACAACCAAGTGACATCACTAGACAAGCCATTGCTCGAGTGGAACCCGAAAGGGAAGCGGCGAGTTGGTCGTCAGTGAAAGGGTGACTTGGAGGAGGTCATGTGAAGAGGAGATGAAAGCATGTTTGCAGACTTGGAGCGGGGTGGAAAAGTTGGCAGAAAACCGAAGGGAATGGAGACGCGCATCTGAAGCCCTATGTTCCTCTAGGAATTAAAGGAAACAATAATAATTTCAATATATAAATCTCGCTTGGATACGAAGTTTTACTTTATAAAGATGTGTTTAGTAGAAAGATACATAAGCCATGCGAAAGACAGAATGTTATGAAGTAAATAATTATTTAAGAAAAACTTGCTTCTCTCTCCTACAGCTGACTAGTTTGTACTAAATCTGATATCTCTTTTATTTTTGATCTGTTCATAACTTCTGACAGTTGACCATATTCAATGTTGCAGTGTCGATATGAGTTGAAAATATGATGGCTATCGTAATAGCGATTCCCATGAAAGTTTGTCACAACTTCTACCTGTAAAATGTTTCTATCACAAAACACTGAAATTTTCACCATTAATTAAAAATTCGAATTAATTATTCAGTTTAAGAGTTAGAAAATCTACAAAAATAAATTTTTGTTGTTGTTGAATTTATTATGAATAATAAAAAATCAACTGTGGTAATTTTTATTTTAAGGTCTTGCACGCGCAAATGAATTATTTGGATATACTAGCCATAAAAATTCTTGGTTGGGTACGTTTAGGCAATAATCCATTCTCAGGAATACCTAATCCCGAAGAAACTACTGATAGTCCAGTTGTTGTGAAGATTTTCGCCTCACCGTCGGGTGAACAGTAAGTAGCTAACCTATGTCTTATGTGTGCTCTTAATTTTTGTCTTTAATTAATACCTTTTAATAGGTTTTTGAATGTCTCTTATCTATTCAATTTTTATGGTTACACAACACAGAGGTTAATGACTTGAATTCTTCTAAACTTTCGTTCATAACTAATGGAACGTCGGAATAAATACTGTTGTTATTAAATGTAGTGATTGGATAAAAAAGATAATTCAATAAATAGATTTGTGAACTATTATAGACTAATTTGGTTAGAACATGTGTTCCTCCTGCTATGCACAATAGTGAGTTTGAAGGCAAGCTAAAAATGGTCAACCTCAGTTATGCAGTAGATTTACTAGGCCAAAGATTGTTCTTCTGAATATTACCAGAATTACATATTACCTGTTTGAAGTTGCTGGAATATCAGGATTCCCCTACATAGTCTAAAATTGATCAGAATTGTGTTAATATGAACCGCAATTATGAAATCCATAGGTGGTGCTGAGAAGTAGAAATAGCCTACTTTGATGATTTCAATCGATGTAAACCGTAACTGTATTCTATTTTATTCGAAACACTATGTACAGCAAGTGATGCGCTACAAAGAAGCAATAAGACATCAGCATAAAGAACACGTTAAAAAGATAATCTAGAAACAGTTTACTCTCAAAAAGAGATGGAAGTTGCAACATTTTCGACTTTGATTTCGATTTTCATTCATTTGCGATAATGCTTCGAACTGCTGATGTGCATGATGTTTCGAATCCAAACCAAGGAGTCATGACGCATCAACAGATGCTAAACCAACACAATAGTCTTTCATCTCACCGGTACCAGACCGTAGGCTAACTACCCCTCTGGGTTTTTTCACCCTTTTCCAGGACTTAAAAACGATGAGGCTCTGAGATGACATTTGTAGCGCATTTCCAAGCCACAAAAGGCGGTGTCTCAAGATCATTTCACCATGTACAGACTTATGTATTTAGAACTCAAGATTGCTTACACGCTTTTGCCATCGCGTACAAGCAATTCTACGGAGCAGATCATTCTTGAAATACAAATGATATCATAGAATATTTTATTTAAATATTCCTTGTCACTTTATTCAAAATAGTGATTTAATATATTCATATTTTGCCTTCTTTTTCCCCTTTTTTAAAGCTTGGTTTGCTTACGAGGAAGTGCTGGTGTAGGCATACAGTTATTTATAAACAACCGTGCTTCACGAGACGATCAGTTACCTGCTGGTCAGCGTGATGTAGTTTTGAATGAGAACTATCGAGAAGTCATTCTTTCTTCTATGTATGGGAAACATTTGGTGGCTAAGGTGGAAGCAATTATGACTTTACTATCATAAAACACTTGACAAAATAAACTTTCTTTTTCTTTAAATAATTGTACAGATTTTTATGTAATTTGTTTTCTATATAATATATTATTTTTTCAAATATTCCAAATGTATAGCTACCTATTTATGGATAACGTGTATTTAAATACTTTGTATACATAACTAAATGTACTATCGTTTGATTGATTTCTCTGTTTTAATTCAGCAGAATGGAAGTTTCCGTACCGACAAGAAAGCGAATTGATGTTTATTTTCAAAAAAATATTTGATTAACAGGCTTACGATAGGATTTTTAACGATATGTATTTCTGAGCAGTAGTGACAAGTTAATCAATAAATCTTTCTGTGGTGGGACTCTCTGCAACAAATTTGAGTTGGCAGATTAACATTAACGTAATGACAGAGGATAAAGTTGAAAATCTGAGTTGTGACAGGACTCGAACCAGTGAAACAACAACTTCACGAGCAGTTCCTAGAACACTTGGCTAGTAACGCATAGACCATTGTTTGTAATCCTAATAATCTTTTGTTAATCATAAGATATAAACAGATGGTAACCAATAACAGGAATGAAAACAGATTGTCGCCATATTATTAGTTATCTTCTAAATTATGAATTACTAAGAGTATGAACAATTTTATCTTAAGTGATCAGTTGTCAACTAAATTTTGTGTAAAAACAACATAGGACGAATGAGTTATCTATAATATTATTGGTCACTGTATTCACGGTTGCTTTTATTCCTTTACGTTCGCATTAGAAAACAGGGCCTCAAGCTAGAGGCTTGAAGTTTTCGTAGCAGTGGTGTTTATTTTTACGGAATGGGGTTGCTAGCCTCAAGCCAAACCTTCCCTCTTTACCAGTCTTATTACTGGGTTAGTGAGATAAAGGAGTGCGTCGACCGGGGATCGAACCACCTGCGTGGTCGGCGAGCATTCTACCGCTGTGTCACCAACGCATAGTCACGGTTATATGTTTATAATCATTAGTTCTCAGCGTTCAGATCCGAGAGGATACTGATCCCTTCTAGGTTGCGGCTAACCCTTGATGATGATTGCCAATAGGCACGAAACCTGGGTCCAGGGTTCCTGGTAATGACTAACAATCAATATACTTTGAATTTACTAAAAATGGAATGTCCTCTTATTTTGATGAAAGGAGTCAGGCTAAAAATTACATCTCAATTTTGCATGTGTATTCGTTGCATTCAAAGGATAAAAGCCATGCCTGAGGGGTCCACCAGCTAGAATTGGCACCACTTATGATTTCAAGTCCAATCTGAAATGTGTAGAACGTTGTTACATTATTGAAGAGAAGTTGTGCTTAAAACACTACCAATTAAGTAGGACTTTGTTATTGTGACACGTCCAAAAAATTGCTTAGCATGTAAAACTTTCTGGATACTAACCATCATGGATAAAAAGTTCACTGTATAGATTTCCACTGCTGTTAAACAATGTTTCAATTTAATGACAGAAGTCTTTGCGATTTACGTACTACAGCGACAGATCTTACTCTTAAATTTACTAAATCTAGCTAAATTATAGTGTGGTTGAAACTGTGTATAATATCAAAGCTCTGCAGTTGTTCCAGGTCTTTTTTCAATTAAAGGGTACTATTATGAAACCATATAGATAATCCCGTAGGTTGTAATCTAAATAAACCAAAATTGAGTTTCACATGTGCATGTTTCGACATTCTGACCTACCTGAAGGCATCTTTCCAACTGTCTACAAGTAAAGTTGATTATGATTAGACTTAAATTCTTGGCATATCAATACGTCAATACTCATGATACGAAAATCTGATGGGTGAAACTTCCGCTTTGATATCTCATACAAAAGGAGCTAAAGTCGATTTCAGACCAACAAATTACTGTACTCCTTTTGATTACCAATTTCTTCTAGTATAATTTTTTGAGAAAAATATGGGGAGTACGCAACAATATGATTGTACACTCTTCTGTCAGATGTTGAAATTAGAAACATTGTACATGACTCTTGTTTAAAACGATTCATGTTGGAATATAGATAACTTCTGAGTACAATCTAAAATACAGTGTACTGTTGGTCGCTTCCTCTCACTAGTCTATACTGTCTACTTGCTTCACTCATAACCGTGTTGTATACATTGGATATTTGCAGGAACATCTTATCTTCATCCGAAGACTATTCCGCATCCGGTACACAGCTTCTACCAGTAGTCACGACTCCAGCAGTGAACGCTTCTGTGGATGATGTTAATAATTTGTAGTTATGGATTTTAACTGTATATCAAAGTAACCGTTTAACTAATATAACTAATTACTGTATTTTTTCCATAATATGCTGTCATACTATCATCCCATTTACTTGGATTTTTATTCAAATGCTTGTTATGTTATTGAACTCGCTCTACAAATACACCTGTTAACTGCACGAAAACGTTTGACCGATCCAATGGTTAGAGAAATTGTGATACCATTCATGCCATTTGGATACGTTGGCAAATCAGACTTTTTATACAAAAGCAGTTATATAGAGACTCAGTAGAGTTCATTATAGAAACAGAATAATGAAGTTTGAGGACTAACTATTTTAGACCGTCAAATGCGAAGCATAGTGCAGGATATAATTTGGTGAATGTTGACTAGTAGTGGAATTCAGAATAAGAATTTCGTCCTTCCCTTATGAGTAAATTTTGTTTTGATAAAGTCTCACAGTGTTATACAGTAATGTTTACTGATGACGTTTCGAGCACAATTTATTGCTCATAATCATATCAAGGTAATCACACGACTTCCTAAATTCATTTATATAGTTCCATTGTTTTTCTCTTGATTTTCACTTGATTTGATTGGTAATAGTATTTTCCATATTTCAGGTATGAGTGACGAGTCATTCCTATTGCATGTGTTGGGTGTAGACTCGATGAACAAGGATTCAGTAATCAATCTCTCTCTCCACCTACCTAGATTACTTTTTAGAATTTTAACCCTCTCCCACCCTATTGTGTGGTTGTGTGTTAGCGCATGCATTGCAATTGCTGAGCTTTTTTCTAAATTACTTATCTTCTCGGGGTCAACCATTCTTATCTTAGCTAAATTCTTATGCTCTGACAATCTGACTCGTCACTCATACCTGAAATATGGAAAATACTATTACCAATCAAATCAAGTGAAAATCAAGAGAAAAACAATGGAACTATATAAATGAATTTAGGAAGTCGTGTGATTACCTTGATATGATTATGAGCAATAAATTGTGCTCGAAACGTCATCAGTAAACATTACTGTATAACACTGTGAGACTTTATCAAAACAAAATTTACCCATAATGGAATTACACTCTACCACAGTGCACAAGTTTTATTCTTATATCAAGAATTTCGTCCTATTCGGGACTCGTCACTGGATGTACCTGCGAATTCCTCAGCAGGTATGTCATTATAAGTCAGAATAACTTTGAAAAGAGGAATAACCTAAAACCAACACACTCATCATGACTTCTTAGTTCACACTCGCTATAAAATGAGTTTTAACACAAAGTCTTCCAAGCACAATACATAGACTAACACCATATCCAGACGACAAGCCGTGTACAACGAACACTTCACTTTGATGCTATTTGAAAGTCAATGTCCAAAAAAAAATTCACAAAGGACGGTATAGAGAAAAGAATACGAATCGAAAATATTAGAAGATAGATTGTTATGAAGGGACTGTAGAAGTGCCATGCTATAAATGCATATCACTGACAATCCAAGCTTATGCTAAATAGATGCGTTCCCAGACTTTATTCAAACCAATGAGTCCGACTAGAGACAGACTAAATCGACTGGAAGATCACGTAAAGGAATAGGACATAGATGATCTACTGTAGTGAATATCTTGAACTGACTTCCGGATGAACTAAGAAGGTGAAATATTAAGATGATTCAAAATAAGACTGAATGGAGTTGGAGGGAAAAGTGCTGGTCAACCTACGGGATCATGAGGATATAATAATTTAGAATGTTATTCATCAAATGACGCTCATGTTCAAGATTGAAAAAAATTATATTGATTAGAATAACATTTAATCAACGGTAACGTGTTCTGTGTCTAACCTGGAGATTCTGGACTTGATCCTCAGTGAAGTCATTTGTGTGTATTGATAAACAGTCCCAGACTAGGACTAAGGTCTCCTCTTGCTTTTCACCACTTCTCCGAGTGAGATTTTTTTTAAATGAAATCTGCCCTCAAATTGAAGAAAAAATTATTACCCCTGAGATTTTGTTTCCCGCAAAAAGCCTACCTTCTTAGAATTTCTGTTGCACAATTCTATGTAGCTAAAGCGTTTCTCCGTAATACCTTCTATGCGTATTTGGTTTGATTTTTACCTTGTTAAATATTGTCACATTTTAATTACGGATTAGTATCTTGGCATATACTGGCACTTAAGGGTTAGCAGTGTTGCGAAGAGAGTATTGTTGAATAAAGTGTGCGTGTACAGTCAAGCCTCAAATTTGAAATAATGGATATTTGTATTGCAGATGGTGCTTTTAATGTCTGGCAATACATTCAAGATAATTAGGAAACACTCATTTTAATGATAAATTTTACTTTTTATAATTTTTTTAATTTATAATTTAAGACCAAAAATGTTCTCCTGAAAAATAATCAGAACTTTGCGCATAAACCATCCAGCTCAGAGAACACAAAAACACCAGAACGCGTTCAAAGAAGATTAAGGTTAAAATAAGTGGTCACATTACCGCTGCAGTAAATAACTTTCCGAAATTATTAGCCTAAAGGTTTCATCATTCAATAATAGATATTGATCCTCAATGTTCTGGTCGTTTCTTTAGAGTGAAGGTACGTGGTCAAGCATCTTCACCATTTGACATGCTACCGTATTACGTCCGGTTGTTTATGCAAGATCTCTAGGTAGATTAGCATACATGATTGCTCAACAGTCCCAAACCAAAAATATACTTCGTATTTCGGACTACCTAATTGTTTTCCTTATTCGCCTGATTAACTGTTCTCTGGCTAACATCGAATGGGTACATTGGGAATAGAGGGATAAAATACGTAAACTATCGTGTGACTATATCCTGCGTAGTTGTCGAAACCTTCTTTTATTTAAGTAAATGAATTTTTCAATAGTGGAGGTGTTCATAAAAACAAACTGGTTTGTTCACATATGTACTACAGGAATTAATGTTGTCTGTGAGACTTTTATAATTATCCAGAGAAATATAAGTAAACCAATCAAATAGAGATGAACTGTAGTTATTTATTTTTTCTCAGTCATAGACTGTTTGACCCTAGTTAATTAGCGTAAAGTTATCTTTAATCTTACTTTGAATATTAATTTATATAATTTTGTTATTATTCGTTTTCTAATTTTCCCCCTATACAAGATAATTTTTTGTTTTCATAATGTACCCTTTCTAAAAGGAAAAAGGATGCCGGAGAGAACTGTAATGACTTACTGGGAAACAATATGTATGTTTTAGTAATAAAAAAAGATTTTAGTAAAAGTGTAGGTTCGGTTCGCAAAGTTTATTCATGCTAAAAGCTCACTTAGTGAACTTTAAATTAATAATGTTTTTTTTTAATTCTGGTTTTTGAATATATTTATTCCTGTCAGCTTCCTCTTCCTCATACAACTTTCACTTTGAGTAATATATTATCTCATAATTGAGTATTGTTGACATGTATATCATTTCTCTAACACCGATATAAGTCGGTGCGTCGGTGGCACAGTGGTTAGGACTCTCGCTGACCATGCATATGGTCAGAGGTTCGATGCCCTGCCGACGCACACCTGGTATCTATGGTCGGCCTGCAAAATTTTGGCTACCGATATCACATGCTGAAAATTCCATACTTGTACCAAATATACAGTGTGGAATCAAGCTGTAATCAAAATAAAATAAAAAAAAAATCACTTAATTCTACTTTCCATCCCCATCTAATTACAGAAAAATTATACTTTATCTAAGCACAACATTATTTCAGCTTGCATAAACCTAGCGACCCACTGGCTTTTTATCCCCTACATATCTCATCAACTACAGTCCATACCGATTTGATTACTTTTCAGTTTCATTCTAAATTAACCATACCGATTGTACTGTGCGTCGGTGGCACAAGGGTTAGGATTCTCGCCGACCATGCACATGGTCCGGGGTTCGACCCTCCGCCGACGCACACCTGATATCTATGGTCGGCCTGCAAAATTTAGGCTACCGATATCACATGCTGAAAATTTCATACTTGTACTAAAAATACGGTGTGAAATCAAAAAAATAAAAAATAGTATTAACTGAGAATTTTACAGACTAAAAAGCAAATCAGTCCAATGAATTGTATTGATCATTGAACAAATGAGTAGTTATATTAGTATAGGAATTACTAGAACGCAACAATTTGCAAATATGATTTAATGAACAGAATAAACAACGGTTAGTAAAAGCAGATAATCAATTATTTTCCTATTATTAATATCGTCCAAATGCCCACATTATATTTATCAAAAATATGAATTCTTTACAGAAAAATAGGTGCTTAATATAATAGAGAAAATCAAAAACGTTCAAGTAGAAGACAATGAAATAATCGTGTCCTTTGATGTCACAGGATTATATTATATCAATTAGTCCAAAACTGCAACGATTACTCTACAGTGGTGAAAACATAAAAACACAATGTTCAACTTGGATAGAACTCATAAAGTTATGCCTTAAAACACACTTCCAATTCAACACTCAAATATATGAACAGATAAAAGGAACACCAATGGGATCACCCATATCACGATTAATAGCTGGAGCTGTCATGCAAAGATTAGTATTAATAGATCTACCTATAATGAAACTGAAAATGTGGATACGTTACGTTGATGATATATTTATAATAATTAAGAGAAATGATTTAGAATATACCCATAAATTAATAAACAACATATTTGAAGACATCAAATTCACAAGAGAAGAAGAATTAGATAACAAAATCCCATTTTTAGATGTCTTGATCAGGAGAACCAACACAGGAAATTTAGAAACACAAGTATATGGAAAATCAACGCACACAGACCAAATACTCAACTAAACTAGCAATAATCCAATTACTCACAAACGAAACTGTGTGCAGACATTGTTTAAAAGAGTTCAAACAAACTGTAGCACTCCAGAGTTGAAAAGAATGGATGAAAAATACCTACAAACGGTCTTCAAAAAGAATGGTTATCCTCAAAATCTCATCACAAAGTGTTTAAAATCGAATCACAACACCAACAAGGCACCATCGTCAAAGACCACAAGAAAATTCACCCTACCATACATGAGGAATATCTCCAAAATAACGGCTAGAATAATGAAACCGTTTGATATAGCACACAAACCAGTCAAATCGCTTAATTCAATATTATACAAACCAAAGGATCCAGCAGAAAAAGGGGATAAAATTAATACCATTTACAAAATAAATTGTATTGACTGTAACAGGCATTACATCGGCCAGAGTGGGCGTCCCCTTCGAATCAGAATCCAGGAACACAAATTAGCCGTGAAAAGACACGATAAATATTGTTTCATATCAGTACACATAGACAATTATGGATGTCAGTTTGATTGAGATAATATCGAAATCTTAGAGAGAGGAAACACCAAAAGTCCCAGGGAATTCCTAGAAGCCTGGTACGAATACGAATATGCAACTAACAAACACGTTAATATGTACCAAATATATCAACTGATAAGAAGTAAATCATATGACCAGAAAGTTTAAAATCTAAGTCAGTAGAAAGTGATCAAAGCATATGTAAAGATGGTTACTGGGAGACGCAATTATATCACTCATGAAGAAATTTAAATCATTTCACTTTATGCTAAATAGTGCGCTGAAGATGTTGTCCAGAAGGACGACGAAAGCTCTGCAACTAAACCAACCAGCTCAGAGAACACTATTAATTGCAGGTACTTAATATACCAAGTTATTTTTTTGCTTTGAAATGATTTCAGATAACTTTTAAATATTGTGTTGGAGTATCTTCAGTTATGATTTCTGCAATGTAACTCGCATAAATATTATAACATTCTTAAAAAGGTTATTCTCCTTCTTTGTGAATAAGCATTAAAAGTGATAATAACATAGAATGAATGACCATCCAAAAGGTCTTTTCATCAGACGTTCAGAGAATCAAGCTGGCATCTTTACCAAACAGTATTAGAGAAGAATTTTCTGTCAAATACTGTTCGTAAGATGTCATACTTATTCTTATTTTTTCAACAATAAACAAAATAATCAGAATGCAATTATTTTGGAAATTTTTTGAAAAGTAGGGTAGAGCACATAAACATTGATTAAAATATCTGTCCTTGTGAGCACTGTTTAAACGAAGAAGACCTTTCAATACCGAGAAAATATGACCTTAGCTTTAAAAAAATTATATCTTATATTCAATTAACCTTTACCAGTCCAAGATCTGCTTACACTAATAAGTGTGAAAGTTAATACATAACACCACCAAATAAAAAACTGAACATTAGATTAATTTAAAATTGAAAGTGACTTAGGAAAGAAAAGTTAGCTAACATCGGTAATTCATTAAATTACCATCTGAAGATATACGTTCCTCATTATCAAGTGTTCACCACACTTGATAAAGCAGATTTAACTGGTATTTTAGACAGACATCTCTGCTTTATTTGTTGTAGAAAACAAAACTGACGAGGGTAAATACAAGATTTGTAGCAAAAAAAATTACAGTCAATATCGATAAAACACAGTATGACTGTTTTACAAGCATCACTAATGACATTTGTAAAGTGAATAAGTCATGAAAGTATTCAGTGGCGAACTTTTTGAATACATTCCTCACTTTTGAACATTTCTGGAATCTTTGCTTTTCTTTGTCATACTTAAACCATGAAACTGTAATTTTTAAATAAACTGAAATAAGTACATGAAAGTAACATATCTTTTCTCAGCTGCTTACACATTCTCTAAATATAAAGTTTTATTCCTTTATGTAAGAAGAAGGCCTTCTGTTAGTGAGTGAAAGGGAAAGAACTAATTCTCGAATATGAATACATCATGTAACACATTCCATACAACTGAATTATACAGCAAATATAACCTCTTCGAGATACAATTTCAATATTTCCTACCGAAACTATTGTTATTCAAAATAAAACACTGACATATTGACGACTTTAACCAATGCCTTTTATAAATGGGAGATATTTGAAATTGACGTGTAAAATCAAGGAAAATCAAAGATTATTATATCCAAATTGATACAGAAAAGTAAACTGGTTATTTTTTTTTAAATGAAAAATTACTTACATCTCAGTTAAGATTAACCGTTTACATAAATTATCAGTCTATCAGATTCTGCATCTTATTCTACAGAAATAAGTGAGAAGTATTTTTCAGCTAGTCTAACATTAGTATTTATATCACATACATAAGTGACTTCAAGACGGGCAGTACAAGTGCACGCGTGTGTATGTGTATGTGTTAGATGAGAAGAGTATTTCTACTGGATTAGGAAGCATAATGGAAAGGTTGTGTATAAACAATATGCTACTTTTATTTTGTACAAATGAATTTTTGCTCTAAATCAAGCCCACCATATACATCTTAAAAAGTTAAGTATTTTTACAAGACTTTACAGTTAAATTAAGCAAGATAATAATAACGAAGACAACCAATCAAAATTAGAAACAATTGAATTTCTTAAGTCTAAACTCAATAAGCCTTGAACCTTTCTCACACCCCATAATCATTCTAACTGGTTAGATTTGTGGTTAACATAAAAAGATAGACTATTACCATGGTGTATTACAAGCTGTAAAAAGAAAATATTCCAGGCAGTTTAGTTGGGCCCATTTACGCCTAACTTCTGACCGGTCCTTTTACTTGCTTATCAGGCAAGCATACTTTTCTACAACTGCCTAAGTATCTCACATTTTCAACTTAGGCTTTACATATATCTCATTCATTTGAAACTATCGTAGTCACACTGGGTGTCTTATTGTATAAACATAGGGAATAAACAGAGTACAAATTATGAACAACACCTAAATATTTATTTCAGATTTTCCCGTGGATTGATTGGACTGAAGTGCTAGGTGTCAGGTTGACATGTCGCTTTCTTGTGTAGGTACATCTAGCTGACAAGTCCCAAATAGGACGAAATTCGCATCCTGCATTCCACTGCTAGTCACCATCCACCAATCAACTACTAAATATGTCGCAATACTATCTACTCTCTAAATTTTAAAGCTTGATTATAAATTACTGGAATCAAATCGGTCTCTTAAAAAGTAGAATAAAGTGTGGAAACATTTTAAATGGAAAAAGTGAAGATATTTCTCTCCATTGTTGCGCAGTAAGTCAACTAATAATAAGACAAGAAGCTTTAAATTCCATATTATGTATGTTTATTTTATTAATCACGCACTGGTGCAGTATTTACAGATGGACGACGTTTCGAACATACATTATTGCTCATAATCATATCAATATATATATTTCTCTCCCCAACTTCCCTTTGTTGTTTGTTGCCACTTGCCAAATCTCCACTATGGGCACTGCGTCATTCCGATTGGACGTGTACGGTGTTGAATCGATAAACAAAGCTTCAATGAATAACCTAGTAAAAAGCTGTCATCGCACAACATTCACTTGCATGTGATTACAAAATAGGGTGGAGCAGGGTGAGAGTATTAAAAAGTAAGGAGTAATCAATAACTCGGATTTCTACTGTCGATATATGGATGATACATTTCTGGTCATGAAAAACAAGAATGATGCAATGAACATCCTTGACAAGTTTAATGATGCCCATTCAGCAATAAACTTTACCAGAGAGGAAAAAAGTAATGACAGTATCTCATTCCTAGACACCTTCATGGCAAGGAAAGAATATGGCACAGTAGGAAGGAGTGTGTGCAACAGACCTGCAACAACAGTTCAGTACACTCATTTTTTCAAGTTTGGTACCTTTGAAATATAAACATAATCTGGTAAAGTGTCTGGTTCATAGAGCTAGGTTAATCTGTACAAACGACCGTCTCAATGAGGAGCTTAAAATTATTAGAGAATTATTTAGAAAAAATGGGTATCCAGATAAATTCATTTAGAAAAATATAAATTCAGAGCCGAGGAGAGTCAGTGTGGCAACAGCTCCGAAAAAAACAGTGTTCATAAAACTACAGTTCCTCGGTGACATCAGCGAAATAATAAGAGCGCTTGACGAGTGCAGTTAAAAGAGCATCAATGCAACAGAAGTACGTTGTTTCTTCACGTTTGAGAAATAAATAAATTTGCCTCCTATATGTGTATCTACCAGTTTGACTGCAGCTGCGGTGCCAGCTACATCGGGCGTACAGCTAGGCAGGTTCATCATCGTATTTCCGAACATCATCCAGCACAGTTAAGCAAAGGATAAACAAGACCTGTTCACAGGTCTATTTTAGCACACCTTGTAGATGGTGGGCATAAGGTTGGCGTTAATACAGTATTTAAAATTATTTATCGCATTCCTACTAATCTTAATTCTGCTCTACAAGTTCGTCTTCTACATACAGCTGAAGCAATAGGAATCCACCTGAAGAAGCCAAACCAGTGTGTTCAGAAGAAATTTGTACAGCCACTTTCTTCACAGTGGCCATCGTTACATGATTGTATAAACCGGACTACTTCGCCCCCTCCCCCTAAACCTTTGAAAATTATAGTTGTCCAGATTATTTTGTTATTTCTCTGACCCCTTCATCTTTAATTGCATGTTATCGTTGTAGTATTATTTTATTCCCATGACCTCTTCATTCTTAGTTACAAGTTATCATTGTCCAAATCGCTTTATTTTCTTTAACAATCTGTTACGTAAGCAAACTGTGCACATGCTTATTCCTTAATTACTCTTAACTTTTCCAAAATTACGCATTATGCAATCCATGTGTTGCAACCATTTCTACCTTTTAATTGTGTGCATTAATTTTCTTCGTTAATTATCACCCCATTGACATGCTGACAATGACTAATTATTGTTAACAAACATACCGCCACTTAATTGGTAAATTGTTGTGTAACTTGAAAATTCCCATTCAGTCATAGAAAAGAAAAGGTGTTCAGCAAAGAGTTACTCTTTTCGGCGATATCATTCTCAAGCTGTACAAATCGCAAATTTATAGTAATTTGTCTTGGCAACAAAAGGAATATTTCCAAAGATGTGTTAATGCAATTGTTAATTTCTGACAAACAAATTGCGTAATTTAGAAGGCGTTAATCGGTTAGAAACTAAAATAAAGTTACAAAAGTAGGTAGGGTGACGTAATCTAATTGATAGGGTTCAATGAAAAAATGAATGCGAGTCAAGTTAATAAGCTGAGTAGAATTCACTTAAAAATAAACGAAAATCGAGTTAGTAACAGTCGTCATGAGCGTAGGGATTTAATAGAGGGTGGGGGTAGAAAATAATGCAATTAAGAAATAGACAAACAAACAAGAAAGAGGTAAGACAAAATTACGTATTTGGTGTTAAGATAGATCAGGTCCACTGTAGATTTAGTGACTGAACAAACTTCTTTTGTATGCAGAGTTCAGGATTCAATATGTGAATTGCCATTGCTTCTGCAGTTTGAAGAAGTTTAATTCGTACTCTTTGCTTGGTTTGCTTGGTGTCCGGATTCGATCAAGAGTTCTAGGATAGAGCTGTGGCGGGGGGATCTTCTTTCTCCTTTATAAAACCATGAAGGTAAGTGTTCGCTGATTCGTTTGGATAGCAAATGCTGGGTACGGCCGACATACCTAGCTCCACATAAGCAGGTGACGATTAACGCCTTCTAAATTACGTAATTTGTTTGTTAGAAATTAACAATTGCATTAACACATCTTTGGAAATATTCCTTTTGTTGCCAAGACAAATTACTATAAATTTGCGATTTGTACAGCTTGAGAATGATATCGCCGAAAAGAGTAACTCTTTGCTAAACACCTTTTCTTTTCTAAAATTGTTGTGTATTGTAATAAAAGTACTATTTATATTAGAGTAGAGCCAGAGATGAGGATCTAACTGAGAAGTAAATATTTCTTCGCTCAATCCTTCTGCTTTCTAAACGTCTAAATGGGAATTTTTTCTATATTGAAAAAGTAATGTAGTTAGGTGGAGAGACAGGTTATTCACTGAACTTCGTTTATCTATTCAACACCGTACACTTCCAATCGGAATGATGCAGCGCCCAAACTGGAGATTTAGCAAGTGGTAACAAACAACAAAGGGAAGTTGGGGAAAGAAAATATAGATAAGAAAAATTGTGAAAACGCGTGACTAAATTCATATGATTATGAACAATAATTTAAGCTCGAAACGTCATCCAGTTGTTAATACTGCATCACTGTGGGATTATTAAAATAAACTTATCTAATAAGGAATTATATTCTACCACAGTGTCCAAGTTCTACACTTAAATTAAGGAAGCTTTAAAAGCAATATTTGCTATATTATAATGAGGATACTTCATAATGATTTATGAAGTGCATGAAATTTTAATCTAATCGTGATAACGACGATTATATGCATCAACTGTTTTTTCTCTTTACTGATTTAGTTTTCAAGAGATAGTACTATCTAACTAAATCATAACATTGAGTGTGTTTTGTTGCTTCCAGTGTCTTCTATAAAAAATAGTCGATGTACACTGCATACTTTAGTTTTAATCATAAAAATTATATTTTATAATTTGTACAGCAACTTGAAAATATTTATAAAATAAATGGTGATATTAGATAGTTGGAGGCGATCAGCCACAGGAAGCCTTCCACCTAGGTTTCGTGCTAGTTGGCACTCGTCATCAATGCGTATCTGCATCCTTGAAGGAACTCATGTCCGTTCTGAGATTTCAACCAGCGTCACCCCAGTGCTGCAGTCAGAGACGTTACCACTGAGCTACTCAGGCTTGCGAGTGACCTCCTGTAGGACCTTAGTGGGTAACTAGTGTCCAATGAAATAAGTTGTTTTAGAATTTCATCATGAGCTGACATTAGTTAGAGAACCATTGGGAAACCTGGGAGTACTGGACAGCTGTTTCGTCCTAGTTTGGGACTCTTCAGCAACACGCACCCACCTCACTTCGAACCCAGGACCTTCCGGTTACAAGGCGAGCTCGTATACCATTAAGCCACTGGGACCCGATCCAATGGTCCCTGAATTCTAACTTCTGCCAATTCACGACATAGCGCAACCACTAGCCAATGTCTTCGGCGAGTATTTGTCCTCACACCCGACCAGCTGCACCCTACTGGTCACGACTTCCCACTGGAAACCAGGTAACTACCTACCTGAATAGGGCCAGTCGCCAGTGAGCATCTCATCGATATTCAAGTGATGGTTTGTAGGGATCTGATTGGTTTCAGGATTTACATTGTTGTTCCACTTGTCCTAAAGTAATAAGCCACTTACACTTTGGTAAAAGACTTCTTCGTGAAAAAAAAAATATTCTTTCTGATCACTGACTGTTTACGTTCCGCAGGTTTATTTCAAGAATACTTAAGGAGTAATTGCAGTTAACAACATTATTGTTTTTTTATAGCATCGATTCATTAGGATAGGAAAATCTAAGAGATATACGTGAATGAAATCTCACTAAATCACGATTCAAAACGCTTGTATGTATGCATTATGTGAGGAAATAAAAGTTTGAATTTAATGTCAGATATCAGAGTAAATGACACTGATGAAGAGTCCTAAACTAGGGTGAAATGGCTGTGCAGTACTCCCAGGTTTTCCAATGCTTTTCCAACTGATGTCAGCATATCAGGAAATCCTCCAACCAATCAAATGATAAATGCTTAAGAATAATTATGATTATTGCTCAAAAACGAATTTTATTAGGTGTGATTCGAAAACTATACGAATGAGTGCTGACATCGAAAACAACGACAGAAAATAGAGTAAATGATTATATTCGTGTGTAAGTGAATAACCAAAGATGAATTAAGGAAATAAAAGATTTACTCGTAAAAGGGTAGAAATATACAAAGGTGAATGAATCAGATGAATTTTATTGGTAGAATATAAATAAGTGCCAGGTGGAATGTTTACTTACGGGAGGAGAAATCACACCTAGTAGTATATGATAGATAGTCTTATTGAGAGGACCTATTTTCCGTGTACAAATTTCCCAGTGCTTCAAACAAATTACTATAGTCTCTGTTTTTTGGAGTATTCGATATCTGACGGCTTTTTTCAGTCTACTTAGTTCGTTATATGTAATGGAAAAGAATTCTTCGATATCTAATTTATGGTCAATATGGACTGTATCTCATAATATCAAACTTTTAACGCTTTTTATTACACCTTTGTTCAGTGATATATATAAATACTGCATCACTCCATCATACACTTCAGAAGGGCGGAAAAGTCTATTCATCTACTAGTAATCTCAATGTTAGCATCAGTAAGATCTCATTCCTACTATCTAATTGGAAACTCGCTAAATGCTGGCTTTCGGTCATGAAAGAAATCTATTGCTTATTTGTCTTGACATTTTTGAAATGATCTATTTGTCTCCACTGAAACTCATAGCGTTCAGAGGTTGTCTTACCTGATTCTTCAGTGGGATCTCGTGCATTACTTTATCATAGTAACCGTAGAGCTCTCAGTTTTCTATGAATAAGCTGGCATATTTAGCTTCTCGTCACCTGTCAGAGAAACTACTCCTCGGTATCAATCAAAAACTGTCTCTCTCTCATTTACTCGTATTCTTCAGTATATAGCCCTTCTTTCGATTAACCACACAGCCCTCAACCTGTAACGGGGATAGAAAAATTTCATAATTTAGGATTTCTGTTTCCATCTGACGGTAGTTCTTATCCTAATAACCTGTTCTTCCGCAAGCGAAACATCGGTCAGTCAGATTCATTCTTGACACGTGCTTTTGAAGTTCTCGGGTTTGTCATTCTGTCTTAATGACTTCAAGGAAGTCATTTATCACTTGTGCCAACTTCGCCATTACGTTGACTTTCATCGGTTAGGCTGTGGTCACTGACATCAGCCACTTGGTGATGACGGTACGGAGACATCCGACAAACGAGGAAGTTAGCACCTTGTGAATGTTTGTCCAGGGTGGGGCACACTGAAGATTACTGTTAACACGAAAAGCAACTAATCGTTATCCGCAGTGAGCCTCGGGCTCATAAACCTCAGCAACGTCTGTTATCTACCTATCATGCTGTTCATCTTCCAAATAAACCGCTAGACGATGGTCTCTCATGATGCTTTTCTATTAACTTCAAGTAAAACATTATAAGCCGCCTTAGTCAAACCACTCAATAGGGTTACCAAAACAGGCAATTTGCAACAGTCTCGAAGTCTTTCAGAAATGCTCTCAGGTCTTCAATGCACTTAAAAGCATTTAGCCAAAGTAAATTGATCTCTAACAGTAAAACTAGACATACGAAGGCATATCCAGTGTTTATAGGAAAAATAAATGGATAATAAGAAATTCACAAAGTTTTCATGGGATTTACTGTTTGCAAATAGTATCATTCGTTTTGTATTAAATATGTTTCATTCATAGCTGTCTGTTGATTTTTAGGTCGTTCTAAGAGTTGTAACCTTTTCGCTTTTCCCCTTTAATGACTTATAAGCTAGTATTGTGGTGAGAGCAGGCTGCTAGCCAATTGGTAGACAATAATCTACGTCAATGTTCAGGTCACTAATATTGGCCGTGAGAAAATATGAACAAGGCTGATTCAACAACCAATCACAGCAGACTTAAACGTGGGCAAATATGATTCGCAGATAGATGGCTCCACTTTCCGAGAAACTCGAAAACAACGAATCAGAAGACTGCGTTTGTCTACTTGAATGAGCTATAATAATGTACATGAAATATATATATAAATACGTGCTGATTTCCGTAATAAAATGATCTGTTGCCGGCCCTTGTTTGCTGTTGTTACAGTATTACTCCTCTGAAGACGTTTTTCTATATGCTACTTGTACCTGTTTACAAGTAGTACACGCCATAGGCATATGTATGTATGTACAATCCGTCTAATTTTTCACCGAATTGTGCTAGAATCACTACAATTTGACCAAACTGCTTACAAACCAGCACTCCACTACAATATGTAATCAAATTGTTCAGGTTATGAATAAATGATTAAGTGAATCCGGCACGTTATTCTACTTACGATACTGTCAAAAGGTGTCCGTTGTTTCCTATCATTTACATAATTCAAATGAGTGATGAAAAACATTTCATCAGCATAGTAAGTAACATGAAAACCAAAGTTATATATATATATATATATATATATATATATATATGAAACATCATTCGTTGTACCAATCAACTTTAGGTGATTTCATTTTGCTTATTTTATATTTGACTAAACACATTGGTTTCTTTTTAAATTTGAGTGTTTCTGCTGAAAGATTTGGTTCATACATCAGTATCTTCCGTAAATTCAACTTTTACATTTATCAATTGGCCTGGCTCTTAAAACGGCTGGTGCAGTGACGCAAAGTATATTCATCCATATAGTGCATAGCGGACAGTTGAACACAACCTCTGTGTGCTATTTGGAACGTGGCAACTCGAACTGCTGCACTTCGGTGCCAAGTTCTATGTTGAATCCAGACAGACAGAAAATGTATTCTTTTTGTGAAAGTCACGAGCTGGTTTTGCTTAACATCATAAGCTAGGCTCTTTTGTCAGTTAATTACTTGAGACAACTCCAAGCTGTCTATGCTAAAATCACCAAGTAGGAGAGTATATGCGGCCACATTATTGAGTACTATTAAGTAATGTGGCGTTGTCACAATAATGGAAATGCAGATAGCCAGTAGTAATGGTATGTGAACCAAAAGTGTGATTAGTTTCTATGTTTATTGAGCCAACTCAGAAACCCCCTTAAAAAGGTACAATTGGTCATCGTCAGCTTGGCGGGAACGATATATACAAATAGAATAACGAATAAGCCGTCATATACAACTGCATACTTCATTAGAAACCATGTAGACCAATGTTTTGCCTTTTTTATTTGCAGTACTCTAAACTATAAAATTTATAAATTGAACCTAAACAGAAGTCATATTTATTTCCAATTTCTAGACACTCCTGAATCGACCATTACCTGCAACTCACCCAAAAATGGCCATCAACAGAATGCACAGAACCCCCTGCCAGTGGACACCAATCCACCAATGAAATCAGAAATATAAAATGCGATCAAACTGCTGAAGTCCGGAAAGGCAACAGGACCAGACGGAGTTCCTCTCTGAAGCACTGAAAACGGACCCAGAGGCTACTGCAGATGTGCTCAAGTCATTATTACGAAAATTTAAAAGAGAAAGAAAGGTACCTACCGGTTGGAAGAAAGACTACCTCGTCAAGATGCCAGAGAAGGGCAACTTAGGCCTGTGCAAGAACTGGCGTGGAATCATACTCTTGTCCACGCCGCGCTTCATTCTGGTGAGAATAAAGGATGCACTGGATTAACAACTCCACCAGCTCGTAACAAGCTAGATTCAGGAAAGGCAAATCATGTGCTGATCAAATTGCAACTCCACACAGCTTCATCGAACGTAACATCGAGTACTGGCAATCAAACCTGTGGCTCAATTTCATCTACTTCGAAAGGGTCTTCGACAGTGTTGATCACGAAGTAATTGGGAAACTGCTTCAACAGCACGGCGTGCGTTACCCCAAGTCTCTATCAACCTCATTCAAAAGCTGCCTATAGTGCATCGAGGATTTCATCATGAGCTGAAATCAGTTAGGGAACCACTGGAAAACCTGGGAGTACTGGACAGCTGTTTCGTTCTAGTTTGGGACTCTTCGGCAACACGCACCCACCCCACTTCGAACCCAGGACCTTCTGGTTACAAGGCGAGCTCGTAGACCATTGAGCCACTGGGACCCGATCCAATGGTTTTTGAACTCTAACTTCTGCCAATTCACGACAGAGCGCGACCATTTCGCAATGTCTTCTTCGATGAGTTACTGCCTCATCTTTAACCTGCTTTACCCTACTGGTCACGGCTTCCCACTAGAACCCCAGGTTAACTGCCTAAATAGGGCCAGTCAGTAGTGGGCATCAGATTAATTTTCAAGTATTGGTTTTGTAGGGATTTTTTGTTTGATTGCATGGAGGACTTCATCATGAGCTGACATCAGTTGGCTAAATGACGAGTCCACGTGTCAAGGGGTCAATAACGGAAAACTCAGCGAGGCGTTCCAAGTGCATACAGGAGTAGGACAAGGCAGGTTGCCCATTATCAATGATGATATTCCTAACTGTAGTGGTCAGGATTATGCGTCAGACTGTGCGAGGGAAGTGAGGAGACAGGAATACGTTGGCCCAATAAGAACACTCTAAAAAGCTTAATTTCGCAGATGATATATGTCTAATCTAACACAAAGTCGAGGACATACACGCGGAAACCAGCAAACTGGCAGAAGAGGCAGGCAGCGACGACAGGTGAACAAACAGCACCATTAACGTGGGGAATTCGACACTTCCTTCACTTATCTAGGAAGAATCGTTTCAACTACAGTCGGGACGAATGAGGAATCGGAAAGGCAAGATACGCCTTCGTCAACCTGAAACTAGTTTGGAAATCTTCGGCTCTCACTCAGTATAAGGAAAAAGACTAGGATTTTCAACACAATATGAAGTCAGTCCTATATGGGACTTCAGTAGCTTGATCGCATTCAATATTTCTGCTTTCATTGGTGTCCACTGGCAGGTGGTTCTGTGCATTCTGTTGATGGTATTTATGGGCGAGTTGCAAATGATGGTTGATTCAAGAGTCTTCTGAAGCGATGGGCCCATTGTTTTATTTGTTTCTCCTCCTTCCTAATCAGGTTGCCTTGAACTTCTTTTATTGCTTTCATCATCAGGGTTGGTCTCTTCCGGACAGAGACCAGGTTATCTGAACTGATGTCCTGAGGTCCCTTTTACATGCGGCCTGCGAGTTCAGCCTCAATTGCTGGCCAGTGTGCCGTAGAATCGTCTCCTGTCTTTCCTAGCACTCTTCTTAACTTCTTTATTCAGTGCAGTGTACATTGAGCTCAGCTTCTCCTTCTGTTGCCAATCTTTGCATATAGTTATCTTCTCTCACCACCGTCCTCTCCTCTATTAGTTTCTAGGTAGGTGTCCCTTGAGGGGCATTGCTTGTCTTGTCTCTTCTTTCTTCCTAGAACAGTTGTACACGTTTCTTTGAATATTGCCTTCAGAGAGTACCAATGTTCTTCCACGCAGGTTTTCTCAGTGATGTCACGTAGTGTCTCCGACTTCGCTCTGATATCTGTAGTGATAGCATCCCTTGTAGTTTTGTCCTTCATGAGGGCCTTGATTGCAGTTAGTGGCATCATAATTGCCACTACCTTAGTGTGTTCGTGGTTATCGTATGCTTGACCAGACCGGAGTACAGTACTGACTTACTAGTTGGTAATTTTGACAGTCTAAATCCATTGTCTGCTCTCGCAGGCTCCGAGCACTTTCGTGCCGTATCTTCTGATTTCGCTGGTTGCCTGGGCAGCCTTCCCGATTTCGTAGATTGTACGGGCGTTCCATGATCCCATTCTTATTCTTGCTTTCACCAAGAGAAGACACATCATCTGACTGGCTTCCCGAAGGCTTTCACCAGCCCGCCCCTCCGAATCGAGCGAAGAATAAGATTGTTGTTATTTGAAGTTTTTGTATTTTTTAATATATTTTTGTGTGCTGAAGTTTCTCTAACGGTTTGATAGGTTTAGTGGAGTGAGGTTGCTAGCCCAACACCGAATCCTCCCTATTTACCCGAGCTTGGGACCGGCTGGCTGCATACTGAAGATCATATGGCCAGCCGGCCAGAAAGAATTAGCAAAAAGAAGCTCTGGTAACGAACCAACAAAGAGCCAATCGCTCACCAAATATGTAGAAAATGGAAATGGGTCGCGCATACAATCAGTCGAACCCCGGTGGGTGCGTACTGCTGAAGAGTCCCAAAATAGGACGAAACAACTGTACAGTACTCCCAGGTTTTTAAATGGTTTTCTAACCAGTGTCAGCTCATGATGAAATCCTGTAACCAATGAAATCCCTACAAACCAACACTTGAAAATCAACAAACGGTCGAATGACATTGCGCGCCAGGCCATCGCTCGAGTGGAATCCGAATGGGTCGTCCTAGGGTGACATGGAGAAGGTCGTATGAGGATGAGAGAGTTTGAGCAATCGTGTACCCAGCTGAAGAGGACGGCAGAAAATTTAACATAGTTGAGATGTGTTGTTGAAGCCCTAAGTACCACTCGGAACCCAAGGGAATAATAAATAAATAATAATAGGACACTGATACTTAAGATGACACATGGTAAAGTTCAAGCATATTTCCATAAATAAGTAAAGTCAACCATAATTAAATTTACAAAGGCCTTCTGATAAAATGAACAGAGTTGTGTTAAATACCATCCAGCTGCACACGAAACTTACGAGGCACAAATGTCAAGATTGTAAGGTTTCTGATGAAATCATCTGATTCGCTCAAGTAACTTTGCAAGCTTCCGTAATTCCTGACTATGCAAGATGTGACTTACTGAAGTTGAACCTTGCATAAACCTCCCGTCCCCAATGAATTATTTCAACGCAACTGTCAGCCTTTGTTTCCAATTATATTCATTCTATAAAAATTAATTTATCTAGCATTATCAACGATTCTCTCCACTTTGACAACCCATATCACTTTTGACCAGTGTCACATGGTATTCATGTCAGCAACCTGCTTGTGAAAGTGTATGAATGTTCCGCAATGCATGCATCCCGTTGAAGTTGTAAGCAGTTTAAAACAGGTCTACAGCAAAATTGTTAGCTCACACTAAACCATTACATTTGTTCTTGCTGAGTTATGCATGTGTTGTTCTTGCACAATTTCTGCTAAAACATACTTGACTCCCAAGCAATAAATCAGTTGAGAATTTTTCATATAGTTTGTGGAAGTGTTATGTGCAGTTTACATACCGTACAGAAGACTAGGTTTAACTAATGGACTGGGGATTGAAAGTGATTTTACTTACTCAGGTTTGCACCACTAATTCAACTTCTGCAACAATAAGTGTGACCTGCAATGAAGTTTATCAACAGGAACACAGTTACTAAGGTGCATTTAACGAATGATGAACTCATATGGTAAACGAATCCTTTATCAAGATTTCGTATCATTATGACATCACCACCATTGGGATTTGTATTGTTAGATCTAGAGATAGGTTAGCTTTCTTCAAAAACTGGACCTTTGCTGTTATTCTAGTGTGTTCAAGGCTACAAAAGTAATGAGTCATTAGTTCAAAAATGTCTTCAAATACACGACACTTGAGTATAAGAAAGTAAACAAGTGACGTTGTAGCTTATTAATAGTTATTATTCTAAACGAACACCGAAGTCAACAAAAGTATCACGGAGCTGTAAAGTGAAAATAGACAATCGGATCAATAAACCTTATGTAATATTCAAGTAAACTTACATTACGACAAAGACGAAACAGATTTCAAAGAGGGAGAGATCACTAAAATAAATATCCATTTATGGATGGGGAATATATAAACAAACAACATTGGCATTATAGAAAGATTCTCATGAGTAAAACACAAAAGATGTCACATGAAATAAAGAAGAAACTTGACAAGATACATAATAATAAACCAATCAGTTAAAGAAAATAGTAAAGCCCGTTTGGTTTGACTCAATGATTGTAACGACAAATACATGACGTGGAATTGGAAATACTATACAACACATTGCCACATAGAGGAATAGTAGGAATTAAGAGTCCTCTACAAAACTGTTGGGTGCGTTAGTTTTCAGAAATGTGTGCAAAGAATTTTGCAACTCTTCCAATAAAGGGTCGCATAGCTTTTCGTAGCCATTTTCTGTAGGATGCATATAATCAAACATATCGCGTTGCGAAATTGTCCCATCTGGCTGAATAAAACCATCCCAATCGGGATTTAGGTAAGTGATATCAGGCCGAGAACGGAAAGCTTCTGAAAGTAGTTTGTTAATTTTTTCATGTTTTGTGCGTCTTCTGTTCGGATTCCGACCACACGGTAGAAGACCCTCAAAAAAGAAAGCGAACAACAATCACATTAGTGAAACCACAATAAGAAAACAGTACGCAAGTTGAAAGAAAAAAATCCGAAGTCGTGAAAATGATTTTCTGCGTACATTGACACGGTGGGAGCCAGCAGAGGAATTCTAGATACTAGTTTTTTAATTGAATTCAGACAACCGTAATAAAAGGAAGGAAACTTCGAAAATTACTATCTAATCGCTAACTCCCACTTGGTGGCATATGCACGTTATCAACTTTCCTTCACTTCCAGGCAATTACCGGTTGACAGAAAACATGTTACGAATACAGCCACTACCCCTCAATCATTTCCACAAAAATGAAGTACCCATAAATCAAACCAGTAGATCAACAACGGTAGGTCAGTTCAGTCTAAACAAGCCACTCATGTGTCAATAGAAGTCATAATATTGGACTATTTATTATATAAATATGCACTATTATATATATGAGGCAAAACAGAGAGTGCTTTGGAATTCGAGGCAGTGTTGTATCCAACGAGAAGCAACACTAAGAGTGGAGTAAGAAGAAAAACACTTGTTCTGCATACCATCTAGAAACGAGTACAATTACCTTTCAATCCGGAAAGCATGCAGTTCAGTCCAAGTGAGATGCTAGAATTGTATCAAGAATATACTCGACCAAAGAAACTGGGTAATTAAGCGATTGTTTACTACCTAACGTAAGTTCAACTACTCAACAACTTCTCAAGCATTTATCGTGCAATGACTTTCATAAACTAATCGAAAACAGAGACTATTCGAAATACAAAAACTGATTCACAGGTTGACATGATGTAAGCTATGTGCAACTTTACATCGTAACTGCAAATGACACTCAACAATCGAAAGCAGCACAGAATAAACTTAAGTGAATGTCTGCTTGAAGTTATGAATGTTTTGTAACTTGTCGTCTGTGATCGGAATTTTCAACCTAAAATCACTTTGACGCCAGATGCGATATCACACACAATAGACAAATTAGTATTGGGCCTTCCCACACAAGTGAAGTAATGCAAGTTAAAAGCTGCTGAAGGTTAATTTGTGTGCCAAGACAGAGACAGTGACACTTATGTAAGTGTTTGCACTAAAACTGGATACTAACATTTAAGCTTAAGCTGAACATCTCACATGGAGACACCACTCTTAATAGGTTCTATCAGCTTACCAAAAACAAGATTACACTTTACTTGTACATTGGTCCTAAATGCTTTCTTGAAGACGACGTAGTAAGGACTACTTTTGAACACATTGTTGTGGAAAACTCTTCAAATTAATGAACTGGGAAATCGAACGACACGAATAAACACTAATATTAGTCTCGAGGCAGCCACTTCGGGAGATTAACTCTGTGCATGCAGTAAACAAATACCTAACAAAAATGTGAATTCACATAGTCAAAAGAGTACATACTGCTGGAAACTAACCATAACTATCAAAGATGCCCGAGGTTGCTTAAATTTCGTTTTTTCCACAACGGATAGAATGCCTTCAACAACCTCTTCTTCCGAATGCACTGTATTATGACTGCCAATCATTATTACAACCACCTTTTAAACATTTTATGCGTATATTAAGTGCTTACCTTCGGTGAGAAGCCGTCTAGTTCTCCATTTTCTATTCTCCACAACACATTCTGCGTTTGGTCATTGGAAATACTGAAGTTAACACAGTGCAGAGGTTCAATATGTCTTTTATATGTCTACAAACATTTGTATAAAGAGACAAAGTGTACTTGAGTAAATTGCATGTAAACAAAAATTGAATCACCAAGCAGTACAACATCAGGTTCCTTTTCTCTAGCTTGACAAACGAATCTCGTATGCTACTAAACGTTGAAAATAAAGGCTATACTAATACTTGACTCATCCAACAGCCATCGCCTTCAGTATCAGGCGGAGCAATGGCACAAGTGGACGACATCCCGTG
Source organism: Trichobilharzia regenti (assembly GCA_944472135.2). Taxonomy (NCBI): domain Eukaryota; kingdom Metazoa; phylum Platyhelminthes; class Trematoda; order Strigeidida; family Schistosomatidae; genus Trichobilharzia; species Trichobilharzia regenti. The sequence continues at coordinate 115,344,889 of OX235262.1, read as the reverse complement.
TCGCAAACAATGAATTCCGCGCGAGGTCAACTCAACCTTATATCCAATATCCTTCCTGGAACAGTTCACACAGTTCTTGGGATTAAAGGCCCTAGCTTAAACACTTTGAATTCAAACGCTCATATCTGCTTGAATATTTTTTCTTTGGAAGTTATTTGCACTAACTTCGGAAACAGGTTTCTGATTTAGAAAGATTCCTGTGTTGATTGAGGATTGAGAGTTTGGACCGTGTGGAAATCCCTTTCTAACAGTTTTCGGTGCTTGTCTGAGCCCTTCATGACTTATTCAGTTGAAGGTGCTGACACCAATTCTTCTTGGAGTCTGTTCCAGAAGTTTATGCTTCGAAATAAAGACCAGTACTCCATAGCCATATACTTCCTCCTTGGTTTTAGAACTCTCCTGCCATGACCTGTGAGGTATACAGGCCTGGTGGGAAGAAAAAGAGAAAGCGATAGCTGAAATAGCCATCACCGCATACTGCGTGAGTTTGCGTAGATGCTATCTGGCTCCCTGAATGCTGCACAATCTGCGAAAATTTGTAGACGACTGTTTGCCAAGGAGTCCATAGTTGACCAACTTATCGATACCTTTTATATGAAAGTGTGTGAAGTTCACATTCGGGTGGTATTATGCGAATCAGAAGGCAGCAGCATAACAGACATCAATGTGTATTTCTAGGGACTAATCAATAGAGTTCATGGGATGCCACTGACATTATTGGTGTCGCGCCGCTGGCAAAAGAGGTGGATACAATCAGTTGGTATTATCTACTACTTCCCCGGCTTAACATGAAGTTTTTCTGAATTTGACCGATTTCTTCCGGGGCTTTATTCCTAACTGCGCACAGTATGTGCAGCCCATAATTGGTACTTTAAGCAGGAAACCAAAAGGCTTCCAGTGGTCAGAGGACATATAACTGCATGACTGAAAGTTGCTCTGGTGGGACTCACAACCTTAAAATATCCTGATAAAGACGTCATTTTTCAATAATGGAAAATGCGCACCCCAGAATTATTAGCCACAACATTAATTACTGAACACTGGATCCTGACTCTTATTGTTTAAATCGCCTTGTTTAGCCGAAGGCTTACATTCACGCATCCACGCAATTTGGCACGCCATCTCGTTAAATTCATTCGTTCACGCACGATCTCTAGCTAGCTAAGAAATCAACTTCGCACCATTACATGGTGCCGAAATGTACTTCGTAATTTGGACGAATACTATAGGAATTGTAGGTATTAAACCTTGCTTCATTATACGTGGGGCATTGCTGGCTTATCGACAGAGTCCTCACCGGCATCACATGTGGTCCGGGGTTCAATCCTCGGCCGACATATTCCTTTTCCTCTCTAATATAGTGATAAGACTGGTAAAGATGTAAGTTTGGGCATGAGACTATCCACCCCACTCCTTAAAAAGTAAATACCAGTGTTAGCGAAACTTGAAGACTGTCGCTTGGAGCCCTATGTTCCACCGGGAGAGTGAAAGAACAAAATAATTACAAAATTAGTATACATAGTACTGCCCGTGAACATCAACACCCTCAGTCTCTAATCGGCTGATTAGTCTGTAGCAGCTGCTCAGAGTCAGCTGGTCGATAATGGCTGGAAACAAAATCATCTTTTTCTAGATGACTTGACCCTGTATTTGGCTGATATCCGCTAGCTATCTACGAGCAGGCAAACACCTTCTCCACACAGTAGAGGCCAGACAATGCACAATCTACATAGACCACAAGCTCCACACTTATGTGCTCAAGCAAAAGCAGACAAGTACTCACCACGCGAAATTCTTCACCTTTATTTTATCACAGTTTATCAGTGATATGAGATATTTGAAAGGGGATCACAACTGAGTGGCAGAAGTACTGTCTAGAATACACGTAAATATATCACAACAAACCAGTGTAGATTTCAAAGCAATGGCCGAGCATCAAGAGGACGACGGAAAGTTAAAACATGTCCTCACGACAAATAAATGATATCTAAAACTCAATCAACTACGATCTCCCACAAGTGGTAACTTTATACACTGCTGCACAACCAACCATTCATCTAGTTCCTGCATCCATGAAATTGTGGGAAGTTCCGAACCCCCCTCCACAGCATATCAATCTCAAACTAGTGGACGCTCTCAGCAAAAGTTGATGGTTTCATTGACATATCACTTTAACCCAGTGGACTTTATGGGATTTCTACCAGTGGTATTTCTGAGTACTCGAAAATCAATTGGTAACTGATACTTAATGTTCTGCGGTGGAAATGGCGTTTAGAAGTAACCTGGGATTTACCGGTGAACAATTAAAGGATCAATTAACCTTAAATATGTATGTTCCTTTAGTGTCCTGCAAAGCACCCTTATTTAACAAATAAAGAAGTGATGTCAGTGCTTACGAGCCTTGAGAGAACCTTGCCCACTTGAACCAGTTTCATTCTTGTTGGGCACGACAATCCCTACCGTGGCTTTGACAGTCGCTGGTTGGCTGAAGGGGAAGGGAATAGGATTTGGGGTATTGATTTGTATTATATTGTCGTTTTTTAGACGTCTTTCGGTGTGTTTATTTGACCAGCCGTGAACTTGATGATAGGACTGCTGCGTACTTCGCTATATCGATTCGTTGTTGGGTGAGCAGTAAATCTTTGACATTCCAGTTTGTTATTTTGTTATCGATAACACCTTCAGTTGTGGATTTAAATTTGTAACGTTTATGTGCCGGCAGTTTTACTTAGCTGTTGGTCTATACAGCTGATTACGAAACCTAAAGAAGTCGTGTTTGTCCTTTTTTCCTGTACACAAAGACCCTGCGCCTTGTTTTATGTTTGTTGTAGATTCCACAGTTATGCTGCAGTCCTGACGTCCTACGAACATTAGCTACTTGTATGCTTTGACATATAATTTTTACGAGTTGTTTGATTTTTTGGCATGGAGAGTAAATCACTCTTGGGTGTGTGGTGAAATCGTCTCTTTCTTCAGTTGGCATCTTCCGCCTATCTTTTAAATGTAGGAGTGCTGTGAGATGACTTAACAGCCGTCCTGCGGCCACAGCCAAGTTAAAATCCTACTTCACCGGCGCTGTATTGGATAGCCCGCTCACGGTAGTTTCTTTCTCAGCTGATCCAGGTTTTACCTGCTATCTAAGGAACTGGTTCTCGACAATGTGTAACAATGCGAACTTCTTAGACCAGAACGAGTGCAAAAGGATTATTCCAGAGTGGAAATCTATGACAATCAAGCGAAATATTTTCGATAGTCATCCTTTAGTTAGAAACGAAAACCATGCCTCCGGCACCGCAATTGGAGGGTTGACAGAAATTTCACTTTATAACATCAAGATCATATCACATAGTTCCAGTTCTTGTGTCTGGAAGCAGGTCTTGAGTAATCCATCACACATACTGTTGATCCTTGCATATTTGTCCACCTTGTACATGGATAGTGGTTTCAGTATGTACACAAAGGGAAAATCTCTCAGACAATTTTAGAATGTCAACGGCTTATTGGGGGCCAAAACGACAGGGATAAAAAGCCTTTTTGAACGATTTTTGAGGATGTGCTCTCGGCAGCAATGTTGGTTTGTCGGGTTGTCGGGTATAAATAATGGCAGTAGTAGTGGATGCAGGAAGTATGTAGTGACTGCCAGAACTTCTACAGGAGAGGTAAGTAATTGTATTGTATTAGTTGGTGATGCGTGAGGCAAAAAACCCTGGCCTGTTCCACTTAGATGTACTAAATACGTTTGATAACTCCACGTCGTTGGGATTCAAAATGACTGTTTACCCTGACTTAAATTAGGTCTAAAATCAATAAGTGTGGACGCATTCAGGAGAAGACCTGGGCAAAATCCATGAGAAGATTTACCAAGCCGGGATACTTTGAGAAGTCGCCACTGGAACAAGAATGACGTGGGACCTGTTCAACACAAGACGTCTCGGTCACTCAGAGGTAGTTGACGATCAGGGGATTCAGAAAGATGGGACGGTAAATCACTCTGGAACCACATCTTATTTATGATTCTTTGAAAGATATTGATTAATAAATGCCATCCGATATGTCTGATCAAGTTTCCACGCCCAATTTGTGCACCACGGTGGGTTTAGAATGCACGTTCAAATAGCGTGAGGGCGAGGATAAGGGCTTTCGGGATGTATTTTTGCGCGTAGTATCTGTCATTCTGCTCATGTTTGCAGGGGCATTATTTTTTTGCAAAATTGGGAAACGTTTAATCAGTTTTATGCTTCTGCAGTCGAAAAAGTGATGTTTGCTTGTATTTTGCTCTCACTGATGAGCAAAGTATTTTGATATCCTAGATGAATTATTACTCAGACAAGCATACGACAAGAGAAATTATTCATAGAAATGACTTTTATTTCTGTTTTAAGCACTAAGAGTTTTATATTTGAAAGTTCCAATTTGACTAAAGGCGATAATTAGTGTTATGGTAGTTATTCTATGGGATACAGGCTTTTCATAGGGAATAAACTCACAAAAACGTTAGATATCTGACTTTGAAGAGTGCGTGGTGTGCAAAACGTTGTTTTCATCCAGAAGGAATGAAATCGCTCATGATACATCCTGAGACTCACATCACCAACGAGACAAGCAGTTGAATTTCACGATAAACACATCTATTAGGATGAAGTTCCAGGTTAAAATTGTTCAGTTGAAGATTTGATACAGATGAAACTTTCACAAACGCATGGAACATCGGAAGATCATGACTGCTTTTCACATCAAGTGGTATCAGGTTGTCTTGAAAGTAATGTGCATTTGAACAAAGAGAATATTATTGGTGCTCCTTCTGAAATGTAACACCGCGTACTGCGAGTATTATCTTTTTGTCGAAAAGTGGCCTGTAGCTGTATCCTACCAATAGCAGACCTTCTAAGTAAGTTACATCAGGCTCAATGATCATTCATTTTCGGATTTTTAAGTTATTCTGAGATCCTTCAAAAATTATCCTAGGATTTACAGGATATGAAATTCGCATTTACGAATCACATTTCTAGCAATTTATTATTAAAGAGGTTATGTGGAGGGATTTCATGGGCTCAGGTAGAATTGCTTGGGCATATGCAGCTATTGCATGGTATTACTTGTAAACGAACAGTTGACGAAAACTGACACGATATCAACCATCCAATTAAATGAATAGGAATGCTAAAATTCGCTATTAAGATACTTCGTCAAATATACCTTGAACATATAGGAAGAAATGTTTCTCGAGATTCCATAGTTACTGTCTGTCATATTCATGAACTGTTCTTCAGATTTCAGAATGACATCATGACATGAAGCTGCCATCTTCATGCATTAATTCCCCTTGATAAATTTGAATAAAGCGAGAACAACAGTGGTTTGTGCAGAATAATATGGTACAATCATTTGCTTCGTTGGCTTCCCATCAGGTGCTTACAGCCTAAATAAATTTTGAGGTTTAAGTGCAGAAACTTTTTAACATACTTGCAAATTTTACATGTTGTCAGTTAACAGAAAGTTTCACAATCAGTAAACGGTGCTCAGAAAATTGCGCTTATATAGTTTTTACACAGGCAGTTCAAGTTAAAACAAAATAAATGTATGCATATAATGGTAAGGGAGTTACATAATAAAGATGAGATGTGCATTAGATGGATAGTGGCTAATAAGTTAGGTAACAATGTACTGAGTTGAACTCAAATCATAGAAACAAGAGACAAGCAAAATTACAGATTATAAAAGGAGGGTGAGGTTAAAGACAAAGATTACGTAATCAGATGAGAGAAAAAAAGACATCCAGTTACCAGATTGGCAAGGAAATACTCATAACTGCTTCTTTCTGAACGCATAAATCTGGTTTCAAGCGTCTGATAGAAATTACTTCGGAAAACTTGAGGAGAATGGAGCTCCTTTGTCTATTGATAATTTTGAAAGATTTCTCGATTTCCACCTCATGACCCGTGCCAAGATGTCTAGTAATAGCGCTGCTATAAGAGTTTGTTCCCGTGAGACATAGGCTTTTCGGCACATGTTCAGAAAATCGGAGGTGTGCCATTCTTTCTGTTCTCTCAATGTAACTGCTCCAGCAGATACACGTAAATTTGTATACACAGTTGGAGTTAACATGAGAAGGGTATCTATCAACTTTTGACTGCACCGAAGAGCAGGTTGTTCGATGGACGGAAACCAACTTGGCTTCAGGATAGGCTCTGGCTAGTGACGTCCTCGGTTTTCTGTTTACCATTCCTGCAATGTTTTCATCTTTAAAATCTAGTAGAATGAAGACAGGCTTTTTTCAACTGTGGTTTGTTTGGTATTTGAGCCTTCACATCTTCCATATTTGTTAATGAATCTTTGAGGATAGCCGTTGTGAGGAAGAATTTCCGAATCTCGAAAAGGTGCTGCAGTCTTTCAATTGTTCGTCGCATGTAAACATCCTGTAAAATTGTACGTTAATTACCGTAATTATGCTGGTTGATGTCACGTCTTAACCGAAATAAAAGTAGTGTACCTCTTTTGAATGCACTCACACCATGACGATTTCACACTCTACCACAAAGCCTAAGTTCTACTCTTGTCTCTTGAATACATAGGTTAGGTTTTCCGTCACTGAGCCCTGAAGTTTTGGTCTTAGCTAGCATACGCGACCACGCAACTTCTGCAGATATTCAGGCTTGACTAAAGTCGCTATAAATTATCACTTTTATCAATCTTCAGCGTTCGTGCGCAATTAGCCTTCCAAAGGTTACCCAGTACAGCTACACGAAGTACTCTCACTAATGCCTGCATTTACTGGTGGCAGTGACGATGAAATTCATAGCTCGCACTGAATGAATAATGGTTGAATAGTTTATCTCCTAAGAGCGTTGCGTTGCAATCCACCGCGGTGCTAGTTTAATGGTTTTTGTATGCCTTTTAGATGAAATTTTGCATCAAAACGTCTTTCGACGCACACAACATCGGAGACATAGTGTACTTAAACCGCGTTATATTGGTTGCATGAGTATCTAAAAATGCCACTTGATACTGATATTTGTTCGGTGTAATGGACTGAACGAGCCAGCAAGTTCAAAATCGAAACCTATTATTTTGAATTCTCTGGAAATTATGCTAGCATATTTGAATTATTCATTGAATCTCTACTGTCTTAATTTGTCTAGCAGTTGTTAGCCTTCACAGAACAATTCCTGTAATAATTTCTGCTTCCATACACTTGTTACAGTCTGCACTAACGGTATGAACGTAGTGCGTAGAACTGTAATAACTTGCACCTTAAACGGCCTTTACTTTGGGAAGAGATTTAAGTGCTATAAGATTCCGATCTCAGAAACGCAACGTAGGATAATGGGTGAAGGTATATCGTCTTAGTTATGAAAACGACAATTCCTTCGGAAGGCATGGAAAATATAATTTTTCAATTCGTTGGTATAAATAATATTGCTCACCAGGTGACACTGCAACTTCACATGAATTAAAGGATTACGAATGCCTTGCTCCTCTCGCTGGTGCAAGGAAATTGACGCCGAAATGGAATTACCGCACACGATTCCCTATATTACGTATAGTAAGGATGAATAAGAGTTCTTCCCCTTTAGTGTTATGTAAGTGGAGTTGTGAACTATGTAGGCACCATTGACAACACATATGTCATACAAAATTCATTGTGAAAATGTATATTTTGATTAGTCCGTATGTACTCACAGTGTGGAGATCAAGTCTGCCAGGCGTCCATTTAACATTTGCTGAAGGCTGAATTGAAGACTAAATTTTAATTCATAATTCCGAAAAAGTCCAGCGAGCAGCTAACTATGTAATGAGTTTACGAAACTACAATATTCATTTCTCGATTCACTGAGGAAAATTAACCAGGCCTTTAGAAAAATAAGTACATCTGTTAAAGAATTTCGAGAATTTTACGGAATCCATTCTATTGACTTAATACGACAACTGAATTATCAAGGGAATTAGGTTCTCAAGAAAGAAATAATACAACACCCATTTTCGCAACTGTCATTCCTATTGCAGCTAAACTTTAACATACGTGTTGTCAGGCGAGATTCGTAAACTGTCAGTGTCCATCAATTGCTACGCGAGAACTCACACTGTCCCTCAAAGATTTACAGGAACAATCTGTATTTAACAACGCGAGAAAAAACATTGTTTGGCAAATGTATTCCTACGCAAACATAAAAACCAAAAAACATTGTCGATGTAGATGAAGATAGAACCATCAATCCATGGTTGCTTGCTCAAAACAAACTTCCCCAATTTTCGAGAACGCATCAATACACCAGCAATCGCCTAATTGATCCCTGATCAGAAAGCAGTAAGACAAAGATGTCAAGACGATGCTGTCAGCCACAACTCATAAACCGTTAATGCACAGCTCTTGCTACGCTGGAACTCACGCTGTTCCTTGAAGTTTCTCAGAGACGCTTAGTAATAACGGACGAAAAACCAAAAGACCGATTGGTGACTCGAGGATTCTTTATTGTTACACCAACATATAAAAATAATGTTTTTACTAGGATCTGTGAACAAATATTACAATAATAAATCACAATATTACTTCTGATGGTTTACTGCTGACTTCTTTCTGAACAGCGACCGATGAGACGATGACTGTCGTATTGATGCCTCCGCGAAAATTGGGGAAGTTGGTTTTGAGCAAACAACCATGAATTGATCGTTCAATCTTCAACTCCATTGACACTCCCCGGCAAAAAAGGGATCCAACCCTTTTTTCCTTCACGACCAATACACGTTGACTTGGATGCCATTGCGAGAACCTGGGTCACACGGACAGAGCTGAAATGGAAAACAAACAGAAAAGCCAACACACCACAAGCATACCCACAGCACAATCTCACACATCGATGACGACCTGCGCCTCCAGATAAAGACATCCTCTTGACATCTTGCAACACAATCGCCACTTGCTAGAATGACTCTTGCAGAATGCAACGTGACCATAGCACCAACTCATGATACTCTACGCACATCCTCTTATCTACTCACTACCAATTACCACTGAAATCGCTTGTCACTCATTCTGCCTCAGTTCTAGTAGCGGTGACGCATGCGAGCCTCAGTCGTTTACACTCTTTCTCCCCGGCGTGTCGGACCGCAGCTAACAATTATCTCCGTGTGCATTTCATTCTCAGCAATAGCCTAGCCTCCCCGGCGTATACGACCCATCTGCTGTCCTTAACATCAATCAATTCATTCACGGATGTAGAAGACTCGAAACAACTTCAGAAGTAATCACGACGAAAATTTTAACAAAATTACGCAATAACAACAAGATACGAAAACAACAAGTAAACACAATGAATCCAAAAAACACCAATTGATATGACACACCACACATATATACAAACAGTACACACAAACTCGCGGATCATGTCTTGATGGAATTCCTTTGAAGAATCGCAGGACTTACACCAGTACGCCTACAACCCTTCTCACGTTGACGATTGTAAGTTGTGGAATGTCCGGACACAAACAAGATTAACCAACAATTACATAATTGGAACTCACACAATTATTTAACACAAACATATGTACAATCAACACATCAAATGTTGTGGATTCTGCCTCAACGAACTACCCTTGAAGAACTGTAGGACTTACAGCAGTACGCCTACATTCCTTCTCAGGTTGATGATCCAAGTGGAAGTCGTCCGGACACAAACAGAATTACCAACAGCTAGATGACAGATGATATCAATTCAGTATATACAATATGAACATATGTACAAAATCACACACCAAGCACATTGGACTGCTCATTGATGCGCTACCCTTTGAAGAACTGTAGGACTTACAGCAGTACGCCTACAACCCTTCTCAGGTTGACGCTCTAGGTTGGAAAATCGTCGCAGAGTTCATTTGCTAACTTCCTTCTATGAGCTATATCCTCAAATCTGAACGGCAACACGCCCATGTCATTGTATCGTAGAATATAGATGACCAACAAACACACGACATATCTCATCAACCAAGTGTAGAAACAGAGTAATTTACACCAAAGATAATAGCATTCAAATAGTAACTTGAAACTAGAAATGCCTTTATTCATGCAAGTCAATTTAACAATTACTCTCTCGTTTACACTTGGCTTATTCTCACTAAACTGAGCAATATCTTTCGTCTTTTCAAACGCACCAATACTATCATAGTCATTGCATAAGGCACGTGAGTTCATGGACGTCCATTTCATTGTGGATGAAAACACCAACGATGACTGAGTGACACAAGGTGATGAACTTAGCAGTGGATCAGAAGCTGTTCTTTTTCGGCTTTCAGATAGTTGTCTAACTGCAAGATTACCACCACTGCTGTCTTTCACTACTAGTTCGGGTTTAGCACTATCATCTGATGATAGGTGGGCTACACGCTGATCAATTACACTGACTGTCTCACAAGTATGCACACCTTCTGGAACTGCATCTGCGTTCAATTCTACTTCACGTTGTAGTTGTACAGAACCTTTATTTAACTTAGCAGTAGTAGGCATATCCCTCATCTCATCATGATCAACCAAAGACAAATCTGCACTATCATGATCATTATCACAAATATTCAATTTACCGTCAAGTTCATCATTTTCAAACTCTTTAATAACAGAAGTAGACAATTTTGGTTCCTCCTCACAAATCATTAAAGGTTTTATATCTTCACTCTGACTAGTAATACCTTGTAAACTTGTGGAGTCAGAACTGCACTCTGAAGCAGTAACTCTATTCTGTGACACTCTATTCAACAATGGCTTACCAGTTGCAACTACAGACTTCTTCACCGCACCGTTATCGTCACACAATTCGGAGTCAGACCTGGAGTTTACATTTAGCTTATCACTGAACTTGCTCACTGGTTCACAGTTCACCTTTGTATGCACCTCTTGCAAACGTGTAAAACACAACCGTGTTTGTCTTGCATCTTGTAACTTATCTGTTGAGGATGTACTACGAAACCTGTTACACTCACTAGGTCTATATGCATTACTAGACATCATGGAGCCTTCTCGATATCCACCTCTCTGAGGCCTACTCGTCATCAATGATTGCATTTTGCTCTCAGACTGCTCTATTCTAGGGGTGAGATGTAATAGACTGGCGAACTTGCTCATAGATTGATTGACACTATCTTTACCAGTTTCAGGATATCATCAAACTTTGGCTCGATACCCTCATCCTCCATACGGGAGCTTATCTTCACCCACTTCCTTTGCAGTCGAGTAGGTAGACGTCTTGCTATTACTTCTAGTATAAAACTCGAGTTGAGGTCACTCATGCGATTCATCGAAATCATTGCATTCTTGTAAATTAGCAAATTATCTAAAAACTCAGTGAGTGCCTGGGAGTCATCCTGTAATTGACCACCATTACCCTTAACAGCCTCGAATAATTTCCCTGCAATCATCGAAGGTCTTCCAAACCTTTGACGTAATATGCTCATAGCCTCATCGTAGCCCTCTTTTGGCTTCATAAACTTACAGCACTGTATAGCTCTTGCAGCATCTCCAGTGCAATATCTCATCAAATACATTAACTTCAATTCATCATTTAATAAAAAAGCACTCAACATGATCTCAAACTCCTTTACAAATTGTAAATAATCAGCTGGGTTTCCATCAAAACACCGTGGTTCTAATTTAGGGAGTTTGATGTTCCTATTATCCCTGAACGGCGAAACAGTAACATCAACCATGTCATGCTTAACATCAGACACATCGTTACAATTAACAGACAAGTCACCATGACTTACTTTCCTGTTTGCATCCAAGACACTCTGTCCCTTCTTTGACCCAGGCATTGTTGAACTTGACCCAATTCCAAAAACGTTCCAGATATTGCTTGTTCAAAGAGGACTTGACCGGCACCAGGAAAGATGAACGGTAACTATCCAAACTTTCACCAACTGTCTGAATCCGCCAGATCTGTTTCTACCATCAGAAACTGTCAGCCACGTCTCATAAACCGTTAATGCCCAGCTCTTGCTACGCTCGGACCCACGCTGTTCCTTGAAGTTTCTCAGAAACGCTTAGTAATAACGGACGAAAAACCAAAAGACCGATTGGTGACTCGAGGATTCTTTATTGTTACACCAACATATAAAAATAATGTTTTTACTAGGATCTGTGAACAAATATTACAATAATAAATCACAATATTACTTCTGATGGTTTACTGCTGACTTCTTTCTGAACAGCGACCGATGAGACGATGACTGTCGTATTGATGCCTCCGCGAAAATTGGGGAAGTTGGTTTTGAGCAAACAACCATGAATTGATCGTTCAATCTTCAACTCCATTGACATTCCCCGGCAAAAAAGGGATCCAACCCTTTTTTCCTTCACGATCAATACACGTTGACTTGGATGCCATTGCGAGAACCTGGGTCACACGGACAGAGCTGAAATGAAAAACAAACAGAAAAGCCAACACACCACAAGCATACCCACAGCACAATCTCACACATCGATGACGAACTACGCCTTCCAGTTAAAGGCATCTGTCAATGGAGTTGAAGATTGAACGATCAATTCATGGTTGTTTGCTCAAAACCAACTTCCCCAATTTTCGCGGAGGCATCAATACGACAGTCATCGTCTCATCGGTCGCTGTTCAGAAAGAAGTCAGCAGTAAACCATCAGAAGTAATATTGTGATTTATTATTGTAATATTTGTTCACAGATCCTAGTAAAAACATTATTTTTATATGTTGGTGTAACAATAAAGAATCCTCGAGTCACCAATCGGTCTTTTGGTTTTTCGTCCGTTATTACTAAGCGTCTCTGAGAAACTTCAAGGAACAGCGTGAGTTCCAGCGTAGCAAGAGCTGTGCATTAACGGTTTACAATATATGACTGACAAAGATTATTACGGAATGTCTAGCAATAAATGTTATAATAATAAATCATGATAATACTGCTGACAGTTTTTGAATCTTCCTTCTGAACAGTGAGCGGTGAGACGGTGACTGCCGGATTGATGACCCGCGAAATATATGAAGGAGTTGTGTTTGAGCAAACAACCATGAGTTGGTCGTTCAAATTTCAACTACATTTACACATGTGTTGATAGGATTTTCTGCAGTTGGCTTTCGGAACTAACAAGTGAAGTCCCGTGATCTTAGCTAATGCTGGTTATTTTGTCCTTCAAGACTGCAAGACGCAGTCTTTGAATTTGTAAGATTTGAAATGGTTACCTGTGGTTTGTCAGCGATGCCCGCATTCTATCCTTCGTGTTAAGTACAATAAAAAGTCGATTGATGGATGGTTGGTCGGACTCTAAGTTTAGGAGGATAATTAAGCTGATGAGGTAGTGGAGCTCCAGAAAACCATTTACTCCGACTGCTTGAACGATCATGAACTCACGTCGAGTTAATTTCGACAAGATAATAATGTATGGCCATCAATCCTGCCGAACCCGAGCTGTAGACAGGTCACCCGCTCCTAACAACACACTAACTAGCGGTTTACGCCTGCTGAAATATGTAAATATTGATGACGACCTAGAGAGGGTGTACAGACAGATAATCACACCACAACATAGCTGCTTAGCTCCTGTCTCCTGAAAATCCGCTTGTCCACCATGTGTTTCAGTTCGCACAGATAAAAGAATTCATCGTTAAAGGTCAAAATCGTCCGACCAAATTCTTAGATTACTTAAAATATGAATCGATTGGAATGTCTATAGCAAGTACTGAGCCTGCAAAGACATCACCTTCTTCTACGTTCGCTGTTAGCAAACATATGGTGAAGATGAAGGATTTTCGGGTTGGTCAAAGTCGAATCCAACATTAATTCACGAGGTGCCTGATGGACAGTCTGAAGAACTATCGAAGATAAAGATTCGAATCGTTGTGAGTGCCACATATGGGCTCTCTGTGAAATCTAATCTAATCTACAGGAGGGAAATGCTGAGAATTCCATCATGTATCGCGAGTTGTCAGTCAAGTCCCATAAACTGTTAATGTCCAGTTCTTGCGACGCTGGGCCTTACACTGTCCCTCGAAGATTTTCAGAAACGCTTAGTATTAACCGACGCAAAAACCAAAACACTGTCTGGCGGCTCAAGAATTCTTTATTCTTACGCCAACATATAACCAGCAGTACTGCTTTTACAGAGTAAGGTCTGAGAACAAATATTACAACGATAAATCACGATATTACTTCTGACAGTTTTTCAATCTTCCTTCTGAACAGCGAGCGATGAGACGATGACTACCGGATTGATGACCCGCGAAAAATATGGAGGAGTTGGGTTTGAGCAAACGACCATGAATTGACCGTTCAAACTTCAACTTCATTGACATGAGTTGTTTCTTGAACAGGACGGCGGCCTGACAAATTTACATGTATGCAGTCCTTTTCTAATTGCTTGTTGCAAGTCAACTTTTTAAAATACAGATATAGCGTCAATTTTTCGACATTAAACAACTACAACTCAATCAATATGTTGATCATGCCTTGGCGTATGTGGCCTGCTATTCATAAAATGTACCCGTTAATATAAAAATAAACAAACTGTGCTAGATTAAGTGACATCAAAGGCTTTGCGTTGCCCTTAGATATGTGCAAGTGAAGCTGTATCTATGCCGCGATGAAAAATTAACTATATATTCAAGAATGTACTACCGTATGGAATTCCTGAAAATCGACTCGGAGACCACAGTGGATTTGCTTATGCCATTATTGCACAACGTTAGGACGGAAAGTCGCCTATTAACTGGTAGAAAATTTACTTTGCCAAACTACCAAAGAAATGCGCAAAATTGAGCAAACAACTATGAATTGATCCTTCCATTTTCTCCATCACGATCAATACACGTTGACTTGGATGCCATTGCAAGAACCTGGGTCACACGGACAGAGCTGAAATGGAAAACAAACAGAAAAGCCAACACACCACAAGCATACCCACAGCACAATCTCACACATCGATGACGAACTGCGCCTCCAGTTAAAGGCATCATCTTGACATCTTGCAACACAATCGCCACTTGCTAGAATGACTCTTGCAGAATGCAACGTGACCATAGCACCAACTCATGATACTCTACGCACATCCTCTTATCTACTCACTACCAATTACCACTGAAATCGCTTGTCACTCATTCTGCCTCAGTTCTAGTAGCGGTGACGCATGCGAGCCTCAGTCGTTTACACTCTTTCTCCCCGGCGTGTCGGACCGCAGCTAACAATTATCTCCGTGTGCATTTCATTCTCAGCAATAGCCTAGCCTCCCCGGCGTATACGCCCCATCTGCTGTCCTTAACATCAATCAATTCATTCACGGATGTAGAAGAGTGGACACAACTTCAGAAGTAATCACGACGAAAATTTTAACAAAATTACGCAATAACAACAAGATACGAAAACAACAAGTAAACACAATGAATCCAAAAAACACCAATTGATATGACACACCACACATATATACAAACAGTACACACAAACTCGCGGATCATGTCTTGATGGAATTCCTTTGAAGAATCGCAGGACTTACACCAGTACGCCTACAACCCTTCTCACGTTGACGATTGTAAGTTGTGGAATGTCCGGACACAAACAAGATTAACCAACAATTACAATAATTGGAACTCACACAATTATTTAACACAAACATATGTACAATCAACACATCAAATGTTGTGGATTCTGCCTCGACGAACTACCCTTGAAGAACTGTAGGACTTACAGCAGTACGCCTACATTCCTTCTCAGGTTGATGATCCAAGTGGAAGTCGTCCGGACACAAACAGAATTACCAACAGCTAGATGACAGATGATATCAATTCAGTATATACAATATGAACATATGTACAAAATCACACACCAAGCACATTGGACTGCTCATTGATGCGCTACCCTTTGAAGAACTGTAGGACTTACAGCAGTACGCCTACAACCCTTCTCAGGTTGACGCTCTAGGTTGGAAAATCGTCGCAGAGTTCATTTGCTAACTTCCTTCTATGAGCTATATCCTCAAATCTGAACGGCAACACGCCCATGTCATTGTATCGTAGAATATAGATGACCAACAAACACACGACATATCTCATCAACCAAGTGTAGAAACAGAGTAATTTACACCAAAGATAATAGCATTCAAATAGTAACTTGAAACTAGAAATGCCTTTATTCATGCAAGTCAATTTAACAATTACTCTCTCGTTTACACTTGGCTTATTCTCACTAAACTGAGCAATATCTTTCGTCTTTTCAAACGCACCAATACTATCATAGTCATTGCATAAGGCACGTGAGTTCATGGACGTCCATTTCATTGTGGATGAAAACACCAACGATGACTGAGTGACACAAGGTGATGAACTTAGCAGTGGATCAGAAGCTGTTCTTTTTCGGCTTTCAGATAGTTGTCTAACTGCAAGATTACCACCACTGCTGTCTTTCACTACTAGTTCGGGTTTAGCACTATCATCTGATGATAGGTGGGCTACACGCTGATCAATTACACTGACTGTCTCACAAGTATGCACACCTTCTGGAACTGCATCTGCGTTCAATTCTACTTCACGTTGTAGTTGTACAGAACCTTTATTTAACTTAGCAGTAGTAGGCATATCCCTCATCTCATCATGATCAACCAAAGACAAATCTGCACTATCATGATCATTATCACAAATATTCAATTTACCGTCAAGTTCATCATTTTCAAACTCTTTAATAACAGAAGTAGACAATTTTGGTTCCTCCTCACAAATCATTCAAGGTTTTATACCTTCACTCTGACTAGTAATACCTTGTAAACTTGTGGAGTCAGAACTGCCCTCTGAAGCAGTAACTCTATTCTGTGACACTCTATTCAACAATGGCTTACCAGTTGCAACTACAGACTTCTTCACCGCACCGTTATCGTCACACAATTCGGAGTCAGACCTGGAGTTTACATTTAGCTTATCACTGAACTTGCTCACTGGTTCACAGTTCACTTTTGTATGCACCTCTTGCAAACGTGTAAAACATAACCGTGTTTCTCTTGCATCTTGCAACTTATCTGTTGAGGATGTACTACGAAACCTGTTACACTCATTAGGTCTATATGCATTACTAGACATCATGGAGCCTTCTCGATATCCACCTCTCTGAGGCCTACTCGTCATCAATGATTGCATTTTGCTCTCAGACTGCTCTATTCTAGGGGTGAGATGTAATAGACTGGCGAACTTGCTCATAGATTGATTGACACAATCCTTTACCAGTTTCAGGATATCATCAAACTTTGGCTCGATACCCTCATCCTCCATACGGGAGCTTATCTTCACCCACTTCCTTTGCAGTCGAGTAGGTAGACGTCTTGCTATTACTTCTAGTATAAAACTCGAGTTGAGGTCACTCATGCGATTCATCGAAATCATTGCATTCTTGTAAATTAGCAAATTATCTAAAAACTCAGTGAGTGCCTGGGAGTCATCCTGTAATTGACCACCATTACCCTTAACAGCCTCGAATAATTTCCCTGCAATCATCGAAGGTCTTCCAAACCTTTGACGTAATATGCTCATAGCCTCATCGTAGCCCTCTTTTGGCTTCATAAACTTACAGCACTGTATAGCTCTTGCAGCATTTCCAGTGCAATATCTCATCAAATACATTAACTTCAATTCATCATTTAATAAAAAAGCACTCAACATGATCTCAAACTCCTTTACAAATTGTAAATAATCAGCTGGGTTTCCATCAAAACACCGTGGTTCTAATTTAGGGAGTTTGATGTTCCTATTATCCCTGAACGGCGAAACAGTAACATCAACCATGTCATGCTTAACATCAGACACATCGTTACAATTAACAGACAAGTCACCATGACTTACTTTCCTGTTTGCATCCAAGACACTCTGTCCCTTCTTTGACCCAGGCATTGTTGAACTTGACCCAATTCCAAAAACGTTCCAGATATTGCTTGTTCAAAGAGGACTTGACCGGCACCAGGAAAGATGAACGGTAACTATCCAAACTTTCACCAACTGTCTGAATCCGCCAGATCTGTTTCTACCATCAGAAACTGTCAGCCACGTCTCATAAACCGTTAATGCCCAGCTCTTGCTACGCTCGGGCCCACGCTGTTCCTTGAAGTTTCTCAGAAACGCTTAGTAATAACGGACGAAAAACCAAAAGACCGATTGGTGACTCGAGGATTCTTTATTGTTACACCAACATATAAAAATAATGTTTTTACTAGGATCTGTGAACAAATATTACAATAATAAATCACAATATTACTTCTGATGGTTTACTGCTGACTTCTTTCTGAACAGCGACCGATGAGACGATGACTGTCGTATTGATGCCTCCGCGAAAATTGGGGAAGTTGGTTTTGAGCAAACAACCATGAATTGATCGTTCAATCTTCAACTCCATTGACATTCCCCGGCAAAAAAGGGATCCAACCCTTTTTTCCTTCACGATCAATACACGTTGACTTGGATGCCATTGCGAGAACCTGGGTCACACGGACAGAGCTGAAATGAAAAACAAACAGAAAAGCCAACACACCACAAGCATACCCACAGCACAATCTCACACATCGATGACGAACTACGCCTTCCAGTTAAAGGCATCTGTCAATGGAGTTGAAGATTGAACGATCAATTCATGGTTGTTTGCTCAAAACCAACTTCCCCAATTTTCGCGGAGGCATCAATACGACAGTCATCGTCTCATCGGTCGCTGTTCAGAAAGAAGTCAGCAGTAAACCATCAGAAGTAATATTGTGATTTATTATTGTAATATTTGTTCACAGATCCTAGTAAAAACATTATTTTTATATGTTGGTGTAACAATAAAGAATCCTCGAGTCACCAATCGGTCTTTTGGTTTTTCGTCCGTTATTACTAAGCGTCTCTGAGAAACTTCAAGGAACAGCGTGAGTTCCAGCGTAGCAAGAGCTGTGCATTAACGGTTTACAATATATGACTGACAAAGATTATTACGGAATGTCTAGCAATAAATGTTATAATAATAAATCATGATAATACTGCTGACAGTTTTTGAATCTTCCTTCTGAACAGTGAGCGGTGAGACGGTGACTGCCGGATTGATGACCCGCGAAATATATGAAGGAGTTGTGTTTGAGCAAACAACCATGAGTTGGTCGTTCAAATTTCAACTACATTTACACATGTGTTGATAGGATTTTCTGCAGTTGGCTTTCGGAACTAACAAGTGAAGTCCCGTGATCTTAGCTAATGCTGGTTATTTTGTCCTTCAAGACTGCAAGACGCAGTCTTTGAATTTGTAAGATTTGAAATGGTTACCTGTGGTTTGTCAGCGATGCCCGCATTCTATCCTTCGTGTTAAGTACAATAAAAAGTCGATTGATGGATGGTTGGTCGGACTCTAAGTTTAGGAGGATAATTAAGCTGATGAGGTAGTGGAGCTCCAGAAAACCATTTACTCCGACTGCTTGAACGATCATGAACTCACGTCGAGTTAATTTCGACAAGATAATAATGTATGGCCATCAATCCTGCCGAACCCGAGCTGTAGACAGGTCACCCGCTCCTAACAACACACTAACTAGCGGTTTACGCCTGCTGAAATATGTAAATATTGATGACGACCTAGAGAGGGTGTACAGACAGATAATCACACCACAACATAGCTGCTTAGCTCCTGTCTCCTGAAAATCCGCTTGTCCACCATGTGTTTCAGTTCGCACAGATAAAAGAATTCATCGTTAAAGGTCAAAATCGTCCGACCAAATTCTTAGATTACTTAAAATATGAATCGATTGGAATGTCTATAGCAAGTACTGAGCCTGCAAAGACATCACCTTCTTCTACGTTCGCTGTTAGCAAACATATGGTGAAGATGAAGGATTTTCGGGTTGGTCAAAGTCGAATCCAACATTAATTCACGAGGTGCCTGATGGACAGTCTGAAGAACTATCGAAGATAAAGATTCGAATCGTTGTGAGTGCCACATATGGGCTCTCTGTGAAATCTAATCTAATCTACAGGAGGGAAATGCTGAGAATTCCATCATGTATCGCGAGTTGTCAGTCAAGTCCCATAAACTGTTAATGTCCAGTTCTTGCGACGCTGGGCCTTACACTGTCCCTCGAAGATTTTCAGAAACGCTTAGTATTAACCGACGCAAAAACCAAAACACTGTCTGGCGGCTCAAGAATTCTTTATTCTTACGCCAACATATAACCAGCAGTACTGCTTTTACAGAGTAAGGTCTGAGAACAAATATTACAACGATAAATCACGATATTACTTCTGACAGTTTTTCAATCTTCCTTCTGAACAGCGAGCGATGAGACGATGACTACCGGATTGATGACCCGCGAAAAATATGGAGGAGTTGGGTTTGAGCAAACGACCATGAATTGACCGTTCAAACTTCAACTTCATTGACATGAGTTGTTTCTTGAACAGGACGGCGGCCTGACAAATTTACATGTATGCAGTCCTTTTCTAATTGCTTGTTGCAAGTCAACTTTTTAAAATACAGATATAGCGTCAATTTTTCGACATTAAACAACTACAACTCAATCAATATGTTGATCATGCCTTGGCGTATGTGGCCTGCTATTCATAAAATGTACCCGTTAATATAAAAATAAACAAACTGTGCTAGATTAAGTGACATCAAAGGCTTTGCGTTGCCCTTAGATATGTGCAAGTGAAGCTGTATCTATGCCGCGATGAAAAATTAACTATATATTCAAGAATGTACTACCGTATGGAATTCCTGAAAATCGACTCGGAGACCACAGTGGATTTGCTTATGCCATTATTGCACAACGTTAGGACGGAAAGTCGCCTATTAACTGGTAGAAAATTTACTTTGCCAAACTACCAAAGAAATGCGCAAAATTGAGCAAACAACTATGAATTGATCCTTCCATTTTCTCCATCACGATCAATACACGTTGACTTGGATGCCATTGCAAGAACCTGGGTCACACGGACAGAGCTGAAATGGAAAACAAACAGAAAAGCCAACACACCACAAGCATACCCACAGCACAATCTCACACATCGATGACGAACTACGTCTTCCAGTTAAAGGCATCATCTTGACATCTTGCAACACAATCGCCACTTGCTAGAATGACTCTTGCAGAATGCAACGTGACCATAGCACCAACTCATGATACTCTACGCACATCCTCTTATCTACTCACTACCAATTACCACTGAAATCGCTTGTCACTCATTCTGCCTCAGTTCTAGTAGCGGTGACGCATGCGAGCCTCAGTCGTTTACACTCTTTCTCCCCGGCGTGTCGGACCGCAGCTAACAATTATCTCCGTGTGCATTTCATTCTCAGCAATAGCCTAGCCTCCCCGGCGTATACGCCCCATCTGCTGTCCTTAACATCAATCAATTCATTCACGGATGTAGAAGAGTGGACACAACTTCAGAAGTAATCACGACGAAAATTTTAACAAAATTACGCAATAACAACAAGATACGAAAACAACAAGTAAACACAATGAATCCAAAAAACACCAATTGATATGACACACCACACATATATACAAACAGTACACACAAACTCGCGGATCATGTCTTGATGGAATTCCTTTGAAGAATCGCAGGACTTACACCAGTACGCCTACAACCCTTCTCACGTTGACGATTGTAAGTTGTGGAATGTCCGGACACAAACAAGATTAACCAACAATTACAATAATTGGAACTCACACAATTATTTAACACAAACATATGTACAATCAACACATAAAATGTGGTGGATTCTGCCTCAACGAACTATCCTTGAAGAACTGTAGGACTTACAGCAGTACGCCTACATTCCTTCTCAGGTTGATGATCCAAGTGGAAGTCGTCCGGACACAAACAGAATTACCAACAGCTAGATGACAGATGATATCAATTCAGTATATACAATATGAACATATGTACAAAATCACACACCGAGCACATTGGACTGCTCATTGATGCGCTGCCCTTTGAAGAACTGTAGGACTTACAGCAGTACGCCTACAACCCTTCTCCGTTTGACGCTCTAAGTTGGAAAATCGTCACAGAGTTCATTTGCTAACTTCCTTCTATGAGCTATATCCTCAAATCTGAACGGCAACACGCCCATGTCATTGTATCGTAGAATATAGATGACCAACAAACACACGACATATCTCATCAACCAAGTGTAGAAACAGAGTAATTTACACCAAAGATAATAGCATTCAAATAGTAACTTGAAACTAGAAATACCTTTATTCATGCAAGTCAATTTAACAATTACTCTCTCGTTTACACTTGGCTTATCCTCACTAAACTGACCATTGACTTTCATCCTTTCAATCGGAGCGATACTATCACAATCATAGCACAAGACATTTGAGTTCATGGGCGTCTCTCTCAATTTAGATGGCAACACCGACGATGGCTGTGTGACTCGAGTTGACGAACTTATCGGTGTATTCGAAACTATTGTTTTTCGGCTTTTAGAATGCTGTCCAACAGGAAGATTACCACCACTCCTGTCTTTGACTATTAGCTCCCGTTTAGGGTTGTCATCTGTCGACAGGTGGGATACACGCTGATCATTTACACTGACGGTCTCACAAGTATCCACACCTTTTTCAACTGCATATGCCTTTATTTCTACTTCACGTTCAAGTTGTACAGAACCTTTGTTCATCTCATCTCATCATGATCAGCCAAAGATAAATGTGCACTATCATGACCACTGTCAGAAATATCCACTTTTCCTCCGTTAGTATGATCGACTTCTTCATTTTTAAACTATTTAAAGCAGCAGTAGATGACTTGTATACTTTTTCATAAATCCTTAAATCTTTATACCTTCACTCTGACTAGTATTACCTTGTAAACTCGAGCAGTCACAACTGGATCTGGACCTGTTACTCTCTTCTGCTGAACAAAATTCGGTGTCGTCTGTGACACTCTATTCAACAATGGCTTACACGGTGAAACTACAGGCTTCTTCGCTGCGCCATTATCGTCGCACAATTCGTAGTCAGATCTTGATGATGCTGACTGCACATTTAGCTTACCACAAAATTTGCTCAGTGCTTCACAGTTCACCTCTGTATGCACTTCTTGCAAACGTGTGAAACACAGCCGTGTTTGTCTCGCAACTTATATTCTATTTGTTTGGGATATCCCACGAAAGCTGTTACACTCACTAATTTTATTTGGATTATTAGACACCATCAGGCTTTCTCGATAGCCTCTTCGCTTAGACCCTTCCGTCATGAATGATTGTGTTTTGCTATCTGATTTCTCTATTCTAGGGGTGAGATGCAGTGTGCTTGCAAACTTCCTCAAAGCTTGGTTGACACTGTCTTTCTTTACGCTCACAACATCATCCAACCCGGCTCTAAGCAGTCCTCCTCTAGACAGAAGCTGATCTTTGAGAAATTTCTTTGCAGACGAACTGGTAATCTCTTGGCAACAGTTTAAAGCACGGAACTTGAATTCAATTCACGCACGCAATTTAGAGATACAAGTTTATTTCTATATAACATTGAACTGTCCAAGAACTCTGCGAGTTCCTTTGAATTGTCGTTTACTGTGATCCATTACCTTTCACTGTCTCAAAAATACTACGTGATATCATAAATGGTTTTCCAAACCTTCGACGTAGTATCCTCATAGCCTCTGTATATCCTTCGTTCGAGAACATGAACTTGCAGCACTGTGTGGCTCTTGAAGCAACTCCAGTGCACTACCTCATCAAATACACCAACTTCATTTCATCAGTTAAAATAAAACCACTCAACATGATCTCAAACTGCTTGATAAACCGTGGGTACATATAGCCAGTAAAGGCAAATGAAATAATATCAGAAACTGTATTGGGGTGCATGTGTAAGTTGAGGCGATAGTCCATTAGTTAGCATAGTCAATTAAATGTGTATAGGGTGTTTAGTCAGAAAAATGTGATGAAGTGTGAATGAACAATTAGGCGATATAGTGTAGTTTTATAGTTAACAGAATACAAGTGTCCTTGGGGTGAGAAAATGCGATAACCACAAAATACATGTAGAGACACGTTAAAAAATGAGGCACTGGATATGAGGGCTGACCGATAATGTCTAATGATAAAATAAAGGGGCTAAATTGTAAATTGTAATAAAATGCTACAGAATTGGTAGGTTTATCATTTATCATTTGTAACAATAATTTGGATAAACAACATCTGCTGCAAGTCTTCAATAAGGTACACCCAGCTATTAAATTCACTTGTGAAGAGGAACTACAAGGTAGTATTCCATTTCTCGATGTCCTTCTCACAAAAAGATCAGACGGTACCTTGAAAAGAAACATCTATAGGAAAGCGACGTGGAACGGACAATACACCCACTTCCATAGCTTCATACCTATACAATATAAGCGCAACCTAATTCGCTGTCTTAGTCATAGAATTAGACGCATATGTACCGAGGATTGTATTGAAGATGAAATAAAAAATCTTACAAACGCCTTGCTACAAAATGACTACCCTACCAACTTTGTAAAGAAGTATATCTACGAAACTACACATAATACCAAGCGAGACACAGTAAGTAAGAAAAAGCTTTACTTAAATGTACAATTCAAAGGTGATATAGCCAGTGATATATTAAACCGTAGATTAACAAGATCAATTGAAAGAACTTTTAGTGCCGCAAAACTGTATGTCAGTTTCTCAACCAAACCGATATTGACACCGTGCATTAAAGATAGATTGCCCAAAATGGCGACATCAATGTGTGTATATAAATTTAGCTGCTCCTGTGGAGCTAGTTATATAGGTCGTACCCAGAGGAATTTATCTCTACGCACTCGTGAACATATTCCTGTTTGGCTTGGGAAAAGAACAACCAAATCAATTAATAGTGCAATTCTGTCTCATCTAGTGGATAGCGAACACAGCATCAAAGTAGATGAGTCATTTACAGTTGCGTATCGGGTACCGAACAATCTCCCCAAAGGCACACGATTACGCCTCCTAGCCATAGCTGAGGCTTTAGAGATTAATAGAGAAAGACCAGATCTATGTGTACAGAAAAAACTTATTCACTCTCTTTGTCTACCCTGGCCCACTATAAGGTCACCAGGATCATAATCTTTTCGTACTATTATTATCATTATTATTATTTTGTGATATCATGTCTTTATTATCCATTTCTCCAACCAGTTTATTTCACCTCATTGTTACCCTTACTTTGTCAACCTTTATGATTTTATACTAAACCTACCAATTCTGTAGCATTTTATTACAATTTACAATTTAGCCCCTTTATTTTATCATTAGACATTATCGGTCAGCCCTCATATCCAGTGCCTCATTTTTTAACGTGTCTTTACATGTATTTTGTGGTTATCGCATTTTCTCACCCCAAGGACACTTGTATTCTGTTAACTATAAAACTACACTATATCACCTAATTGTTCATTCACACTTCATCACATTTTTCTGACTAAACACCCTATACACATTTAATTGACTATGCTAACTAATGGACTATCACCTCAACTTACACATGCACCCCAATACAGTTTCTGATATTATTTTCATTTGCCTTTACTGGCTATATGTACTCTATTATTCATGGATTTATAACTGTAGAGCCTGAAGAAGAAGTTATCGAAAACAATTGTTCGCTCAAAATCTTGTTTTGATTTCAATATGGGGATTTTTCATTTACTGAAACCGTGGGTAGTCCGCTGGGTTTCCGTCGAAACACCAAGGTTCGTTCTTAGGAAGCTTGATATTCTTATATCCCTAGACGGCGAAACATTAACATCAACCATGTCATACTTAACATCAAACACATCGTTACATGTAACAGACAAGTCAACATTACTTACTTTCCTGTTTGCTTCCAAAACACTCTGTCCCTTCTTTGACCCAGACATTATTGAACTTGACCGAAAGATCCAGAAAAGTTCCAAAGAAGACTTGCAGATGCGGGGAAAGTCGAATATCCAACAAATACGAAGAATAATTGATATAAGCATAAAACTTGGGCACTGCGGTAGAGTATAACTCCATTATGGATAAACCATACAGTGTTGTTCAGTCATATTAACTGATGACGTTTCGAGCATAAACTATTGCTCATAATCATATCAAGTTACTCACACAACTTTTTTCTTTGATTCATATACATGTGTGGAATCGATTGGATATTGGGATAAAATCAGTATGAGATAATGCACATTCAGAAGTAATAATACGAGTGTTATTGATCAATAATACGAGTGTTTTTACAGTCATGATAAGCCACTTAATGGAATGTTGTGATGTGTTTGAGTTGAAATAGAATTTTAAGATTATTTATTATCCTCTTCTGATTTGACCTGCGGTAATGATATTTTACATATTTCTGGTATTTGCATTGAGTCATTTCTGTTGCACGTGTTGAGTGTAGGCTCGATGAATAAGGATTCTGGTATCCTGATCACGGAGAATACCTACCTCGTATTCTAGCCAGCAAGAACGTTTGCTGTTGACAGGTCAGTTTCTGAGGAGCTAACGTCAGTTGGAGTCAGTTCGGATTCCTGATCAACCACACTGGTTCAAATGGTGACTCTTCGTAAGCTCACATACAACTATAACTTCGAACAAAGCTTCCTTATTGAAGCAATGTATCCCAAGACAAAGATGTATGACTGATGTCGATATCCCATTCAGTCAGGTATTGGATGCTGGGCCAGTAGGGTATGTGTAAGCCAGTTAAATTGATCCCCAGGATGTTACTCCCAGAGTTTCAACTATCTTACCGTAATGCTGATTAAGGCTCAGTTCATTACCCATCTTTGGCAAACTATATACTTTATAAGCCTAAGTGGTTTTCTGGCTTTCTTTATTGCTAATGTCTTTGCCATTCTTTCCCTCTCGTTATCCTACATTGTTAACGGTGAATGAGAACAAATTTTATCGTTTCACTTTTCCTTAGACTTCGCTACTCATCAAGTTTGCAGCCCTCTGGAATCACCTTCCTCATGTTTATCAGCCCGAATAGGTCGTTTATGTCCTTGTGAATTTACAGGTGCAGCGGCCTCACCGATGCCTGACGTGTACTGACTAGGGCTTGATGAAAATCTATGAAAGTGTTCCAGATGGAATAAGTCAACAATGATAGCTTACTGCTATGTGATCTGCTTGATCCCATTGTTGATTTCATGATAGCTCTGTTCCGGAAGTTCAAAATGACCAGAAACACACGACTATCTGAACAGCACCATATAAAACGATCGGCATTCTTGGTTCGCTCACGAGGAATTCCGTAGACGCCATTGATATTCTTCTCTGAGTGGCAAACATTCCCTACTAGACCCATGATGGTGGAAATGATGAAGGTGAAGATTAAATGCAGTGGAATAGATTCAAGTAGCAAAAATAGAATAAGATAAACGTAGCATTCCTCCAATCAAGGTAAAGTAAGTGGTGGTTAGATTAGAAGTCACAGGGGTGTTACACGGAAGCTCTTAGATTTAAGAATAACAAGAGTCAAAAAATATAGTCTACTGTAGGAACTCCTCAGAGACCCACCGACGATTGCAGATTCGCATCCTTATATCACAAAGTGAGCCTAAATTTATTTAATATATTCGTCACAAATATCTTGGGAAGGACAACTTAGTAAGTATATTAAGGCACAGACTCTGTGGAATAGTGTACAATTATGTCTGTTCTTCATAAATGAAATGCAAGGTACTCAATTCCTAGTTTTTATAAATTAAATGGAATTGCCCTTTGAAAATTGTTTATCTGCACTAACAATCACCCCGTGTCGGTCCTTATTAGGAACTATGTCGGTACACCATCTACGACGACACTTTTGGAATTGAGAATAAGCCATGAGTTTTATTTGGGATTGGGTTTATGGTTCTGTCTCAAAAGTTCTCAGTTATCTTGGTTTGCGGCAGAAAAATGGAAAGCTTGTCTTTTTGGGGTTAGATAACGCTGGAAAGACTACACTCCTTCATCGTTTGAAAGATGATCGTATGGCTCAGCATGTTCCTACCCTACACCCGACCTCTGAGGAGTTGTCGATTGGTGGGATGACTTTTACTACGTTTGATCTCGGTGGTCATGAACAGGCAAGGCGTGTATGGAAAAACTACATCCCTGCTGTTGACGGGCTTGTCTTCATGGTGGATGCATATGATCGAAACAGGTTGGTTTCTACAGACATTTCTTCAAAATTCAAAAAGGTTCTTAGAGTCTAAAAAGGAGTTGGATAATCTACTTCAGGACGAGCAAATAGCCCATGCACCTATACTAATACTTGGGAATAAAATAGATAAGCCGGGTGCCGCCAGTGAAGAAGAATTACGATATTTCTTGGGATTACAGGGAATCACAACAGGAAAAGGAGTAATTCAGAAATCCCAGATACCCACAGGAAGACCCATAGAACTGTTTATGTGCAGCATTCTAAAACGACAGGGATATGGTGAGGCGTTTAATTGGCTTGCCCAATATCTTGATTAACCATGGACTACTCGTGTACTCTATTTTATAACAATAAATATTGATGCAAAATTATTAACAAGTCGAAGGTTCATTTACTATAATTAAATTTATGACTCCTTTATAATGGTGCCTGTTTCATAACGATTAAATCCAACGGTATTTCATATATTCTTAACCATTATATATACATATACATCTGTATATATATATATACATATATATATATACATATATATATATATATATATATATATATATATATATATATACCACTCATTTATAGCATGCATGTCATTCATGAAAGTAGGAATAAACAGACAGTCTTGCGGTGTGTGTTTGTTGACATAAAACTACAGTTATGATGAAAAGACTGGGCACTGATTAACAATTCAAACATTCCCATATATTAGCGAATAACATGGATTTCCGCATACGTTAGTCACTAAACGTGCTATGCGAACACCCTAGAACTTCAAGTCCTCACTTGTAGGAAGCTTCAATAAAGCAATTCGATGGACTAAGAACTCTCCATCATACTAACTTACCACACCAACTGCGATAGACTTCTCATATATAAGTCCAAAACTCACACAAAAATATCACATCTCCACTACACACCCAAGTAAAAACATGATGTGAACCTATTAGAATAATAAACTCCTGAGTTCTCCAGAAGCCGTCATACACTAGCCAACGTGATTTCAAACAATCTAGATTGGTTTGGATAACTGGTGATGTGAGTGTCACTTTGAAGGTTGTACTTGACGAGTTTCTGCGACATTGCAGCCTAGGTGATTTAGTCTAAACATGCATGTACTAGAATGGCATGTAGGAGAGGTGGTCGCCTTTGGATGTCAGACGGAGTTGATGTGTTGACAGGTCTCTTGGAAATCAATCGATTTGTTTGGGATGTGTCATTTGATCGGGGGTGAATTGAAACGTCGATGCTGTGATACTCTGATTTCGGATCTACAGTCTGAGTGTTTGCATTCCTGCTGTAGTTGTACTCTGTTTCAGTTGAGTTAGTCGTCGAGTGTGACTGTTGACTTTGTGTGTGTCTGAAGTCAGTTTTGTGACAACATTTGACGGACTGGTCAGGCTATGTGATCTGAATCGTTTGTGTTTCGGAAGGATTCTGTGGTGTGGTTCCCCCTGGAACTGACTAGTTTGCAAGTAACTGATTGCATTCAATGTGTTGTCAATTCAGTGTGTTGGCTAACTCGAATTCGGTTGATTCTAACTGATTGGTGTATGTGAGCTGAGTTGCTTCGATAACGCTGTGGATGAGGTGTAGTGGAGAAGGTGGAAAGAAGCGTTGTGTGTTTAGGTGGCTTCGATGTGGCTGACGATCACTGTTGGTTGACGTGAGTGGTTTCGGACTTCACGTGTGAATTAGTGGTATATATTGTGTTACAGCACAGGTCATTCAATCTGGCGACTTATCAGCCTTACAATTCTGTTGGAATTGTCGAATTACTTCATGTCTGGATGGTGGAGTTTACAAGGACTGATGGGTTTTTCAGGACAGATTCCTCGTACGTGTATTCTGTTCTATTTGAGGTGAATCAATGGATCTGTTGATGTGGCTGTTGAGGTGAGTGACGAGACAACAGGTGGTGGTATTCTTGAGGATAAGATGTTGATATTCAGGGAGTGTGTGCACCCTCGATATGTGTTTTTCGATTATTCGTAGTGAGAGTGGTGCGTCATCGTCATTGTC
Source organism: Trichobilharzia regenti (assembly GCA_944472135.2). Taxonomy (NCBI): domain Eukaryota; kingdom Metazoa; phylum Platyhelminthes; class Trematoda; order Strigeidida; family Schistosomatidae; genus Trichobilharzia; species Trichobilharzia regenti. Next base: position 115,314,746 of record OX235262.1, on the reverse strand, counting down.
ATTATTATGCAGAGTAGAGTATTTTTTCTAATTGTGGTAATGGAAGTGTCGGCAGTTAGTCGAAGGTGAAGGGCGGTTGTGTCTGTTGAGGCAGAGGTCGACAAGCATGCATTGTCCACTGAATTCCAGTCGATACAGTGCACGTGGGACCGATTCTTCTCGAAGTTGATCGGTGAATTTCAGGAGTTGTCGGAGGTGTGAATGTGTGTCGGTTTGTGTGTGTGTGTGTGTGTGTGTGTGTGTTAGGAGGGATGAAAGCATTGTGGTTGGTTAGTGGAGTGTTGGATTTATTCGGGCTTCGGATTTCGACCAGAGTCGATGGTTTCTCGACACTAATGATGTGGTTATGACTGAATTTGATTGTAGTGTTCATTGAGTATGATGTTTCGATGACAAATTATCTTGATTGATTGGTGAGGCCAGGAGATATCTGTGGAATGCAGTATGAGATTGTGAAGTCAGTGGATGAGTGAGTGAGCAGTGTATGAAGGGGAATGTTGACGACAACCTCAGGAGGGTGGTTGTCGCATTGTGGAAGGAAGTTGATTGGGATGTTTTGATGAGTTTGTGAGTGTGGCTTCCGATGTGAGTGAGAGGACACAGTGAGACAGGAAACTGTGTTGTTTTCTCCGGATTCCGTCATACACTAGCCAACGTGATTTCAAACAATCTAGATTGGTTTGGATAACTGGTGATGTGAGTGTCACTTTGAAGGTTGTACTTGACGAGTTTCTGCGACATTGCAGCCTAGGTGATTTAGTCTAAACATGCATGCACTAGAATGGCATGTAGGAGAGGTGGTCGCCTTTGGATGTCAGACGGAGTTGATGTGTTGACAGGTCTCTTGGAAATCAATCGATTTGTTTGGGATGTGTCATTTGATCGGGGGTGAATTGAAACGTCGATGCTGTGATACTCTGATTTCGGATCTACAGTCTGAGTGTTTGCATTCCTGCTGTAGTTGTACTCTGTTTCAGTTGAGTTAGTCGTCGAGTGTGACTGTTGACTTTGTGTGTGTCTGAAGTCAGTTTTGTGACAACATTTGACGGACTGGTCAGGCTATGTGATCTGAATCGTTTGTGTTTCGGAAGGATTCTGTGGTGTGGTTCCCCCTGGAACTGACTAGTTTGCAAGTAACTGATTGCATTCAATGTGTTGTCAATTCAGTGTGTTGGCTAACTCGAATTCGGTTGATTCTAACTGATTGGTGTATGTGAGCTGAGTTGCTTCGATAACGCTGTGGATGAGGTGTAGTGGAGAAGGTGGAAAGAAGCGTTGTGTGTTTAGGTGGCTTCGATGTGGCTGACGATCACTGTTGGTTGACGTGAGTGGTTTCGGACTTCACGTGTGAATTAGTGGTATATATTGTGTTACAGCACAGGTCATTCAATCTGGCGACTTATCAGCCTTACAATTCTGTTGGAATTGTCGAATTACTTCATGTCTGGATGGTGGAGTTTACAAGGACTGATGGGTTTTTCAGGACAGATTCCTCGTACGTGTATTCTGTTCTATTTGAGGTGAATCAATGGATCTGTTGATGTGGCTGTTGAGGTGAGTGACGAGACAACAGGTGGTGGTATTCTTGAGGATAAGATGTTGATATTCAGGGAGTGTGTGCACCCTCGATATGTGTTTTTCGATTATTCGTAGTGAGAGTGGTGCGTCATCGTCATTGTCATTATTATGCAGAGTAGAGTATTTTTTCTAATTGTGGTAATGGAAGTGTCGGCAGTTAGTCGAAGGTGAAGGGCGGTTGTGTCTGTTGAGGCAGAGGTCGACAAGCATGCATTGTCCACTGAATTCCAGTCGATACAGTGCACGTGGGACCGATTCTTCTCGAAGTTGATCGGTGAATTTCAGGAGTTGTCGGAGGTGTGAATGTGTGTCGGTTTGTGTGTGTGTGTGTGTGTGTGTGTTAGGAGGGATGAAAGCATTGTGGTTGGTTAGTGGAGTGTTGGATTTATTCGGGCTTCGGATTTCGACCAGAGTCGATGGTTTCTCGACACTAATGATGTGGTTATGACTGAATTTGATTGTAGTGTTCATTGAGTATGATGTTTCGATGACAAATTATCTTGATTGATTGGTGAGGCCAGGAGATATCTGTGGAATGCAGTATGAGATTGTGAAGTCAGTGGATGAGTGAGTGAGCAGTGTATGAAGGGGAATGTTGACGACAACCTCAGGAGGGTGGTTGTCGCATTGTGGAAGGAAGTTGATTGGGATGTTTTGATGAGTTTGTGAGTGTGGCTTCCGATGTGAGTGAGAGGACACAGTGAGACAGGAAACTGTGTTGTTTTCTCCGGATTCCGTCATACACTAGCCAACGTGATTTCAAACAATCTAGATTGGTTTGGATAACTGGTGATGTGAGTGTCACTTTGAAGGTTGTACTTGACGAGTTTCTGCGACATTGCAGCCTAGGTGATTTAGTCTAAACATGCATGTACTAGAATGGCATGTAGGAGAGGTGGTCGCCTTTGGATGTCAGACGGAGTTGATGTGTTGACAGGTCTCTTGGAAATCAATCGATTTGTTTGGGATGTGTCATTTGATCGGGGGTGAATTGAAACGTCGATGCTGTGATACTCTGATTTCGGATCTACAGTCTGAGTGTTTGCATTCCTGCTGTAGTTGTACTCTGTTTCAGTTGAGTTAGTCGTCGAGTGTGACTGTTGACTTTGTGTGTGTCTGAAGTCAGTTTTGTGACAACATTTGACGGACTGGTCAGGCTATGTGATCTGAATCGTTTGTGTTTCGGAAGGATTCTGTGGTGTGGTTCCCCCTGGAACTGACTAGTTTGCAAGTAACTGATTGCATTCAATGTGTTGTCAATTCAGTGTGTTGGCTAACTCGAATTCGGTTGATTCTAACTGATTGGTGTATGTGAGCTGAGTTGCTTCGATAACGCTGTGGATGAGGTGTAGTGGAGAAGGTGGAAAGAAGCGTTGTGTGTTTAGGTGGCTTCGATGTGGCTGACGATCACTGTTGGTTGACGTGAGTGGTTTCGGACTTCACGTGTGAATTAGTGGTATATATTGTGTTACAGCACAGGTCATTCAATCTGGCGACTTATCAGCCTTACAATTCTGTTGGAATTGTCGAATTACTTCATGTCTGGATGGTGGAGTTTACAAGGACTGATGGGTTTTTCAGGACAGATTCCTCGTACGTGTATTCTGTTCTATTTGAGGTGAATCAATGGATCTGTTGATGTGGCTGTTGAGGTGAGTGACGAGACAACAGGTGGTGGTATTCTTGAGGATAAGATGTTGATATTCAGGGAGTGTGTGCACCCTCGATATGTGTTTTTCGATTATTCGTAGTGAGAGTGGTGCGTCATCGTCATTGTCATTATTATGCAGAGTAGAGTATTTTTTCTAATTGTGGTAATGGAAGTGTCGGCAGTTAGTCGAAGGTGAAGGGCGGTTGTGTCTGTTGAGGCAGAGGTCGACAAGCATGCATTGTCCACTGAATTCCAGTCGATACAGTGCACGTGGGACCGATTCTTCTCGAAGTTGATCGGTGAATTTCAGGAGTTGTCGGAGGTGTGAATGTGTGTCGGTTTGTGTGTGTGTGTGTGTGTGTGTGTTAGGAGGGATGAAAGCATTGTGGTTGGTTAGTGGAGTGTTGGATTTATTCGGGCTTCGGATTTCGACCAGAGTCGATGGTTTCTCGACACTAATGATGTGGTTATGACTGAATTTGATTGTAGTGTTCATTGAGTATGATGTTTCGATGACAAATTATCTTGATTGATTGGTGAGGCCAGGAGATATCTGTGGAATGCAGTATGAGATTGTGAAGTCAGTGGATGAGTGAGTGAGCAGTGTATGAAGGGGAATGTTGACGACAACCTCAGGAGGGTGGTTGTCGCATTGTGGAAGGAAGTTGATTGGGATGTTTTGATGAGTTTGTGAGTGTGGCTTCCGATGTGAGTGAGAGGACACAGTGAGACAGGAAACTGTGTTGTTTTCTCCGGATTCCGTCATACACTAGCCAACGTGATTTCAAACAATCTAGATTGGTTTGGATAACTGGTGATGTGAGTGTCACTTTGAAGGTTGTACTTGACGAGTTTCTGCGACATTGCAGCCTAGGTGATTTAGTCTAAACATGCATGTACTAGAATGGCATGTAGGAGAGGTGGTCGCCTTTGGATGTCAGACGGAGTTGATGTGTTGACAGGTCTCTTGGAAATCAATCGATTTGTTTGGGATGTGTCATTTGATCGGGGGTGAATTGAAACGTCGATGCTGTGATACTCTGATTTCGGATCTACAGTCTGAGTGTTTGCATTCCTGCTGTAGTTGTACTCTGTTTCAGTTGAGTTAGTCGTCGAGTGTGACTGTTGACTTTGTGTGTGTCTGAAGTCAGTTTTGTGACAACATTTGACGGACTGGTCAGGCTATGTGATCTGAATCGTTTGTGTTTCGGAAGGATTCTGTGGTGTGGTTCCCCCTGGAACTGACTAGTTTGCAAGTAACTGATTGCATTCAATGTGTTGTCAATTCAGTGTGTTGGCTAACTCGAATTCGGTTGATTCTAACTGATTGGTGTATGTGAGCTGAGTTGCTTCGATAACGCTGTGGATGAGGTGTAGTGGAGAAGGTGGAAAGAAGCGTTGTGTGTTTAGGTGGCTTCGATGTGGCTGACGATCACTGTTGGTTGACGTGAGTGGTTTCGGACTTCACGTGTGAATTAGTGGTATATATTGTGTTACAGCACAGGTCATTCAATCTGGCGACTTATCAGCCTTACAATTCTGTTGGAATTGTCGAATTACTTCATGTCTGGATGGTGGAGTTTACAAGGACTGATGGGTTTTTCAGGACAGATTCCTCGTACGTGTATTCTGTTCTATTTGAGGTGAATCAATGGATCTGTTGATGTGGCTGTTGAGGTGAGTGACGAGACAACAGGTGGTGGTATTCTTGAGGATAAGATGTTGATATTCAGGGAGTGTGTGCACCCTCGATATGTGTTTTTCGATTATTCGTAGTGAGAGTGGTGCGTCATCGTCATTGTCATTATTATGCAGAGTAGAGTATTTTTTCTAATTGTGGTAATGGAAGTGTCGGCAGTTAGTCGAAGGTGAAGGGCGGTTGTGTCTGTTGAGGCAGAGGTCGACAAGCATGCATTGTCCACTGAATTCCAGTCGATACAGTGCACGTGGGACCGATTCTTCTCGAAGTTGATCGGTGAATTTCAGGAGTTGTCGGAGGTGTGAATGTGTGTCGGTTTGTGTGTGTGTGTGTGTGTGTGTGTGTTAGGAGGGATGAAAGCATTGTGGTTGGTTAGTGGAGTGTTGGATTTATTCGGGCTTCGGATTTCGACCAGAGTCGATGGTTTCTCGACACTAATGATGTGGTTATGACTGAATTTGATTGTAGTGTTCATTGAGTATGATGTTTCGATGACAAATTATCTTGATTGATTGGTGAGGCCAGGAGATATCTGTGGAATGCAGTATGAGATTGTGAAGTCAGTGGATGAGTGAGTGAGCAGTGTATGAAGGGGAATGTTGACGACAACCTCAGGAGGGTGGTTGTCGCATTGTGGAAGGAAGTTGATTGGGATGTTTTGATGAGTTTGTGAGTGTGGCTTCCGATGTGAGTGAGAGGACACAGTGAGACAGGAAACTGTGTTGTTTTCTCCGGATTCCGTCATACACTAGCCAACGTGATTTCAAACAATCTAGATTGGTTTGGATAACTGGTGATGTGAGTGTCACTTTGAAGGTTGTACTTGACGAGTTTCTGCGACATTGCAGCCTAGGTGATTTAGTCTAAACATGCATGTACTAGAATGGCATGTAGGAGAGGTGGTCGCCTTTGGATGTCAGACGGAGTTGATGTGTTGACAGGTCTCTTGGAAATCAATCGATTTGTTTGGGATGTGTCATTTGATCGGGGGTGAATTGAAACGTCGATGCTGTGATACTCTGATTTCGGATCTACAGTCTGAGTGTTTGCATTCCTGCTGTAGTTGTACTCTGTTTCAGTTGAGTTAGTCGTCGAGTGTGACTGTTGACTTTGTGTGTGTCTGAAGTCAGTTTTGTGACAACATTTGACGGACTGGTCAGGCTATGTGATCTGAATCGTTTGTGTTTCGGAAGGATTCTGTGGTGTGGTTCCCCCTGGAACTGACTAGTTTGCAAGTAACTGATTGCATTCAATGTGTTGTCAATTCAGTGTGTTGGCTAACTCGAATTCGGTTGATTCTAACTGATTGGTGTATGTGAGCTGAGTTGCTTCGATAACGCTGTGGATGAGGTGTAGTGGAGAAGGTGGAAAGAAGCGTTGTGTGTTTAGGTGGCTTCGATGTGGCTGACGATCACTGTTGGTTGACGTGAGTGGTTTCGGACTTCACGTGTGAATTAGTGGTATATATTGTGTTACAGCACAGGTCATTCAATCTGGCGACTTATCAGCCTTACAATTCTGTTGGAATTGTCGAATTACTTCATGTCTGGATGGTGGAGTTTACAAGGACTGATGGGTTTTTCAGGACAGATTCCTCGTACGTGTATTCTGTTCTATTTGAGGTGAATCAATGGATCTGTTGATGTGGCTGTTGAGGTGAGTGACGAGACAACAGGTGGTGGTATTCTTGAGGATAAGATGTTGATATTCAGGGAGTGTGTGCACCCTCGATATGTGTTTTTCGATTATTCGTAGTGAGAGTGGTGCGTCATCGTCATTGTCATTATTATGCAGAGTAGAGTATTTTTTCTAATTGTGGTAATGGAAGTGTCGGCAGTTAGTCGAAGGTGAAGGGCGGTTGTGTCTGTTGAGGCAGAGGTCGACAAGCATGCATTGTCCACTGAATTCCAGTCGATACAGTGCACGTGGGACCGATTCTTCTCGAAGTTGATCGGTGAATTTCAGGAGTTGTCGGAGGTGTGAATGTGTGTCGGTTTGTGTGTGTGTGTGTGTGTGTGTGTGTTAGGAGGGATGAAAGCATTGTGGTTGGTTAGTGGAGTGTTGGATTTATTCGGGCTTCGGATTTCGACCAGAGTCGATGGTTTCTCGACACTAATGATGTGGTTATGACTGAATTTGATTGTAGTGTTCATTGAGTATGATGTTTCGATGACAAATTATCTTGATTGATTGGTGAGGCCAGGAGATATCTGTGGAATGCAGTATGAGATTGTGAAGTCAGTGGATGAGTGAGTGAGCAGTGTATGAAGGGGAATGTTGACGACAACCTCAGGAGGGTGGTTGTCGCATTGTGGAAGGAAGTTGATTGGGATGTTTTGATGAGTTTGTGAGTGTGGCTTCCGATGTGAGTGAGAGGACACAGTGAGACAGGAAACTGTGTTGTTTTCTCCGGATTCCGTCATACACTAGCCAACGTGATTTCAAACAATCTAGATTGGTTTGGATAACTGGTGATGTGAGTGTCACTTTGAAGGTTGTACTTGACGAGTTTCTGCGACATTGCAGCCTAGGTGATTTAGTCTAAACATGCATGCACTAGAATGGCATGTAGGAGAGGTGGTCGCCTTTGGATGTCAGACGGAGTTGATGTGTTGACAGGTCTCTTGGAAATCAATCGATTTGTTTGGGATGTGTCATTTGATCGGGGGTGAATTGAAACGTCGATGCTGTGATACTCTGATTTCGGATCTACAGTCTGAGTGTTTGCATTCCTGCTGTAGTTGTACTCTGTTTCAGTTGAGTTAGTCGTCGAGTGTGACTGTTGACTTTGTGTGTGTCTGAAGTCAGTTTTGTGACAACATTTGACGGACTGGTCAGGCTATGTGATCTGAATCGTTTGTGTTTCGGAAGGATTCTGTGGTGTGGTTCCCCCTGGAACTGACTAGTTTGCAAGTAACTGATTGCATTCAATGTGTTGTCAATTCAGTGTGTTGGCTAACTCGAATTCGGTTGATTCTAACTGATTGGTGTATGTGAGCTGAGTTGCTTCGATAACGCTGTGGATGAGGTGTAGTGGAGAAGGTGGAAAGAAGCGTTGTGTGTTTAGGTGGCTTCGATGTGGCTGACGATCACTGTTGGTTGACGTGAGTGGTTTCGGACTTCACGTGTGAATTAGTGGTATATATTGTGTTACAGCACAGGTCATTCAATCTGGCGACTTATCAGCCTTACAATTCTGTTGGAATTGTCGAATTACTTCATGTCTGGATGGTGGAGTTTACAAGGACTGATGGGTTTTTCAGGACAGATTCCTCGTACGTGTATTCTGTTCTATTTGAGGTGAATCAATGGATCTGTTGATGTGGCTGTTGAGGTGAGTGACGAGACAACAGGTGGTGGTATTCTTGAGGATAAGATGTTGATATTCAGGGAGTGTGTGCACCCTCGATATGTGTTTTTCGATTATTCGTAGTGAGAGTGGTGCGTCATCGTCATTGTCATTATTATGCAGAGTAGAGTATTTTTTCTAATTGTGGTAATGGAAGTGTCGGCAGTTAGTCGAAGGTGAAGGGCGGTTGTGTCTGTTGAGGCAGAGGTCGACAAGCATGCATTGTCCACTGAATTCCAGTCGATACAGTGCACGTGGGACCGATTCTTCTCGAAGTTGATCGGTGAATTTCAGGAGTTGTCGGAGGTGTGAATGTGTGTCGGTTTGTGTGTGTGTGTGTGTGTGTGTTAGGAGGGATGAAAGCATTGTGGTTGGTTAGTGGAGTGTTGGATTTATTCGGGCTTCGGATTTCGACCAGAGTCGATGGTTTCTCGACACTAATGATGTGGTTATGACTGAATTTGATTGTAGTGTTCATTGAGTATGATGTTTCGATGACAAATTATCTTGATTGATTGGTGAGGCCAGGAGATATCTGTGGAATGCAGTATGAGATTGTGAAGTCAGTGGATGAGTGAGTGAGCAGTGTATGAAGGGGAATGTTGACGACAACCTCAGGAGGGTGGTTGTCGCATTGTGGAAGGAAGTTGATTGGGATGTTTTGATGAGTTTGTGAGTGTGGCTTCCGATGTGAGTGAGAGGACACAGTGAGACAGGAAACTGTGTTGTTTTCTCCGGATTCCGTCATACACTAGCCAACGTGATTTCAAACAATCTAGATTGGTTTGGATAACTGGTGATGTGAGTGTCACTTTGAAGGTTGTACTTGACGAGTTTCTGCGACATTGCAGCCTAGGTGATTTAGTCTAAACATGCATGCACTAGAATGGCATGTAGGCGAGGTGGTCGCCTTTGGATGTCAGACGGAGTTGATGTGTTGACAGGTCTCTTGGAAATCAATCGATTTGTTTGGGATGTGTCATTTGATCGGGGGTGAATTGAAACGTCGATGCTGTGATACTCTGATTTCGGATCTACAGTCTGAGTGTTTGCATTCCTGCTGTAGTTGTACTCTGTTTCAGTTGAGTTAGTCGTCGAGTGTGACTGTTGACTTTGTGTGTGTCTGAAGTCAGTTTTGTGACAACATTTGACGGACTGGTCAGGCTATGTGATCTGAATCGTTTGTGTTTCGGAAGGATTCTGTGGTGTGGTTCCCCCTGGAACTGACTAGTTTGCAAGTAACTGATTGCATTCAATGTGTTGTCAATTCAGTGTGTTGGCTAACTCGAATTCGGTTGATTCTAACTGATTGGTGTATGTGAGCTGAGTTGCTTCGATAACGCTGTGGATGAGGTGTAGTGGAGAAGGTGGAAAGAAGCGTTGTGTGTTTAGGTGGCTTCGATGTGGCTGACGATCACTGTTGGTTGACGTGAGTGGTTTCGGACTTCACGTGTGAATTAGTGGTATATATTGTGTTACAGCACAGGTCATTCAATCTGGCGACTTATCAGCCTTACAATTCTGTTGGAATTGTCGAATTACTTCATGTCTGGATGGTGGAGTTTACAAGGACTGATGGGTTTTTCAGGACAGATTCCTCGTACGTGTATTCTGTTCTATTTGAGGTGAATCAATGGATCTGTTGATGTGGCTGTTGAGGTGAGTGACGAGACAACAGGTGGTGGTATTCTTGAGGATAAGATGTTGATATTCAGGGAGTGTGTGCACCCTCGATATGTGTTTTTCGATTATTCGTAGTGAGAGTGGTGCGTCATCGTCATTGTCATTATTATGCAGAGTAGAGTATTTTTTCTAATTGTGGTAATGGAAGTGTCGGCAGTTAGTCGAAGGTGAAGGGCGGTTGTGTCTGTTGAGGCAGAGGTCGACAAGCATGCATTGTCCACTGAATTCCAGTCGATACAGTGCACGTGGGACCGATTCTTCTCGAAGTTGATCGGTGAATTTCAGGAGTTGTCGGAGGTGTGAATGTGTGTCGGTTTGTGTGTGTGTGTGTGTGTGTGTGTGTTAGGAGGGATGAAAGCATTGTGGTTGGTTAGTGGAGTGTTGGATTTATTCGGGCTTCGGATTTCGACCAGAGTCGATGGTTTCTCGACACTAATGATGTGGTTATGACTGAATTTGATTGTAGTGTTCATTGAGTATGATGTTTCGATGACAAATTATCTTGATTGATTGGTGAGGCCAGGAGATATCTGTGGAATGCAGTATGAGATTGTGAAGTCAGTGGATGAGTGAGTGAGCAGTGTATGAAGGGGAATGTTGACGACAACCTCAGGAGGGTGGTTGTCGCATTGTGGAAGGAAGTTGATTGGGATGTTTTGATGAGTTTGTGAGTGTGGCTTCCGATGTGAGTGAGAGGACACAGTGAGACAGGAAACTGTGTTGTTTTCTCCGGATTCCGTCATACACTAGCCAACGTGATTTCAAACAATCTAGATTGGTTTGGATAACTGGTGATGTGAGTGTCACTTTGAAGGTTGTACTTGACGAGTTTCTGCGACATTGCAGCCTAGGTGATTTAGTCTAAACATGCATGCACTAGAATGGCATGTAGGCGAGGTGGTCGCCTTTGGATGTCAGACGGAGTTGATGTGTTGACAGGTCTCTTGGAAATCAATCGATTTGTTTGGGATGTGTCATTTGATCGGGGGTGAATTGAAACGTCGATGCTGTGATACTCTGATTTCGGATCTACAGTCTGAGTGTTTGCATTCCTGCTGTAGTTGTACTCTGTTTCAGTTGAGTTAGTCGTCGAGTGTGACTGTTGACTTTGTGTGTGTCTGAAGTCAGTTTTGTGACAACATTTGACGGACTGGTCAGGCTATGTGATCTGAATCGTTTGTGTTTCGGAAGGATTCTGTGGTGTGGTTCCCCCTGGAACTGACTAGTTTGCAAGTAACTGATTGCATTCAATGTGTTGTCAATTCAGTGTGTTGGCTAACTCGAATTCGGTTGATTCTAACTGATTGGTGTATGTGAGCTGAGTTGCTTCGATAACGCTGTGGATGAGGTGTAGTGGAGAAGGTGGAAAGAAGCGTTGTGTGTTTAGGTGGCTTCGATGTGGCTGACGATCACTGTTGGTTGACGTGAGTGGTTTCGGACTTCACGTGTGAATTAGTGGTATATATTGTGTTACAGCACAGGTCATTCAATCTGGCGACTTATCAGCCTTACAATTCTGTTGGAATTGTCGAATTACTTCATGTCTGGATGGTGGAGTTTACAAGGACTGATGGGTTTTTCAGGACAGATTCCTCGTACGTGTATTCTGTTCTATTTGAGGTGAATCAATGGATCTGTTGATGTGGCTGTTGAGGTGAGTGACGAGACAACAGGTGGTGGTATTCTTGAGGATAAGATGTTGATATTCAGGGAGTGTGTGCACCCTCGATATGTGTTTTTCGATTATTCGTAGTGAGAGTGGTGCGTCATCGTCATTGTCATTATTATGCAGAGTAGAGTATTTTTTCTAATTGTGGTAATGGAAGTGTCGGCAGTTAGTCGAAGGTGAAGGGCGGTTGTGTCTGTTGAGGCAGAGGTCGACAAGCATGCATTGTCCACTGAATTCCAGTCGATACAGTGCACGTGGGACCGATTCTTCTCGAAGTTGATCGGTGAATTTCAGGAGTTGTCGGAGGTGTGAATGTGTGTCGGTTTGTGTGTGTGTGTGTGTGTGTGTGTGTTAGGAGGGATGAAAGCATTGTGGTTGGTTAGTGGAGTGTTGGATTTATTCGGGCTTCGGATTTCGACCAGAGTCGATGGTTTCTCGACACTAATGATGTGGTTATGACTGAATTTGATTGTAGTGTTCATTGAGTATGATGTTTCGATGACAAATTATCTTGATTGATTGGTGAGGCCAGGAGATATCTGTGGAATGCAGTATGAGATTGTGAAGTCAGTGGATGAGTGAGTGAGCAGTGTATGAAGGGGAATGTTGACGACAACCTCAGGAGGGTGGTTGTCGCATTGTGGAAGGAAGTTGATTGGGATGTTTTGATGAGTTTGTGAGTGTGGCTTCCGATGTGAGTGAGAGGACACAGTGAGACAGGAAACTGTGTTGTTTTCTCCGGATTCCGTCATACACTAGCCAACGTGATTTCAAACAATCTAGATTGGTTTGGATAACTGGTGATGTGAGTGTCACTTTGAAGGTTGTACTTGACGAGTTTCTGCGACATTGCAGCCTAGGTGATTTAGTCTAAACATGCATGCACTAGAATGGCATGTAGGAGAGGTGGTCGCCTTTGGATGTCAGACGGAGTTGATGTGTTGACAGGTCTCTTGGAAATCAATCGATTTGTTTGGGATGTGTCATTTGATCGGGGGTGAATTGAAACGTCGATGCTGTGATACTCTGATTTCGGATCTACAGTCTGAGTGTTTGCATTCCTGCTGTAGTTGTACTCTGTTTCAGTTGAGTTAGTCGTCGAGTGTGACTGTTGACTTTGTGTGTGTCTGAAGTCAGTTTTGTGACAACATTTGACGGACTGGTCAGGCTATGTGATCTGAATCGTTTGTGTTTCGGAAGGATTCTGTGGTGTGGTTCCCCCTGGAACTGACTAGTTTGCAAGTAACTGATTGCATTCAATGTGTTGTCAATTCAGTGTGTTGGCTAACTCGAATTCGGTTGATTCTAACTGATTGGTGTATGTGAGCTGAGTTGCTTCGATAACGCTGTGGATGAGGTGTAGTGGAGAAGGTGGAAAGAAGCGTTGTGTGTTTAGGTGGCTTCGATGTGGCTGACGATCACTGTTGGTTGACGTGAGTGGTTTCGGACTTCACGTGTGAATTAGTGGTATATATTGTGTTACAGCACAGGTCATTCAATCTGGCGACTTATCAGCCTTACAATTCTGTTGGAATTGTCGAATTACTTCATGTCTGGATGGTGGAGTTTACAAGGACTGATGGGTTTTTCAGGACAGATTCCTCGTACGTGTATTCTGTTCTATTTGAGGTGAATCAATGGATCTGTTGATGTGGCTGTTGAGGTGAGTGACGAGACAACAGGTGGTGGTATTCTTGAGGATAAGATGTTGATATTCAGGGAGTGTGTGCACCCTCGATATGTGTTTTTCGATTATTCGTAGTGAGAGTGGTGCGTCATCGTCATTGTCATTATTATGCAGAGTAGAGTATTTTTTCTAATTGTGGTAATGGAAGTGTCGGCAGTTAGTCGAAGGTGAAGGGCGGTTGTGTCTGTTGAGGCAGAGGTCGACAAGCATGCATTGTCCACTGAATTCCAGTCGATACAGTGCACGTGGGACCGATTCTTCTCGAAGTTGATCGGTGAATTTCAGGAGTTGTCGGAGGTGTGAATGTGTGTCGGTTTGTGTGTGTGTGTGTGTGTGTGTGTTAGGAGGGATGAAAGCATTGTGGTTGGTTAGTGGAGTGTTGGATTTATTCGGGCTTCGGATTTCGACCAGAGTCGATGGTTTCTCGACACTAATGATGTGGTTATGACTGAATTTGATTGTAGTGTTCATTGAGTATGATGTTTCGATGACAAATTATCTTGATTGATTGATGAGGCCAGGAGATATCTGTGGAATGCAGTATGAGATTGTGAAGTCAGTGGATGAGTGAGTGAGCAGTGTATGAAGGGGAATGTTGACGACAACCTCAGGAGGGTGGTTGTCGCATTGTGGAAGGAAGTTGATTGGGATGTTTTGATGAGTTTGTGAGTGTGGCTTCCGATGTGAGTGAGAGGACACAGTGAGACAGGAAACTGTGTTGTTTTCTCCGGATTCCGTCATACACTAGCCAACGTGATTTCAAACAATCTAGATTGGTTTGGATAACTGGTGATGTGAGTGTCACTTTGAAGGTTGTACTTGACGAGTTTCTGCGACATTGCAGCCTAGGTGATTTAGTCTAAACATGCATGCACTAGAATGGCATGTAGGCGAGGTGGTCGCCTTTGGATGTCAGACGGAGTTGATGTGTTGACAGGTCTCTTGGAAATCAATCGATTTGTTTGGGATGTGTCATTTGATCGGGGGTGAATTGAAACGTCGATGCTGTGATACTCTGATTTCGGATCTACAGTCTGAGTGTTTGCATTCCTGCTGTAGTTGTACTCTGTTTCAGTTGAGTTAGTCGTCGAGTGTGACTGTTGACTTTGTGTGTGTCTGAAGTCAGTTTTGTGACAACATTTGACGGACTGGTCAGGCTATGTGATCTGAATCGTTTGTGTTTCGGAAGGATTCTGTGGTGTGGTTCCCCCTGGAACTGACTAGTTTGCAAGTAACTGATTGCATTCAATGTGTTGTCAATTCAGTGTGTTGGCTAACTCGAATTCGGTTGATTCTAACTGATTGGTGTATGTGAGCTGAGTTGCTTCGATAACGCTGTGGATGAGGTGTAGTGGAGAAGGTGGAAAGAAGCGTTGTGTGTTTAGGTGGCTTCGATGTGGCTGACGATCACTGTTGGTTGACGTGAGTGGTTTCGGACTTCACGTGTGAATTAGTGGTATATATTGTGTTACAGCACAGGTCATTCAATCTGGCGACTTATCAGCCTTACAATTCTGTTGGAATTGTCGAATTACTTCATGTCTGGATGGTGGAGTTTACAAGGACTGATGGGTTTTTCAGGACAGATTCCTCGTACGTGTATTCTGTTCTATTTGAGGTGAATCAATGGATCTGTTGATGTGGCTGTTGAGGTGAGTGACGAGACAACAGGTGGTGGTATTCTTGAGGATAAGATGTTGATATTCAGGGAGTGTGTGCACCCTCGATATGTGTTTTTCGATTATTCGTAGTGAGAGTGGTGCGTCATCGTCATTGTCATTATTATGCAGAGTAGAGTATTTTTTCTAATTGTGGTAATGGAAGTGTCGGCAGTTAGTCGAAGGTGAAGGGCGGTTGTGTCTGTTGAGGCAGAGGTCGACAAGCATGCATTGTCCACTGAATTCCAGTCGATACAGTGCACGTGGGACCGATTCTTCTCGAAGTTGATCGGTGAATTTCAGGAGTTGTCGGAGGTGTGAATGTGTGTCGGTTTGTGTGTGTGTGTGTGTGTGTGTGTGTTAGGAGGGATGAAAGCATTGTGGTTGGTTAGTGGAGTGTTGGATTTATTCGGGCTTCGGATTTCGACCAGAGTCGATGGTTTCTCGACACTAATGATGTGGTTATGACTGAATTTGATTGTAGTGTTCATTGAGTATGATGTTTCGATGACAAATTATCTTGATTGATTGGTGAGGCCAGGAGATATCTGTGGAATGCAGTATGAGATTGTGAAGTCAGTGGATGAGTGAGTGAGCAGTGTATGAAGGGGAATGTTGACGACAACCTCAGGAGGGTGGTTGTCGCATTGTGGAAGGAAGTTGATTGGGATGTTTTGATGAGTTTGTGAGTGTGGCTTCCGATGTGAGTGAGAGGACACAGTGAGACAGGAAACTGTGTTGTTTTCTCCGGATTCCGTCATACACTAGCCAACGTGATTTCAAACAATCTAGATTGGTTTGGATAACTGGTGATGTGAGTGTCACTTTGAAGGTTGTACTTGACGAGTTTCTGCGACATTGCAGCCTAGGTGATTTAGTCTAAACATGCATGCACTAGAATGGCATGTAGGCGAGGTGGTCGCCTTTGGATGTCAGACGGAGTTGATGTGTTGACAGGTCTCTTGGAAATCAATCGATTTGTTTGGGATGTGTCATTTGATCGGGGGTGAATTGAAACGTCGATGCTGTGATACTCTGATTTCGGATCTACAGTCTGAGTGTTTGCATTCCTGCTGTAGTTGTACTCTGTTTCAGTTGAGTTAGTCGTCGAGTGTGACTGTTGACTTTGTGTGTGTCTGAAGTCAGTTTTGTGACAACATTTGACGGACTGGTCAGGCTATGTGATCTGAATCGTTTGTGTTTCGGAAGGATTCTGTGGTGTGGTTCCCCCTGGAACTGACTAGTTTGCAAGTAACTGATTGCATTCAATGTGTTGTCAATTCAGTGTGTTGGCTAACTCGAATTCGGTTGATTCTAACTGATTGGTGTATGTGAGCTGAGTTGCTTCGATAACGCTGTGGATGAGGTGTAGTGGAGAAGGTGGAAAGAAGCGTTGTGTGTTTAGGTGGCTTCGATGTGGCTGACGATCACTGTTGGTTGACGTGAGTGGTTTCGGACTTCACGTGTGAATTAGTGGTATATATTGTGTTACAGCACAGGTCATTCAATCTGGCGACTTATCAGCCTTACAATTCTGTTGGAATTGTCGAATTACTTCATGTCTGGATGGTGGAGTTTACAAGGACTGATGGGTTTTTCAGGACAGATTCCTCGTACGTGTATTCTGTTCTATTTGAGGTGAATCAATGGATCTGTTGATGTGGCTGTTGAGGTGAGTGACGAGACAACAGGTGGTGGTATTCTTGAGGATAAGATGTTGATATTCAGGGAGTGTGTGCACCCTCGATATGTGTTTTTCGATTATTCGTAGTGAGAGTGGTGCGTCATCGTCATTGTCATTATTATGCAGAGTAGAGTATTTTTTCTAATTGTGGTAATGGAAGTGTCGGCAGTTAGTCGAAGGTGAAGGGCGGTTGTGTCTGTTGAGGCAGAGGTCGACAAGCATGCATTGTCCACTGAATTCCAGTCGATACAGTGCACGTGGGACCGATTCTTCTCGAAGTTGATCGGTGAATTTCAGGAGTTGTCGGAGGTGTGAATGTGTGTCGGTTTGTGTGTGTGTGTGTGTGTGTGTGTGTGTGTTAGGAGGGATGAAAGCATTGTGGTTGGTTAGTGGAGTGTTGGATTTATTCGGGCTTCGGATTTCGACCAGAGTCGATGGTTTCTCGACACTAATGATGTGGTTATGACTGAATTTGACTGTAGTGTTCATTGAGTATGATGTTTCGATGACAAATTATCTTGATTGATTGATGAGGCCAGGAGATATCTGTGGAATGCAGTATGAGATTGTGAAGTCAGTGGATGAGTGAGTGAGCAGTGTATGAAGGGGAATGTTGACGACAACCTCAGGAGGGTGGTTGTCGCATTGTGGAAGGAAGTTGATTGGGATGTTTTGATG
Source organism: Trichobilharzia regenti (assembly GCA_944472135.2). Classification (NCBI taxonomy): domain Eukaryota; kingdom Metazoa; phylum Platyhelminthes; class Trematoda; order Strigeidida; family Schistosomatidae; genus Trichobilharzia; species Trichobilharzia regenti. Next base: position 115,297,410 of record OX235262.1, on the reverse strand, counting down.
AGTTTGTGAGTGTGGCTTCCGATGTGAGTGAGAGGACACAGTGAGACAGGAAACTGTGTTGTTTTCTCCGGATTCCGTCATACACTAGCCAACGTGATTTCAAACAATCTAGATTGGTTTGGATAACTGGTGATGTGAGTGTCACTTTGAAGGTTGTACTTGACGAGTTTCTGCGACATTGCAGCCTAGGTGATTTAGTCTAAACATGCATGCACTAGAATGGCATGTAGGCGAGGTGGTCGCCTTTGGATGTCAGACGGAGTTGATGTGTTGACAGGTCTCTTGGAAATCAATCGATTTGTTTGGGATGTGTCATTTGATCGGGGGTGAATTGAAACGTCGATGCTGTGATACTCTGATTTCGGATCTACAGTCTGAGTGTTTGCATTCCTGCTGTAGTTGTACTCTGTTTCAGTTGAGTTAGTCGTCGAGTGTGACTGTTGACTTTGTGTGTGTCTGAAGTCAGTTTTGTGACAACATTTGACGGACTGGTCAGGCTATGTGATCTGAATCGTTTGTGTTTCGGAAGGATTCTGTGGTGTGGTTCCCCCTGGAACTGACTAGTTTGCAAGTAACTGATTGCATTCAATGTGTTGTCAATTCAGTGTGTTGGCTAACTCGAATTCGGTTGATTCTAACTGATTGGTGTATGTGAGCTGAGTTGCTTCGATAACGCTGTGGATGAGGTGTAGTGGAGAAGGTGGAAAGAAGCGTTGTGTGTTTAGGTGGCTTCGATGTGGCTGACGATCACTGTTGGTTGACGTGAGTGGTTTCGGACTTCACGTGTGAATTAGTGGTATATATTGTGTTACAGCACAGGTCATTCAATCTGGCGACTTATCAGCCTTACAATTCTGTTGGAATTGTCGAATTACTTCATGTCTGGATGGTGGAGTTTACAAGGACTGATGGGTTTTTCAGGACAGATTCCTCGTACGTGTATTCTGTTCTATTTGAGGTGAATCAATGGATCTGTTGATGTGGCTGTTGAGGTGAGTGACGAGACAACAGGTGGTGGTATTCTTGAGGATAAGATGTTGATATTCAGGGAGTGTGTGCACCCTCGATATGTGTTTTTCGATTATTCGTAGTGAGAGTGGTGCGTCATCGTCATTGTCATTATTATGCAGAGTAGAGTATTTTTTCTAATTGTGGTAATGGAAGTGTCGGCAGTTAGTCGAAGGTGAAGGGCGGTTGTGTCTGTTGAGGCAGAGGTCGACAAGCATGCATTGTCCACTGAATTCCAGTCGATACAGTGCACGTGGGACCGATTCTTCTCGAAGTTGATCGGTGAATTTCAGGAGTTGTCGGAGGTGTGAATGTGTGTCGGTTTGTGTGTGTGTGTGTGTTAGGAGGGATGAAAGCATTGTGGTTGGTTAGTGGAGTGTTGGATTTATTCGGGCTTCGGATTTCGACCAGAGTCGATGGTTTCTCGACACTAATGATGTGGTTATGACTGAATTTGACTGTAGTGTTCATTGAGTATGATGTTTCGATGACAAATTATCTTGATTGATTGATGAGGCCAGGAGATATCTGTGGAATGCAGTATGAGATTGTGAAGTCAGTGGATGAGTGAGTGAGCAGTGTATGAAGGGGAATGTTGACGACAACCTCAGGAGGGTGGTTGTCGCATTGTGGAAGGAAGTTGATTGGGATGTTTTGATGAGTTTGTGAGTGTGGCTTCCGATGTGAGTGAGAGGACACAGTGAGACAGGAAACTGTGTTGTTTTCTCCGGATTCCGTCATACACTAGCCAACGTGATTTCAAACAATCTAGATTGGTTTGGATAACTGGTGATGTGAGTGTCACTTTGAAGGTTGTACTTGACGAGTTTCTGCGACATTGCAGCCTAGGTGATTTAGTCTAAACATGCATGCACTAGAATGGCATGTAGGCGAGGTGGTCGCCTTTGGATGTCAGACGGAGTTGATGTGTTGACAGGTCTCTTGGAAATCAATCGATTTGTTTGGGATGTGTCATTTGATCGGGGGTGAATTGAAACGTCGATGCTGTGATACTCTGATTTCGGATCTACAGTCTGAGTGTTTGCATTCCTGCTGTAGTTGTACTCTGTTTCAGTTGAGTTAGTCGTCGAGTGTGACTGTTGACTTTGTGTGTGTCTGAAGTCAGTTTTGTGACAACATTTGACGGACTGGTCAGGCTATGTGATCTGAATCGTTTGTGTTTCGGAAGGATTCTGTGGTGTGGTTCCCCCTGGAACTGACTAGTTTGCAAGTAACTGATTGCATTCAATGTGTTGTCAATTCAGTGTGTTGGCTAACTCGAATTCGGTTGATTCTAACTGATTGGTGTATGTGAGCTGAGTTGCTTCGATAACGCTGTGGATGAGGTGTAGTGGAGAAGGTGGAAAGAAGCGTTGTGTGTTTAGGTGGCTTCGATGTGGCTGACGATCACTGTTGGTTGACGTGAGTGGTTTCGGACTTCACGTGTGAATTAGTGGTATATATTGTGTTACAGCACAGGTCATTCAATCTGGCGACTTATCAGCCTTACAATTCTGTTGGAATTGTCGAATTACTTCATGTCTGGATGGTGGAGTTTACAAGGACTGATGGGTTTTTCAGGACAGATTCCTCGTACGTGTATTCTGTTCTATTTGAGGTGAATCAATGGATCTGTTGATGTGGCTGTTGAGGTGAGTGACGAGACAACAGGTGGTGGTATTCTTGAGGATAAGATGTTGATATTCAGGGAGTGTGTGCACCCTCGATATGTGTTTTTCGATTATTCGTAGTGAGAGTGGTGCGTCATCGTCATTGTCATTATTATGCAGAGTAGAGTATTTTTCCTATTTGTGGTGATGTTATTATCGTTGTTTATTGGAATCTGAATATTGTTCAATATATATATTTCTAATTCATCCACCCCTATCGAGATTATTATATAATTGTTAAATTTTTATCTGTAAGGCACAGCTTGTTAATTATCATGCAGCGTTTTACTACAACTGTTGGATGATGAATTGTATAATTGTTAGTTGACGGCACCCCTTCCTACACCTACACCTACACCTAGCTATCTTTTCCTATAAAATTACTATGAAATGCAAGCTTTGGTATTATGGTAAGTAAGCTAGCTAGCTTCATTCATGCCAATGAAGTAACGTTTTTATTTCTGTAGTTGTAATTAATTCTCCCGGAGTAGTAGTTAATGTCAGTAAATAAACAAATAAATAAATAAATAATAATAATATTAATTTCTTCTTATATATATATAGTTAGTGATTTTGAGATAACTGCATTTATATGTTTCGAGACGGTAAGTGTTAGTAACTTGTGAGAATAATTTGTGCGCTGAGTCAGATTGATTCATTATTAATTATTATGATTATTCGCAGCTTGTTAAGTACATTAAAACAAGATTTTTTGAGCGTTTCGCCGTGTAAGCCACAGCTTCTTCTGCAGATTCATTCAGATTATAATTAATCATTGAAATCTTGTTTTGATTTTCTTAACATGCTGGGATTAATTTAAATAATTTATAATGAATAATTTAAGTCAGTTTATTTGACTATGGAGTTTTTTCACTAATAGAAATATGTATGCAGTCATCACAAATGTTTGTAATGACTAATGTAATGACTAATGTTGTTAGGTACTTTTCCAGGGTTGATTCGTAAAGATTAGTTTTTCTTGAGTGTGTGTGTATGTATGTTGTTTGTCATATGGAAAATACGTGAATTCGTATGTGATAAACATGATACTACATGTTTAACATGTCATGTAGGCTCATAGAGTGTTTGTTGTGTTTTCATCTGTCTCGCTTCATAATACTTTGCCATATAGTTGATATGTCTATTCCTTCTTTCCTATTGACTGCATTCGATGTGGTTAAAATGTGCAAGGCTTCAGAGGTCAATCTTTCTTTATGTGAATGAAATCCTCTTCCGAGAATTTCGATATTGTCGAAATCAATCTTATGTCCGCTGTCTATCGCATGTATTGCTATAGCCGATCTTTCTTCTAGACTTTTTAATTCTAGTGTGTGTTCATTCACTCTGAACTTCAATTGCCTACTGGTCTCCCCTTTATAGCATGCATCACATTATGAACACTTTATCCTGTAGACACAATTACTTTGTGACATTCTGGGAACTATATCTTTGACATGCACCAACGCTTTCTCTAGAGAATTAGAAGGCTTGACATAGACTTTAATATTATATGAAGCAAATAGTCTTTGAAATTGTTCAGCTGTGTCCTTTCGATATGGAATGGCTATCGTCGATAGCCAAGATTTTACAATTTTTTTGTTTTCCTTGTTCTCCTTTTTATTGATAATATTATCTAGTAGCTACTCCGGATAACTTCTGTTAGAAAGTTTTCTTTTTTAGCTTTCTTTATGATGATAAATGTGTCCACTACATACCTGTACCATATTCTAGGTTGACAACTAAAACTTGTTAGTGCTTTCTTTTCTAGGGCTTTCATATGTAGGTTTGCTAGAATTGGAGATGCTGGTGAACCCATTGCAACTCCATTTGTTTGACAGTATAGTTTGTCTTTAAAGGTAAAATATGTAGATTCCAAACAAAGTTTTAAACATTTTGTAACTTCATCTATTGATAATGGAGATTTAGTTAATACTTCTTGATTGTTTCCAAGTTCATATTTCATAATAACGAGTGGATCACAAATAGGAATACTAGTAAATAAAGAAACCACATCAAAACTAGCCATCATTTCGTCTTCTTCAATAATTATGTCCATTATTTTCCCTTTAAATTTCTAAATATTCTTAATGTTCGAAGGAATATTGTATTGAAGTGGTTTCAGTATTCGTGATATGTATTTTGATAAAGTATATGTCACTGAATTGGTAAAATCAATTATTGGTCTTAAAGGAACATTTGTTCTATGTATTTTAGGCCTTCCATAAAATCTCGCGGCCGTATTTGTTTTGGGAGCTATTGAAAACCAAAGTGAGCTCCCCTAGTTTTGGTTTCAATTCTCTAAGCAGATTGCACACTTTGTTCATTGTACTTTGTTCATAGTACTAGACATTTTTTTTATTGGTACTAATGCGTATGGGCCTGCTTCCATATGTCCCAAAGCTTTCTTGTCATAGTCGTCTTTATTAAGAATTACAGTGATATTGCCTTTGTCAGCTTTAGTTATAACAATAGATTTATCTGATCTTAATGTTTGTAATGCATGACGTTCGTTCTTCGACAAATTTGGGATGCCATGCTTTTGATTCGATAGGATACATCCAACCTTCTGACGTCATTCATTTGCTTTATCATCACGTAAAAGAGTTAATATAGGTTCCATGATGGGAGCTAATTCTATTGCTGTCAGTGGTTTTCGAGTTATGTTAAAGTTTAGTCCTTTCTCAAGTAATGCTGTTTCATGTACATTAAGTTCTCTGTCTGATAAGTTGCATACTGTTCTTGTGTTTGTCTGTACATTTGACTAATTTACTCTGGAGTATGCTGCTTTCGGATTTATAAGTTTTTCGAATTTGTCTTTGCTTCGTAGCATTGAAATGAGCCGACTTTCGATCTTCGAATAATTGGGTAATGGTATTAAGATGACCTTTTGATATAAGAATATTCAGACAGTCATCAATATTATTAAATCGATATTGATAATGTTGCATTGCTAATGTACATTTGTGCATCCTTTCTCGAAGGAACACGCGAGAGGCTACAATGATTGCTTTCATAGATTGACGAGATTTTTCCGGAACTCTTATCACAAGGGATCTCGAAATAATATCGTTTTTTAACCATCGTAAATTGATTATACGGTGATTATACCCACTTGATTGAAATTTTGAAAATTTAATACGATTTTTAATAAGATTATAAGTTTCTAGACCGTAGGTGTTAAGAACTTCCTGGAATAATTTGAGAGCCGAGTCAGACCGACTCATTATAAATTATTTAAATTAATCCTAGTGTGAAGGGTGGCTGCCTGTTGAGGCAGAAGTCGACAAGCATGCATTGTCCACTGAATTCCAGTCGATACAGTGCACGTGGAACTGATTCTTCTCGAAGTTGATCGGTGAATTTCAGGAGTTGTCGGAGGTGTGAGTGTGTGTCGGTGTGTGCATGTGTGTGTGTTAAGAGGCATGAAACAATTGTGGTTGTGATGATTTTTTTTGTTATCTGTTTTTTTTTATGTATTGTTGTGGCTTTCATTTTTCTCTACCCTTTGTGTGTTTGTTTTGCGTATTTGTGCTGATTATGTTACATCTTCTTTGTTTGTTTTCGGTATATTTTTTCCTTTAACCTGTACTTTGTTCTTTTCATTTATTTTATAAAGAGGAGTTTCCTCAGCACAATAAATTCCCTATGCATAGTTTTTTGCTTAGATCTATTTTTGGCGATTATTATGAGAACTTGATCTGAGCTTTGCGCGTTTTGTAATCCGTTTTGAAAGTTTGTGCGTCGTAATTATGTAAGTATCTGACTTTCGGTGAGAATGCATCTGTTTTATTATCGGAAGGAATTGATGACTGCAAGCATTATTTATTGTTACGGTTTTCGGAGTATCTTATTGCGTATCTGTTCTCTTCAAATGTGTTATTTACTGGTCGAGAATTTAATAGTCCTGACGCAAGAAAGACGGAAATCAGAAGACCACTAGGTTTGCGATGATACTTCTATTTTCCAAACACAAGGAGAATCAATATGTCACGCAAGTGTGTGAGAGCAAAAAGATATATGAATGTCCGAACAAGTGTGTGAGCGAATATTCAAAAGGAACAAATCAATAGACAGTCTTAACATGATTGGCTAATTTTAATGGAATATCGATCCATATATACATAGCAAAATATATCAGACTGTCAAACAAACACACATATTATATGGATATATATCAAAATGGTACTACGTTTACCCGGTGTGTATTAAGGAGTTTCAATAACTTTGCGGAAATATACTGACATGACTTCATGAAAATTTAATTATATACGTTGAACTTTCCAACGTACTGAGACTCTTTTAATCTATTACATTGCCCAGATATTAATGTAAAGCAACATTTGCTAATAAAAGTTCCGTTAATATAGTGGAGTTCAAGAATATGTCACCGACAATATGTATGTTAGAAATAAATGTTTTAATTCAATATTTCTTTTAAAATAGTACAGAAAATATAACTTTTCAGTAAACAACCACAGCAACGGACTGCGACTCTATAATTAGCTGGGATATGCAATAAACCTATTTAAAGTTCTTGGTCAGTTTAATATGAGATGCTTCAAAATGTTTCTGTCGCTATTGTAACACCAATCGCACTTGTTCAAGACTGAAGGAAATGGCTTATTTAATATGGTGTTGTCAGAATCTGTGTCTGTGGTAATAATGATTATATTGATGGGAATACTAGTACTGTGTTCCGGTTCATCCTGAACATATTTTCAGCACACAACTAATCACTGGTATACTAAACCCACGCTGATAAGGATACGCAAGACTGACGGGAGAAAGGCAAAGATATATTTCTCCATGAAAAAGGTAATATTAGTAGGATTCACAACTAATTATGCAGTTAATTTACTTGACAGATGAATCACCAGCTTAGGATATAAAAATTTGTACTCTTACTGGATAACGAAAGCCAATAAAAATCCATTAACGTGATCGTTCACCTGTCAGTATCAACTGTCTGGTTTACCGGTCACATAGAAGAACGTGACACTTAATATGTCTCCTCCTAACATAATACCTCTTTTTGAAACGATGATTTTTTTATAGAAGTATTCCCTTTTATAAAATTATTCACTGAAAGAACAAACACAGATGAAGAATAACGTGGATCCATTTTATTTCGTTGATTGTCATCATCTGCATATAAATACCCGCCGATAGTCTTTGCTAGTGGTCGCGCTGTATCGTGAACTGGAAGAATTTGAAATTCATGGGTCAATGGATTGTTTCTCAGTGGCTTAATGGTCTCCGAGCTTACCTTGTAACCAGAATATCCTCTTTTCGAATCCCTATGAGTGTGTACTGATGAAGAGCCCCGAAAATGGGATGAAATCGGCTATTCAATACTCCCAGGTTTTCTAGTGGTTCTCTAACCGTTCTCACCTCATGGTGAGATCCCGTCACTAATCAAATCCCTACAAACCAACACTTGAATTTCAATATAATATTTCAGTGTAAATCTCAACACATTTTTCTCTACTCTTCAAAAATTTAAAGCAATTAGTTCCTTTTATAATTCCATTGTGGGTATAGTTTAATTCGATAAATTCTCACAGTGTTATACAGTAGTATTTACTGATGACATTTTGAGCACAATTTATTGCTCATAAACTTATCAAAGTTCCTTTACGAATTTCAACAACACGATAAGAAGACGTAGTTTATCTGAAACGTGTAATATATCTGCGTAACACTTTTCGCACATTCTGATCACACAGTTACGTGTTATACACAAGTGAGTAGAATGCAAAAAGTTAATAACTATTATAATACAGGTTAAGTTGTGTACGGCTCCTGGTAGCAAATAATGGTTAGGGAGATGACTCAAAAGTGTGCGTATAAAAGAAAGAAAAAGCAAAGAAGGGGTTGAAAATATTTTGAAGTGAGTTGAACCTTGGTTCTTAATTGGATTACCAAGGCAGGTTTAAAGTAATAACAAATAATTATTCGACACATAAAAACAGGTTTAAGCCTCTCTATGGCCAAGGCTTCAAGGAATTCGAGTATGCTTCCCAACCTTGTTTTATATATGAATTTAAAAGCAATATTTAAATCAACCTTATGACCCGTTTCCGTAATGTGCTTCACTATAGATGATGTTGGACATCTATTCCCGGGATCAATTTTATCCAACGAATTTACTTGTTTTTGCAGCCACTCTGAGATGAGTTCTGTAGCCCTAACCTGCAGAGTAGCTGCAACAAAAAAATCTTCGGATGCAGTTCATCCCGGAATAGATGTCAAACATCATATGTAGCGAAGCACATTATAGAGATAAAGTGTGACTCAAATCATCGCATACAATGAATATGTCATATACGTATCTATTGTAGGCTGTTGTATCATCAGCTGCACACTTGAGCTTTGTTTTTTGTAGCATGGCCATAAAAATTTCTGCTATTACAGGACCCAATGAACTCCCCATCACTACTCCATCAACCTAGCAATACATTTTGTCGTCATCCTGGGATTGAATGTCCTTAGTACATGACATGAGAAGCTGCTTAAATTTCAGTTTTGGCAGAAGTAGCAAATCAGAATATTGACAAACTATGTCTAAGGTCTCAAGCAGTAGGACCTGTTTGAATACAGTAGTCACATTCAAGGAGACCATGCGTTTATCACATTCACTAAGTTGTCTAACAGATCCCGAATTCATGTTTTTTGAACGTCCAAGGTCACCAGGAGAGATGTCTAATAAACTTGTGGAGAAATCTAATAGCTCACTTCAGATTGAAGTACGCGCTGAAGATGTTGCCTGATAAGGAAATGAAAGCTTCGCAAATAAACTATCCAGCTAAGAGAACACATCTACATCAAAAACATCCACCTGAACTGCAAATGTCCTCCATCATATCTAGATTCCAACTTATCGGTTAACCAGCAAACAAAGGGTAAGCTAATCACCGAAAGTATGGGTCTCATTGGGCAGTCCTTCTTATGTATCTTTGATATACCATCCATATATGACAGATGAGATTAGCTGAGTTTAATTCATTGCGTGTGTGACTGGCAATCATTTGCTTTCTCAACAGCTTTCTGTGAGGTTTGTGACTTTCTTTTCTGTAACCTGAACATTCCCTTTATTTATTCAGAACAATGTTTTTTCAGTAAATTCTTCTTCAGGCTCTACAATCATAAATCCATTAATTTAAGCTTACAATAGCCAGTGAAGGCAAATTAGAATCATGTCAGAAATGTATTGGGGGACAAGTATAAGATGGGAAAGAACAATAGTCAGCTAGCTTTTGGATATGTATAGTAAATGAAAACATGAGATAAAGTCAAATGAAATATGAATACTGCAGAAAAATAAACCAACAAATGGGATAGACTAGACGTTAGTTCAACGGTGAAAATAACGACATTAATAATGATTGTGGAATAATAAAGATGATGGGGTGTAAGCTTAAAAGTACTGTTGGTCAACGATTATCGATTAATAATGAATTTAGTGAGGTGAAATGAACAGGATTTTGTAAATACGATAACAAGTTAGAAAAGCATTACTTAAACCTAAGGTAATAGAAATCATAAGAAAGACCATGAATTCATTAAAGGCCAGAAACGAACATTTATCAATGAAATAAAGGAAGAAGAAAAATTTGATAGGAATTTAAAGTGCTAACGTTTATGAAGGATTTGTTGGCCTTACTGTAGGCCAAGGTAAACATAGCAGTTGAGCATACAAACAGCCGATCTTCTGGTATTGATTGCTACTGCTTCAACTACTTTAGGTCTAAGTAATGCTTTTCTAACTTGTTATCGTATTTACAAAATCCTGTTCATTTCACCTCACTAAATTCATTATTAATCGATAATCGTTGACCAACAGTACTTTTAAGCTTACACCCCATCATCTTTATTATTCCACAATCATTATTAATGTCGTTATTTTCACCGTTGAACTAACGTCTAGTCTATCCCATTTGTTGGTTTATTTTTCTGCAGTATTCATATTTCATTTGACTTTATCTCATGTTTTCATTTACTATACATATCCAAAAGCTAGCTGACTATTGTCCCCTCCCATCTTATACTTGTCCCCCAATACATTTCTGACATGATTCTAATTTGATTTTCTTTTCTATCAGGTGCGTCATATTCTTCTTATGGTTAACAATTTGAATTTCGACGTGTTATTGAAAATGGATTCCTTTTTGGATATAATCACCTTTGTTCGTTACTATCACGCCTGAGCTTTTTCGTTGTAGCAGTATGACGATATCTTCATTGCTTAGAAAATGTTTAATTGCTTCTTGATGCTCTTTACTCATGATTCAAAACTACTGCATTGATGAACAAAGGTATTGTTTAGAGAAATCAACTATTCCCGATATGAACCAATCTTTTTTATCTTCACTGACGAGATGTGGGTCAGTTAACTGAAGGAATGAATTCTCAAATCCAGCTTCTGTCTACTTTATGCGCAAATTTTCTCGGAATATGGAACTTGAATCTGAGTGCAAGCGACTCAATTTCACATTGATTTTGCTTTACACTTAATTGGTTGATTTTTTCTTATCTACCTACGTAACTGTCACTTATTTCTGTTACCACCCTAACAGCGAATTTGTCGATTGTGTTTCGAGAAAATTCTCTCTAACAATATATATATGTATATATATATATATTTACACGTCAGTTACCTTATCATCCTGACAATTGATTTCACTATGACGCACTTACAGTATGCCTGTTGATAGACAAAGGTATGTTAACACTTTACACTGACTTATTTTATTGAGGATTACTGGGGGTTTGTAGCTGATGTGGACTCACAATTTTTCAACTGGGGGACCGCTTGAATATACTTGATCAGTCGTCGCATTATCTGACTGCAATTACTGGTTTTCGTAACAACTTTTGGACAGCTGTTGCATTCGTTGAATTGCTGCTTGTCGGGTACTTTGCGTGTGAATTTTTATATACATTATGTTCATATGCTTTCTGTGTGTGGATAGTTTTATGCTAAATGAACTCAACACGTTTTTTAATTAATGAACTATTTTCCAGAGTATTTTGCATTTTTGCGGTGTGTTTTCAGACACTTCTCTTTTTTAGCTAGTCGATCCTTTTTTGACATGTAATTTAAATTTTTCAACCCTAATTCTATTTGAAGTAAATTGGTGGATGGTTACTAGCAGTGGAATCCAGGATGTGCGTTTCGTTCTATCCAAGACTCGTCATCTGGATGTGCCTGTATTCCCCAGTGAATGATAGCGTTCCCCCTGAGGCTCGAACCCATTACCCATAGTTTTAAACTCCGAATCCGTATCCACTGAACAACTGGGGCCACAGCAGTCGCCCCTTCTGCAACGGGCATCAGTGACCCAAGTGGTCTAGTGGATAAGGCTTTGGAGTTTAAAACTATGGGTAATGGGTTCGAGCCTCAGTGGGAACGCTACCATTCACTGGGGAATACAGGTACATCCAGATGACGAGTCTTGGATAGAACGAAACGCACATCCTGGATTCCACTGCTAGTAACCATCCACCAATTTACTTCAAATAGAATTAGGGTTGAAAAATTTAAATTACATGTCAAAAAAGGATCGACTAGCTAAAAAAGAGAAGTGTCTGAAAACACACCGCAAAAATGCAAAATACTCTGGAAAATAGTTCATTAATTAAAAAACGTGTTGAGTTCATTTAGCATAAAAACTATCCACACACAGAAAGCATATGAACATAATGTATATAAAAATTCACACGCAAAGTACCCGACAAGCAGCAATTCAACGAATGCAACAGCTGTCCAATTACGTCGTTGATTTGAATCATCAGTGAATTATTCGTTTTTATCCCTTCTCCGATTTCATCTTTGATATAAGATTTCATCTTTCTCCTTTCAAATCTTTCCCTCACCCCCTTCAGTAATTGCTATGACTTTGCACTATTGCTCGTTTTTCTATCCTGTTTATCATATGTCGCCTATATGTATCAGCAGTATGCTCGGAGATGCAAACACCTCTAATGTGGTTGCGCTATCTGACCGTCCTCACGGTGACTGGTCAGAGTAACGAGTACTAATATAGCTTGCATCGTTTCCGCTAGATGTATGTGACTGGAGTGTTTCATTTTAGGCAACGACTATGTTTGTCTGGGAAGAAGCTTATGAAATATCATGCTGTACGACCTCAATATGGTGAAGGTGGGGTCTATGGTGTATTTTTTTTTATTAAGGACTAGAATTAGTAGAATAATTTGACCAGTTAGTTCATCTTTACTGATCGAGACACTGTAGACAGTTGGATTTTCAAGGGATTGTCTATACCAATGTTCTCCCCAAGCTATCGTTAACAAATAAATCTTTGAGCGCCCCTACGTATTGTATAATCTCTCTGCTAGTTGAGACGTTGTTAAAAGCATCCTAACCACTATGGCAGTGTGGACTACACTAAGAAATCTGGAAGTCCTATTGCGAAACCTAGGGTCTAGCAGGATAGCTGGTATGCGCCTCACTTTCTGTAAATGCACTCAGCCCCTAAAGTTCAATCAAAAACGTCACAAATCAACATGATCTGCCTATGACATAGTAAACAGTCGACTGAGAAACATTTATATAACTAGCTTATAAACAGATTGCCGCCAAGTGTAAGCGATATTCGACACCGAAGAGACATGTAGCAGAAAGGTGAGAGCAGCTACCAATGATTTGCAGCTCGTAGTTTTAGCCATTGATGTGCCAATGGATAGGTAGCTATCGGGTGCTCTTCAATGTGAAGTCAGACTTCGTAATCCACAAGTCATTTTAGATAGACTTTTTTAAGGAGAAGTGCGAACTAATGGAGAGCACACTAGGTGCCGTCTCACACTTCATCGAGGAGACGTGGAAAACCCTGTTGTTATCATGAATGCCCTACTTAATCGGTCATCCAACAATATAAGGAGATCGGGCTGATAGTCCTGTTATGATGATGATGATATTATTGAAAATGATTGGTCCTTGAAAGACAGGATATGGCTTGTTCCAACGGAAATGGCTGTGACATACTAACTCAGACTCATGAAGTTACCCATGATGCTCGAAAGAAACACTTTGAAAGAGAGGAAAAAACAGATGTTTTTGTAAGAATGCTACAGGTCTCGCAAGCTGGATGTGGTGATTGACTATTTCTATCTCTGTATTGTTTAAATACTTACTGTTGATTGTTAATATATTTCTTATATGAATTGAATATAATTCCGCTAAATACAAATTCCTGAATTCCGCCCTCTCTGTGTTTTGGTTGTATTCTTGTAATTCGGTCATCTCGAAATACTAATACTACGATTACAAATAATCACAACGAATTGGCGCCGCGATGGAACTAAATAACCTTGGGAAATTTCCTGTAAATGGTCCACCGCGGGAATTTGCTGATTACCTTGAATGCTTCGATGCATGGTGCATTTCAAAGAATGTTCGGGATGACAAAATACCAGCACATTTCATCACTGCTATTGGGCTAGATGCGTATAGCCTAGTGAAGACTGGCGTTTCCAGATAAACCCATTTCTCTTCCATATGACAAGCTCCGTGAACTTCTGATACATCACTTTCATATAACTACTTTTGAGACAAGAGAGAGGGCTCAGTTCGATAAACTGGTTCGTGCTCCCAATCAGAAGATTAGAGACTTTATTCTTCAACTTCAAATACAAGCTTCAAAGTGCAACTTTGGAGATCAGCTGCATACCCAATTACGTGATCGTATAATTGCTGGGATCAATATTCCTAAGTTAGAGTTAATTCAGATTCCTTCTTGTACCTTTCAAACTGCTAAAGATTTATGTATTACATATGAAGATGTCAACAGTGAATACTCTGCTCCCACTACGTCAGTATATGATGTCATGCTTTCCAAAGTCGAAAATACAAGTGTTCATGGAAAGCAATCCAAACTGTCGTCCACAGGTAATAGAATGCAGCGAGAGATCAAAAACATTAAACCGTGTTTTTCATGTGGAAAGATTCACCTACGAAGCACTTACCGTTTTTGGGGTGCTAAGTGTCATAAATGTGGTAACGTTGGACACATCAAGACTGTTTGCAGAAGTTCGAATACATATGTTACTCAGAATCCTGATAATTCTTCCAATTTATCTGGCAAAATGCAGTTGATGTCTCTTTCAACTTTTCCCAATACTCAATCTCATCTAATGAGAACCTTCACTACAAGTTCAGGCAAGTCTCATTGTTTTATAATTGATACTGGGAGTACTGAATCTATAATTTCTAAGAAAGATTTACAATCGATTTGTAAGAATGTCCAGATAGACCCTACTACTAGTTCAATTACAGGCATAACTGGTCATAAATTACCTCTTATAGGTGCTACTAACATTTCTTTGAAATCAGACAGTGGTAATTTTGTGAATATCCCCTTTCTTGTTAGTGAATATGGTCCATCTTTATTGGGATTAAAAGCCCTTAGATTGTTAAATGTCGAAATCTCACTTTGTAGTGAGTTGTTTGATGAATCTTTGTTCAAAGAATTATTTCTCCAATGTTCAAAGAGTGTAGGTGGTATCAAGATTACGCCCATCCATCTTGAAATAGAGGGTGATCCTATCTTCCTGAAACGCCGATTAATCCCATATTGATTGCGAGATGCAGTTAAGAAAGAGTTAGACAAGTTGTTTGGGCAAGGCATACTTATGCTAGTTGAGTCTTCAAAATGGGCTACTCCTATTGTTACCCCACTAAAGGCTGATGGTAAAACACCTAGAATTTGTGGTGGCTACCACCTTACACTCAATAATCGTCTACTACAGCAAAGTTGCACTACTCTAGAAACTGAAGACATTCTCTACAAGCTACATGGCTCAAAATACTTTTCCAAAATAGATCTCAAAGATGCTTATTTCCAAATTCCCCTTGATGAGGCGCCTAGTGTATTAACAACCATTAATACTCCATTTGGATTGTTCAAGTATAGGTTCTTGCCTTTTGGTTTAAAGGTTTCACCTGCAATATTTCAAAATGTAATAAATCAGATGATAGATGAATTAGATGGTGTTGAATCCAATATCGTTTTTACGAGCTAGTATAAACCAATTTGATTTCTTTGTGCTCGCTTCTTGATTGTAAGGTATAGGTTCCTGATCTTCGGTAAACTTCTCCGTAGCTTGTCCCGCCACTCGACTGTCGTAGCTTTGGTTGACTCCAAAGGGAGTAGTGCTGGGATTATTTATATGTGGTTTGTAGTATGAGGTATGTTAAGACTGTTACCACTGTGATTGGAGTTGATCCTTTCGTCAGTTAGTCCTCCGCTATCGTCGACAAGAGAAAAGAGATAGTAATAATAATAATGCTAATAATAGATATAATTAGTGAAGTTATTCTGACTAAGAGACAGAAACGGAAATAGGAAAGCGTAACAACAGTCAGCTCATTAAGTTTGAAGAATAATATATATATCGGTAATAATAATAGTTATTATAATATTAATAAGTTGTCAGGAGAGTAAGACGGGAGAGAATGTAAAGAAGTAAAACGACGAGTTTAATTGTCTACCCCCTGAATGGTGCATGCGATTTTAAGGGATAGGCCATTTGGATGCAGTCCTTGTGTCGCTGCATGGTTGTCCAGCCTTCGCTTAAAGGCGTTCAAAGACGGTGCCATAGCTACATCTGCCGGCAAGGAATTCCAGGGACGGCAAACCAGCAGTGAAAAGAAGTGGGAGCGCACCAGGGTCCTTGCCCTCTGGTGAGCTATCCTTCTGGGATTTCCACGTGGGAGCCTATACCTACTCAATGGCAGAACACCTTTGTTTGGGTGATTCTGGTCATTTGTTATTTTGTAGGCAGTAATCAAATCCCCCCTAAGCCTACGGTAGCTAAGTGTGACAGGCCTAATATCTTCAGCCATTTCTTCAGTCATACCAAGACGACATCATAGTTCATGGTCCTAATATCGAATTGCATAATGAACGTCTTTTAAAACTGTTCAGGCGTTTATGTGAGATGAATGTTCTTGTTAATCCATCTTAATGTCATTTCACTTTGTCGTCTGTATCATGCTTGGGATACACAGTAGATTCCGAAGGTTTCAGACCTGATGATAATTGTCTGGCACCTCTAATTCAAGCACCGTCACCCAATAATATGTCGTCGTTGAGATCATGGATAGGTACTTTTCAGTTTTACTTCAGATTCATTCCCAATTTCACTCAACGGTTATCTCCACTTTTTGAGATTTTCTCCAGTAAACAGTTTAAGTGGGAACAACAACATGAGAATATCTTGCGAAAAACTTTGGAGTTTCTTAGTAAACAAGCTTAACTAAGACCTTTTTTATCGAAAGAAGTCTGTTCTCACTACAGATGCTTCTCCTGTGGGTATAGCTGTAGTACTTGAGCAAAATGCACAACCTGTTATTTGTATTTCAAGACGTCTAAGTAAGAGTGAACAAGGGTACTCACAAACCCAGAAAGAAGCTCTAGCAGTTGTATGGGCAATAAGACGCTTGCACAAGTATCTCTTTGGTATTAAGTTTCACATAGTTACTGATCATCAAGCTTTGAAATTCATTTACAATCCAGAAAAATCTTTGAATAAATCATCTGCTGCTATGGTTCAAAGATGGAGTTTAGAACTAAGTGCATATGTTTACACTATTGAACACAGATCTGCAAGGGATATACCTCATACAGACTTCTTATCTCGTTATTCATTCTTTGAAAATGCTGGTAATGATACTGATTGTTTGTTAGCCCAGCCGTTACCTTTGGATCGAGTTCGACTTATAAATGATACTCGGAAATATTACGGATGCGTTATAAATGCAACAAAAAGAGGTTGGAATGTTCAGTGTAAGCGAAGATTTCCAGACTTTTATAAGCGAAGAGATGAGATTTCAGTCCATCCTGAAGGATTCCGATGTCTAAACGACAGAATTATTATTCCTCCAACATTAAGATCTGCGATTTTGGATGATCTACATTCTGCTCATCTAGGAGCTGATAAGATGAAATCATAAGCACGCCTAACATGCTCATGATACAGTACATGAGGGACGCCAGTTTACAGGCATCATCAAATTGTTACGGAAATAGAACCATATTATTCAGTCACAATTTACAGTCGATAGCAGAATATGTTTAACATATACACTGGAGATTATACATACACTTGATAAATGTTAATCCCAATAGTATAAAACATCCTTTTTACTTATGTACAATCGTTCCTGTGCATAGTTGGAAAAGTCTGCTAGATTTTCGGTAAGTGCAACACATCAGGAAATACAGGAGTATTGTCTTCGCATTAACAAAAAAACCAGGTCTTTGGTGGATGGGTTATAAGTGCCTGGGAAAAAAAAATAAAGCTTGAAGTCAATTTTCATACGATCAATAATATATATTTCTTCCTGTTTATGCAGGAACATACCAATTGTACAGGCATGGATAAGTTATTATATAAATTACACAAAATTTGATGTATAATGGATTTACAGTTTGGTTGTTCTTTCTGACATCAAAGTCAGTCGGAACAGTCTCCTATAAAGTCTGTTTGTGTAGCACATAAAGAGATATAGAAATATTGTCTTCGCATTAACAAAACGCCAGACATCAGATGAATGTAATACAAATATCTGGGAAAAATAAAGCTTGAAGTCAATTCTCCTATATAACTTTGTTGTGAACAGCACCCTTGGCTTAAAGATTATTGATGTATTATGTTGAGATCAGTGATATATTTATTCCATTTTTTCAGTAGTCTTATCGTAGTTTTATAACAGGAAAGAAATTTGATCGTGGATACGAAAACTAGATAATGTCATGTTGGGTTGTTTTACCGCATCAAGTGGTGCTGAGGTCATTTCCAGAATTCTCCATTTGCGCCATTTGTGTCTGCATGGCGGACTGTATTCGTAAGTTGAGTAAAATGTTGAAAAACTATTTGAAGACCAGTTGCTTCTTCATTTCAGATCATGAATACTCATTTACAGCATGTTCGCCAGCGTCTTCAAATGGTAGAATTGGATCGTTCATGGAATTTGAGTGGTTATGAGATAGACGGTTTGGAATTAATCCTCATTTCAGTTTAGATGCAGGGTTGTTCGACCTCGACCAGAAGATGAATAGGAGCAGCAAAATACCAGAAAGAGAAAGTATGTGAACATGAAAAGGACATTAATATATGATGCATTTATAAATGTTTATCTTAATTATACTTAAGTAAACATTTTTCTATATTGTATTTGTTTTCACGTATTTATGCGAAGTCTTAGAGTTTATTTAATGTCATAATGTGTATTAATGAGTCTGAGCGTTTTAGTGTTCTAATGACTGATGCGTTTTAGAAATAAGTGATGGGTTCTGGTAGGGATAGTCATTTGGACAAAACAGTTTATATAGCAAGCGTTTGAAGGTTACAATGAGGGATATGTCCTATTTCTAAGGGTAAACTAATCCTGTATGTTCCGTACTATGTCTTTATGCATCCATGCTGCTAGTTTATTTATAGTTTTCAGATTGCTAAGGGTGTTGAAGTGCGTCTTTTAGGTGCTGTAGTAGATTAGTAGTTGATTCGTTCGCGATCAATACATAATTTCGTTGTGTGCAGAATCCTTGAATTATAGTTCATTGATGTGTTATTTTGAAATCAGTGATATGTTTATCTCATTTGATCTGCAATGTCATTGTTGGGAGTAAAATACATAAGCTTTAGACGCATTAATTAATGGATTTCTACTGCTTGTGGGTATTTACTTCTCGTGAGAAGGTTTTTGAATTTTAGTTGTTCCGACAGGAGTTGTGGATATTGACTGCTCAGCAACATTACGGATATAAGTTCATCACATTATCTCAGGAATGTTGGGTTGTAGTTGGTGAGGTAGATATGATGCCCGACGAGCGTACATCTGTCCATGTGATGTTGTGGTGAGTTATATCTTTTTCATGTTGTCGGTTTATGTCCATTTTATTCCACTTATTGTGTTGGGTAGAAGTTTTACAAACGAAACTTCTTGTCTGTTTGAGGGTAAGTATCTTAATCGTTAATGTTTTATCTAAAATTATAAATATAGGCAAAAACAACAGGTGTAGTATTTAAGCTTATACATTAAATGGACCTATAATTTCGGAGGCTCTCAGATAGGAACTAGGACTACTGTCGTTTGCAAACTCTTGTAGTTTGTCGTTAAGCACTTTTTTGAATGAGGCCAATGTACCTGCTTGACGCATTTCCATTGGTAGTTTATTCCATATCTGTGCATACCTAATCAAATAAAACTTTTGCCTGGTAGCTGTTTTACATTGTTCGATAGCTACTGTACCCTTAGTGTGTCTTAGTTTGTAGCCACTGTCATCTGAAAGTCGAATGCCATTAGTAGAGGTAAAAACTAAGTGGTTTAGAAGCTTATAGTAAAGTGTTAAGTTTAGTCTCAGGCGTCTTAGCCATAGTGTTTCTAATCCTAGGGTGTCACATCTAGTGGAGTAGTTCGCACCATTTTCGGTTCCGAGTAATTTTGACGTGAAGTACCTCTGCACTCCCTCGACTTTCAATTTGTCCTCTATGCGTATACTACTATACATGAATGAACAGTAATCAAATAAAGGACGCACACAAACCTTGTACAACAGAATTCTGGACTCATTTCTGTAAAAGTTCCTGAGTAGAAAGCCGATAAGTCTGCGTGACTTTGACACTTGTTTGGAGATATGTTCAGAAAATGATAAGTCATGTGAGTATTTCAGTCCTAGGTCCAATACAGATTCCAGTCGTAAGAGTGCATGGCCTTGAATTGTCAGGTCAAGTTCTAAATTGTTGCAACCTATGCAGAGCCAGCCACATTTGTCGACATTAAACTGGAGTTGCCAGGTGTCACACCATCTATCCATTTTTTCTAATTCTTGCTGTATGGCGTTTACTGTTATTCCGAGATCTGTGTTCTTGCATTTATAGGTCACTTTTAAGTCATCTGCATATAGTATTGGTTTACCAACACTAAAGCATTCACAGATACTGTTTATATATATTATGAATAGGAGTGGGCCTAATACACTTCCCTGGATTACACCACTACTTACTGGTTTAGGCCTTGAGATTATCGAGCCAACTTTTGTTATCTGATTTCTGTCACAGAGAAATGATTTTATCCAGCTCAGGAGAGGGTCACATATCCCTAGTGAGCATAACCTGCTGACTAGCAGATTATGGGGGACTCTATCGAAGGCTTTTGTTATATCGAAATATAGCACAATTACTAGTTCTCTGTTGTCCCTGCTTCGTGTAACTTCATTGAAAAAGTCTATGTGACAGGTCGCACATGATCTCTTTTTGAGGAATCCGTGTTGTGATGGGTTGATAAGTTCATGTTCTAGTAAGTTGTCTGACACTTGGTCTTTAACCACTTTCTCCATTATTCGTGATATTACCGGTGTTATATTAATAGGTCTATAGTTGCATGCACTGGTTTTGGCCCCTGCTTTGTGCTTAGGTAATATGTATGTGGTTTTCCACACTTCAGGATAAGTTCCAGTTTCCAGTGACAGAGTAAATATTCTAAGTAACAAGACTACCATTTCCGTGCTACCATTTTTGTATATGACAGATGGTATGTCGTCTGTTCCAGTACTGCCATTTGACTTCAATGTCTTAATCGCTGAGTCTATATTTTGTATATTAAAATGCTGGTGGCCGGAAATTGATGCTGACATTAACAAAAGATCAAAGAGCTGTTCTAGCTGTTTGCATAGAATGTCCTATGGGAAGTCATCGTGGACACCGTGGCGTGCATCTTGTGAGTTTTGGCAGCGTATTCATGCAGATTACTGTGGTCCATTCTTAAACTCATTCTATGCTTTAGTTATTGTGGATTCTTATTCTAGATGGCCAGAAGTCATCATTACAGATAGTCCTAATGCCAAATTCACTCACAGAGCGTTGAGAAAGATTTTTAGTCGAGAAGGAATTCCAGATGTCTTAGTTACTGACAATGGTACTCATTTTATGGAGAAGAAATTCAATGATTGGCTCGAACATATAGGTTGTCGTCATTTGTACACAACACCACGTCATCCTCAGTCAAACGGGTTGGCAGAAAATTTTGTACGAACATTAAAGAGTCCCATAGCATCAATGAGTCCTCAAAATTTTGATGAGCTAGAGGGATGTGTGCATAATATCTTACTTCAATATCGCAATGCATAGCATACAAGTACCCGTGAAAATCCTGCAAAACTTTTCAAATCTCGAATTCTCAGAAACCATCTGATGTCCACGATTTCTGATGTACATTATTACAGAGGGAATGATTATAGACCTTCTCTTGGTATCATACTACAAAGAATGGGAAATCGAATGGTGAAGATACTAGACATCGAAGATAATTCAGTTCATAACAGACACTTGGATCAAGTGAGAATAAATGAAGTAGGTCGTTCCGATTATAATTTTGATGATTCTGCTACTAATCCTGATTTTGTAGATAATTCAGAAATAAGTCTAGATGATATTGATGGCAATGATATCACAGAATCAGTTAGAAGATCGCAGAGACTGGCAAGCAAACCGCGATATCATTATAAATACGCAAGGAGACATTCGACGTGTGGCGGATGTGGTGATTGACAATTTCTATCTCTGTATTGTTTAAATACTTACTGTTGATTGTTAATATATTTCTTATATGAATTGAATATAATTCCGCTAAATACAAATTCCTGAATTCCGCCCTCTCTGTGTTTTGGTTGAATTCTTGTAATTCGGTCATCTCGAAATACTAATACTACGATTACAAATAATCACAACACTGGACCGTAGGCCCATCTCTCAGTCTCCCAATTGTTGATCTGACAGACGTTCTGTCAGCACAAGTTGTTCACAGTGAAATAGACGTCAACGTATTTACAGTGTACAGGAGGGACTGATGATGAAGGACAGAGAATGTAATGCAACCTGTATGAGCAGCGAGAACCACTCAGGTTTAGACACAAACATGACACTGACTGAGCTGCCGATGTCATTCTTTTTTTACAGTTCAGTAACAGCTATTGATTCGAGAGGTTTTTCGACTTACGACGTGAAGCATAAGCTATAAGAGGTCAGAACTGCCCGCGTGGCTTCGATCATTATGTTATGGTGGATCAGCATCTCCAGTTACTGCGATGCACTATCATTCAGTATTGGTAGACAGCCCGTATGTTCGATAGTTTTGACTATGAAGCTGCTGAGTACCATCATAACCCTTTATCTGTGTGAAAATTCTAAGAACTACTCAAACTGGCCACAGATGGATTACCTTCTTATCAGTGGTAACCGATAAGCAGGACATATGAACTGACCACATAATAAGGAGCAGCTATCACTGGGTAGTGATGTGCTGCCCTGTTACTACAGAACAATTAGCCGAGAACAAACATCTTACTCAAAATCACTCCGGCAAAACCAAATTTAAGCAGATGACCGGGGCTGGGATGTTGCTGCCTTGTACAAAAGCAGTGCCATTCAATGAGGGACAAGGAGTGGGGGCGGGTTAAGGGCATTATCGAGAAGTTTGTATAGGATTGTTCCTGCGGCGGCCGTTAACATATGAAGGAGAGCGGCTGGCTAAAAAGAGTCACCGACAACCTCCCGAAAAGTAAAAAAGAATCGTAGTCGAAATGGGGGCTTTCAGGGAAGGAATCAAAATGCATCACAAACCTAGGACATCGGTGCTATACTTACTTAAGAAACTACACACCAACATCAAATGCTTTGTGACGATTCGTCACTCATCGGAAAGTTACTGGTCGTGCAGTTTTCATAGTTAGTAACCACAGAGAAGAACTCCTGAAATAACTGGAACCTATTACGACGTATCTGAATCGCATTCGTACACCTTGATGACACATAGTATGGTTAGAGGGTTCTGAATAATTCGAACTGTTGTGATGTCAGACCAGTATTCCTGAAAAAGTTTTATGAAGCCTTCCAAACTGTGTAAAGTAGGCTGTCTGACAACTAATTGGACAGACGTTACCCGCCAAGAGATGAGAAGAAGGTTGTCTGTCATGGCTAGTGAATCTTCTCAAGATAAAGGTTACCGAATATAAACGCCTGACAATTTTTTGATAGATTTTACTCGCCTGAGCTGATAATTCGCAGGGACTGTCACAATAATAATAACCCCTTCATTCAAAACGGACGTGCGAGACTTTACATATGTACAAAATATAATAGTTAAAAGTGCAATATGGTCTGGTACAAAGGGTCCATCAATGTGATGAAATCAGGCTGATCATTCTCACAGTTTGTAAAAACTGAACCGTGGTTGACAGTCTATCCAGACAGCTTGCAGTTAAGCTTACCTAACTCGCCACCAATTATCTCAGCCACGTCCCGCAAACCGTAAATGGCCAGCGCTTGCTACGCTGAGACTCAAGCTGTTCATTGAAGTTTCTCAGAAACGCTTAGTAATAACGGACGAAAAACCAAAACACCGATTGGCTACTCGACGATTCTTCAATGTTACATCAACATATAAATATTGTTATAACTGAGGTCTGTGAACAAATATTACAATAATAAATCACAATATTACTTCTGACAGTTTTGGCTTGACTTCTTTCTGAACAGCGACCGATGAGACGATGACTGTCGTATTGATGCCTCCGCGAAAATTGGGAAAGTTGGTTTTGAGCAAACAACCATGAATTGATGGTTCAATCTTCGACGAGATTGACGCCATCTATCTGCTAACTTCTCGTCGAATCGTTTTTTAATAGGTATCATATTAACCAATCACGCGAAACTTACTTCCTCGTTCTCGACCACTGTTGCATTATCGCTTTATTAAGATATTTTCACCTACATGTGCGACGACACCTCCTCCCAGTAAGTAAGTGAGCCTCTCCATTTCTCAGGATGCGACATCCCTGCAATATTGATACCGCTTAACTGTTGATAAGCAGCTATTTTCAGTTTCAGCCACTGCGCCTCTAACAGGCTTCTTTGAAACGCGGTAATTACAAATTTACAAAATCTGGGTAAAGCAAATATTAAAACCCTCAGTTTTCCTCCCCCCTTTCAAATCGTGCGGAATAGAAGCTTCAACTAACGCGAATAAAAATCATTGAACCATTCAAGTTCGATGGTGTGGATGCATTCAACTCTTAGAAATCGGTGCTCAAGGTTTAACTTGGTCGAATGGTTTAAATCACTCCTTAACAATACATCCCAAATAGTTGAACTTGAGTCTGTGATTTCAAAACATGGCCTAATGTTTTCTGATGAAGTTCAAGGTAGTGCTGTTGTCAGCCAAGTCTCGTAAACCGTTAATGCCCAGCTCTTCCTACGCTGGGACTCACGCTGTTCATTGAAGTTTCTCAGAAACGCTCAGTGATAACGGACGCAAAAACCAAAACACCGATTGGCCACTCGACGATTCTTTATTGCTACACTAACATAAATCAAGTATGACTAAGGTTTCTGACGGTGTTTTACACATCTTTCTGAACAGCGACCGATGAGACGATGACTGTCGTATTGATGCCTCCGCGAAAATTGGGGAAGTTGGTTTTGAGCAAACAACCATGAGTTGATCGTTCAATCTTCAACTACATTGACACTCCCCGGCAAAAAAGGGATCCAACCCCTTGTTTCCATCACGACCAATACACGTTGACTTGGATGCCATTGGGAGAACCTGGGTCACACGGACAGAGCTGAAATGGAAAACAAACAGAAAAGCCAAAACACCACAAGCATACTCACAGCGCAATCTCACACATCAATGACGAACTAAGTCTTCCAGTTAAAGGCATCATCTTGACATCTTGCAACACAATCGCCACTTGCTAGAATGACTCTTGCAGAATGCAACGTGACCATAGCAGCAACTCACGATACTCTACGCTCATCCTCTCATCTACTCACTACCAGTTACCACTGCAATCGCTTGTCACTCATTCTGCCTCAGTTCTAGTAACGGTGACGTATGCGAGCCTCAGTCGTCTACACTCTTACTTCCCGGCGTGTGGGACCACAGATAATCATTATCTCCGTGTGCATTTCATTCTCAGCAATAGCCTAGACTCCCCGGTGTATACGACCCATCTGCTGTCCTTAACATCAATCAATTCACTCACGGATGTAGAAGACTAGAAACAACTTCAGAAGTGATCACGACGAAAATTTTAACAAAATTACGCAATAACAACAAGGTTCGAAAACAACGAGTAAACACAATGAATCCAAAAAACATCAATTGATATGACACACCACACGTATATACAAACAGTACACACAAACTCGAAGTTCATATCTTGATGGAATTCCTTCGAAGAATTGTAGGACTTACAGCAATAGGCCCACATTCCTTCTCAGATTGACGCCCTAGGTTGGAAAATCATTGCAGAATTCATTTGCTGACATCCTCCTATCAGCTATATCCTCAAATCTGAACGGTAACACGCTCATGTCATTGTATCGTAGAATATAGATGACGAAAAAAACACACGACGTATCTGGTCAACCAAGCGTAGGCACAGAGTACTTTACACAAAAGATAATAGCATTCAAATAGTAACCTGAACCTAGAAATGTTTTTATTCGTGCAAGTCAATTTAACAATTTATCTCTCGTTTACACTGGGCTTATCCTCTCTAAACTGACCATTGATATTCGTTCTTTCAAACAAACTGATACTAGCATAGTCATTGCACAAGATACTTGAGTTGATGGGCATCTGTTTCATTGTGGATGAAAACACCAACGATGACTGAGTGACACAAGGTGATGAACTTAGCGGTGGATCAAAAGCTGTTGTTGCTCGGCTTTCAGAAATTTGTCTACCTGCAAGACCACCACTGCTGCTGTCTTTTACTATCAGCTCAGGCTTAGCACTGGCATCTGATGATAGGTGGGCTACATGCTGATCAACCACACTGACGGTCTCACAAGTATGTATGCCTTCTGCAACTGCATCTGCATTTATTTCTACTTCACGTTCAAATGGTACAGAACCTTTGTTCAACTTAGCAGTAGTAGGCATATCCCTCATCTCATCATAATCAACCAAAGACAACTGTGAAGTATCATGATCATTATCACAAATATTTAAATTTACCATCATCTATCTGGTCAACTTCATCATTTTCAAATTCTTTATTAACAGCAGTAGATGATTTTGATACTTTCCCATAAATCCCTAAAGATTTTATACCTCCACTCTGGCTAGTAATACTTTGTAAACTTGTGGAATCAGAACTGCACTCTGAAGCACTAACTCTATTCTGTGACACTCTATTCAACATGGCTTACCAGTTGCAACTACAGACTTCTTCACCGCACCGTTATCGTCACACAATTCGGAGTCAGACCTGGAGTTTACATATAGCTTATCACTGAACTTGCTCACTGGTTCACAGTTCACCTTTGTATGCGCTTCTTGCAAACGTGTGAAACACAACCGTGTTTGTCTTGCATCTTGCAACTTATCTGTTGAGCATGTACTACGAAACCTGTTACACTCATTAGGTCTATATGCATTACTAGACATCATGGAGCCTTCTCGATATCCACCTCTTTGAGGCCTATTCGTCATCAATGATTGCGTTTTACCCTCAGACTGCTCTATTCTAGGGGTGAGATCTAATAGACTGGCAAACTTGCTCATAGATTGATTGACACTATCTTTTACTAGTTTCAGGATATCATCGAATTTTGGCTCGATACCCTCATCCTCCATACGGGAGCTCATCTTCACCCACTTCCTTTGCAGTCGAGTAGGTAGGCGTCTTGCTATTACTTCTAGTATAAAACTCGAGTTGAGGTCACTCATGCAATTCATAGAAATCAAGGTATTCTTATAAGTCATAAGATTATCTAAAAACTCAGTGAGTGCCTTGGAGTCATCTTGAAGTTGACTGCCGTTACCTTTGACAGCTTCGTATACGTTCCTTACAATCATTGAAGGTCTTCCAAACCTTTGACATAATATACTCATAGCCTCATCGTAGCCCTCTTTCGGCTTCATAAACTTACAGCACTGTATAGCTCTTGCAGCATCTCCAGTGCAATACCTCATCAAATACATTAACTTCAATTCATCAGTTAATAAGAAACCACTCAACATGATCTCAAACTCCTTTACAAATTGTAAATAATCAGCCGAGTTTCCATCGAAACACCGTGGTTCTAATTTAGGGAGTTTGATGTTCCTATTATCCCTGAACGGCGAAACAGTAACATCAACCATGTCATGCTTAACATCAGACACATCGTTACAAATAACAGACAAGTCACCATGACTTACTTTCCTGTTTGCATCCAAGACACTCTGTCCCCTCTTTGACCCAGGCATTGTTGAACTTCACCCAATTCCAAAAACGTTCCAGATATTGCTTGTTCAAAGAGGACTTGACCGGCACCAGGAAAAATGAACGGCGACTATCCAAACTGTTACCAGCTATCTGAATCCGCCAGAATCTGTTTCCACTGTCAGAAACTGTCAGCCACGTCTCGTAAGCCGTCAATGCCCAGCTCTTGCTACGCTGAGACTCACGCTGTTCCTTGAAGTTTCTCAGAAACGCTTAGTAATAATGGACGCAAAAACCAAAACACCGATTGGCTACTCGACGATTCTTCAATGTTACATCAACATATAAATATTGTTATAACTGAGGTCTGTGAACAAATATTACAATAATAAATCACAATATTACTTCTGACAGTTTTGGCTTGACTTCTTTCTGAACAGCGACCGATGAGACGATGACTGTCGTATTGATGCCTCCGCGAAAATTGGGAAAGTTGGTTTTGAGCAAACAACCATGAATTGATGGTTCAATCTTCGACGAGATTGACGCCATCTATCTGCTAACTTCTCGTCGAATCGTTTTTTAATAGGTATCATATTAACCAATCACGCGAAACTTACTTCCTCGTTCTCGACCACTGTTGCATTATCGCTTTATTAAGATATTTTCACCTACATGTGCGACGACACCTCCTCCCAGTAAGTAAGTGAGCCTCTCCATTTCTCAGGATGCGACATCCCTGCAATATTGATACCGCTTAACTGTTGATAAGCAGCTATTTTCAGTTTCAGCCACTGCGCCTCTAACAGGCTTCTTTGAAACGCGGTAATTACAAATTTACAAAATCTGGGTAAAGCAAATATTAAAACCCTCAGTTTTCCTCCCCCCTTTCAAATCGTGCGGAATAGAAGCTTCAACTAACGCGAATAAAAATCATTGAACCATTCAAGTTCGATGGTGTGGATGCATTCAACTCTTAGAAATCGGTGCTCAAGGTTTAACTTGGTCGAATGGTTTAAATCACTCCTTAACAATACATCCCAAATAGTTGAACTTGAGTCTGTGATTTCAAAACATGGCCTAATGTTTTCTGATGAAGTTCAAGGTAGTGCTGTTGTCAGCCAAGTCTCGTAAACCGTTAATGCCCAGCTCTTCCTACGCTGGGACTCACGCTGTTCATTGAAGTTTCTCAGAAACGCTCAGTGATAACGGACGCAAAAACCAAAACACCGATTGGCCACTCGACGATTCTTTATTGCTACACTAACATAAATCAAGTATGACTAAGGTTTCTGACGGTGTTTTACACATCTTTCTGAACAGCGACCGATGAGACGATGACTGTCGTATTGATGCCTCCGCGAAAATTGGGGAAGTTGGTTTTGAGCAAACAACCATGAGTTGATCGTTCAATCTTCAACTACATTGACACTCCCCGGCAAAAAAGGGATCCAACCCCTTGTTTCCATCACGACCAATACACGTTGACTTGGATGCCATTGGGAGAACCTGGGTCACACGGACAGAGCTGAAATGGAAAACAAACAGAAAAGCCAAAACACCACAAGCATACTCACAGCGCAATCTCACACATCAATGACGAACTAAGTCTTCCAGTTAAAGGCATCATCTTGACATCTTGCAACACAATCGCCACTTGCTAGAATGACTCTTGCAGAATGCAACGTGACCATAGCAGCAACTCACGATACTCTACGCTCATCCTCTCATCTACTCACTACCAGTTACCACTGCAATCGCTTGTCACTCATTCTGCCTCAGTTCTAGTAACGGTGACGTAT
This sequence comes from Trichobilharzia regenti, assembly GCA_944472135.2. NCBI lineage: Eukaryota > Metazoa > Platyhelminthes > Trematoda > Strigeidida > Schistosomatidae > Trichobilharzia > Trichobilharzia regenti. Next base: position 115,267,689 of record OX235262.1, on the reverse strand, counting down.
GCGAGCCTCAGTCGTCTACACTCTTACTTCCCGGCGTGTGGGACCACAGATAATCATTATCTCCGTGTGCATTTCATTCTCAGCAATAGCCTAGACTCCCCGGTGTATACGACCCATCTGCTGTCCTTAACATCAATCAATTCATTCACGGATGTAGAAGACTAGAAACAACTTCAGAAGTGATCACGACGAAAATTTTAACAAAATTACGCAATAACAACAAGGTTCGAAAACAACGAGTAAACACAATGAATCCAAAAAACATCAATTGATATGACACACCACACGTATATACAAACAGTACACACAAACTCGAAGTTCATATCTTGATGGAATTCCTTCGAAGAATTGTAGGACTTACAGCAATAGGCCCACATTCCTTCTCAGATTGACGCCCTAGGTTGGAAAATCATTGCAGAATTCATTTGCTGACATCCTCCTATCAGCTATATCCTCAAATCTGAACGGTAACACGCTCATGTCATTGTATCGTAGAATATAGATGACGAAAAAAACACACGACGTATCTGGTCAACCAAGCGTAGGCACAGAGTACTTTACACAAAAGATAATAGCATTCAAATAGTAACCTGAACCTAGAAATGTTTTTATTCGTGCAAGTCAATTTAACAATTTATCTCTCGTTTACACTGGGCTTATCCTCTCTAAACTGACCATTGATATTCGTTCTTTCAAACAAACTGATACTAGCATAGTCATTGCACAAGATACTTGAGTTGATGGGCATCTGTTTCATTGTGGATGAAAACACCAACGATGACTGAGTGACACAAGGTGATGAACTTAGCGGTGGATCAAAAGCTGTTGTTGCTCGGCTTTCAGAAATTTGTCTACCTGCAAGACCACCACTGCTGCTGTCTTTTACTATCAGCTCAGGCTTAGCACTGGCATCTGATGATAGGTGGGCTACATGCTGATCAACCACACTGACGGTCTCACAAGTATGTATGCCTTCTGCAACTGCATCTGCATTTATTTCTACTTCACGTTCAAATGGTACAGAACCTTTGTTCAACTTAGCAGTAGTAGGCATATCCCTCATCTCATCATAATCAACCAAAGACAACTGTGAAGAATCATGATCATTATCACAAATATTTAAATTTACCATCATCTATCTGGTCAACTTCATCATTTTCAAACTCTTTATTACCAGCATTAGATGATAATTATTTCTTCCGATTTTCAATGTAGTTTAATATTGAACAATCAATTCTTGTTTGTTTGCTCAAAACCAACTTCCCCAATTTTCGCGGTGGCATCAATACGACAGTCATCGTCTCATCGGTCGCTGTTCAGAAAGAAGTCAAGCCAAAACTGTCAGAAGTAATATTGTGATTTATTATTGTAATATTTGTTCACAGACCTCAGTTATAACAATATTTATATGTTGATGTAACATTGAAGAATCGTCGAGTAGCCAATCGGTGTTTTGGTTTTTGCGTCCATTATTACTAAGCGTTTCTGAGAAACTTCAAGGAACAGCGTGAGTCTCAGCGTAGCAAGAGCTGGGCATTGACGGCTTACGAGACGTGGCTGACAGTTTCTGACAGTGGAAACAGATTCTGGCGGATTCAGATAGCTGGTAACAGTTTGGATAGTCGCCGTTCATTTTTCCTGGTGCCGGTCAAGTCCTCTTTGAACAAGCAATATCTGGAACGTTTTTGGAATTGGGTGAAGTTCAACAATGCCTGGGTCAAAGAGGGGACAGAGTGTCTTGGATGCAAACAGGAAAGTAAGTCATGGTGACTTGTCTGTTATTTGTAACGATGTGTCTGATGTTAAGCATGACATGGTTGATGTTACTGTTTCGCCGTTCAGGGATAATAGGAACATCAAACTCCCTAAATTAGAACCACGGTGTTTCGATGGAAACTCGGCTGATTATTTACAATTTGTAAAGGAGTTTGAGATCATGTTGAGTGGTTTCTTATTAACTGATGAATTGAAGTTAATGTATTTGATGAGGTATTGCACTGGAGATGCTGCAAGAGCTATACAGTGCTGTAAGTTTATGAAGCCGAAAGAGGGCTACGATGAGGCTATGAGTATATTATGTCAAAGGTTTGGAAGACCTTCAATGATTGTAAGGAACGTATACGAAGCTGTCAAAGGTAACGGCAGTCAACTTCAAGATGACTCCAAGGCACTCACTGAGTTTTTAGATAATCTTATGACTTATAAGAATACCTTGATTTCTATGAATTGCATGAGTGACCTCAACTCGAGTTTTATACTAGAAGTAATAGCAAGACGCCTACCTACTCGACTGCAAAGGAAGTGGGTGAAGATGAGCTCCCGTATGGAGGATGAGGGTATCGAGCCAAAATTCGATGATATCCTGAAATTAGTAAAAGATAGTGTCAATCAATCTATGAGCAAGTTTGCCAGTCTATTAGATCTCACCCCTAGAATAGAGCAGTCTGAGGGTAAAACGCAATCATTGATGACGAATAGGCCTCAAAGAGGTGGATATCGAGAAGGCTCCATGATGTCTAGTAATGCATATAGACCTAATGAGTGTAACAGGTTTCGTAGTACATGCTCAACAGATAAGTTGCAAGATGCAAGACAAACACGGTTGTGTTTCACACGTTTGCAAGAAGCGCATACAAAGGTGAACTGTGAACCAGTGAGCAAGTTCAGTGATAAGCTATATGTAAACTCCAGGTCTGACTCCGAATTGTGTGACGATAACGGTGCGGTGAAGAAGTCTGTAGTTGCAACTGGTAAGCCATGTTGAATAGAGTGTCACAGAATAGAGTTAGTGCTTCAGAGTGCAGTTCTGATTCCACAAGTTTACAAAGTATTACTAGCCAGAGTGGAGGTATAAAATCTTTAGGGATTTATGGGAAAGTATCAAAATCATCTACTGCTGTTAATAAAGAATTTGAAAATGATGAAGTTGACCAGATAGATGATGGTAAATTTAAATATTTGTGATAATGATCATGATACTTCACAGTTGTCTTTGGTTGATTATGATGAGATGAGGGATATGCCTACTACTGCTAAGTTGAACAAAGGTTCTGTACCATTTGAACGTGAAGTAGAAATAAATGCAGATGCAGTTGCAGAAGGCATACATACTTGTGAGACCGTCAGTGTGGTTGATCAGCATGTAGCCCACCTATCATCAGATGCCAGTGCTAAGCCTGAGCTGATAGTAAAAGACAGCAGCAGTGGTGGTCTTGCAGGTAGACAAATTTCTGAAAGCCGAGCAACAACAGCTTTTGATCCACCGCTAAGTTCATCACCTTGTGTCACTCAGTCATCGTTGGTGTTTTCATCCACAATGAAACAGATGCCCATCAACTCAAGTATCTTGTGCAATGACTATGCTAGTATCAGTTTGTTTGAAAGAACGAATATCAATGGTCAGTTTAGAGAGGATAAGCCCAGTGTAAACGAGAGATAAATTGTTAAATTGACTTGCACGAATAAAAACATTTCTAGGTTCAGGTTACTATTTGAATGCTATTATCTTTTGTGTAAAGTACTCTGTGCCTACGCTTGGTTGACCAGATACGTCGTGTGTTTTTTTCGTCATCTACATTCTACGATACAATGACATGAGCGTGTTACCGTTCAGATTTGAGGATATAGCTGATAGGAGGATGTCAGCAAATGAATTCTGCAATGATTTTCCAACCTAGGGCGTCAATCTGAGAAGGAATGTGGGCCTATTGCTGTAAGTCCTACAATTCTTCGAAGGAATTCCATCAAGATATGAACTTCGAGTTTGTGTGTACTGTTTGTATATACGTGTGGTGTGTCATATCAATTGATGTTTTTTGGATTCATTGTGTTTACTCGTTGTTTTCGAACCTTGTTGTTATTGCGTAATTTTGTTAAAATTTTCGTCGTGATCACTTCTGAAGTTGTTTCTAGTCTTCTACATCCGTGAGTGAATTGATTGATGTTAAGGACAGCAGATGGGTCGTATACACCGGGGAGTCTAGGCTATTGCTGAGAATGAAATGCACACGGAGATAATGATTATCTGTGGTCCCACACGCCGGGAAGTAAGAGTGTAGACGACTGAGGCTCGCATACGTCACCGTTACTAGAACTGAGGCAGAATGAGTGACAAGCGATTGCAGTGGTAACTGGTAGTGAGTAGATGAGAGGATGAGCGTAGAGTATCGTGAGTTGCTGCTATGGTCACGTTGCATTCTGCAAGAGTCATTCTAGCAAGTGGCGATTGTGTTGCAAGATGTCAAGATGATGCCTTTAACTGGAAGACTTAGTTCGTCATTGATGTGTGAGATTGCGCTGTGAGTATGCTTGTGGTGTTTTGGCTTTTCTGTTTGTTTTCCATTTCAGCTCTGTCCGTGTGACCCAGGTTCTCCCAATGGCATCCAAGTCAACGTGTATTGGTCGTGATGGAAACAAGGGGTTGGATCCATTTCTTGCCGGGGGTGTCAATGTAGTTGAAGATTGAACGATCAACTCATGGTTGTTTGCTCAAAACCAACTTCCCCAATTTTCGCGGAGGCATCAATACGACAGTCATCGTCTCATCGGTCGCTGTTCAGAAAGAAGAGTGAAACATCGTCAGAGGTAATACAATGATTTATTATTGTATTATCTGTTTTCAGACCCTAGTTCACTTATTATTTTTAGATGTTGATGTAACAATAAAGAAATGTCAAGCGGCAGATCGGTGTTTGGTTTTTTCGTCCGTTATAACTAAGCGTATCTGAAATTTTCAATGAACAGCGTGGGCCCGAGCGTAACGAGAGCTGTGCATTAACGGTTTTTGGGACGTGATTGACACCCATAAATCCCTAAAGATTTTATACCTCCACTCTGGCTAGTAATACTTTGTAAACTTGTGGAATCAGAACTGCACTCTGAAGCACTAACTCTGTTCTGTGACACTCTATTCAACATGGCTTACCAGTTGCAACTACAGACTTCTTCACCGCACCGTTATCGTCACACAATTCGGAGTCAGACCTGGAGTTTACATATAGCTTATCACTGAACTTGCTCACTGGTTCACAGTTCACCTTTGTATGCGCTTCTTGCAAACGTGTGAAACACAACCGTGTTTGTCTTGCATCTTGCAACTTATCTGTTGAGCATGTACTACGAAACCTGTTACACTCATTAGGTCTATATGCATTACTAGACATCATGGAGCCTTCTCGATATCCACCTCTTTGAGGCCTATTCGTCATCAATGATTGCGTTTTACCCTCAGACTGCTCTATTCTAGGGGTGAGATCTAATAGACTGGCAAACTTGCTCATAGATTGATTGACACTATCTTTTACTAGTTTCAGGATATCATCGAATTTTGGCTCGATACCCTCATCCTCCATACGGGAGCTCATCTTCACCCACTTCCTTTGCAGTCGAGTAGGTAGGCGTCTTGCTATTACTTCTAGTATAAAACTCGAGTTGAGGTCACTCATGCAATTCATAGAAATCAAGGTATTCTTATAAGTCATAAGATTATCTAAAAACTCAGTGAGTGCCTTGGAGTCATCTTGAAGTTGACTGCCGTTACCTTTGACAGCTTCGTATACGTTCCTTACAATCATTGAAGGTCTTCCAAACCTTTGACATAATATACTCATAGCCTCATCGTAGCCCTCTTTCGGCTTCATAAACTTACAGCACTGTATAGCTCTTGCAGCATCTCCAGTGCAATACCTCATCAAATACATTAACTTCAATTCATCAGTTAATAAGAAACCACTCAACATGATCTCAAACTCCTTTACAAATTGTAAATAATCAGCCGAGTTTCCATCGAAACACCGTGGTTCTAATTTAGGGAGTTTGATGTTCCTATTATCCCTGAACGGCGAAACAGTAACATCAACCATGTCATGCTTAACATCAGACACATCGTTACAAATAACAGACAAGTCACCATGACTTACTTTCCTGTTTGCATCCAAGACACTCTGTCCCCTCTTTGACCCAGGCATTGTTGAACTTCACCCAATTCCAAAAACGTTCCAGATATTGCTTGTTCAAAGAGGACTTGACCGGCACCAGGAAAAATGAACGGCGACTATCCAAACTGTTACCAGCTATCTGAATCCGCCAGAATCTGTTTCCACTGTCAGAAACTGTCAGCCACGTCTCGTAAGCCGTCAATGCCCAGCTCTTGCTACGCTGAGACTCACGCTGTTCCTTGAAGTTTCTCAGAAACGCTTAGTAATAATGGACGCAAAAACCAAAACACCGATTGGCTACTCGACGATTCTTCAATGTTACATCAACATATAAATATTGTTATAACTGAGGTCTGTGAACAAATATTACAATAATAAATCACAATATTACTTCTGACAGTTTTGGCTTGACTTCTTTCTGAACAGCGACCGATGAGACGATGACTGTCGTATTGATGCCTCCGCGAAAATTGGGAAAGTTGGTTTTGAGCAAACAACCATGAGTTGATCGTTCAATCTTCATCTACTTTGACAGGTGTAGATCGCATCCGATATACACATGATACCGACGATCAATACGCTTTCTTCTCATAAGGTAAGCCACTGATTTTTGCAGATGACCTAAGCGTAGCCTACATATATCAATGTGGTGACCTAGGCTACTTGCAGATTATTGTGCAGAATGAATCGGATAAAGTAACTGCCTGGTCATCCTTACGGAATTTACATTGCAATATGAACAATTGTGTCTCTATCCACTTTGGTGCATCTAAATCTGTATGAAATTAGCGCTTCAATTCGCTGTCCTGCTCAGACTTGGATGTGTCGTTGACTTGGACCTGGGGTACTCCAGAGACCCAAGATTTTCCGAGCAGGTGGCATCACGGACTCGAAAGTCGATGATGCTTTTAGAATGCATAATCAGGCACTTTCACGACAGTGAAGCCAAACTAATTCTATACAAAACATGTGTACGGCCACTACTAGAATACTGTCGATTTACTATTAGCAGAACTCGCACACGTGAAGATCTGTGGATAGCAAGTATCCAAAGATGTTTCACGTCCAAACTGCTTGGGTATGATTACAAGAAAGGCTACATCTCTCGATGCATATTTCTAAATCTTGACCCACTTTGAACAAGACGACTTATCACAAACCTAGTATTCTTCTTTTAGGTCCTACACAAAATATCATTCTCAGACAATTAGGACATACAATGCTTACCGCAAGGCTCTTACGATCTGCGTAATCAAACTTGCACAGTGACAATAAAAGCTTTCAAATCAACACTCCGCGAGAACTCTACAGCCATGTACTCCAATATATGGGACAGTTTACCCGTAGAAGTCAGAATTTGCACCTCGGTTATAAGTTTCAAACGCTCTCTGTACAGACTGTTTCACTCTATTAATTACATTAACAAACCCTTTATTCCCAGAACAAAACTTTTTCCGAGATTACTATAGTACGTAAAGAATGCTTAAATCTTAACTAGTTGTTCTATTAAGGATAAACAGATTGCCTGAATGAATGTGTAAAAAGACTAAGTAGAGATAAATATGTGTTTGCTAAATGGCGATGTAGAAGGTATGTAAACATGTAGAAATATAGGCGTTGAGGCTTCAACCAAATCCACATACGCTTTTCTTTCCTCTCTAGTACTCTGTTGCTCGCCTCTTCTGTTTGCCTTGCATTCGAAGTTGTACAGATATACAGCATAAATGCAGTTGAAGAGTGCATGCATTAATTCTATAGGGTTGAGTTTTAATTCTTGAACTACGCAATTCCACAGCGTTATTTAATTATAGTACGGTGACGAATGTCTTTGCCCACTTCACTGAGACCCCCTGATTCTTCTTAACTCACCTTTTTGAATACTCATTTATTCACATGTTTACTCATATTTAGTTTTGGATTGTTTGTTTGTTCATTGCCGGTCACTTCCGAAATCATCATAATTGCCCTTAATTTAACTGCTCTACTTTCTTCGTCCACAGTGAATCATCAGCAGCACTACAAACCACTATTCTGACTTAATCACCTTGTCACTCTCATATACATACACCAAGGGTCGGGGAGACAAGTGGCAGGAATGACTGCCACCGAATGTCTGCAGCCACTCCTTCGTCATCTAGTTACCAGTCTAGTCAATACCGAGCCGCACACAGAAAATTACGTAAATTCCGCCATTTTGTGGAGTGACAGTGGACCACGTGGGATACGGAAAATTTCACAACAATACTTAACATGAATAACACTTGTATTTCTTAAGATCCGGAAGCTGATATTGTCCCACAACTTTTTAGATGCTGACGATATTGTCGTTCATGGATTGTACGAAGTATACTTACGCAAGATCTCATACGCACAACTTCCATATCCAAAGCAAAACACAATAGTTGATCGTCCAAATTACGTGCACGAACGTGACACGACGGAGTAGCAAATAGCATGAATGCTTGGCTAGAAACCTTCAGCTTAGGAAGTTGACTAAAATAGTCAGGGTCATCATCCAATGTTCAGTGATAATTGCTGTGGTCAATAATTTTGGTGAATTATTTATCACTTCAAATTGTTTGACTAAATGTATGTGCATAAATTGTCCGATGAACAACCACAAGGTCATAACGCTCAAGGTCTCTTGAGCCCTTATGTTTAACATATACAGGAAGTGACATTGGGAATTAAAATTAATGTTTGAGGATAAGCCTACTGGTTTTCAGTTGCCGGATATATGGAATGATGATGATGCGATGTATTCTCTAATGCAACCAATACGGCGCTCAAAGCTTGTGGATCCCATTAATTATAACACAAAAATCACGTTTTGGAAAAGGACGTTACTGTCGTATGCCAAAAGTCAGAAAGCCTATGTTGTGTGTATTAATTCACTGCAAAAACTGTTTACTCGGCATTTTCCTGTCGAAGGTGTAGATTTGTTTCCACAGTCTCTTGGTGAAGTAATTACAGAGATGGAATCAGAAGGCCTATTAGAGCCAGTCGTACCTCCTAGAAGTATTATAGGAAACATTTTCACAGCTTTATCATATGTCGTACACCAGCCAGCCCTGTGGGCATATCAATACTTAAGTGGGTTAGTTATTTTTTTCTTATATTGCATAAATTGACACGTCTTCAGGTTATGTTTACTTCAAGTTCCTTTTTCTAGAGGAGTTTCCTTGAGAAGGTTAACGCAGACAATTACGTAATATGATGTCTTTAAGCTTGTTTTGGTCGGCTCACCTTAAAAATGCAGCTTATACTGGAAATTCCTGTGATGAATTAGTTTGCTATCACTCCATAGTTTAGCATAGCAGATCAAATAACCTGTTTTGAAGCTAACTGTATGTATTTCTGTTAATATTCAGTTTGTTCTTAAAGACATTCGCCGAATAAGTAACAGCCAATAAGGCTGTAGGCGGACTTAGGCGACCGACTAATCAGTAACGGAATATAATTCTCAGACAGTTAATTAGAGGAACTGGTGTATGATGTGCCCTCAGGGTTGTCATTAAAGGGGTTGAAGTATTAAAAAAGTCAATACCCCTGTCTCCACGCAGGATAATTTTCTATATGACAGTATAAAGAGGCATAGACTTCCTATTATCATTTCATAAAAGAGGTGTGACATTCCTTCCAACAACGAGCCTTCTCTATTTAACCATCCCTCTTTCTTTGGCTTCTGCGAATTCAGGATAAAGTCCTCAATAGGTTGGATGTAGTATCGTAAAAGTACTATTATCAAGATGTCTAAATGAATCAAGAAGCCACTCTAGATTTTAAATTCTGTGTCTTAAATGTCTTTGCCGTGTGTTATTATTATCTAGTTGTGAGTACCAGAAATTGATTCTTTGCTTCCGTAACATAAGGCACTTTTGCTGAAGTTAATTTCCAGCCTCTTACTATTCAGTCAATCAGTTTGACTAACTCAAATTACTAACTTATATTATCATGAATGGCCATTTAAACCGTATTGTAATCTGTAAACACCAAGGATTATAACTGAAGCACTCTCGTTTTCCACTAATGGAAAGACTTCCTAGTGTGGTACCCTAAGGAATCCCACCGGTAGCTAGTTAACACTTATTCAGAACCAATTTTTTCCATCTATCATGTATATAGTCTAAACCATTTTGCATGTCAGCATCTATACCAAAACATGTTAGCTTCCTAAATAAGCTTCAGTGGGACACTATCAATGTCTGTCGTCACTAGCCTATACCCACTTCTATATTGATTTCGTCAGACAACCTTCTGGGCGTTGTTGTGCTGTTGTCATTTGCTCAGTTACACGAACTTAAGTTCTAAAGGATGCACCACTTACGGCTAATGTGGGTTTGATTACTAGCTATTCGTGCCAAAATACTCTGCACTCCTACAGTGAAAAACATCAATCATACGTACAGATGCTAGTAATCAATTAGTAAAGTGAAGTTTAAGTTAAATTATATATGTCCAAACCAAGTTCACTTTTAACGGTTTGAAAAAATTTGGGCATTGGGTATATGATATTCATTATAATAAAGGTTTTTGTATTTCCCAATGAATGAAAAACAAAACGATATTGTTTTTACTGACGTTTCGCTATTTAATACTAATAGCTTTCTCAAAGTATTATTAAACCGGAATTTAAAAAATCTCAGCATATATATAGCAAAGAGTTAAGGGGTGAGAAAAATAGACTTAGTTCAACTTAAAAGGACATATTGAGAGTCAAAATAACAATGAAGATCACTAAAACCCAATATCAAAGGTAATAGTATGTCTGTTATTATATCAAAACAAAGTTTACTAACTTGATCATCGTTCGTTAGTCTGGGGTCATTTTTAGTTGTCAAGTTGGGGAATTGGTAAAGATAACAAGACTAAGTGTAGATTGTGAAATGCTTAATCATCGTTCGTCAAGCATACAAAAACCTTTATTATAAAGTTTAAGTTTAAGAAAATGGTCTGCTTTGGAAGGTATAGAGCTTAGAACAAGATATAGAGGTAAATGATGCAGAAACCCTTGTATCTTATTGTTAGGCTAAGCATTCGTATTATCTGAAAAATCTACTCTAAGACTGAATATCTTAGTAACTTCAAACAAAAGATATATATAGTTCAAATGGTTCGTCAAAGTTTGTTTCTTAAAGTGAAAATCTTTTATTTGGCTACAGCTGACATGCTACTACAAGATACACAAAACGAGTTAACTAGTGTCTTTAACGCCTCATTAGTTAAAAGCGCAGTCGAACTCATTTCTATAGTTTCGTATCCCTTGGTAGTGGGAGAAACAACCAAATGTTTTGGTTCCGTCCATGGGTGTTTGGAAGCATATAACTGTATGATAGAATAAATAAAAGACTTGTTTAATTGGTGAAGCTTTATCTTAGTTGGTAAATGCTGGAGCTAGATTAACTTATATCAAACTTTGTGATATGTCAGCGATGATTCGACGTTCATGAAGCCGGCTCATCCTCCCGTAGGAGATAGCCGAAGTAAAGTAAGTAAGTAAGATATGTCATGTTCTTTATAATCTGCTAAAGGTGTCATTGACTTTTCATAAGTTTAGCGTAAACTATGAGAATTACTTTGACCTGGTGTACAACAGGTTATTAACGTAATAGCACAGTTTGCATCCCTACTTCTTTGTCTGCTTCATGTCAATGACAAATTAACATTCAGATGTTTTATCTGTGAGGATTTAATATCCATTACAATAATAATTAGTAGTAGTTATTTCTTATCTGTATGAAACGCTTCTCATATCCAGTTATTTTGTTATTTCAATCAGCTGATTTCCATTCTACTTAATATACCTCATCACTATCTCATAACATTTTACTCCAGAACTGACAGTCACATGTTTATTTTTGTGAATAAGGGATTATCGTCAATATTTTTTGAAATAATCCTTTTAAATGTTCGATAAAATTACATGCAATATTGTAGATAAGTACTGAAAATTCCACACTGTACCACTAGTACTGTTTTTGGAATAAGGCAAATTATTGTTATTAATATTGTTTGTATTTAGTTTAATGCAAAACCAACAATAAACTGAATAGTGTCTTCATTTGTTTCCAGTTGATTATATTTTTATCTACCTACAATACCTACTCTTATGTCATACTAATATTTTTAATGTATCTTTAACAATGAATGTTGTATAGCCTATATCATGAATTTTTGTTTCCAGTGTGTTCTTTTAAGAATACACTAAAAATAACTATTTTTAGCCCAAATTATTTTTGAAAAATGTCTAATATTGTTTATTGCTTATTTCAAAAATTCAAACAGATTGATCCTTTTTCATCCTTGCTTAAAGGCTACTTGGTTGTTTTGTAAGGTAGTTATTTTTATATTAGGCACGTAAGATAGAAGTGCACATGGAAAACAGACTGAATTTTACTTTTCATTCCAAAATGTAAAGACGATAGCAAAATTTGAATAGTACTAAGGATTGTTTTTTGGCCGTATTAAAAGTTTGATCAATCGTTATTTTTTCTTCGCGTTTTCTTCTTTTTGCATACACGCAGGGTAAATGTATGCATATTGCTTTCTTCTTATGATCTACTCACTGTGGTATATCATGTGCTTCATTACGAAGTTTGTCCCCTGGGCTCTGTGATCACAAATAACGATGAGAGCCATAGAAACACCCCATATAGCCTTTTAAAGCCGCGTCGCCAACTTCATATAGGAGCACTTAACGTCAGGACCCTCTGCCAAATCGGACAATAGGCATCACTAGCAAGAACTCTGGGATCTTGAGCCATGGATGTATGTTGTGTTTCGGTGACATGCATACAAGACCCGAGTGTGGTCATTCACTTAACCTCACCCGGTCAACAAAGTGAATCTGCAAAATTCACTTTAAGGGTATCAGGAGACCCCTCAGCCAGCTCGCGGGGACTCGCAGGTGTAGTAATAGCACTGAGTGTTAGGGTGGAAAAGTCACTTCTTGACTGGATCCCAGTAGATAGTCGTATGTGTGCGGTCCGTCTGAATGGGTCCGTTAAAAGAAGGAAAGACGATGCTACCCGTCGTTGCCTTTTCGTAGTCTCCGCTTACGCCCCAACAGACTGCAGTTCAGATAAAAAAGGATGATTTCTATCGGAGACCATCTAGTCTGCTGCAAAATGCAAAACGCTTAGACATAGTTGTTTTAGCAGGCGACTTCAATGCCCAAGTAGGGAAGTTATTCCAGACTGAAAAGTATGTAGGTGGTACGTGGAGTTCCCTGCCGACGAACCGACAACAGTGATCGTCTTCTACAGTTCTGTTCGGATAATCCTACTCAACGCTAACTTTAGGCGCAAAGAGAGACACTGCGTAACCCGACCTCCATCACCAAATCAATGCTGGACTCAGATAGGTCACGTAGCAATAGTGTATCGTTGGCGAGGGTCTGCAAAAGACTGCTGCTCCTTTTGGAACACGTGCGTAGATCCCGATCACACTGTGGCCCGCATGCGTTTATGCTTACAGCTAAATGGGCAGAAGAAATTGCTGGCAGCTAAACAGTTACGTCCCCAACTAGATCGAGACACTGAGTCCCTATTTAAGGAAGAAGTAGCTAAACGTGTATCTGAGGTCGACAGCAGAACTGCTTCTGAGGTAGCCTGGTACAACATACAGTTAGCTGTAAAAGGTGTTAATAACCTAAAAACCAAAAGTTTGTAAAAGCCATTGGATCTCTACCGCCTCATCCGAATAGATTGACGCAAGAAGACTGATTCCGGCGAGTTCCGACTATGATGAGTGAGATAATGGCTGCTTTGTCATGGTTGAGTTTAGCATTACCGTCCTGAAGTTACTGTTTGTTTGAGCCACATATGACAATATAGCACACACATTGCGATTATCATATTGGAGTAATCATTATTTCGAGAGTCCAGGTTCCTTATTTCATTATTAATCTCAGAAATGTAGGTATACTAGATACAGTCTTATTAATATACCTTGTGCTGTGTCTGCATAAAACTCTTATTTTCACTTTAATACTACGTTTTTACTGGTTTCTTCATGTCCTGTTAAGAGATGCAGTGACTTATGATAATTCAGTTACGTTTGAAGCTCTATTTTTTTCTCTCTGTCTCACATGTGATCTGTTATTTTGTTTGACTGGAAATACTATAATCTGTCAGGAATGACTTGCTTTTTAATATTTTCGCTTGAATCACAGATAAGTCTTCCAGTATATTTAATAGTCCGATGATCATCTCTCTATGTTAGTTACTGCGAATGCCTACAAGTATTTTAACCCTAATATTATATGGAGTTTTTATTTAGCATCACGTTCGTTGTTTACACTAAAATTGCTTCAAACAGTTATCGTGTGTACCGCTGTTTTCGTATTTTCCAGGCAGCAGTCCTCTAGTAAAACAGAATCTGATATGTTGGATCAGCAGTTTGTGTTAACTGAGCTCGCTGAAAGTTCTGCAGCGGATTTCATGTCTTGGTTCCATGAAAATTACTGTGATCAGAGGTTGTTACCCCATTCTCCTGTTTATGATCTAGACGTTTTCAATTCAGCTCTATCACGCTTTTACTCACATACTGCCACTCGTGAATATATATGGAACTTGTTGAAGAACATCAAACGCTGTGTTTCCGTTGAAATAACTTCAACTGAAAACGCTAAGCCGATTCAAGTACGTTTGTTATCCGTTTTGTAACGATCGCTCAAACATATTGAAACTTCAAAAATAATTTGATAATTCTGTTTGTAAAATCATGACCAAAAGATTCAGTATAGAGTGTTCAACGAATATAGACGTTAGATTATTATTATTATTATTATTATTATATCCTTTAATTCCTAGAGGAACATAGGGTTTCAGCTGCGCACCTCCATTACCTTCTGTTTTCTGACAACTTTTTCACTTCGCTCCAAGTCTGCCCACATGCTTTCATCTCCTCCTCACATGACCTTCTCCAAGTCACCCTCACACTGACGACCAACTCGCCGCTTCCCTTTCGGGTTCCACTGGAGAGATAGCTTGTCTAGTGATGTCACTTGATGGTTTCCTCAGAGTATGGCCAATCCATCTCCATTTCTTCCTGCCTATTTGTTTCGCAATCGGTTCCTGCACTGTTGGTTCGCTCATTGCCAGAGATCCCTGTTGCTGATCTCTTCTGGCCGGCCATCTGATCTTGAGTATTGAGCGAAGACAACTGTTAATGAAGGTCTGTGGTTTGTTTGAGGTGCTCTTTATGACGCGCCAAGTCTCTGATCCGTATAGTGAGTAGCACTGACTGACTTCACATTGGAGTTGAAAATCTGGATCTTATTTTTGATGCTGGGTACTGTTGACCTCCAAACAGATTTGAGGGTAATGAAAGCCTGTCGTGCTTTTCCGATTCTGGCTTTGATATCCTCGTCAGTTCCACCTGTAGTTGAAACGATGCTTCCCAGGTAGGTAAAGGTTGTTTCTTTCAGGTTCCTCCCATTTATGCTGATTGTTGTCTGTTGTTGTTGCTGTTGATGTTGGCCAAGAATCTTCATCACCTCTGTTTTATCTATGTTCACTTGAAGTCCAATCTTTAACGCTTCTTCTATTGCCAGCTTGTTGCTTTTCACTTACATATCTTCCAGTTTGTGGGAAATCAGACATATATCATCGGCGAAGTCCAGATCCTCCAAGTTTTTTGTGTGAGTCCATTTTATGCCTGTTTCCTCATTGGCCGTTGTCTGTCTCATTATCCAGTCTACTGCAATCAGGAAGATCATTGGCGATAATAGACAACCTTGCCTCACTCCCGTCCTCACTTCGAAGGCTTCCGTAAGTTTCCCGTTGTGGATTACTTGGCATGCAGCATTGTCGTATAACTGTTGGATTAGATGTATAATTGTCGATGGGACCCCGTAGTAGCGAAGTAGTTGCCGAATCACCTCTCGATCGACGCTGTCGAAGGCCTTTTCAAAGTCGACGAAGTTGAGTGAGGTAGAGAGGTGACTGCCATTCCAAGCTTTGTTCAGTGATGATCCGTAGAGTGGCGATTTGATCAATACATGTCTTGTTTCTCCTGAATCCGGCCTGTTCCGGCCGAAGTTTTTTATCTAGGGCTTGTTTGATTCTCTCCAGGATGATGTGGCTTAGTATTTTGCTTGGGATGGACAGGAGCATAATTCCACGCCAGGTTTTGCATTGACTTAAGTCTCCTCTCTTTGGTAGTTTGAATAAGTATCCGTTCTTCCAATCCTCAGGTACTTTGCCCTCTTTCCACACCTTCTCCAGCAGTGGCGTCATCAACTCCGCTGTTGTCTCTGGGTCTATTTTCAAGACTTCTGCTAGGATTCCATCTGGTCCTGCTGCTTTCCCAGCTTTTAGCATCTTGATTGCATCCTGGACTTCTGATTCTGTCGGGGGGTCAATGTTCACTGGTAGTTCTGCTTCCGTTGTTGGTATTGTTAGGCGTGTTGTAGGTGGCGGACGATTTAGAAGTCTTTTGAAGTGTTCAGCCCAGTGTTTTCTTTGTTCCACCTCTTTGGTGATTGACTTTCCATTGTCGTCCTTTATTGGCTTAATCTGTGTCGAACTTTTGCCCGAAAGGTGCCTAGTTGTTTGGTAGAGTGTGGCGAGGTCTCCTTTGCCTGCAGCTTGTTCTGCTTCGTTTGCCATGGTTTCATAATATTTTCTTTTGTCTTCCTTGGCACTCTTCTTCACTCTTTTGTTCAGTGTATATTCTAGCTTGCATTCAGCTCCTGTTTATGGTGCTCGTCAGTGCACTGGATAATCTTTTGTTTCACTGTCCTTCTCTCTTCTATTAGTTTCCAAGTGTCCGTAGTGAGAAACAAAAAAGCCCGGAGCCACTTGAACTCAGTAAATAAACATTACGTGATACAGACAATGGAGTCATAGTCATATGAGAGAAATTAGGAGACCAGACTTGAATTTACCCACTCGGCCGTACCAGAACATTTATGGAAGTTAGAATAGGCACTAGTGGCGAAAAATTTAATATTTCAGCACACTGAGAAATATTTCTTTGAAATATAATATGTGAAATTTTCTCTCATAAAGTTATGTCAAATTGTTGATTTCCATGCAGCCCGATTTTATATGTAAAATAGAACAAAAGAGTAACTGCATTCATTTAACCGTAAGTGACAGAAAATAAAAATGTTCTGTGTAAGTTACTAACAAAATACTTTTATTTTAACAGATTGTTCGCGTTGGTGAAAATATAAATACTCGACCAGCTAAACCACCCAACTCCGAAACTGCAAAGATGGAATCATCTGTATTGAGTGGGATTATCCAACTTAAAACTACAATTGGGCAACTCGAAAATGAGGAGGAACGGTTGGAAACTACAATTGAACAGAATCGTGCTCAGATCAAATCTCTATTAATGAATAAGAAGTATGTACATGTCTGTTCCTTTCTGTTAGTCCTATATTATGGCTTTTCTCAATTGAACTCCGTTATATTTACACCTGCTTATTTCTTCCACAGGAATTTAGAAGCAAAGTCTTTGTTAAGACGTACCAAAGTATTAGAAAAGTCTTTAAATCAAAAGCAAACGCAACTCAATAATCTTGAGAAAATGTTGTTAGATATACAATCTGCAGCGGAAAATAGAAATATTGTACGCGTTCTGGGTAGTGTTAATGAAGCACTTAAGCTAGCAGTTGGAGGATCTGATGCTCTAAATAAAGCGGAAGATATTGTTAGTGATGTAATGGAAAGTATTCATGAAAGTCAGGAGGTAAGTGTGTTTTGTAGTAACCGTTTTTAATCAGAATGAGCAACTTTATTTCGGTACTTTATAAACTGTGTTATTTTTGTTCCACTTTTTGTTGTCATGATATGGTTATATAAATGGCGTTTTGCCTATTTGCAAAGGATTTCTTCACAATTAATGAGTCACTACTTCTGTCGTAAAAGGACGTGATAACTTCCTAAGACGTTTTGGATGAAAGAAATCGTGATTCCTTGATTTACTGCTGATGAGTTTTGTTGATTATTTTCTCAAGTATTGTAGTAAAACTTTTAAGATACAATTTTTCTTGTCCTGCAGTAAGTTCATACTCTATTAAGTATCTTTATCGCCAATTGTAACGCACTATTCGCTATGTCTCATCCTTCAGTCAACATAATTTCTCACCATTTCCTTTGATGATAACGATGATGACTGTTTCCAGAAAGCCAGGTTGATTGTTTTTTGTTTTTTTTTCTAATGCTATAAGGCTTTGTATTCAATCGTATTTTCATTCTTTCCCTTCTTGATAATAATTGAAGCATAATTCATATAAGGAACCTATAATTGTCTCTTGATCAGAAATAAGATATATTTTCAGTCCTCAATCATATAAGTGTATTCAATAGAACTAAACAAAAAAAGGAGGCAAAGAATTGATCTTGGTTTTCAAGTAATAGGCAAACAACAATGAAAAGAGGTAAGAGATTGCTTATTTAACAAACTTCAGAGCACGAAAAAAATGTAACAAACCGCAGTCTCTATCAATCAAGTATTGCGAACCTGTACTTAAGGCATTCTGGAGGGTTTATTTCCCTTTCTCTCATTACTCTTATTATCCATCGCTTCCCGTTGTTTCCCTTTACTCTCTCCCTCTCTCTGCAATCATTAGTGGTCAAATTCTAACCGTTGTCATTTTTGTCAGTGTGTACTACAAAAATGCGTTGTTTCCAGATAGTGCACATCTCAACAAATTTGTAAAGTACGAATAGTTCTCACCATTATTGTTGTAAAATGTTTTATTCTGACTTTTGTGGGTGAAGGTAGTAATCAGCCTTTGGCTAGTGATCTTAAATTTGCTATGTGTTTAATTCTATTCTTCTACAGTTTTATCACACTGCCGACGCGTTTAGGAGCTCTTATATTTCCATGTCTGTTGTAAAACACTGATTATTAATCAGGGTAATTGAGTACCGCACACTTTTGTCTTTGCTATGAACCATACAGTAACCAAACTGTGTAAAGTCGTTCAACCTCATCAGAGGCGAACAGACAAACAATATCCAGCAAGAGTAGATCAGTGAGCTATTGGATTTGTAACTCTAACTGTTTGACAATTAAGCAGTAATTTCTTCGATATAACAAAATACTATTGAATTAAGGAAGCAGTAGCATGTGATAAAATATGACAAATAAAGTATGAGCATGCACTACTCTGGGCGATTGATTTTTACCAACTGTTTTATTTGAAAAGATGAATAATCTAGTTAATTTTTATTTACTTTCATAATAATCATTTATTTTTAAAGGTGTATTTACTAAGTTTCGTAATCACCACGAGGATACCCTTAACGTGTACTATCTGTAATATGCAAAAGAAAGCATGTATGAGAATGTTAATTCATCACCGTCTTAAATTTATTTGTTTATCGTTGTAGATTTCGGATGCTCTTAGCTCTTATAGACATAATTCTCTCAATCTGGAAGACATGAGTGATTTGGAACAGGAGCTGAATGATTTTCTTAGTCCACCGAAGAAACCTTTGTCTCCAGAAAAAAGACAGCGCCCCAATTATGATGATTTAGAAGCTGAACTCGCTTCTCTCACATTATCGACAGATATAATATCATCACTGCCAAATCCGAATTCACCTTCAACTAAAAAGAATCCTGTTCTATTGGATGGTTAAAGAACTTAATAAACACAATGCGTTTAACTTTCACCTTTGAGCTTTCAAACCTCGTAAATTTCAGTGAACTGAAAACATAATTCAAACTTCTCTTCATGTACACTTGTTTTGCGATCTTTTTCATATACATATATATCTTGTTATTTTTTTTCTCTTTAAAATGTACTTTTTCATATTGGCTTACTTTGTTTTATTGATATGGATTTGTGGCTCATTGGCTGGAGCGCTTGGTTCCGATGAGTAACGGGTTCGATTCCCACTCCATCTACATTAGCCAGCGCAACTGGGTATTATCTTCTACCCTTACACAGTGACTGTATCTTTTAGCTTGATGCATGTAAAGTCTGTTTTGGGTAACTGAATACAAACAGTTTCATTCAAAAAATTAGTCAGCATTTGCAATCATCTTAGGAGTCTTACCAGTGCACAGGTCTCTATTAATTATGTATGAATCTTTAAGAAATAGACGACTCTGATATGACACACAATTCACTCTAAGTAAATTATATATATATATATATATATATATATATATATGATTGTGCTGAGATAAAAAAATGCCTCAGTAAAGTATCACAGGTAATATAACTATTCTTCTAGGTGTAGCTGTAGCAAATAGGTGAAAAAACTGTTGGTAACTCCTGTTATGCTCTATATCTTTCACTTTGTGTTAGCAGTATGAGAATAAGCTTGTTCTATTCATGTTGACGGAAAGTCAAAAAACCGAGATTCAACTGCAACGGTCGAAGACGAAGACATGATAAAAGGATGTGTATTTGGCTATCGGTATCTCTATAGAGCCAAATTATGTATACCTCATCTTCAACGCACCATCTGCACAGATCTTGGTGTTGTGGCACTTCTGGACTTCATGTTGTGTTCTTTTCACGTCTCCGATGTATCTTCACAACGCTGTACCATTTGCCTCCTTATAAATCATGTGTATCTCCATGCTGTTTGGTATTTTTATTTTGATCACTCTTTTTATATACTACTGATAAATTTCATAAGTAGCACTCGCCACACTAGTATACTGTTGTATTTTTCCACTATAAGGGAAAGGAGTCAGAAAATGTAGTCCTGATGCAATATACTTTTCACTTCGCCCTACGGATTTATCTCTTTAATAATAAGACTTTCTAGGAGAAGGTGGGATTCAGTATTACTTAATACACATGGGCATGCTGAATGCAACCGGTTTCTAATAGATATACTCAACACTTAAGTATGCTAATAACTACTGACCTCGTGGTTCTATTCTGAATTTTTATTACCTCCTATTTCACCGGAGTAATCTGCACTAATTGTACGAATTCATGGAAAAGCACAGCATTCTAGACAATATATCACTGTCCGTTCGTTTTGTACTATCTATCCATAAACTTCACTAATCACACATCCATTATCCTGGGGCTGTGGGTCTATGTGGTCATTGTAAGACAATGACACTGATCTCCAGTGTATTCAGTTGGCCTGGATTGTGGTGATAAACGCTTCACACTTCCAGTATCCAGTGATTTGACAATCATCTTTAGATTTTTCCTACTTACCTACTGTATTTTAGCCAAAGTTAAAGGTTGTCTACACTTTTTGTCTTCCTAAACGCCAAACAGTGAGATAAAAATTATCATCGTGGGTAAATTTTTAATGCACTACCTACAGTTTGTGAAAATAACACAATAAGGATTTACCTAAATTGTATGGGATATGATATATCATCGGAAAGACTTTTAGAAAATAGTGCTGATAAGTTATCCTAAAATAATTCACCAGTATCGGCATATCAGAGGAGTGATAATTAACGAAGAAAAATTTGGGCAAAAATTATTATCATCATATACTATATAGTAATTAGGCCAACAATTTAAAAATAGAAATAATTACACCGCAAATTCTTGCAATATAATACAGAGATTGTGTGGTAAAGAATTAGCGATTTAGTCAATTGAGCATACTAATTAAAAATGATGCTAAGTTAAAAGTACTAAAAAGCTGTATTTATCAAAGGAGGAATGGTTATTTTTATAGTGACGTATGCTAGTTTATGTGGTTGGCCAATTCAGAGGAAGTGTCTATAGGGATTTCTTTCGTAAACGCAGACTTGGCTTATTTAGTTAGCTCTCAATGGTTCCTGATACATATAAAAACTGCATTCATGAGGTGAAATTAAGGCTAACTGAAGTGCGACAAACAACCTTGAAAGCTTTGTTCATGTATCAGTTGTGTTGTAACTGGGTCTACAGTAATCGATAAACTAATAAATACACTAGATGGAAGCAAAATTGCATAGATTACATTTGTTATAAAACGACAGCATAATAATTCAGTAAATATTTCCTCTATATAAGTCTTTAAAAGTTTTGTTACAACCTCATCTGTAAAGTTTTCAAAAAATTGCAGTTCGAAGGAAACCGGTTGTTAACAGGCTTTCTTAAGTGACAACTTTTCATTTTCCCCAAGAAACATCTTTGGATATCCATTTTTCTGGATAGTTCGTCACCGAGGGGGCCATTTCACTCTAGGTGGGTGAATCGAATGCTATAGACAGCGTTTGTTTGCCGAAGGTAAAAAACACAAAAATGGATATGCCATAAAATTGCATGTAACCTTCCAACTATTCTTGTATCTCTCCATTCAAATTTAAGGCATAACCATGAAATACTGTCATTACAGTCTCCCTTGAAGTTAAAATTAGTTGCCGTTGTGTCATTCCCGTTTTCGAGTCAGAAATGTATAATCTACGTAAAGGTGGTAGACTTCAAATTTATTAATTACACATCCCGATAAACATTCCTTAACTTTGCTAGGGGAAAGAATTACTGATACTGATCAGAGTTGTGGCCCAACAGCAATTATGTAACAACTGTGATTATAAAGACAGTAGTATAACAGCAGAAGCCAAGGTATGTTTTCAAGTGATCAGACAGCTATTTATATCTATATACTTTATATTCTTTGCCCAATCACTGAGCGTATGATTTCGATTTAAATCAAGCAACATGAAATAGAATGTTCAAATACACATATTATTCTGTTGCTAATGCACTAGTGAATTGTGGGAACAGTATTCAGACGTTAACACCTACAGATACAGTGTTTCTTACTGTGAGAATAATATTCCGCTGGAACCCATTGTCTGTATCACACCACCACAGTAGTACACAGAAAGGCGACATCACTTTTAGAGATCCATTGGAAAACCTGGGAGTACTGGACAGTTGTTTCGTCCTAGTTTGGGACTCTTCAGCACCCACCGCCAGAGTTCAAACCCAAGACCTTCTGGTTGCAAGGCGAGCTTGTATGCCATTATGCCACTGGGACCTGATCCAATGGCCCATGAATTCTACCTTCTGCCAATTCACGACATAGCTCGACCCCAGCCAATGTCTTTGTTATGTATTAGTTTTCCCCGTCGCCAAATTCTTGTGTACTCGTCGCTAAATTGTTGTTGTGGTCTGGTCGAGAAACTAATAGTCCTGACGCAAGAAGGCGGAAATCAGAAGACCACTAGGTTTGCGATGATACTTCTATTGTCCAAACACAAGGAGACGAAAATAAATGGTCTCACACCAAAGTGATGAGTAAGTAAAGTCATTCACACAAATTGTGTGGGCGAAATATATATGACAAGGGTTGAACAATCATTAGACAGTTTTAACATGAATGGCTAATTATAATGAAGTATCGATCCACATATACGTAGCGAAATATAACAGACATGTCAACAATCACCATGTATGGATATATGTCACCAAGCAACGGACTGTCAACAAACACTCATATTATATATAATATAATATAAGGAGAATACACATTATTAAAGGAGACAAGTGAAATGGTCACAGACTAAGCGAGCAAACAGAAAGAGAGACCAACATACACACACACATAAATATATATATATATATATATATATTGGATACATATCACCTCCCCTTTTGAGAAGATGGTGATTAGTAGGATGTTTACCTGGGGGTTTATCTGGAACCTTTGGGCTTGTTGTTGACGTCTGTCGTTTCGTCTGTCTGTTGGGTTTGCGGCTTCGTCCGGAATTGTCTGACATTTTATGCTTCTTGACTGCATTGCGTAGAGAATTTAGTGGGACATCAGCCAGATGCAAACGATCGAACCAATCAAGTCCCAAAAGATTTAAATCACTCTTGGTGACGTAGCAAATTCCTGTGAATTTGGTATTGCGGAAGGAAACAGAACATTTGAGTTCACCAATTAGTTTGAGCCGCCCACCACAGGCGCTGAGAAGAGTCTGGAAAGTATTTGCGATTGGTGGTCTGCCAATATTATTCCAAAGTTTCTCTGATATAACAGTAATATCAGAGGCGGTATCTAGCTGCAGACGTGTATCATGACCATTCATCTGAAGGTCAATATATTTCCGCATAGCTGGTGTTGTGACTTGACAGGTTGCACGTAGACTCAATGATCTTTTTGGAGATTTAGGACCAACCGTTTGTCGAGCTTTTGCTGGATTTTGACATCTGGGTTTGCGTGGCTGACAAAAACCATTTTTATGACCGATGATTTGCACTTGCTGCAACGATGATTTTTGTACGGACAAGACTTTACAAAGTGCCACGCGCCACAATGCCAGCATGGTGATGGAGGGGTCTTCTTTGTAGTATTTTGTGAAGTTGGACGAGTATGTATAGATTTCCGCGGAACATTAGAAGAAGTAGGTGGGTCAGGAGTAGATGATGAGAGAGATTTTTGCTCTTTCGTAATGCACGAATATCAGAGCTTCTCGAAGGTGTTGATTCGACCAGGTGTGTGTCTTTCTGCAGATTAATCAGCCGTTGATATTCATCAGCTATGTCATGTAATGTTAACTTAGGATTTTGTTCTAGCTGATTGAGCAGTCGAGTTCGGATATCTGTGAAACGAGGAGATTGGAGACTGCATATGAGGATCAAGGCTTTGAATTGATCATCTGTTAAGGACCTGAGTCGAAATCTCTCACATTCTCGGTTGACTGTGCCAACGTGAGTAAGAAAATCATCATTTTCATTCATTGTCAGCTTGAGGCAACGATAACGTATGCTGAATAATGAGGAGTGGTCTCCAAAACTACTATTAACCACTCAGCAGCAGCAACATAACAATTTACTATGGATCCTTCTAAATTGGAATTATTGTTTGAACAACAATTGAAATTAATGGAAATGTTCGTCAACCAACAGACTGGTCCAGCTTCACCTTCAAGCAATCCCAATCATACCATGCTACCATCTGTCGACGGCATTGTGAACAGTATTTCACAGTTCAATTATGACCCAGAGGCTAATGTCACTTTTGACACATGGTATCAACGTTATGAGGATTTATTCACTGTTGATCTCGCCTCACAAGACGATGCCTGGAAGGTGCGAGTGCTGTTACGTAAATTGGGTCCGGCAGAATATGAACGGTACTGCAACCTAATTTTACCCCAGAAACCACGTGACAAGTGTTTCGATGATACAATAAAGCTGCTGCGTGAACATTTTGGAGACCACTCCTCATTATTCAGCATACGTTATCGCTGCCTCAAGCTGACAATGAATGAAAATGATGATTTTCTTACTCACGTTGGCACAGTCAACCGAGAATGTGAGAGATTTCGACTCAGGTCCTTAACAGATGATCAATTCAAAGCCTTGATCCTCATATGCAGTCTCCAATCTCCTCGTTTCACAGATATCCGAACTCGACTGCTCAATCAGCTAGAACAAAATCCTAAGTTAACTCTACATGACATAGCTGATGAATATCAACGGCTGATTAATCTGCAGAAAGACACACACCTGGTCGAATCAACACCTTCGAGAAGCTCTGATATTCATGCATTACGAAAGAGCAAAAATCTCTCTTCATCATCTACTCCTGACCCACCTACTTCTTCTAATGTTCCGCAGAAATCTATACATACTCGTCCAACTTCACAAAATACTACAAAGAAGACCCCTCCATCACCATGCTGGCATTGTGGCGCGTGGCACTTTGTAAAGTCTTGTCCGTACAAAAATCATCGTTGCAGCAAGTGCAAAGTCATCGGTCATAAAAATGGTTTTTGTCAGCCACGCAAACCCAGATGTCAAAATCCAGCTAAAGCTCGACAAACGGTAGGTCCTAAATCTCCAAAAAGATCATTGAGTCTACGTGCAACCTGTCAAGTCACAACACCAGCTATGCGGAAATATATTGACCTTCAGATGAATGGTCATGATACACGTCTGCAGCTAGATACCGCCTCTGATATTACTGTTATATCAGAGAAACTTTGGAATAATATTGGCAGACCACCAATCGCAAATACTTTCCAGACTCTTCTCAGCGCCTGTGGTGGGCGGCTCAAACTAATTGGTGAACTCAAATGTTCTGTTTCCTTCCGCAATACCAAATTCACAGGAATTTGCTGCGTCACCAAGAGTGATTTAAATCTTTTGGGACTTGATTGGTTCGATCGTTTGCATCTGGCTGATGTCCCACTAAATTCTCTACGCAATGCAGTCAAGAAGCATAAAATGTCAGACAATTCCGGACGAAGCCGCAAACCCAACAGACAGACGAAACGGCAGACGTCAACAACAAGCCCAAAGGTTCCAGATAAACCCCCAGGTAAACATCCTACTAATCACCAATCTTCTCAAAAGGGGAGGTGAAATGTATCCATATATATATATATATATATATATTTATGTGTGTGTGTATGTTGGTCTCTCTTTCTGTTTGCTCGCTTAGTCTGTGACCATTTCACTTGTCTCCTTTAATAATGTGTATTCTCCTTATATTATATTATATATAATATGAGTGTTTGTTGAGGGTCCGTTGCTTGGTGACATATATCCATACATGGTGATTGTTGACATGTCTGCTATATATATTTTGCTATGTATATATTTCGTTCACACATTCTGTGTGAACTACTTTACTTTACTTACTTACCACTTTGGTGTGAGACCATTTATTTTCGTCTCCTTGTGTTTGGACAATAGAAGTATCATCGCAAACCTAGTGATCTTCTGATTTCCGCCTTCTTACGTCAGGACTATTAGTTTCTCGACCAGTCCATAACAATAATTTAGCGACGAGTACATAACATATAGATAGATTATTGTGATATACATATAAACGGTTGAAGATGACATATTCTCCCATCTAAATGTGAGACTCTCTTATTATTATCTCTCAAACTGTAATTTTCTCCCTTTTGGTTTTCTGATTATTATCATTAGTTCATTCCTGGACTGAACAACTCTGTGTCAGCACTGATTACCGTTGTCCCAATTAACATAGTTGAATAACTATCCCGTGCATATTCCTTAATGAAATCAAATTGTCAGATTCCAACTAGAATTTATAACTGGTAGGATGAAGACACTTACTTGTCAAGCATTGAAGTAATCTGATAATTTACCTGAGTGATAGTATACAAATTGCTACACCTGAAAATGCTGGGCGAGTTCTCATTCATAGTCATGAGTGAGAAACCCAGTTGATGAATTCTGAGTTGAGATGGGGAGGGGCTGTCTACTGTTCTTCATGTTTAATACTGCTTCTCCATTTGACGTCAGTTATTGCTGAGCACTACCTTCGAACAGTCAGTTTCTTTAGAATTCTAGATAAAACCTTTACAATAAATCCTAATGCAAATTAACAACCAATAACCACGAAGGTTGCCAGGAGATTATTATTATTATATCCTTTAATTCCTAGAGGAACATAGGGCTTCAGCCGCGCGTCTCCATTGCCTTCTGTTTTCTGCCAACTTGTTCACCCCGCTCCAAGTCTGCCCACACGCTTTCATCTCCTCTTCAAATGACCTCCTCCAAGTCACCTATGTACTGACGACCAACTCGCCGTTTCCCTTTCGGATTCCACTCGAGCGATGGCTTGTCTAGTGATGTCACTTGATGGTTTGTTTCCTCAGAGTATGGCCAATCCACCTAGCTCCATTTCTTCCTGCCTATTTGTTTCACAATCGGTTCCTGCTGGGTTGGTTCGCTCATTGCCAGAGATCCCTGTTGCTGATCTTTTCTGGCAATTATACTATTCATGGAGAATTCAAAAAAGTTCACCTCATATTGATGTCTATGCTGAAGATGTTGTCTAGAAAGACAATGAAACAGGCACAATTAAACCACTTAGCTAAGAGAATGTAATCACTTTAAAAGTCTACACTTGTTTTCTTTAATAATTAAAATATTTTAACTTTAAGACTGATTCTTATTGGGCGACTTAGCATTATCAAATTCTTAAATTACACCATATAAAGTGTTGTATTTTACTGTAGATTCTTTGATTAATAATCAAATGGAAATAGATAACTTTTTCTCTTAATGATTTGGCCTTCCTTCATTTCCTGAAAGTATTTCTCGTTTACTAATATTCTCATTATCTATTTATTGTAGAACGCTTTATTTACACAGTAATGTGTTGTTTGTTGTGTGCAGATGTACCAATGTACTAAACATTTCTGACATTCATTCTAAGTGTAAGAACAATAGAATACCATTTGTCGATGTATTAGGTGTGTGTGATTTAAGCTAACACAGTGAAGTAACTTTAACATTTGAAATACAGCCTGTAATTTGTTAACTCATATGTCGATAATCAGTCAATAACAAAAATTTGTAACATGTTCAGAAATGAGTCAATAGCTTATTGAGAATAGGATGGTATTATTAATAACATAAAAGTTACAAAATGAATTATTGAAAATGAAACCTGTTTATTTATTTAAACTAAACTTTATGGGAACTGATGTTCAAAATTTCAGGAAGATACCGATCTTTAATGATACCATGGTACTTAAAAACATTATTGTTGTTAATAACAGTTATTTTCTAACTATTATAGATGTATAATTTTAGAACCCGGTGAAGGTGTTGAAAAAAAAATTCTTTGTTCACTTTTAAGTAAGTCCACAAACGTATTCTGGAACACTGCCCAGCTTGGTTAGCCAGAGGAGAAAAGAAGAATAGCAACAGCTCGATCCTCGAACACCTTGTCATCTCCGGACATCGAGCACCCCCACAAGAATGCTTCACAGTGTCACACAGAGTCCCCCAATATCGTACAAAGGGACTTCGGATTCGCCATCTGTACATAGCTGAAGCATTAGCTATTCGAGATCTGAAATCGGACCTGTGCATACAAAAGCGATACATACATTCTCTTGCCCTACCATGGTCACAGTAACGTTCTTACCACAATTTTGCTTCTTTCCTTTAATATTTAAGTTTACTATTATTATTATTATTCCCATCATCCACATTTTATTACCACTCTATTAAAAAAGATTAATGTAAAAAATAAAAAAAACTAAATTAATTTAAAACCCTCTTTTATTTTTTTTTTTCGTTTGTGCCCTAATTAGGGCACAATTTTTTTTAATATCCTTACTAAATACAATTATTATATTATTATTTTTTATATATATATTATTATTATTATGATTACTATTATTATTTGATCCACTAAATCACCGTCATTGGTTAAAATTTTATATATATAAGTCTATGTAAATTAGAGTAAAGCCTGAAGAAGATCTAATTGAAAACAATATTGTTCGCTTATATGTCTTGTTCTAACACTCTATTACTGTTTATTAATAACATTGCTTTTTCATACAGATTTTATACAAAAACACTTTATAGCCTTTCCAAAAGTTCCTATCCATTCTACACGAGCTTATTGATTAGTCATTATCTCACACTTGTTAAGACATGGCAACTTCTGTCTCCTTTCTAACTTACAATTAGTCATCCCTTCTTACACCTTAAATTATGTAATATATCGTTTCAAGGACAAAGTTTACCAGTATCTGATTGGTCTAAAGATTTCTTTGCTAAATATAATTACGATTGTACAGCTCATGAAAATGAATTGTCGAAAAGAAAATTTTCTCCGCTGTTTGTGCCTTTCACTTGTAAGTCTTTGGAAATTGATAACGTGTATCTTAAATCATTTGCTGTTCACAATTTGGATGAACCTATTGTTTGTGGACATAGAGATCATTGGGTTATACATTTGATGTTAAAATAATAAATATCGGGTTGAAAACCAACTCTGTTTATTCCGTGTTGCCTAAGGGAACAGTATCATGAACCTTAAATATTCTGTAGAAATTATATTTCTAAATTCTCAGAGAGATTGAAATGAGTAATTCCAACGTTTCGTTCGGCAATCTGGTCCGAACTTCTTCAGAGAAATTAGTCGAAATTAACATAACAGAGGTTTATATATAAAAGGGACATCCCTTGTTTTTATAGACTTTGTCCAATCATGAATCATAAAACAAGTATTAACAAGTATAGTAAACAAAATTGCATGAGTTGTGATCAAAATATGACCTTGGACTTACAAATATTGGTATACTTTCATTGAACACTTTAAACGGAGTGTACTTTTCATCAGAATTTTTGTGGTTGCGTTCGACTAAAAGACCATGGTCCTAGAAAACTGAATATGGAAATATATGTGTGTATGCAGTATACAGTGGTGTGTGTGTGGGGGGGGGTAAACAGTTGTAAAACATTTGTTAACGTCTCCATAAGAAGATATAGACAATCGGGAATTTTGGCCAAGTATCATTAATTAGTGATACATATCATCCACTTCTTTATTTATTAATCAGGATTTGCTATGCATCAACTAACATCACACCTTCATGCCTGTTCAAACTATTAGTATCTAGAATTTTATGATAAGATGTATTTTCAAAATTATGGTGTTTAGGATTAGAGTTTCTTTGAGGAACCCTGTCGAACTTATTGCTTTGTCTTCTTTTTGAAGATTGAGCTGCTTTATTCGACCTACTGGAGCTGTCAGGTGTGTGACTTATAGTCCACTACATAAATTTGTACTATGTCGCTCAGTTGTATTATTCATAACACATTACATTTCTATAGCATTTGAATACTTTTTTGTTTGATGTAATATCCTGGTATTTGATAATTTCAGTGGTATCTCTTATATCCTTTCATCTCTTATGGTGTCTGATCATTAAGATTTAATATATATATATATATATATATATATATATATATATATATTATTCCTCCTTTTGTCTACATCATCAAATGATTGCCCTCACCATAATATATCTAGATTAAATTACTAGTTTTCTGTAGATGGCCAACAAACAGTTTTTATGTAGAATAAATCATAATTTCTACTATTTTGATCGTCTGTGTGTCGATTCGTGTGTATATTCTTACACTTACATGTCTGATATCTTTGTCAAACGATTAGTCATCTAGACGTGTTTATTTGGTTTCTTCACTAGTATACAGGTGTGTACATCATTACCACCTTATACCTTATTCTCATTCTATTGGATGTTTCCATTCTGATGACATTGTCTAATTGTACTTTTGTTTATACTGTATTTCTGAATTTCCTAAATGAATATTTGTACTAAATAAATTATGGGTGTGTGCGTCTATTTGATGGCCTTTCTGAATTTTGATTATTGTTGTAATATACAATCTTTCTTACTCTTGTGTGATTCTGAGTAAGGACAGTAGTTAGTAGTCAGTGCGGAAATTACAAAAAAAGCAGAAGTTGTTTATAGACATCATTCATTTTCTCATATAAGTTACATTTGAACATTTTGCCGTCTTTTCCACTCCATTTTTCATTTTTTGTACATTCAGGCTGATTAGGTTGTTCTTTTTTAGTTAGATTACGTAGCATCAATTCCCGTTTCTTAACTCCTGATTGTCTATTCACTTCTAGATCATTACTCAAGTTAGGTGAAGCGTTTCTCCCAAAAATACTGACATTCCCTTGTTTCCATGATTTCTCTGTTGAATATAAATAAAACTGTAGAGCTTTAGGAAGTGATTTGCTGGAAAAAAATTCCCTCGCTGTTTCCTTTTCCTTTTAGACTCACGCCATTCATTTTCATTTATATTTTCACATTCACTTTGGGACTGATGATGATAGATACCATTAAACAACAAGAAACTAATGCGTTAAGCGTTCTTAAAATGCTAGGCATAGACGTGATTACAAAGAGGCTAGAATTCTTAATATATTATTCAAGTATGTTTCAATATCCTAGCAATATACCTGGTACCGCTTGTCCCAGGGAGTGAAACCGATAGAGAAAACTATCCTCTAAGTATAGGAAATTAAATTGGCGAAACTTTTGACTGCGAATATTTGAAAAAACACAGCGGACTACATTGTACTTAAAATTCTGTTCTTTCCCTTTATTATTCAGAACATAGAGTTGCACAATGGAACTGCGAAGTTTAAAATGAGGAAGGCATAATTCAGTGAATGACTTACTAATTTAAATTACATTATAGGAAAATCGTTGTGAGGCATGAACAGTATTTATAAACAGTATTATACAAAGAACTGCCTGTTTTAATTTTTGTATCACTGTTTGTATAAAAATTAACCTTTTATAGTAGCCACTGTAAGTGCCATATTTGCAATGCTAATAGAATCAGTCGGACGATACAATTTGCAGTAGGATAGCTAGACTTTTTTGATTTAGTTGTGTTCTCTACGCTGGACGGTTTACTTGCAAATCTTTCAAAATGAAGTATACGCTAAAGATGTTGTCTAGTAAGGCAATGAAAGATTCTCAAGTAAACCATCAAGCTCAGAGAACACAACTACATCAAAAGCTTCCACCTGGGCTACAAATCTTCTTCATTATATCTAAACTAAATAACATGAAACTGTGATTTAAAACATTTCGATTTTATTTCATTAGATGCTCTAGAGAAAAGGCTGATTGAGAGCTAGTTTTAGTAATTATTGTTATTATTGTATCGGATACACTAAGAAAACATTGTTACTAGGGTTTTATTAATATAGATGGAATCTTCGTGTGATGTTCAACTTGACTACTAAATTCCATAAAGTGGTATCTTTTTTGAAATATGAGCTTCATTAAGGATTCACACAAAAACAAGATGATCGATGACAAACACCTTGAAATCAATCTTTTGAATAAATATCTTGAGTAGCAAAGTTACTTTTAGAATATTGATGATAATTGAATTGACTGACAACTGTTGAAGTGATTAAAATCAAAAGATACTCGAGCACTGCAGACTAATAAGTCAATGATAATTTTAATCAGTTATGAATTAGTGGAAGCTTCAAGCTAGTAAACCGATAAAAGTTCATTTTACTAACTATTAGGTGACACAGGATTATTTTGTTCTTGATAATACAGTCTGACAATTTAACTTAAATCCCTTGAAATACAAACGCAATCTTATAAAGTGCTTGGTTCACAGAGCAAGAACGACTTGCTCGGACGAATGTTTTGAGGAGGAAGTTAATAATATAAAACGGTTGCTAAGTGAAAATGGTTATCCTGAAAACTTTATTGATAAGAATATGAATCTGAAACCAAAGCAGCCGAAGTTACCAGCAGTTCCAAAAAAGGCCTTATTCTTACAGATGCAGTTCCTTGGGACAACCTCAGCGAGATATTAACACAGCGCCTTAGAAATGCAGTGAAAAGAGCATTCCCTGCTGCTGAATTACGTTTTATCCTTAAAACTACTCCTCTTCTGCGTTCGAGAGTAAAAGACAAATCGCCTGATTTCTCCTCTTCCATGAGTATGTACGGCCTATGTAACTGGCTCCATAGGAGCAGTTACATAGGCCGTACAATTGGGCGTGTTTCTCGTCGAATTTTGGAACATCTCCCTGAGTGGTTAAGCAAAGGACAAACAAAATCAATTTGCAGCGCTATTCTGTCTCATCTTGTGGATACAGAACACAAGATTGACGTTAACCGTGCTTTCAAGACCATTTACCGCATACCTACGGATCTCAATTTTGCCTTAAGAGTTCGACTACTAAATATTGCTGAGGCTGTGGGATCCACATTAACAAGCCTAATTTATGCACCCAAAAGAAGTTAGTTCAGACATTATCATTACCTTGGCCATCTAGGTTTGAATGATCATGAATTTTTGTGGAATTTTCCTAATTTTAGTTGATATTCTATTCGGTATTATATCTTTATTATTATTATTTAAGCATCTTTAATGAACTGTAATTGCATTGATCATACTTTACAAATCGATATTATTTAAAAAAACACTAGTATTGTTAGTAACTACTAATCTAGAATATTCTGTGTATATAAACATACATATAATTGTAGAGCCGGAAGAGGAATTTATCGAAAAGAATATTCTTTGCTCGATTATTCTGTGTTTTATAGATGTCTGAATGAATATTTTTGCTATGATTCACAATTTGCAGATTATTTCGTGATTTTGCAAACTAATTCGCAAATTTTACAGTTCGAGGTGATTATTTCGGCATAGTTTATTTGGAAACCGATATTATTTAGATCACAATTCATGATCTGTTTGATACCATCGATGGTGATCAAGAAAGCAAGCATAAATGCATCACGTCGTATACTGCTAATTGACTGAGATGATTAGTTGGACATCACTCATATAAACCAGTAGTGTTTACTGGCCAGAAAGAAATGATCTAAACACCATACGGTGGTTTTGCTCGTTTGGAGCTTAGCTTATCAGCGTTGTAGCCATTTTATGGTGAGGTGCATTTAAAATCAATATTTCAATTAATATAACAACGAACTATGTCGAATGTATTTTCTAACCTAAACTTTCACGAAATAATGCACTTGTTATAAAACTAGCTTCTACTAAGATATCAGTGAGACCAAATGGTTGAAGAAATTGAAGTAAATGCCTCAATCAGTATTCTTCACATTCTTGTACTGATTCAGACACGATTGGGTTCAACTGGCTACCAAGACTTTTCGAGTGAATATTCATAAATGAAGTGTCTAAGCGCCTTAAGTGTCTTCCAGTCTAAAGCAAGTCCCTATAGATTTTGTTGTTAAACTGCGGGTGTATAAAAACAGATAAGTTCATTTTGACGTAAATTCTGGAAGTCAAACATTAATTTAGAAGAAGAAAACCATTTACAGTCTTGACACCGAGAAGACATCATTTTGAAAAGGACGATTACGAACAAACTAAAATAAGACAGTACACAAAATGACCACAACTTATCAATACTTAGGCAATTTAAAGCAACGTATATTGATGGATGGAGCTGTCTTGGGAACAATATATTATCTTATAGCTTATTAAAATATTTCTGTGGCTTTAATATTTTATTTCCTTGAAAAATTTAAATTTTTAAAATTATTCTGAGACTAAGAAAATGCTACTAGAGAGCATAAACGCATTCGAATAGGTTGGAATTATTGAGGTTGTGTGTCACTCTCCAGATACTTTGATGTGCTTGAATAACTAAACTAGGTATAACATCTAAATCAGTCATTTCGGATTGTACAACTATGATTATAGTGAATACATTTAATTAAGCTTCTACTGCAACCATGGTAACAGCTTAAACAAGATTCCACTAGTAATTCGAAATTTGTTGTGAGACATACAATTCTTTCAAGTACAGGTATGGTAAATCTGAATACAAACTTTGATGAAGTGATTGATAAATAATTTTATTCATTCATCAGTATGCATATATTATTAGATATCACATTATAGTTCAAGTGTGCTAACACTTTGACCATGATGGTGTAATATGATCAACAAATTTGATCACATCTTCAATTGTCAATTTGCAATTATTAAGTGAATTTTGAAAATAATTTAAATTTTCATCATTTATTGTTAAAATAAGCCTTGTTAATGTTTTCTCCGCTGGAGTTGGTGCTGGTCCTCCCGGCTGGACTGTAGTTTCTTCTGTTAAAAATGAAGTGCTAATTAAGAAACTTCCTGTTAATTCCATGTGTATATGTATCCAATATGTAATTAATGGGTCATTGTTAAATGAAACAGTAAAGATTTTGCTTAATGCGATATTAATTTGTTAGTGCTTTATAAACAAGTAGTGTATTTAAAGGTGTATTTTACACTATTCATTGATTGGTTGAAATATGTGCGAGTTCTGAACTATATTCAGTATCTGAAGTGTTTTGTTTTTTTCCAAAAGTACTTAGATTTACAAGTGCATCAATTTACCATATGATCAGTAATGCTAATTTGAGGTCAAATATACTGGCTGACTCTATGAATATTCAGAAAGCATAACGTTTTTTTTCTTTACTAAAAACGGACTTAATTATTTCACGCAAATTAACTGTAATCATTAATCCACATCAACACCAAACCTAAATTTATATTTGTTATGAATGAACTGAATTGAATAAATCCACTGCTACTTTGTTATATATGCGCCTGCTTATTACTATAACGGTAACGAACTCAACTGGTACGCTAATATGCCTATTTGTCCGTTGTACCTGCGACTCACTGAGCCGCGCAAATATCAAAAGAGAGAGGCTGGCCTGTGACTGTAAGATGTTGTATTGTACTACATTATATATTATAAGGAACGACACACGATATTTATACATATTCTTCACCATAATAAAGTCGCCTCACAACCATGAGAATAGACTGTTCTTAATGGCTGGAAATATCTATCCCGATTGGTTGACAATCTGACGAGGACCAAGATGAGACAAAAGACTATAATTTTCCAGATCGTAGATGTTACTAACTTCCTGGAATAATTGGAGCGCAGAGTCAGATTGATTCATTATAAATTATTCAAATTAATCGCAGCGTGTAAAAAATATTTGACCGTATATTTTGATGATTAATAAAATCCTAATAATTCTGCTGAAGAAGCAGTGGTTTACACAGAGAAACGTTCAGAAAATCTTGTTTTGATTTTTTTCCTAAACACGCTGGGGCTAATTTAAATTATATATAATGAGACAAAAGTCGATGAATTAATCACAATCTAAACCACACTATGCGTGAGAAATGATACATTCACACAGTGACTCCATCACATGATGAATCACACGATTCGTGAGAAAGGATGATATACTATTTTATGCAGGGTCCAATCAATATATATATATATATATATATATATATATATATATATTCGATCATTTAAGGCATGATGTCACCAGTGCTTTGTGTGCAAAACACGCAATTCCAGCCACTACTTCTGCCCTGGCCTTCAGTAGAATCTATAAATTCATGAATTTATATGAATATTTTTTCTAATTTTTTGACATTCAGTTTATTGTTGCGTCGATGCTATTGAACCGTAATTTATTGCTATTATTGATTCGATATTATTTAAACATTAATTTTGTTCATAACACTAATTCATTCACTATAATGTATATATAACTGCTGGATCTGATGATGAAGTCATCGAAAAGAGTATTCCTTGTTCAGTAAATATTCTTTTGAAAATTTTAATGGGCATTTTTAATCAGTTAAAAAACCATTTGTTTCAACAGAATAAGATTCTTTTTTAAAGTTGTCTGATAGCTTGCAATATCGAAGATCGCAAACTCCATTCTTTAAATAATACCACAGAGTGAAGTTTCCTACGCATAAAGTGCTACTAGAAACATTGTTTAGCCAAGGGGAGTCTTACATAGTGCGAATATGCAAAGACAGGTTAAGGATATAATGATTTATTTGGCAATTGTCTTGTAGACTTTACAGGCTGAAAGTGAATGGCATAGTTCTCCAGGCTTGTTGAAATCAGTTTGATGACTAAAATTTCCAGCGTGTTGTAAGTTTCAACTTGCTAATGAATTAATATCGGCCCTGAGGTTTTTATAAAGTGTTGACGTTCTGGTATGATTCCCCGAAATGTACCCTTAGGATTATTTATTTTATTTTTTTATTTTTGATAACAGCTTGTTTCCACACTGTATTTTTTTGGGCTCGAACCCCGGACCATGTGCATGGTCAGCGAGAGTCCTAACCACTGTGCCACCAATCAGAAGAATTAAGCTAGTACGGGCATCAGTTTCTGAAGGGATAATGAATCCATATAACCATTAGGAACTTGAAGTTATCACTGTCCAATAGTTTAAATGAAATTCTTCAAATTAGCCTTTAACTCATACAGAAAGTACAATACAGCTCTCGTTGATACTTTCAGTTGATTTATGGCTGCATCTTTTGTGAAATCATGTAGTCCGTTTGTCAGATATATCTCTGAGATTTATGTGTTCTTGGAGAGTGAAGTGAATACAAGAACCTCGTTCTCCTGTTATCGTGGTAGGAGATAGAAGTCTTGGTTAGAAAATGTTCTGGGATAGAAGAAACGACTTTTTAAATGCGTTTTTCTCTTTGTCGTGTTCAAATTCCATAACAGAATTTGAGATACTACTCAGATTATCTTTTGTTTTTTCTCAGTCACTTGGGGATACTAATAATTTGGGAGAATCAAAATTTATAAATTTCCCAGTAATCAGCAATCTTATCTTTATTGCTTATTTTAAATTTTTTCGAACTATCGCTGCTTCTGTGATGAAACTCATGTGGAACGAATAGATTGAGTTTGATAGATGTGACTCAAAATGAGTGTCTTAATGGTCTTCCCAAAGTACACAAACTGGGTCTTCCTCTTCGATCAGTTTATGTTTGATATGTATAACTTATTACTTTATGGAACAGCACAGTGGTTAGTAAGGATTCTGGAACTTGTGCGATAAAGAATTAATGATGTCTCACTTCATCTCTGAAATATCTGAGACTAATGTTAGTTAATTAATGTATATTATCCATGGATGCATTATCATTATTTACCAATGTGTTACGTGTCAAAACGGTAGACTACATATGCCAAGAAATCACCGAAAAGCACATGGGCTTGAGAATTTTCTTATCTACCCTCAAAGAACCACTGCTTAAATGCAAAATGAATGTACATTTTCTCTTCAGTAATTCACATTACCGACAAGTAGATAGAATCGCTATGAGTTCACCATTAGGTCTGATCTTAGCTGACTTCTTCTTTGCAAAACTTGAAGACAACAGACTGAGAGACGTTATCAATGAACTGAATATATATTAGTATTATATCGATGATACATTTATCTCAGTTAATGAGAATGTAAGCGTAGACGAACTACCGATGAAATTTAATAACAGCCACCCATAACTTACTTTCACTTGTGAAGACGAGCAGGATAATAAACTGCATTTTCTAGATGTCCTGCTAAGTAGGCGAGATGGGTCACTTGGCAGAAGCGTGTATAGTAAAAGCACATTTACAGGTCAATACATGCACCACCTTAGTTACGTGCCCGTCAAATATAAAAGAAATGCTGTTAAATGTCTTACAAACACAACAAGAATGATTTACACGGATCATCACTCACAAAACTAATTTGAATATATTCATGATTCCTTAAAGGAATGAATTATCCGACTAGTTTCATAAGGAAACATATGAAAATATTGGATAGAAAACCCAAGTCTATGATATCACCTAAAAGAAAACCTCTATTACAATTTAATGGTGACTTGTCAAGTGAGATTTTGTTCCAGAGACTTCCCAGAAGTATATGAATGTCTTGCTAAGCAAACATGTGTTTGTCATTCTCCAGTCAACAAATGATTGGGACTCAAACGAAGGATAAGGTAGGTAATTTTGCCACATCTATTTGTATTCATCAATTCAACTGCACCTGTAGTGACAGTTATGTTGGGCGTACTACTAGAAGGCTTAATCAACGTGTTAGTGAACATCTTGCATCGTGGCTTGGCAAAGAACAGATAAAAGCCACCCGTAGCTCCGTTTTGTCACATTTAGTGGAGAAAACGAAAGCACTCAAGGTAATTCATTGCATTCTACCGAATCTTTCCAGTGGACTTCATATTTATTTATTTTTGGTTACAGCTTGATTCCACACCGTATTTTTGGTACAGGTATGGAATTTTCAGCACGGATATCGGTAGCCCAAAATTCGCAGGCCGACCATAGATATCAGGTGTGCGTCGGCGTGGGCTCGAACCCCGGACCATGTGCATGGTCGGCGAGAGTCCTAACCACTGTGCCACAGACGCACGTAGCTGAGGCGGTAGTTATCCGAACTGTTAAGCCTAATCTACACATTCGAAAGAAATTCGTACAGTCGTTATCCCTCCCTTGGCCTGTTGAGACCCAGCCAGCCCCCCTTACTTATATTTTCATTCCCTGTCTTAACATCCCTTAATCTTATCACATCTTCATGTAAACATAGTTTATTTACTTTCCTTACAATCTAGCATTACTTCATCGGTTCATTTGTCTTTCTTAGTCTTTATCGACTAGTTCTGCTCGAATCATGTTTGTTTAATCATTCTGTTTTTCGTTATTCTTGTTTATCACAGATCGCCTCACTTGATCATCCTTGTTACTGATAGAACCATTACTATTATGACTAGTTGCACAATCTTATTACCCTATTGACAAAAAACCATGATCGGTTCATATTTTAATATTTATTTGTAAAGTTATGTACATTAGAGTTAAACCTGACGAGATCTAACTGAAAACAACATTGTTCTTTTAAATGTGTAGTTCTAAATTTTACTATGGGAATATTTAATTTTTTTAAAATAGATTACGGAACAATTTTATTCTGTGGAACACAAATGTAACACAAACATACAATCAATCTGTCATACAAAAAATGAGAGAAATGTATAAGGCCGGTGTACTTGTGGGCAGTTTGGTGAAGTCAGAAAAACAGCTGGTAAATTTGAGGTCATTTGAATTTAACTGAGTTAATGAGATAGTTGTACCACGATTTATCACATTAGTCTCATATTTATCAACCATCAATCTCATTAGTCTGTTAGTCAGATAAAAAAGCAAATTATATGTTGTGGAATGATGAGCGTCAACCAATCAGGATCCAGCATTCACTTAGTAGTGCCTCCTATTAGGGCTTTATGACTAGATCAGTATATGCCATATATTTTTGTACTCTAGGTCACTTTTTCTCTCACTTGTTTTGATAAAACACGTTCCAATCTTACTGGATTGTACTAGCTCGGTTCAAGGAATAATCGATCAGGAAATTATAAAGCATTCATATAGTAATTAGCATTCGTACTCACGTTCAACGACATCATATAAGTTAGTGCTCTCATTTAAATAGCACGGATGCAGGTACTACCACAAATGAATAAGTCAGAAAGCAATTTAAAATAACCTCTAGTAAAATTCTCACTGTTTTTAACATCATAAAAAACAAGCGATTTGAAGTATGACTACCATTTTCATCAAACGCGAAGGAATGCAAACTTTTGAACAGCCTACGGTTTTAAATGATATAAATTAAGGGACTAGTCATCACTTAAATATACAGTTAATAAATCAGAACAGTAATTCCAGGCAATTACGTTACAATTCTTCAGAGTTACAGTTGAAAATAGTAATCCAATGCAAGTAAGTGAGGTGTCTACTGATGAATTTCCAAAGGTTTGTTGGTAAGTGTTAGACGTAAGGGCCAACCAGGTCAGGAGTTATTCAAGGAAGCATTATATGATAGTAACGCTATATTACGTACCACTAAATCCCCAAACAATGGCCCATTAGATTCCGGCTCAGTAGTTAAAGGAGCAGTCTAGTTTGCATAAAGTCAGGCGTGGTCAAAAGACGACCCAGCACAGCAGAGGGTGCTTTCGTGTGACCTTGCGATCACAACCTCTGCCGGATAAGTCATATTCACTGGGTTGACGCGGCAAGGGTGCCCCTCACAAAAGCGAACATCTGGTGCTTACAAGCTGACTATTAGACATACTAGCCTAAAGGAGTTGGAAAACCTTGATTGCAAACCTATGGTGCACACTGTAATCTGAAAAGCTCGAAAGGCGTATAAACCTGACTTTGTCAAAGGAAACCCTGGGGAACGTAGCTCCTGGCGCTGCTCCACATCCTTGTAGATCAGAAATCAAGTTAAAGGTCCGGAATGTGAACCCTTGAGACAATTATCTGCTTCAGGCTGGACGTACATATGGGCAGTACTCTAGCCCTATGAGAAAATATGAGATTTTGTATGGCGACTCTCTTGGCGTCCATAATGTACCAAGTTTGTTTTTTAATAATAATAACACTGAAAATGAGCGATGTGAGACAAGACGATCTCTAGTTCTCAGTAAAATTTACTTCCACTCTAATGTCATATCTTAAAAGTCAGTATGTGTGTATTTCCAACATTAATCGTCAGTGTCTTTCTGGATTCAACGTAGAACTTGGCACCGAAATGCGGCAGTTCGAGTTGTCACGTTCCAAATAGCACTCAAAGGTAGACAAGAAGATGAGTGAAGAGAATCAATAGAGTTTGACAGGTATACGAGTGAAACACATTGGGTAATGGTAGAAAGGAATATGAAAGATTACAGAGACTGAATACATCTGCGCCATTGACAGCGATTTTGAGCCATGTCACCTATTGTCTCCAGCCATTGATTCCTAGAGTCCCGAGGGCCCCAACCCGGAAGTCTGCATCTCCCTACCTGACCGACTCAGTTTAACTGTCAAGGATTTCATGGATTGATGAGGCCATGTTTTTGTTTGGCCACCACTTACTCTTTTCCAACCTGCACTCTATATTAGCTAGTAATGCCCGTCGGGGGAGGCGATGGTCAGGCATGCGCAGCACGTGACCTAGCCATCTCAATCTATGTAACTCTATAGCCTTGTCGATTAATTTTCCCTGTTTGCCCAACACTCTATGCCTAACGTCAACATTACTTACCTTATTAAACCACCTGACGTGAGACAGAGATCGCAGACATCTATGATCGAAAGCAGTCAACCTTTTCATGTTTTCAACTCGTATTGGCCATGTTTCAGAGCCATAGAGAAGGACGGAGCGAACTGCTGAGCAGTACACACGTCCCTTGGTTGACAGCCGGATGTCACGCCTACGCCAGAGATGGTGTAAGTTGGCGAAAGCAGCTCGAGCTTTCTGGATGGGTGCTGAGATTTCGTCGCCAATCAGTCCGTTGGTGCTGATACAACTTCCCAAGTAGGTGGAGTGGTCAACATGTTCTATCACTTCACTCCGTATCACTAAGTTAGGAGTTGACGTGGTCCAGTCCTGTAGCAGTATCTTACATTTTGTAGGGGCGAATCGCATGCCCAACATACGAAGATTGCTGCTCAAGGTGTTCAGAAGACTCTGCATTTTGTCAGCATCCTCCCCTAACAGGACTATGTCATCTGCATATTCTAAGTCCATAAGACAATTCCCTGGTAACAAGTCGATTCCTAAGTCACTACGTTCAGTTAAGGATACTTCCATCAGCAAATCTATGATGAAGTTAAACAGAAATGGTGAAAGTGGACATCCCTGTCGGACACCACTGAATGTTACCAATTCAGATGACAATTCCCCATAAGCCCTTACACGACTACGTGAGTTTGAATAGAGTGCCTTGATTAGTGCAATGCACTTTCTTGGCACTTCCTTCACAGTCAAACATTGCCATAGTACCTTTCGATCCATGGAGTCAAAGGCCGCCTTCAAGTCAAGAAATATGGCAATTGTTGAACGCCGAAAAGTGTGTTCATGTTCTAGAATCACTTGTCAACACTCACAGCTAAAACGATCGTATGCTTCAAATATTATTGAGCAAAAGCAGTTAAAAGGGTATAAACAAAAAGAAATGCTACAAATCGAATCACTGATTTGCCAGTCATGAGCAAAAAAATTTTAGAAAAAAATTGGATAGGAAGATATATTTGCACCTAACATAGTGCGTGTTTACAAATCCGAAATAAAACGCGCCAACCTTGGGAGATGGATTGTGTATTCAGGTGACACAGAACCAGCCCCCCCCCCAAGTAAAAACATGAAAATAATAGGTAAGCGATGAATGGTTTATTTCCCGCTTCACTGAAATTTATGAAAATTACAAGTGATTATAATTAACTTTGTGGTTTTAGAAGAAGAAAAACAAGTTGCACCTATCATAGTCTCATTGAATTATTCGATACAAAAAACAATGAAAGTATTTTAAATTTAATTCGGAATTTTTAATACACGATCAAAGCAGCTTTAAAAAATTCTTTTTTTGCACAACTATGAACAAGATTATCAAAATGTGATAGAAAGTCAAAGATTAAACTTTTTAATAATAAATTTGCCTATTTTGTAAAAAAAAATGTAGAAATTACTTGTAGAAATGGGGAAAACCTGCAGCATGTGTTGATATATTTTGTTCTAAATGAACATAAAATACATTTTTGAAATGCTCAAGTTTCATTCATTTATTCATTTAGAAACATAGAAAACAAACGAACAAACAGTAGTATAAAAACAAAAGTTGATAATAAATTCAAATAAAAACTCTTCTTTTCTTTTTATACTATGAAAGCGTTACAAAATAGGAGAGAGGGAGAGAGACAGATACAGTGAGAAAACAAACAAACAAATTGATAGCACGCAAAGTGAAACAGACACTTTTTTACCCACAAAAATCAAAAATGATGACAAATAGGTTTTTTGGTGGAAACCATTCAATACTGTCCTTCTTTCTTTCTTTATTATAAAATAAAATAACTGGGAGCTCAACGACGATAAACAAACCCAGCAATAAAAAAAGATTGTGTAAATATCTCTTTGGGAAAAGTATATATATATATATATATATATATATATATATATATATATATATATATATATATATAACGTTGTAACAATAATTGACTTCAGCAAAAAAAGATAATTTACTAGTAAAATCGATGTAATCATTGGTAAAATTAATAATTTTGTTTTTCAAATCTCATCTATACAATATAAAGGTTTGGTTTCACCGGGTTCTCAGATGAGCTGTTTGAATTCAGCAGCTGCATATTACGTTTAGCTTGTTCAAGGCGCTGACGAGCTTGTTGCCTGGCAACAGTATCATTTTTCTTATTTACACTAGACTTGACTACTCTTCGATTTCCCTGAGAGAGAGAGAAGGAGAAGAAAAGCAAAAGACAGTTAAATGTGCGTTTGAAAAACCTGTAAGGAAGAAAATTTACCAAGTATAATGGAC
This sequence comes from Trichobilharzia regenti, assembly GCA_944472135.2. Classification (NCBI taxonomy): domain Eukaryota; kingdom Metazoa; phylum Platyhelminthes; class Trematoda; order Strigeidida; family Schistosomatidae; genus Trichobilharzia; species Trichobilharzia regenti. The sequence continues at coordinate 115,223,292 of OX235262.1, read as the reverse complement.
ATATCGCGAAAAATGAAAATGACAATTCTACTGAAAACAGACCAGAAACATTTAGCGATGTCATTATCAGGATATTCTGAGTTGATGATTTAGAAAAATAGAATGCTAATCAGTAAAACATACACAGTCCAGGTTTAATTCCCACCTTATGCACTTTTAGATCTCATCTAGTTAACCGAAAGAAACAGGGAATGTTGGGCCAGTGAGGTTAGCCAGGTTCTATGAATTAATAGATATATATTTCTACCAAACTGGAAAAGATGTCACACAAAATCGAAGACTTACAAGCGAAAACCGACAAACTGGTCGAAGAAGCAGGTAGTGAAGACAGGACTCCAGGTGAACATAGACAAGATGGAAGTTATGAAAATAACCAACCAACGACAGCAACATCCAGCGCCAATCACCATCAACGGGAGGGATTTGAAACAGGCTACTTCATTCACTTATCATCCAGGGAGCATTGTCTCAACTACAGGTAGTCGGAACGGACGAGGATGTCAGATCGAGCGAGAATCGGGAAGACGAACGAGAAACACATTCATCAACCTGAAACCAATCTGGAAATCATCGTCACTCAGCCACCATCAACAACGAAATTCCGTCGGATTTTCAATACAAACGTCAAGTCAGTCAGTTCTTCTATACGGAACGGATCAGAAACTTGGCGGGCGGGTCACAAAGAATATTTCCAACAGCCTGTCGCAGACCTTTATCAACCAACAACTGCCTTCGCTGGCTCTATACTGAAGATCAATCAGATGGCCGGGCCGGAAAGAATCACCAACACGAAACTCTGGCGATGAATAAACAAAACAAGAACCAATCGCTAACCAACAAATATGCAGGAGAAAGTGGAGATGGATTGGACACTCGCCGAGGAGGCCCGTGGGTGACATCGCTCGCGAGCCAGGCCATTCCTCGAGTGGAACCAGGCCGAAAGGGAAGCGGCGAGTGAGACGTCCATGGGTGACATGGAGAAGATCGTGTGAAGAGGAGTTGAAACAGTATGGACTAACATGGATGCAGGTGAAAAGTACAGCAGAAGACAGAAGCAAGTGGGGATGTGCAGTTGAAGCCCTATGTTGCACTAGGAACCCAAGGGAACAATAATAATAATAAACCGGAAAAGATAAAGTTTTGCTTAATTATGTTCTGCACAAATAATGTAATACAGGAATGAACGTCGATGCCAAAATGAACACCAGTGTTTATTTTACTGATAATGCAAATATGGCTAATCTTAACAAAATAAAATTTAGGATGAAGGCATTTCATTCAAACTAAATAACCTTTAGGAATAATGTAAAAAAACGTATTAATACAAAAAGAATCATTGTTTGAGTTTACAGAAATACATTACCAGTTAAAACATTTTCCTGATATCACAGAGTGGAATGATTTAAATAGTGAATGAAAACATAAACAGGTAGAAAAATATACCTTTTGATTTCCTGGGGAAATAGCGGAGTTCTCATTTGATAATGGAGTTTTCGTCATCTTCCATTGATTAGAACGCAAACAATCCACTTGCTTGAAGAGATTACGAACCTCATCCACTTGAAGAGAAACCATTGCCCAAAAACCGTCCAAATCACTTATTAAAGTGACTAAAGTATTAGAATCATTCACACAATCAGTAGTTCCATCAATTTTCGATTTTTCCCATGACAAATTCTGATGACACAAACCACGAAATTGGGCAAACTTTTCAGAAATGAGAAGTTTTGTTTGACCACAAGCAGTGCGCAGGAGGCCAGAAACTATAAAAGTAGTATTGTTGATAAAATTCAAGACAAATGTTAGTCATTTATATATAAAACTGAAATAAATTTTCAATATTGAACTTTGCACAAAAGTGCACCAATTAAAGTTGCTAAAATTCATTCATAAAATAACACAAAAATGGCGGAAGAAATGCAAAGAACCTATAAAAAATCATAGTTGTATGGGAGGAAAAAATTATTATATGGAGAATGATGGAAATTTAGTGGGTCTGTGGATTCATAAAGACCGAATAAATCTGCAGCGTTACAAACGATTTCGAGTCATTGATTTGCAGCGTTTTGAAGACATCATGCAAGTATCTATGTGGTGAGAGCTATCTTCTAGCCAAAATTAGTAGGCAGTAACTTACATCCCAAATCTTGGTCATGAGAAAAACAAGAACAAAGACTTTGCGTGGGCGGATACGATTGGCATATGTATGGTATGACCTTCAAAAAATGGCCACAAAGCGATGACAGACTAACTTCCAGCGAGAGAACAACCAATCAGAAGACGCTGTTTCCCTGTTAATAATTACGAATAATAATGCCCATAAAAATGTATAAATATATCTTGATTTCCTCAATAGACGGTCTGTTGCCTGTCTCTCACCTATATCTCTCCTTATATGACTCAAACCAATGGTCAAACACTACCTCATATACAAGTAACCTTCTGCGTTACTGAAACTTATGAGTCGAGATTTTCCTGTTTCACAAAATGACTAGTATGGTAAGCGCTCAAAAAGCAAAGAAATATCTTTAATTCTGTGTTTGAGATACTACAGAAGTTTGTTTCGCTTGTTGCATATCCCTGTAAAACAAGTTGCTTTATAATACTTTATTGAGTAACACTGAGTTATTATTGCAAAACGGTGCTATTCTAACACAAGTGATTTTTATACATCAGCGCATACTGCAGTTACTCGGCCTGTGAACAACTTCTGATAATTTATCCTGCAAGGAATAGGCAACAATAACTAATCACTGTGAGACTTTGTCAAAATTCATTTCATCCATAATAGTTCAACATTCTATTAATAACGGATGTGTCTCGTCCTTATCACAGACTTAGATAAAATATTAAACAACTATAAGTGACAGCAAAATATACCGAATCAAAAGATGACAACACTGTAACATACCTTCATCATCCATTTTATGGTCGGCATTAAGGTCCTTCTCTATTTCAAAAACTTTATGTAATAATTCCCTTTCCGTTTGATCTACTTGTTCGAGATAATAATTCCCATCTATTTTCACTTCGGGTTGATTGAAATTTTTCTCAGACAAGGACTACTACCACTTTGGGATAGATTATCTTTTGGATATTCAGTGGTTGAGGATGGACAGTCAGGGATATTTTTGGGAGACCGATCAGCTACAAAATAAGTTACAATACCAACTAGTAAGGTAATATAAGCATATCTCTATTGGAAGCAAATTGCAAACTGTGAACACTGTCAAAACAATTAAAGATAAATATTCAAGTTTGAGATATCTGAGCACAGCCTCTTCACAGTTACACTAACAAACTATGCTACTAGTGGTAAGATAACTGAATATTTAGGTAGGGACTATCTACCAGACACTCATTTTAACTACTGCCGACAGGAGTCTCATAAAAAACGAAGTTCTTTTCCCAACAATGAAACACACGTAATCTAAACAAAAACAAATAACGGGGTTTCAAAGCACAACATCATCATTAGCTACTACTACACACTTAACTTTAAATAATCGGGTTACGGATGGAAATCCTATCCTTATATATATAAATTAGTGGAGAAACAAAGACTTATATCTTATTCCTGGATAGAAATACAAGTGTCGATATAAAATGATTTATCGATTATAGTGCATTCAAGGATATCAAACCATTAATTCACCCATTAATTCTAAGGAATGTTTTGTTGATAACGTATCACGCTGAGCCACTCTCGTAAATCCGAGGTACACGTAAGAAATTAACTATGTGCTTTGTAGAAGTTTAAAACTCAATCTGATAAGACAGTTAAAATTGAAAAGTTATTAGGTATTGTGATGGTTAACAGTCGGATATTTTACAAAATGACACGAACAGGAAGCAGGTAATAAATAAAAGTTAATTTGTCGTGATTCATGAGGACAAATGGTTACATAGATGTTAATAGATGGAAACAGGTTTGAGATATGCGATTGACTAATTAAAAATCAATTCCTCAAATTTTAGTAATTAAACACAATCATTTATACACAAATTATATTTGTATAATTCTCGGCGAAACTAAAACAAACAATTTCAACGTTTCGTTAGGCTAACTAACTGCTCCGAACATTTTAAGGGAAACTATTCAAAACTGAAATATCAAGGGTACATTTACAAAGAGTACATCTTGTATTTAGAATCCTTGTGTTAATCGTGTCATGAAAAGTCATTAACATCAAGTAGAAGCAAAACAGAAATAAACATATATATATATATACGGACTTTAATTAAGATTCGATCGGATAATTCAATAAATAAATAACACCCTGTAAACAGGGTGTGAACTTTTTATATTGATCTTGAATGAAAATTTAATTGGTGAATGGTGACTAACAGTGGAATGCAGGATGCGCATTTCGTCCTATTTGGGACACGTCATCCGGATGCAACTGCACTCCCCAGTGGGTGATAATGTTCTCGCCGAGGCTCGAACCCAGTGCCCATAGTTTCAAACGCCAAAGCGTTACCCACTAGACCACTGGGGCCACGAGAGCCACCTCTTGTGCAACGGGTCATATTAATTATTTAATTCAATTTTAGATTCTGCCGTCGATTGATTGGACCAAAGTGCTCGGTTTCAAGTTGACATGTTAGCTTTTTGTGCAGATGCTTCGACGATGTCTGGGCATGTAATTAGAACTTAATTGGTGGATTGTGACTTGAATGAAAATGTTAGGATGAATGTCATGGTGACATGACATGTAGTAAAACGATTTGTATCTTTCAGAAAATGTGTACGTGATGCACATACAATAATAGGTGTGGATGAAGAATCTCATATCACAAATGATATGATAATAATGTTGGTTGAAATTCTAAGTCATTAGCGTAGCAATTAAAGTTGCGACTACAGACACTGATAGTGAGAAATATTGATCTAAATATAATACATTTAACTTATTAGATAAGTTTATTTTATGTAACACACAGTGACACAGGATTGATTGATAACTGGATTACGTTTCGAGCATAATTTATACCTCATAATCATATCAATGTACATTCACAATAAACTGTGCTCAAAACGTCATCCAGTCATCAATACTAATTGCATCCCTGTGTTATATAACATAAACTTATCTAGTATGGAATTACATTCTACCATAGTGCTGAAATTCTACACTTACCTTAGGAATATATGTTACTTTAAATGATACACAGGGTAAAAAATTAAGCATAAGAAAACAGGCAGCTAACACTATACCGCGACATCTGTTCACTCTTTTGGGATTCACTCATATAAATAAGACTTCTGATATCAGTCATTCTTTATATGGAGCAAAACCTTTCTTTGGAACTTTCTACCTATCAAAATCGATCTCGTGTCCTGTCTTTATCGATTGTAGTGTAATCGGCAATTAATTTTCTATTTTCGAATCTGTTTGGAACTAATTTAAGGCACCGTTCATGGCTCTTACTCCTAAATTAACCCTGTCTGAAAGTTTCTCTTACACATACAGCATCACAATCTTCACATTTAATTTAATTTATGCAACTTTGCTAGTTTTCTTCTATTATCCCATCCTTAATCTTTACCAGTAAGGAGCATAAAGTGTTCGTTGCACGAAAATACAGTCTTATGTCATGCATGAATGTTACGGATTCGCCTTTTTTAAGTCCGACGTCTTTTCTGCGATAAGGAACCAATATGGGACTTACCCAAATCTCAGCAGGATGCTTTGATTCACTCACAGCCTCACTTTTCGGATAACTATTTGATTCAAGGGTAGGCTAAAGCAATTTTAATTCTCTGTTTTTTTTATTCTTCTCAGTAAGTAGACGCTTAGATCTTGATCAGATTCGTAGCGACCGTTCCTTTGATGGTAAAGAGGTGTGCCGAGTTACAATCAGGTATCTGATACAATGTGTTAGCTTCCAGAAGACATTTATCTTTAATTCACCATCATTTAGTTATCTTTCAGTCAAACCATGTGAATCGCAGTCAAATTGACACTATTTGATACGTTGTTTATCAAATGAAAACGTTTATGCAAGGCATCGCGTTCAACAATGATAACAGTGTCATCTAAGAATCTTAGCCAGATTCTCAGGGGATTAGAGCATATCATATTTTCAATTATTTCTGATGAGTGGATGAATAGATTGACTGTTAACAGAGACACTGGTGAACCTATAGCAATGTCTGTTTGAAGAAAAAGATGCCCTCTGAATGTAAACAGCACTGAACAAAGACATAATTTTAATGATCTAATAGTTTCATTTGGGCTTAAAGGACAACGACCACTCGATGTGTTGTCGGAGTCATAAATCATAAATAATACTTAAAGAATCTTGAATAACTACTACTTATATTAAGAATGAAAAAAATAAGAAATTTCGATGTTTACTAATATTCCCAGTTTGCCAAACGAAACATTGGAATTACTTATTTCAATTTCACTGATAATATAATTATCGCATGTGTATACTTTCTACACGGTGCACAATGTTTGTGGAACCATTTGATCATATAAATCATTTAGACGATTATAAAACAAAAAGGGAAACGAAAAATGTCATTAAAAAGAAAGAATTAACTACCTGTTTCTGTTTGACACTGTGGTGGTGAGTCATTTTGATTGTCTACAATCTCTGCTTTTTCTTCGTCCATATGATTACCGTCTGAAAGACTTGAAAAAAATGGTTTGTTCGTAACTGTCGATGGTGTTACAACACGACTGCGAGGACTAGCATGAGCTACTGCTAACATGATGAGTGAAGAACGATTCCAATGCTGTTTATCATCACCACTGGCATTGCAGCTAGTTGTCTACAAATACACATTAAAAAATATGATGATGTTAAGTGGCATAAATATGGATGTATAGAAATGTAAAGAAAACAGGTTCAGCCACTTACATACTAGTAAGTAATTGGGTATTTTTTAACAACCATCAACATTCACTTTGACTGCCTTCACAACTCCTTATTTCTTTACTTTTCTGTTTTTTTGGTCTTCGAATGATGTCCAAGATTTTGTTAAACTGTATCACGCATATTTCTTGAAACCCCACTTCATAACCTATTCGTCGAAGCCTCCAACATTCCCATTCTATGTGAAACTGGCTTACATGACTTTCCGTGTCATGTACGAATTCTAGATTTGTGAGATATATTGGCCCCAACCGTAGTTACATGCTCAACTGTATTCGACAAGGATGATGAGATTACGCAATTGATACCTACTGTTTCTGAGACTAACAGCCAACTTCATGACCCCATACGCGAAAATGAATTATGAATCACTACGGCAGAAGGGATACTGCTTAACTGGATTCCAGTTGACAGTCATCTTTGAGCTATTTGTAGTAAGGAATGGTTGGTGGTGAATTTCAGGCTGACGTCATTTTGTAGTTACTGTCAAATATTATATATTATGCAAAAATGGTGTGTTATACAACTAATCGATAGATTTAGACAAAATCCCTATTAGACATGTCCACTGGATAAAGCACATACTAACTTAGGCTCGAGTTGGTGAAACACGAGACAAGCATCATCTACAGAATCCAGACCTCCTAGGATGTATTTGTCATTCCATCTTCTCGATCCCTACGGACTTTCACCTGATCCAATCCAACACAATTGTCAAAATAATCAGTTATAGCAGGCAACTACGTCTTACTCCTATCTTCACTTCAAAGGCCTCCGTGAGCAAAAATGTAACAGGCTTATCACATCACCAAGGTGTAACGAACCAAATAAGTGTGGTATGCAGTCTTAGGTCCTTGTTGGAAATCGGCCGCATAAGCAAAAGAGACACAGGATAAAAGCTTGAATTCATGAGAGTAAAAGCAACTAGAATTCACTCACAAAAACTTTAGAAAAGTTGTCACATACATACCCGCTTTCTTCTTAGTTTCACACCACCTTCCACACTATCAACCGGGGCATCATCGTAACCAGACTAAATGAAAAACAAGACCAAACAAACTTCTTGAGTATTATGAGCAGATGACATACTCAAAATGTAAATTATGTGTATTAATTTTTACTAATTATACTATGGTGAGAGTTGGCTGCTAGCAAAAATTGGTAGACATTAATTTACGTCAATGTTTACGTCGCCAATATTGGGTCATGAGAAAAATAAGAACAAAGACTGACACAACAGCCAATCACAGCAGATTTTGAGTAGGCGGATACAGTTTGTAGATAGATAATCTGAACTTCATTAAACGGCCACAAAGAGATGAAAGATTAACGTCCAGAGAGAAACCAGCAGTCAGGACTGTTTGTAGCCTCCACAGCCTCAGGATGATCGGGGTTGGGTGCCCTGCGCTGCGGGTTGGCCACCCCTCCGCACACCTCTTAAAATGCTCCCATATGACCGGGCGTGTTACATAGCCTCTCCTGAGAAAGTCCTACTCACTGCCTTTACGTGGAGATGTTTTTCTTCGAAGTGAGAGAGCAAAAGCGGTTGCCCGGCGCTCTTCACCGGGTTGACTGTCCATTGGATGACAGTCTAGGGGAGATGGCTAAACCCTGATTCCAAACCTCCAACGACTGGCGTATGAAGCTCACTGGAGCTGACCGGCAGACGTATGGACAAAGGGCTTATTGGATGCCCTGGATGTCTGGCCCCATTCAAAAAGGCGTATGAACCGGACTCTGGTCACCGGCTGCCAATGGATAGTGGACTCCCTACTCCACTCCTACTGCCTTGTAGGTCACACTTGGTTGTGTAAAGGCTAGAGCTGCACTCTCAAACAAAAGGCCGAGCGATGCTGGGGACATCACTCGTACCTAATTCCCATGAAACTTCATGAGTTCATGAAGCCGGCTCATCCTCCCGTAGGAGATAGCCGAAGTAAAGTTAAGTAAGTAAGTTTGTTTGCTTACAATAATATATAGTAATGTACAAGAAAATCTATAAATATGTGTTGATTTCTTAAATAAACGATCTGTTGCTTGCTCCCTGTCTTCTATTGTTACAATACAACTTATCATATCAACTTACCATATAACAGCCCAAAGCTGCATTGTTCTGATACGAGAAGTAACATGAGGTAACACTAAAATCTAACAATAACAACAAAAGTGATCATATTGTTACCCTGTCAGTTCAGCTCAAAGGTGAATTTGTTTCGGAAACAAATACGCAAATGAACAGTTTGACAGTCATAATTATGATAAACAAGTAAATTACTAGTATATTTCACTCGAAGGTAAACCCCTAAGTCTATGTAGAAAGATCCAGGATACTACGTGAAAGAAAAAAGTCGAACAAAAGGGGTTATCGGTTTCTGTTATAGCAGTACCATCTTGTGGAGCAATCACTCGACACCCGTCTCCCTTTGTGCATCAGTGGTTCAGGGGTAAAGTTGTCACCAACGAAAGGCACGTGTTCAGGGTTTCAAATCCCGGCCGGTACACACTTTTACCTCCCCTAGCCGGTCGCAAGCCCAACAAGGAGGGAAGGTTGGATGTAAGGCTAGCAACCTCACTCTGTATAAAGAAAAACCACTGCTATTGGAACTTGGAAGTGCACGCTTAGAGCCCTATTTTCTACTGGGAAAGCAAAGGAATAAAATTAAAATAAACGAATAATGAACTTCATCAAGCATTGATTGAAACAGATAACAATGAAACCATATTACGTATAGCAGGAATTAATAAACATACTTCAGTTTGACTGCACGATATTCTGGAATCATTCAGTTCTACTGGACTTTCATACTCCTTTTCTTCAGTATGCAACGAGCAGTCTAAATCATTCTCTTTAGACAATTTGAGATTCGAATTTGAAGTGATCGAATTAACACTTTCAAGTTTAATACCTATAAAGGAAATTTCACAACGATAAATAGTACAGGTAAATTATTGTTACCTCCTGAGTCATTTTTATCAGCTGCTTGACATTTTCCCGTGTGAATTAGATTATAAGCTGACTTTGATGTCGAACCATATCCAGTGTAACCAAATGCAGCTAAAGATACATTTAAATAACTTGGAGTGTCTAAAAGAGGGAAAATTCCAATAGAAATAAAAACAGAACAGTTAAATGCCATAGGCAAAATACAATCAATGTTTACAATATAAGGAAGAAATACAAATACCAATTACCACAGAGTATTTGTAAACAAGATAGGCCTATACAAAGGACTTACACGCTGTTAAAGGAGATACAGGATAGTTGGATGGTGTACACTGTGAGGTTTTTGCATATGACTGAGAGATTAATGTATCTGATTGATGTAGAGCATGTACTTCATTGTCCTTTTCACAACTGTGCATTTTACTGCCAGCAGAACGAATACTATTACAACGCAATATGTTGGTAGTTTGGGGTGAACTGCAAACTGCATTTAAGAAATTATCTGTGTCATTCTTTGATTCATACGAGCGGCAACATGTATTAAGTGATGGATTGCTGTTAGTTGATGCCTCGACCTTGGTATGGGTGTTACCATTATGAACTAACAAGACAATAAAAGAGGCAAAAGAATAAGTGAGAATTGAAAGTACAGGTGTTTTTTTTAAATAATAAAATATATGAAATAGTTGTTAGGTTAACTTTTCTAACCAATGATTCCTTTTCCACCTTGATTATTCAAGAAATGATTCAAATTAATATTCCCTTGAGTTTAAAAGGCCTCAGTATATTAATCTGATGACCTGATCAGTTTTATTACACTCATTTACGTGTTGAAATGTTAGTTTCACTTTTATTGTTAAGATTGTTTTTAGTTCTGAATAGTCAAAGATTTAAGTGGAAAGTGAAAGCAAAACTCTAAACGAATGTACTATTTCACATTGTAAATAAATAACTTCAGTATAACCTATAGGATACTGATCATAGCATAGTCAAATTTGCCACCTGAAATAAATGAACATTAGTTTAAATGTGTACTGACATATAAATCAAAGTAAAAGGTCTCACACAGAAGTGTATTCATTCAGCATGATACTTTTTAACACACCATACCAAAAAAACATATGAAGTGAAAAAAAAAGAATTAGTGTGAAATAGGGTGAATGTTCCGAAACTGGAAAACGACACCGGATGAATACAATTGTGTCACTAGAATTGATTTGAATTTATTTAGTAAACACTTCCCAACTATAATTTTTAAATCATATCACAATAGTAAGCGGAAATCCAATGCTGAGATTTTGTGATAAACCACTTTGTTAAGGTCTAAGCAATATCCAGATCACTGAAGTGTTCAATCTGTGTAACCACTTTCCCTCTTATGCACAAATCAGCCCATCTTACGTTTGACAGATGGCTGAACGCGTGTCAATTTTGTCTGAATCCTGCCCAAGATTTGTAGAAATCCCTGAATTTAGCCGGTATCGTCACCAAAACAACAAATTATGTAGTCTGTGTACTGCTGCCTTGGTAAAAAAAGAAACTTCAGTACTTATGTCAAACAAATCTGTCTTTATTACTAACACCTAATATGAATTCAAACAATAATGATGATATTGAACATTCCTGGAAAACATCAGTGGACGTCTTTACTCAAGACATGAATAGTTAACAATTTTTGACTGTTTGATGAAAATACCCAGAATTCTTATGCGCCAACCAGTAATTAGCTTAATCCACTTAATAGACCTTTACTAAACACCTCAAACACTTTTGGAATCAAATTACAAAACTTCTGCAACTTGAGCCTGAGTTGGGGGACCGACATTCACAACGCACTCAGAGTGAAACTGAATGGTGAGAGCAATATTGGTGTAGCTGTACACCAGACGAACTGCTGCTAAAAGTGTTTAGTATTAAAAATTTGCATGCTTCTAGGGAATAGATTCACTCAACATAATTTTTTTTCTTTCCTTCACGTTCCCACTGGAACATTGGGCTTCAGGATTCTTTAGCAGTGTTTGTTTTACAGGATGGGGTTGCTAGCCTCATGCCCAACCTTTCCTCTTTACCAGCATTATTTCTGATTTAGCGAGGTAAAGGGGTGCGTCGGTGGCCGGGAATCGAACCCCGGACCATGTGCATGGTCGGCGAGCGTCCTAACCGCTATGCCACCGACGCACACTCAACATAATTAACCTCCCTAATAAGCCTAAGTGGTTGATCGGTATTATTCAGTTCTCCTTTATTTCATCGCACTCGTCACAAACCACTTGTAGAGACTGCTATTAAGGTTTCCATTCAGTTCGAGTCTAACCAATTATAACTATATGTCATGTTCACGCCATGTCGGGACTAGATTTTCAGCACAGATGTGTTCGGATGGAACGGCAGATCCACTGGCTTCCACTTAACTTTGGATGTGCGTCACTGACTGTCTTTACTGCTTTCTCCATATAAGAATGGATATGATAACACACGTTTTCAGGATGAGTGTTGCTGTGATGTTCAGATAAATGCTGTGTCGACTCCTTACTAAATAGTATTAACATCATATCGAATTCACAGAGTACAGTTAGAAATTCATATTTATGTTCTTATTAAGAGTGAAAATATGTTATAAGTGAGATAATTAACTTACATTTAGATTGCACAGAAGCAAATACATTAGATTCAGCAGATGTGTCTTGAGTCTACAGGATTAAACAATAAAGAATAAATGTTTACAAAAGTAAAATAGGCGAATTTACTTTTCAAGACAATGAACATCTGCTCCTGTAAATGTGTCCCAAAAGTTACTAGTTTCCTTAATACATATCAAATTTATCAGATATGTTAATTGGATATTAAAACAACGGTTACCTAGAGAATCAAACTCGAATCTCAAATAAATGCAAGACGATGGATGTTGCATATATATATATATATATATATACAACGATTTTGATAACATATGAAAAGAACTGACTGGTTTCAACATAGAACTTTGCATAGACGTGCAGAAATTCAAGCTGCCACGCTCCATGTAGCACATCAAACAAGAGAATAGTAAAGGGAAGTCCAAAAGACAGATAATAAACCGAAGTGTTAGGCAAAAAGAATAGTATCAATAATGTAAATGTAGAACTTGGGAACTATGGTAAAATGTAATTTCATATTACATAAGTTTATTTTAATTATCACACAGTGATGCAGTATTGATAAGCTAGCGAGTAGAGTGCCTTGATCAGTGTGATTTATTTTCTCAGCGTTCACGTCACAGACAAACATCGCCGTAGTAACGCACGGTCAAACGGAATCGAATACCGCTTTAGATACCATATTAGCCAAGCTAATCCCCTGTGATTATCACAGGAAGACTCGTCTCCCTTCTTGTATATCGGAATAGTCAATGACTTACACCAACCCGACGGGACTTCCTATGATCCCCCGACGCTGCCTAACCCCTTAGTTAACGCAGACAGTAAACTGTCTCCACCAAACTACATTGAATTCATCTTAATCTCAAGGAAGTGGAGACGCAACTTACTGGACACAAAGGTAAGGAGAGGAACAGAAGTCGGCCTAGACTCCTATTAAAAGAAGAGAACACGAAGTTCAGCAAAGATATCTTTTCGGCGATTTCATTTTCAAAAGCTATACAATAGCATTTAAATACACAATTTTACATCGAGACAATTCTTGTTTGATTCCCCATAATAACGACGGCGAATAAAAGGTGATAATTATTTTTAACTAGATATGGTTTACGAGAGGCGTTAGAAACAAAATTACACGGGATTAGAACGGATAACAAGTGTTTAAAAATGAGCATGGAAACAAAATCGAAATAATAATTTTTCAACTTGAGATGGGAGTTAGGAGATGGGAATATAGATTAAAAGAACCTTAGAAACAAAAATTACACAGGGTTACGACGAATTACAGGTGTATAGAAAATGAGTATGGGAACAAAACTGAAATAATAATTTTCAACTTAAGATGCGATGTACGACTGTACAGCTTTCGAAAATGAAATCGCCGAAAAGATATCCTTGCTGAACTTCGTGTTCTCTTCTTTCTAATGTCAATATGGGTGTTTTCCACCACCAGACCACTATCTCGTACGAGGAACACTCCAAATCAAATTAAAGGCTTTCAAAGAAACAGGAGCTGCAGATAGACCACAAGCCAAGTTCAATACTCAAAAACTGAAGGATTAGGATACAAAGGACATCTTCACTGCAAACACAAGGAAAAAACGAGAAACAAATCACCACTAGCGAAGAGGTTGGCGTTGAAAAGCACTGGGACAACCTGAAAGCGGTGTGTAGTCAAACACGCATGAACGCTCTAGGTGAAAAAAAGGGATAGGACAAATATTGGCTCATGGAGACTAATAGAAGAGAGAAGGATGGTGAAACAAAAGATTATCCGGTGCATCGACGAGCAACAAAAACAGGAGTTGGATGCAAGCTAATACACACTGAACAAAAGAGTGAAGAAAAGTGCCAGGGAAGAAAAAAGACAATATTAGGAATCTATGGAAAGTGAAGCAGAACAAGCTGCAGGCGAAGGAGACCTCACAACACTCTAACAAACAACTAGGTTCCTATAGGGGCAAAGACCAACACAAATTAAGCCAGCGAAGGATGACAATGGAAAATCAGTCACCAAAGAGGTGGAGCAAAGGAAACACTGGGCTGAACACTTCAAAAGATTTCTAAATCGACCGCCACCTACACCGCGCCCAATAATACCAACAGCTGAAGCAGAACTACCAGTGGATACTGAACCTGTGACGAAAGCAGAAATCCTGAAGGTCATGAAGATTCCAAAAACTGGAAAAGCAGTAGGAGCAGACGGAATCCCCGCAGAGGCACTGAAAACGAACCCAGAGACATCAGCAGACTTGATGACACCACTACTGGAGGTGTGGAAAGAGGACAAGGTACCTGCTGATTGGAAGGTTACATAGTCAAACTGCCAAAGAGTTGGCAATAATTGGTGCGGTATTATGCTACTGTCTATCCCAAGCAAAATACTAAGCCGCACCATCCTCGAGAGAGAATCAAACACGCCCTGGATGAAAAACTTCGACCGAAACAGTCTGGATTTAGGATAAACAAATCATGCATCGATGAAATCGCAACACTACGGATCAACATTGAACAGAGCTTGGAATGACAGTCACTTCTCTCTGCCTCAACTTTATTGACTTTGAAAAGGCCCTCGACAGCGTCAATTGAGAGGTGATTTGGGAACTACTTTGTCACTACGGGGTGTCACCAACAATTATAGACCTCCTCCAGCAGTTGTCCGATGATGCTGCATGCCAAGTAATCCACAATAGGAAACTCACAGAATCCTTCTAAGTGAAGATGGCAGTAAGACAAGGCTGCCCACTACTATCTCCTATGATCTTCCTGATTGCAGTAGACTGGTTAGATAGCGGGCAGCGATGGGACAGGCATAAAGTGGACCCATACAAAAAACTTAGAGGATCTGGATTTCGCCGATGATATGTCTGATTTCCTACGAATTGGAAGATATGCAAGTGGAAAGCAACAAGTTGGCAGAAAAAGCATCCAGAGAAGATAGGGCTTCAGGTAAACATAGAGAAGACAGAGGTGATGAAGATTCCTGACCAACAGCAACAACAACAGACAATAATCAACATATATGGGAGAAATCTGAAAGAGATAACCTCCTTTACCTACCTACCTGGGAAGCATCACTTCGACTACAGGCAGAACTGACGAGGATATCAAAGTGAGGATCAGGAAAGGAAGGCAAGCTTACATTCTCCTCAAGTCTGTGTGGAAATCAACAGCACTCTCCTCAGCATAAAAAATAAGATACGGATTTTCAACTCCGATGTGAAGTCAGTGCTACTTACTATGCGGATCAGAGACTTTGCGCCACCTCACAAAGGGTACTTTGAACAAACCACAGACCTTCATCTGCAGCTGTCTTTCCTCAATACTACTCAAGATCAGGAGATGGCCGAAAAAGATCAACAACAGAGATCGATATCTGGCAATGAGCGAACGAAACTGGCAGGAAACAACTGTGCAACAAATATGCAGGAAGAAATGGAGGTAAATTGGCCATACTCTGAGAAAACAATCCATCAAGGGACATCACACACAAGGCCACCGCCCGAGTGGAACCCGAATGGGAAGCGGCGAGTTGGTCGTCAGTGTGAGGGTGATATGGAGGAGGTCATGTGTAGAGGAGATGAAAGCATGTGAGCAGACGTGGAGCTAGGTGAAAACGTTGGCAGAGAACCGAACGCAATGAAGATGTGCGCCTGGATCCTTATGTTCCTCTGGGAATTAAAGGAAATAATAATAACCGTCCTTAAACACCTCTGAAGTCATTCCAACAGGTCCCGCTACTTTGCCTTGTTTCAGACTAGTGATACCTTTTGTAACCTCAGTTAAGAACGGACGACCTGTTTTTATCCCATTTATGGTGATGTTGGGTAACTTGAGCGTGGCTGTAGTTCAATTACATTGCTCCTCAAAGTGTTCTTTCCAACTTTCCAGCCGTCTATCCTGAGAGCTAATTATGGTGCCGTTTTTCTCAGAGATTGTTTCACTTATCCTTTTCCTTTTCCCGCCTGTTTCCCTGATAAGCCTAAATAGTCGTCTGGTGTTACTAATCGCCGATGCCTTTTCCATCTCTTGCTTTTGTCGCCCACCACTATTCACGGCTGTTGCAAAGAATTCTTGTTAGTTTGCGCTTGAGCAGCTATTGCTCTTCATCATATTCGGAGGTCGCGGGAATCAGTCTTCTTGTATTAATCAGTTCGGATGAGGTAGTAGAAATCCACTGGTTTTTAATGACGTTTAGTTTTAGGCTATTAACAGCTTCTATACGAAAAGAAATGGAAAATCTAGTAGTAGTATGTTTTAAATTTATATAAGGATGACGACGAGCATGATACAAAGTAAGCGATGGACTGCTGGACAAGACTAAGCATAGTGTTCAACACCAGCAATAACACGAAATATTTATTTGATCCATATTCAGTAAGTAGACTAGAGCTTTTGTTCATCAACTTCCCATTATACAAAGATAAGATAGATAACCAGGGCTGTCAAAAACTCCATGCAGTCTTATTCGCTGTGTTGGACTACACAATGTAAGTCAATACTTTAAAATACACGAGTCCACTTCTTTGAAATCTCTCCCAATACACAAAACGATTACATTTCACGAATTTAAACTTTTAGGTACAGTTAAAAGCATATACAGTTATTAACTGATAGTTGTAAGCAAAAGCTACAGATAATAGGCTCTTTGAAAGTTTTAAATATTGTCCTCATTTTGTTTCAGTTATCACTACAGTATGAGATGTTAAAAATCCATTTATGTGACAATCCTTAACAGGAGAGATAAGAAGAGGGTAAAACACAGTGTTTCTCATGTTAACCACACGGGAAATCACTACAGTACTTTACGACTTCCCTATATGCATGGTGACTGTGAACGGCAGATTAAAATAGGCTGTTTTCAAACGTAACGTAGAAGCCGCGAAACCCACATTTATCATTTTTGTGAAACTTTCATGTCAAAAAATATATTGCCTGTTATGTTTTAAGATTTATCCTTGATGAAATGCACTGAAGAGTGATTAGATATTACTGATTACTGAATGATTCTAGGGGAAAATTATCAGTATATTTTTCCACTGTGAATAGAGAGCACTAGCCTTTTGATAGTGGATATATACAAATGTTTTGTGCTTAGAGAGACTGGATATTCAACGTATTTCACAAAAGACATGGAAATGTTTAAGGTCTATGAATACTTCAACGAATCAGAAGTGGTGGTGAAATTAAAGTTCTTCATTAGATGATTACTTTATGACGGCACAGACAAGATATAATTTTCTTTCAGGAAGGCTGTCATTCTGTTAGTTCCTTAAACATATTTACATGCGCTGTAATTCAACAGCTGGTATGAGGACTAATTTTCGGTAAGGAATATGTATCAGGACCAGTATGCCTCAAAAATTTACCAATTTGAAAGCCATATGACAACACTTTATTCAATTTGTGGTCATGCAATACAAAAAGACTTAAGATTCTAGTTAAATCAAGCTGAATGAACATAAACCTAATACAGTAATGTGATAGCTCAAAAACTACAATTTTTGTGAGACGTTACGACCAAAACCTATGAAGACTAATCATAATACACTGTTAAGCAGAACTTGACTAGTGTGTAGGCTATTCAAACTATTGAGACTGTCCTTCACAAGTTTATTATTCCAATGACGTTCACCACGTTTGGTTAAATATTCCGTACCAGGAATGTTTTGAAAATTTTCGTATAGGGTAGCTCAAAACCAAAACACGAAGTTTTCCTTTTAACACAGCTTACGCTAATAAAAGCTTTATTACTAATTCCACGAGCTGAAACTTACAACTTTTTTTATCTACCACCTATTCGTGTGAGACAACATTCAATCGGTATATGTATTTCTTAGAAATAGCATACTTGATATTGAATATTCTTAGCTTAGACAAAATATCGAGAGCGCAAATATTTGAAGTAACATCAATAAATAGAATCCTACTATGAAAAATCACGACCTGCATTTGAACCTAGCTAACAAGAATATGAAACCACAGGAAAACTTACCGAGACATTGTTAGAGGAATTTCGAGGTTTTTGTATTGCCGATTTCATTGAATTCGGTAGTATTATCCGCTTACGAGGGACTGGGACAGATCTGAAATCCTGGATGACTAGATCAAACCTTTGTGATAAGTTGTCCACTGCAGATGGCGAATCCTGGATTTGGAAATCGGGATTCACATTAACCAAGGAGCTTTGAGAATCTATACTACTTTCTGAAAACAGATAAAAAAGATTATAAAATTGGACAGCAGTATGAATCACAATTAATGATCGTAACAAAAAGCGTAGTAAGTAAATTTCATTTGTTGTATTGATATTAGTATGTGGACAAAGTTAGTGAAATTGCAGTCAGTTAGGAAAACGAAGTCAGACACAAGTTGTTGTTAAGATTAACAGACAATTTGGAATTGGCAAGTTTGGGGTTAATGTAATGGATAGTGAAGGTGAAATGAAAATCCACTAAAAAATTAAGGTTAAGTGGTATGCAGATGAAGATGTCCATGAGCGCGTTTAAACCAATGCACATACTTGAATGCATTGCTAATCTCAAACAGCTTGAGAGAAATCTCATGTGTGTAGTCGTGTGTATTTCAGGAAAACAACTCTGATTACATGGCGCGATCACTACCCACTACTTTGCGCGACACATTGTCAAGACTTTTAAATTGACAGCTACAAATATTGTCTTCATATCAAGAGATCCATAGTCATGGAATTAATTGTACCTGTGTTAATTTCTTCTCCTGCTTCGCGTGCTACACGGAATGTGGCGACTTGAACTTCCGCACATTTGTGCAAAGTTCTATGTCGAAAACAGACAGACAGTACCTGTGTTAAAGGTTAACACACTTTTGGTGCTAACAACGTTTGTCACATGAGGAAATGAACGCATAATGTGTTTGATCCATTGTTGTTAAAATACAGTTATCAAGCCGAAAGCATGAATTTCATAGTAAAACAATCACCACACTTGGACTATGTCACTACTAGAAAAATAGAAATGAAAAACTGAAGTAGCTAACTTCGGCAGGTAAGTGTTAAGGAAATAACTCGTACTTAATAGTTATCCTCCCTGAGAAGCATACTTGACTGGGAGCAGATGACTACGAGACTCGCAAATACACGAGACTAGTTATTACTTTCTTATTCGTTATTAAAAGCGATGTAGAGTTGAAACTTGAGTATGATGATAAAAAAGTTGTTTTAAATACTAGATTATCATATAATATGATAGGGTTGTTTCCCATTACAGTACATAAAAGGGCTTATATTCAGTTAATAAAATACGCTTAGAACTGATTAAAAAACTTGCAGTTGTTTGCAGCTTTGATGTAATTTAGATGTTTCACTACACTTCTGGAGCTCAGTTACACTTTATAGACTGTCCTAATTAATACCAGACAACCTAAATAATGATAAAATTTCCGAAAACGTCCCCCCGTAAGATGATGAAGCCAGTTAAGGTGAGAAGGATTGTAAAACTAACACACTAACTTACTAACGGTTGGTGTCAGAGACATTCTGATTACATAACTATTTTGGCAATGATCAAGCCTCCACTTTCCTATTTTTAACAAACTATTCGAGTCTTATTCACGGCTAAAATAAAATTCATCATCTTTATGGCTTTGAAAACCATAAAAACCCATAACTCTAGATCCTATATTAAATATACTTTTATTCAAGCCGACATTTTTCCAATTATTCTTTACAAACCCTTACATTATTGATGTGCCTGGTAGTATGATTAATCGCTATTCAAGTTTACTTCTTGTTTGTCTTTTATGACACAGCATGATAAGCAACCACTGGTATTCACATAGTACTGTGACTCATTGGGCTTGATAATCGATTACTACTCTGCAAGTTACGACGTCACACTCCAATCCTATCACCATGATTCTGGCCATTAAATAGTACCACTTGACCACACGGCAGGTAAGTTACTGTCAAAGGCGTCGATATTAAATCGGTTGTTTAGTAGTATTTCACCTGACTAGTATCCAAGCACTAATACTAAATTATACATTGTGAAGCCCATGATTCATTCGTTACTAGTCCACACTTGTTGCTGCGACTAACGACAATACCCGGCTAACCAAATTTCAACGTGACAAGAGTTAGGAATTAATTGGCTTTCAAGGTTGATTAACAAGTCAGACACAAATCTGTTGTATTAGGGCAACCTTCAGACAGATCCTCATTGGTTATCTAGTATACCTTCGACAGCAATTTTAAAAATACACCCCTCATTTATTCGCACAGCACAGTAAAGTGTACGTATGAAGGGGAACATTTAATTGACGATAACAAACTCACGCGATGCAGGATTTTTCGTTGACTTCCACATAGGCCTGGCAAACCATTTACGAGACTTCTGTGGACTGAGACCGTTTGAAGCAGAATCGCTTTGTGATTGTGATCCATCCGTTTTAACGGACACAAAAGAGCCTTTTCCTTTGGATGTTTTGATTCGTGGAGTGGACAACCTGCGGATCAATTTAGTGAACAGTGATTTCCGGTTCGGTGTTTTTGAGACACCACAGGGGATTGATTGTCGTTTAACATTCCATGACTCAAGACCGGCATCATTATCAAGTTTGGTATGAGGCATGGAACCGTTTGAACTGACTGGACTACAAGTAGATGAGCAGTTTTTTGTTCCATCCATGAGTGCAGAAGTGTCTGAAACACTTAAGCCATTTGCTAACTCACAGTGATTCGTAATCAGTTTATCAGTTGGGGTAACAGATGTATTCGTTCTTTCTAATCTAGCAGGAGAATTCATCCTCACAGTAATCGTTTTTGTTCGAAGTTTCGTTTCCTCCACTATATCACGGCGCGGTTTGGGAACAAATATACCGTCTTTCAACCTCAATTTATCTGCAACTGGGGCGAAAAAAGATATAACCTAGATGTTACTATCATATTTCACCCTATAAACATGCATACCTCTGACTGCAAAAGAGTACGTTTGCCGCAGGACATAGAATGGACATCTAGATATTACAAAATATCAGTATTGTCCCACCTACCATCAACGTCAACAGGATTCTCACCCTGCATAACATCAACACGCGTCAGAAAATCCGGAAGTAGCGCTGGTATTTCAATTTCCAACAACCTTGTTCATTAGTATATCCAGGACAGAGAAATTTCTAATTTTCTCCTAATAGTGTTTAACGTGTAGAATGTATGGAATTCAGTACATAAAGCAATAATGGAGCAAAAGGATGATCTACTGTTAAAATTCCCTGCAGAGTGAAAGGGAATAAAATTCCCTACATTCTTGAAACGATTCTCGTTCTGATGTGTTGATCAAGCCTGTAGAGTACGCAACAATATGACTGTATACTTTTATGTTATATGTTGAAATTAGAGATATCATACATGAATCTTATTTAAAATGATTCATTTTGGAACATAGATAACTTCCGAGGACTGTTGGTCGCTACGTCTTCTCACTTTTCTATACTGTCTACATGCTTCACTCATAACCATTTTGTATACTTCGGAATTTTGCAGGAACCTCTTATCCTCATCCGAAGACTATTATACAACCGTTAAACAGCTTCTACCAGTAGACATGACCCCAGCAGTGAACGCTTCTGTGGATTAAATTAATAGCTTGTAACCGTGGACTTTAACTGTATATCCAAGTAACCGTTTAATTAATATAACTCGTCCCTGTATTTTCTACAATATACGGTCTCACTATCTTCTCATTAATTTGGATTTTTATTCACATACTTGTGCTGTTATTTAGCTCGCCATAAAGTCCCCTACAGACTAATTGGAGGCGCCCGGCTAGCTAAGTCAGTAAAGCACGAGACTATATATCTCAGCGTTGTGGGTTCGAGTGCCACGTGTTGCAAAAATCCAAAGCATTCGACACGGTTATGAATGAGGCATTTAGACAGTATAGACAAGTGAGAAGACGAAACGGTCAGCAGTATACTGCATATTTTTGTACTAGGAAGTTATCTATTTTCCAACACGAATCGTTTTAAACAAGAGTCATGTATGATGTCTCTAATTTGAACATCTAACAAAAAGGTGCACAACCATATTGTTTCCCACTCCACACAATCAAATCTTGACTCGACATATGCTAGCTATATTACTACCGAAGTTTCACAATTTCCCTGGTATTTATACACGCGTATCATTCTCTCTGCACTGTAGTCACCATTCTTTGGGTGTGAAGGCTTGATTGTTTGTTTCCTGCGGGAGAAATTATGCAGTGCATTACATTCAGTACTTGACAATACGATGCGTGAACCAGATTGAATTCAAAGGAACGTACTTGGTGCAGCAAACTACCAATGCTTTGGGTGTTCAGCGAATGCTGCTTGCTGAAGCCCACTTTAGTCGCAAGGGGGGGGTAATGCATTTTAAGACATAGCTAATAAACACTCTGAGGACAGTTTGGTTCAAGGGTATTTCGGAATGTCGCCACAAGAGTCTACCTCTCTCCGTTTTCACCAACGCCGAATGCACTAAGTGTTCTGCGTTTACAGCTCCTGAGGAAAAGTAATTGAAGTCTCAGGAGCACCCCGCGCCCAGACAAGACTTAAGACACAGTAGGCGATCGCTCTCGATTTAATTGCGCAGACGATCTTAATTCCATAGCTATGAATAGTTGTTCCATGGAAAATTGATCACGAAACAATAGTGTCCGGTTAATTGCCAGAACCGTACCAAGTGGATTTCATAGAATGTGAGTTGAGACTAATGCCCGTATAGAAGAGGAAGGTTTGGACACAGTGTTTGATGATACTTCAAGGTTGATAAAAATTAGTGTTAGCCAAACAATAAGCAAGTCTGCCAGTTCATCGTGTTCGAATCCTGAAATTGAGGAGACAGTAGGAAAAAACCATTCATGATTTAGGGTTGTCAAGGCAGTGGGTGTTCAGTAAAGTGTGTTGTCTGTAGTAATTTGCGTCGACTTAATGAGTTTTTTCATTTCCTCGGAATGCCTCCATCGGAAATGACATTTTCTGCTGTTGGTGGGGGCACACAAAATCGATCTGAATCCTGTACGTGCGAAAATGGGCATTTCACACAGGTCTGACCTGAAGGTGTAAAATAGATAGCTACTTTGTAACAGAGAAGCTGCTGTTAGAAGACTTATGAGTTGCGAAAGAAGTTCGTGATACATTCGGATCTCTAGAATATGTATAAAGACGTTATTTACAAACATAAAAGAACAGGTTACGTTGAAAGAGTGACTGATAAAAATTGACTAGGAAATTGGTACCTTCCTCCTCACCCTGTCTTTAACCCAAGGAAGCCTGATAAACTTGTAGTGGTCGGTTGTTTTGCGCAACATGAAATTGTTTCCTTTAATTATATCTACGATATATATTGGCCCAGATGGTATGGGATCACTAGTTGGGTCATTGTTAAGATTCGAAAAGTTTTTAGTTGCTACTACTGTGGATACAGAAAAGGTACTTTTGCAGCTGAATGTGCCTGAGTGTGGTGTAGCTCACTTAAAGTTCTTCGAGTTTGATGGCTATCCACATGGTGGGGTCAGAACATGGGATGACAGGTCGTCCATTTGGTGCCATGTCCTCTTCAACCTGCTCTGTTTCTTTTACGTAAAACAGCATACACTTTCTGCACTGATGATTTTTTGGGTGTCATCCGCTTTCGATTCTATGTGAATGATTGCAAAGCATCTTCTGATGATTACGATTCTGTAATTAGCTTTGCATCAAGTATCAGCCACATCTTAGCTAAGGCTGGCTTTCATCGGACTAAATAGATATCAAATAGGTTAGATGCTTTGAATCATGTAATTCCAGAAGACAGAGCACCTCTATTCGATATGTATTTATTGGTAAGTTACTGACTGGGCGCTTGTTAGGCTTACAATGGGATGTCAGTTGTGTTACCTTTCATTTTAGTGAGGGGGATGTTAATAAAACAGTCACTACTATCATAATAAGACACCAATATCCCTAAAGGATCCGTTCCATGTTACTGTAACAACAGAAGACAAGAGCCAATCAACAGATCGTTTTATTACGGAAATCAGCACGTATTTATATATATTTCACATACATTATTATACCTTATTCAAGTAGACAAACTCAGTCTTCTGATTAGTTGTTTCTCAGAAGTTAACCAGACAAACGCAGGCTTCTGATTGGTTGTTCCGGGTAACCATCGAAAGTAGAGCCATCAATCTGCGAATCATATTTGCCCACGTTAAGTTTGCTGTGATTGGTTGTTGAATCAGCCTTGTTCATATTTTCCCACGGCCAATATTAGTGACCTAGACATTGACGTAGATTAATGTCTACCAATTCGCTAGCAGCCTGCTCTCACAGAAGTCATTCTATAGAAGTATTGGATAGGGAGTGTAAAAGAAAGAATGCCGGTCTAGCCCATCCCATCCAGTGTGACAATTATTTATAGGAAACTATCCATTCGAGTATGTTAGGGTGGATTTGTTCTGACCTTTTGTGGTAAAATGCATGGAAGTTTATGAGAGAGATATGGTCACCTATTTACTTGTTTGAAGATTAAGGTTATGTAAATTGAAATGTTTACACACAAAATGCCAGTTCGTTTATTCCACTGTTACCAGGGCTTATTAACCGCGGAGGTACACCGAATATAATGTTCAACCATACTGTGACCGGGGGATGTTTTCAACGTCCTCAGACAAAGGTTCATGAAAAATGCTGAAGAGGAACACTGAGTGGCATTTAAACCCACCACAAGCCAGCCACAGAGGTGGGCTAAGGGAGAGACTCAATCAAATGCAATAGTCTGACAGACAAATCCCTGGAGACATTTCTATGAGAAGCTGAAAGAATTATAAACCACCTGCTGTTATCTTTTGTAAAGGATCATATCAAGGACTTCGACGTGTTAACTTCCAATTAGCTGTTGTCACTGCAAGGTACTCCAGGCATAAAAGGCTTGAGTGTACTACAAAAACATTGGCTAGTTAGAGTGATACTGGTGTAATTTGTGTATGTCTTTTGCGTGTTGTCTCCTAGTTTTGCCTTCTATTTCAGCCATGACCTTGTTGTTTCAGGATTCCCTGTAAACAATCAAGCCAACATGCATTTACCGCACCAGGAAAAAATGTAGATGCCTTCTTTTTACTGGAGATTGTCAGTGTTAGTGAAAAATTTGATGAACAGCATATGGTTTGTTGATTCGAAAAGAACTCCAATTTGGCGGGATACAATAATGATGATGATGGTACGATTATATGCTGTTTCGAAAAAGTCTGAAGAAAAGAGATCATAAGTGATATGGTGATTTAGGCAGTTGTTTATTCAAAGACTGTGGTTAGTAACCCTGGAGAACAGCTTCATAGTCGGCGAAGAAATAAACAATCCAATAATCAAAAAGTGGCGTTCAGCAACCGTGTCTCTTTTCTTTGATATCATTCTCAAGCTGTACAATTGCATAGATATACAGTAAAGTTCACTAGCAACAAAAGGAATATATCCAAGGATGTGCCATTACAGCTTCAAATTTTAGATAACATATTTCGTTAATTGGTTGGAAGCTAAAATGAGATTAAATAAGCAAATTGGGTGACGCAATTTTATTGACGTGGCCAACTACAAACAGTCATGCTATGGTCACGTTGCATTCTGCAAGAGTCATTCTAGTAAGTGGCGATTGTGTTGCAAGATGTCAAGAGGAGGTCTCTGTCTGGACGCGCAGGTCGTCATTGATGTGTGAGATTGTGCTGCGGGTATGCTTGTGGTGTGTTGGCTTTTCTGTTTGTTTTCCATTTCAGCTCTGTCCGTGTGACCCAGGATCTCGCAATGGCATCCAAGTCGACGTGTATTGGTCGTGAAGGATAAAAGGGTTGGATCCCTTTTTTGCCGGGGAGTGTCAATGTAGTTGAAGATTGAACGATCAATTCATGGTTGTTTGCTTAAAATCAACTTCCCCAATTTTCGCGGAGGCATCAATACGGCAGTCATCGTCTCATCGGTCGCTGTTCTGAAAGAAGTCTGCAATAAACCGTCAGAAGTAATATTGTGATTTATTATTGTAATATTTGTTCACAGACCTTAGTAGAAATATTTTCTATATGTTGGTGTTACAATAAAGAATTCCAAAGCGGCCAATCGGTGTTTTGGTTTTTTCGTCCGTTATTACTAAGCGTTTCTGAGAAACGTCAAGCGACAGCGTGGGCCCGAGCGTAGCAAGAGCTGGGCATTAACGGTTTACGAGACGAGGCTGACAACTGGTATGTATCGCAACTCTCTAAACGGTTGTCTTCGAATCTTTTAGGGCCAGCCTTAAACCACGCAACAATAAGCGCCTGAATTAAATTCACAACCTGTAAATGAGTCATAGTTAAGCAAATAAACGCACTGAATCAGGTTAGTTACTTATACTGCTCGAATGACCTTATGTTTGTGTACTTTTCGGTCTCAGTTTTTAACTTTATAAACGTAATGCAGTCACCTATCTTGTAAAACATACGTTTTCGCTACGTCACTGTTCAACTTGTGCGTCGGTGGCAAAGCGGTTAGGACGCTGGCCGACCATTCATTTGGTCCGGGGTTCGATCTCCGGCCGACGCACTCCTTCACCTCTCTAAGCCAGAAATAATTCTGGTAAAGAGAAAAGGTTGGGCATGAGACAGGCTAGCAACCCCATCCTGTAAAATAAACACTTCTAGAGAAACTTCAAGGAACTAACTTGAAGCCCTATATTCCACTGAGGAACGTGAAGGAAAGAAAAAAGCTGTTCAACTACCTAAACTGATCATCGGAAGCCAGACAACCTGCCTGCTATTATCACTACGCAATTAACGAATAGAGAACCTGCCACTTAGGACAGTTCCAAGATGCATTTAATGAACGCTAACATTGCAGTCAATACTGAGATAACTTGCAATGAAGATACAGACTTGCAGACTTCGGAGTAACAGCCAAAAAAGAGACTAAATTAATTCGAACATAATGACTAAAACCAAAATGTGGAAGAAACTCCAAAAATGTTCCTTTAAATACATGTAGTGATTATACTACAAGCCATACATCTTGCGATCACCAGGCTTCCCAAGATAAAATATTTAGTGACTGAAGAGAATGCTCAGCGGTTTACAAACGACTGAGTACAAACAATTGAACAACGAAACTGTGTAATTTGGATAAAGTGAGGTATAGCGTGCCAACTATATTACGGTTATTCGAGAGTGGATTTTAAGATGGGACAGATAAAATTAGTAGATCACGAAAAGACGCCATCCTAAGATAACCTCGCTACTGTTCCCTAAAAATTTTTCTACAATATTCTTCTAGAGTAGTAGAGACAGAGAAATAAGCTATTAAAAGTGACAGGACTGAAGCTAAAATGAATTCACGATTTTTTCGATATTCTGCATCATCACCTCATCAGAGTTAATAAGGCTCTATTTAATTCGGTGAAGGAATAAGATGTGCTTGGGAAGATCTTCAGTAACCCAAAAACTTCCTTGCATGTTAAGAATCCGAGGAAACAAAGCAGGCTGCAGGAATGCATGCTGTCAACGTAGTTGAAGACTGAACGATCAACTCGTGGTTGTTTGCTCAAACAAAACTCCCCCATATTTTTCGTGGGAGTCATCAATCCAGCAGTCATCGTCTCATCGTTCGCTGTTCAGTGGAAGAGAGAAAACTATCAGAAGTATTGTTGTGATTTATTGTTAAAACATTTATTCTTAGACTATTTGTACAATAACCTAATGGTTGGCTCTCTATTGGTGCGAGAACAAACGGTTCTTGAGTCACCAATTTGCGTTCTGGTTTTTCGTGTTAGTTATTACGCATAGTTTCTGAAAGTCTTCGAGGGACAGCGTGAGGTCCAGTGTAGTAAGACCTGGACATTGACAAAGATCATGACTGTAGTCAATACCTTGTCATACACATTACTGGCTGAGTGCCTAACTTATAATAATAATAATAATAATATATTCTCATTTTTTACATGAGGGACGCCAGTTTACAGGCATCATCAATTCGATAAGTTACACATAATATTAATAAGCATATATAGTAAAGATAATATAAGAAGGTACATTTTTTCCCTGGCAATTTAGGGTACACCAATTGTATACGCTTGCATAAATATTGTTTTAATAATAATAATATATTCCTTCCTGTTTATGCAGGAACATACCTATTGTACAGACATGGATAAGTTGTTATATAAATTGCACATGATTTGATGTATAATGGACTTACAGTTTGGTTGTTCTTTCTGTCATTAGAGTCTGTCGGAAAAGTCTGCTATAAAGTCTGTTTGTGTAGCACATAAAGAGATATAGAAAAATTGTCTTCGCATTGACAAAAAACCCAGACATCACATGAATGTAATACAGATATCTGGGAAAAATAAAGCTTGAAGTCAATTCTCTTATATAACTTTGTTGTGAACAACACCCTTGACTTAAAGATTATTGAGATCAGTGGTATATTTATTCCATTTTTCAGCAGTCTTATCGTAGTTTTAAAACAGGAAAGAAATTTGATCGTGGAGGCGAAAACTAGATAAGGTCATGTTGGGTTGTTTTACTGCATCAAATGGTGCCGAGGTCGATTCCAAAATTCTCCGTTTGCGCCATTAGTGTCTGCATGGCGGACTGGACTCGTAAGTCGAGTAAGATGTTGAAAAACTATTTGAGAACCAGTTGCTTCTTCATTTCAGATCATGAATACTCATTTACGGCATGTTCGCCAGCGTCTTCAAATGGTAGAATTGGATCGTTCCTGGAATTTGATTGATTATGAGATAAAAGGTTTGGAATTAATCATAGCAGTTAGAATACAGTTAAACATGCAGAGAAGTACTTTTGATTCAGCAACCGGTGAATTTTATATTCTTTTCGATCTGGTATCGGAATAACTGCGGACCATTCCATTAAATATGTCGAATAAGGCATGCAGGAGCAGATCATCACCATCGAATGAATCAACTTGATCTGAGATGCAGCTTTCAGCATGTTTTCGTTATATCATAAATATCCAGGTTTATTGGCGCTGTATAGGCAGTGATTTGGATTATGACGTATTTTACAGAGTCTCTGTGCCCATTTGAAGTATACATATGCTTTGAAAGGATTACTTTATTGGCTCCTACCCCCACTGAGTGTTAACAACAGCCGCTGTGGGTTTATGTATTTCCTCGCCATTTTGGATAAAACATCGCCGCATTCTTTTCGGGTAGGAGACCAGTTGGTGGATTATAAATGATGTTCAAGTGACTTTTATCTTTTCATGTGGTGTTGCGGTAAGTTTCTAACTTGTTTTCTCATATTTCATTCGTATGTTGGTTATGGTTCGCCCTTTGTATCAGGTAGACATAGTTTGATCGACTCTTGGTTGAATGGGTGTAATTGTCATGTCTGCTGCTTTTTTGTCTGGAATTATAAATAGAGGCAAAACAAACAACAGGTGTAGTCTCTGAATTCATACATTAAATGGGCCTATGATTTCTGAAACTCTTACATGGGAATTACCACTGGTATCAATTACAAACTCACTTAGTGTGTCATTAAGTGCCTTTTCAAGGGAGGCCAATGTGCTTGCTAGTCGCGTTTTCTCAGGTAGTTTGTTCCATATTTGGGCATACCTAACCAAGAAAAACTTTTGCCTGGTGGCTGTTTTACACGGTTCTATAGCCACTGTACCTTTGGTGTGTCTAAGGTTGTATCCTGTGTTACCTGAGAACCGAGTATAGTTGGCAGGGGTATACACTATTTGGTTAAGAAGCTTATAGAAGAGTATCAGATTTAGTCGCAGTCGCCTTAACCATAATGTTTCTAGTCCCAGGATTTCACATCTGGTAGAGTAGTTTGTGCCGTTATCGGTTCCGAGTATTTTTCGCGTGAAGTACCTTTGTACTCCTTCTACTTTCAGTTTGTCTTCTATGCGTGTACTACTAAATATGAATGAGCAGTAATCTAGGAGTGGGCGCACACAAACCTTGTACAGTAGTATTCTGGATTCGTTTATAGATCAATTACCCATGCCCACAGGGTTGTAATGTGCACCTGACTAAATGCTGAGTTTTTGTTCCACTTAGAAGTTTGTAAGTCACGTCAAAGTTATATATTATAAGTTCAAGTGACTCAATGAACCTAGAAATTTTCTGGGATCTGTTAGAAAAGCCGGTCCACCCAAACTTCACAAAAGCATCTGAATCGTACCTGATTTAATGCCCCTCCAAATACGATGCCGCACAAAATACCTAGTGGTTATATGTTTGAACCATCTCACCCCATGTGTTCCATTTCTGTGGGAATCATCTCTCTGGATTATTTTGGAAACTAATCTTGTTTCTCACAATATACGTGTCTATATTTAGAAGGGATTGTATTATGTCATCTAGAACGAAATATAGTCTTCGCTTGTGGAATCTATATACTTGAATCTTCTGATACCCTATCTAATCAACTGGAACTAGGGATTTCATCCTCAAGAAATACTGTCAGAGGAAAGCTTGGCCTTGCGTTTTCCAACTCACGGCTGTTTACCGTTTATTTTTTTACCTCGATGATGCAACAATCCCTTTTTCTTTCTCAAAAATTTTCGAAAATTGTGATAATTCTTGTTTCTGTAATGGCTGTGTCTGTCAAACGTGTAAGTAGTGTTAAGAAACTGGCATCTAATACCCGCCAATCATCTAAAGGCCTCAGTTCCTCATATAGTTTTACGCTTTTGACACCAAACACACCAAAAGTTATGGTATCTGATACCTTGGTGATAGATAGTGCGGCTCGTAGCGAAAATGATTTACTAACGCTTCAGAAATAAACAGTAGACCTACTGAGCAAATATGACAGCAATACGCCCTTCATGCATATACGTATCCGTCACAAAACGCCTGCCTTAAATCACTAATCACACCCAAGTGCACTATTTGCTATTTGGCTGCAGAAGCTGTTAAGAAGATTATGCCCCCACATAATGCATTGGCTTACAACATTCCAGGCAAAGAGCCTATTGTCGTTGGCAGAATGTCAGGTTTTGCGTCTTCGTAAGAAATCTGCAAACCACTCATATCCGCTGCTGTTCAAGTTCAGGTATATTGAAGAATCTTGGAATTTTCTGAAATCTGGTGAGATAATAGCCACTTTAACACCCTAAACTAATATTGAGGTTGCACCCGATTTAAAACCATGATAAAGAAGATGCTGTTTAGGAACGTAGAATGCCGATAACCGCAATAGGACCACTGTAGATGATGTTCCATGCACTAAACTTCTTAGTGATAAACCGGATCATCGCGTGCATCAGAGATTTTTGCAGACGCAGGAAAATATTAGCCAAGTATTATATAAAGATACTGATGCTAGTACTGAAATGATGGACAGATGGTCGAGGGAACATAATGTTGAAATGGTTCGTTTGTACACCGACAGAAACATCAAGAGCCAGGAAACATTAAAACCCATCCCACTAATGTTCCACCCATCTCATCATGTGTCAGCCGCTTCTCAGTCTCACCGTGGGCTACTCGAGTTTTTTTTATTTACGGCTTGATTCCACACTGTATTGTTGGTACAAGTATGGAATTTTCAGCATAAATATCGGTAGCCAAAATTTTGCGGGCCGACCATAGATATCAGGTGTGCGTCGGCAGGGGATTGAACTTCGGACCATGTGCATGGTCAGCGAGAGTCCTAACCACTGTGCCACCGGCAAACACAAAATACTCCGTCCGAAGGCAGAGCTGAAAAAAATGAGGCAAGACTCATTGTATAATGCCTACCACGAAAATCTTTAGTAAAAGGCGAGAGATTTATCCGCAAATGAGGAGACACCAGAGTTATCAAGTTCCTTTAGACTTCATGGCAAACGTTTCATTTTCATTTAGCCACGCAAGAGACTCTTAAACATCTTCCCTATAAAAAGTCATTTAAAATGGAGTAAGTTCCTGGATGTAGGCATAATGGGTCTCAAGTGAAAGGCTAAATAAATCCAACCACCACTTCTGGACAAACAACACAACGAGGTTATCAGTATTTTTCTGCCCACGCACTAAGTAAATTCACCGTTAACCGGGTCCCTATGAGTGTTTTCATAAATAAACATTATGAAAAATCCCTTAAACATAGGCCATAGACCAAATTCAGCGAACCAAATAAACCCATGGAACCTATTAATACGTCATATATATTGCATGAAGGATTTCATCATGGGCTGACATCAGTTGGAGAACCACTGGAAAATCTGGGGGCACTAGACTGCTGTTTCATCCTAGTCTGTGACGAGTCCCAGTGGCTCAGTGGTCTACGAGCTCGCCTTGTAAACAGAAGGTCCTGAGTTCAAACCCCGGTGGGTGCATACTGCTGAAGAATTTCAAACTAGCACGAAACGGCTGTCCATTACTCCCAGGTTTTCCAGTGGTTCTCTAACTGATGTCGGCTCATGAGGAAATCCTCCATGCAGTCAAACAAAATCTCTACAAAAACAATACCTTAAGACGTCATATGTCTTTTAGGAAGCATGCGGCGATATCCACTAAAAAGCAGGCAATGATCTCACAACTACCACAACAAGTAGGATAGACTTCGAATCCAATCCGGAAAAAATAAAAAATAACGGTATCACAAACAATTTGAAAAAGACAATGAAACAACTGGCAAAAGCAGGTATGCGTTGAATATCGCAAAGCTATGCCCTAACTTATCATGTGGAAAAATATCACGGAATGTTGTGAAAGTATTTGATTTAGAGAAGCATCTGAAAATGGGTAGCCATTGGTTAAGGGTCGTCATTTCTACACAGGATATCGTGATGTATCATGCTAATTACATATATGTAAAATATCGGGAATGGCGGTTGCTAATATAATTGTTTTTAGAAATAATCACACCAACCCATTTTATTGAAGATCATAGGGAAGAGAAAATCAGCCAGTCGGTTAAACGTTTTCTCCGTCGGTGCTAGGAAGGAGATATATGTAGTTGACTCAGGTGAAGACTAGATTGCCTTTGGTTTACTGTTCCACCAACAGTTGTGACCCTTTAGAAGATTCAGAGTAGGCACGTTTAAATGTTTTTCCAGGCCCCGTATGAGCTCATCGGGCTTTTCACAAGATCCAATTTCAAAAGGTAGTTGAATTCAAAAAGTGTAATATTTGATGTTGAAAAGTTTGCTCCTACGATTTGTGTGTGCGCGGCAATCTTGAGGAAGTATTCTTAGTCGCGAAACTGATGCGGTTTAATGTTAGCTCACGTGGTAGTTAAGTCAATGTAACAATGTTTCCTGATAACTTTGAAGAGTAGAAATAAGTCGCCTTTCACTCTCCTCAACCAGAGGGTTTCTAATTTCAGTCGAATACACTTGTCAACATATTTCACTTGTCGGCCAAACACTATTATATGTTTCGTAATAAATCCCTCCACACTCCCGTCTTTTTCGGTCTTCTTATTTT
Source organism: Trichobilharzia regenti (assembly GCA_944472135.2). Lineage (NCBI taxonomy): Eukaryota > Metazoa > Platyhelminthes > Trematoda > Strigeidida > Schistosomatidae > Trichobilharzia > Trichobilharzia regenti. The sequence continues at coordinate 115,189,415 of OX235262.1, read as the reverse complement.
AAGCTACTATATAGAGGAGCACAATATTGAAGTTTGGAGTGAATACATATTCTGCAACTAGCTAATCATGTATCTTGAGTGTAAAGTCTAGGCAGAACGAGGCCAGTAGGTCGTTTACGGTTGGGTACCACCTTATTTGAGTTATGGGAAAGGGTTAGATATGGGTATGTTATTGCAAGATCTGTGACCGTGTTCGGTTTTGAGAGGAGGTTACCATGCATATATAGACATACGCTTGGTTTCCAGAGTCCGAAGTGGACTACATCGCACTTGTCTGGATTGACATTCAGTCTTCATTTCTCTCGGTGGTCGCCCAAACAATCTAAATCGTGTTGGATTTCGCTTTCAAAGATCATGTGTCTGTACTCGAAACCATAAAATATCCTGTAATCATCTGTAAAGAGTTATGGCTTGCCATACTTGATCACAGAGACTATGTCGTCTATGAATAAGAGGAACAGAATAGGGCCAAGAACGCTACCTAGCATCATACTACTAGTTGTTGCCTTTGGTGTAGACAGCTGGTGATTGATTTTGTCTAGTTGCTCCCCTTCCGCTAGAAAAGAATCTATCCATTAAGAAGCTTTCCAGTTATCCCTTAGGATCGGAATTTTTTAAAAGCCTGATACGTGGGACTTTGTCAAGGGCTTTACTAACGTCGGGAATTAGTGTTGCCACTAAATATTTATATCTGTCCATTCTGTAATGTGGTCAAGAAAATCTAGGCGGCGAGGAATTCACTATCTTCCACTTAAGAAACCGTATTGCGAAGGGGATAGTGAGTTATTAGAAGACAAATAATGGGTGATTCGAGTCTTAAAAATCTTCTCCATTACGTCTAAAACCACAGACGCGACGTTGATGGGGCGAAAGTTATTGATATCAGCTACAGCCCAGTATTTAGGGACGGATACAACATAAGATTTCTTCCGGCGGGTAGGGGATGTCTGATCGCTCGATGAAATTGAGCATAACTGGGGCGGGAGTAAATTAATGTCATTGCCTTCGCTTTTCAGCGGAATAGAGGATACACCACCTGGGATAAGGATGTTACTAAGCTTCAGATTTGCAATGGCCTTATCAAAACTCCTAAGTGGTGAAAATTATGTCCGTTATGCGTGGGAAATCCTCAACCTGATCGTTCTCCAAGGTGTAAAATCTGGCAAAGTCCTCGCTAAACAGTTCACGTACAGTCTTGGGACTCTCGTAGGCAATGCCGTCCAAGTATCTTATTTTGGAACCCATTTTTGAAAAGTTTGCCTATTTCTCCTAAATTATAGGGTGACTGAATGGTCCACACTTCCTCTATTTCTAAGGCCTCTTTTTAATTCTTGAATTTCACTGAGGACATGCGATAATAAACGATGATTTCAAGCGATGGCATCTGTGTTATCTTGTTGAATGCTTTCGAATACTTCCCTAAACGATGTCGGGATTTAATTGCCTTGGGAGGATTTGAATTTAAGTATCTTTCTCAGGTGCAATAACACAGCCTATTGATTTTATAGTGATAAAAATTATTAAGAACTACCTCTAAGAATCCACTTGAAAAGTATGACTGGATGTTGGTACTATTTCAGGTCGGCATGTGTGTCTGGACAGCTTCGACTCTGCCTATTGTTTCAGGAAAAGTGTTAACTAAACTCACTGCAATTTCATGGTCGCTACTTACAAATTCATGTCCCATATATACGGTATATGGTGCTGTGATGTTCCTGATTACAAGGTCTGGGATATTTACGGGTCCAGTGAGTGAGTCAGTGTGTTGTATCCACCCTCACAAGTTGATGGAATTCAGAGGGTTATTATACATTGGGAGTCCTTGGAGTGAAAGCCATGATACTTCTGGCTTGTGGAAATCGTCCACAATAATTTTATAACTGGAGGAAAAATCGGCCGAAACATTAAAACTTTTGCTGATTATGTTATTACGCTCCCTACCGGATGAAAATAGTCGGTACAAAAAACGCGTAAGTATGGGTTTATTCTGACGAATTTTATTTCAACACAGACCGGGTTATTGTGTAGTGACAGAGTTGTGTTACTGATGTGAATTGTACTCATGAGTTGGTCAACGTGAATTAGTGTTCTACTCCCGTGGGCTGTCTCTCCATGTCCCTGGAAGGTTTTGTAGTTATTAGTTCTTGCTCTGTCGTTAAAGATTGCACTGTGCATAATCTTCACTGATCATAGTCAACGGCGGTCTGCTTATAAAAGCAGATATACTTAGCGCTAAATCTTTTTTCAGAACTGGTCTAGCGTTTACGAGGGTAATAGATAAACACTGGGTACGTGGTTCCGGAAACGCGCCTAGACTACTAGCTCGCTAGTTTTCCCGCCGGTCCCAAACCCGGATAAAGAGGGGGGGTGGGGCGTGGTGCTACCAACTCCATTCCCGTAAAACTCAACAAAATCGCTACAGAAACTTCAACGCGCAAACATTCCAAAAATACTAAAAATATGAACAATAGCCTTATTTTTCGATGGAATTGGGGAAGTGAAATGACGCAGGCTGGTGAAAGCCTTCGGGAAGCCAGTCAGCCGATGTGCCTTCTTTCGATGAAAGCAAAAATAAGGATGGGTAGGTGGAATGTTCGTACAAAGAACGAAACTCGAAAGGCTGCCCAGATAGCCGCTGAAGTGAGGAGGTACAGAATAGAAGTGTTGGGAATCTGCAAAAGCAGATGGAACGGAGCTGGAAGATGCCAACTACCAACTGGAGAGACAATAATCTTTTCCGGCCACCCAGAGGACAACCACGAGCACACCGAGGGAGTGGCCATCATGATGTCACCAACAGCAGCCAAAGCTCTCATGCAGTGGGAACCAATCTCCTCCCGGATAATGACAGCTAGGCTCAATTCAAAAGGAAGGAAGCTTACAATCATTCAATGCTATGCGCCTACAAACGTCTGAGAACAAGAGAAGAAGAAGGCTGTCAACGTAGTTGAAGATTGAACGACCGTAACATGGTTGTTTGCTCAAACCCAACTCCCCTATATTTTCGCGGAGGCATCAATACACCAGTCATCGTCTCATCGGTCGCTGTTCAGAAAGAAGTCAGGAGACAACCGTCAGAATTAATATTGTGATTTATTATTGTAATATTTGTTCATAGACCTTAGTTGTAAAGCTTAGTTGTACATTGGCTATATGTTGGTGTTAGAATAAATAATTCTCGAGTCGCCAAACTGGGTTCTGGTTTTTGCGTCCATTATTACTAAGCGTTTCTGAGAAGCTTCGAGGAACAGCGTGAGGCCCAGCGTAGCAAGAGCTGGGCATTGACGGTTTACGAGACGTGGATGACAGAGGCTTTCTGCAGACACCTACAAGCAATAATGGACAACGTCCCAAATGGCGATATCAAAATCCTGATGAGCGACATGAATGCGAAGCTGGGAGGAGACAACTCAGGAAGAGAACCCACCATGCATCGTGAGGCCCTCGGTGAAATGAACGACAATGGTGAACTCTTCTCAGACTTCTGCGCCTTCAATGATTTGGTGATTGGTGGTAGCGTTTTCAAACTCAAGTACATGTACAAGACGACACAGATTTCACCAGATGGAAACACCAAAAACCAAAAAGACTTCATCTCAATTTCAAGAAAGTGGAGACAAGGCCTACTGTACACAAGTTCGAGGAGAGGAGCAGATGTGGGTTCAGACCACTAACTAGTACAAGGGACTTTTAAGGTGAAGCCGAAAGCCTCAAAAATAACTAGGGATAGGTCACAATGCAAGTTCAACACTCAAAAACAGAAGGACACAACCACAAATGACACTTTCACTGCAAATGTCAGAGCAAAGCTTGACACAGAATCGGTAACTAAGGTAGATAACCTCATTAATTTTGTTACCACAGAAGTAACAAAACGACTCGACGCAAAACTGAGTGCTATTGTCTACAACGTTCCGGACAATGAGGCACTAAAAAAGGTACAGCGCATCTTACTTAGTGAAGCGAAAATGCCTAACTCCAAGACTAAGTGCTATAGGCTGAAGAAGAGTCAACATGAAAAGTGTTGTCCTATTCGTTTTCAGTTCGAAACACCGGCAGAGACCAGAAAATTCATCCACTCCCAACACACCCTATCGCAAGCCAGAAACTACAAACATATAAAGGTCGGGGTGGACAAAACAGTCATAGAAAGGCGCGCATACAACTATCTCGCTAAGACTAATTGTGAAATAGGTAATAGGACATTGCAAGCAGCCATTATTCCCAACCCTGTGAAAGATACAGTAGACCCCACCGCATCACCCCTCTCAAAACACACAGAATTATCCCATCAGAGTGCAACACCAGCCGAAAGGCCACTAGACTGTAACCAAATAAATAATAAAACCATACCACCTATCACCGCAGAATCTAAAATGCCACTAAATAACCCCAGAAAAAAAGTCAAAACCCCCCGAAATTCGACTTTGTCCTCTCCTAGCCATAACTCCATTGCTAAAGATAAGGAAAATATGCCCCTAAATCATACCAACAAAAACAGTGGCAGCTTAAATAAGCCCACACTCCCCACGGTCAATAGTATTAGCACTCACAACGTGCTAAATCGCACCATGGCACACACTAATATCCAATGTCACAACAATGTCACCCTCAATAGTACAAGTGGTAATAGTCAGAACTCGGCTACCAACAACTCAGGGTCTTCAGAGTATGGCACACAAACAAATTTGACCGGATATATGGTACAAGTCTGCTGGGAACTAACCCACAATGCAGTACACACGAAACCCACACAAGGACACAACTAGCATCAAACAATAGGTGGAATAATAAGCCATGGTCATCACAAGGATCCAATCATTTTTTATCCCCCGCGTCCCTGTCAGCGTTGAAAAAACAGCTGGTAGGGATGTTAACACTCCTAAACCACTAGTGCTGGCTCCCTCCTTGCATGAAAACAGGAACGGTCTAGTCCGTATCCATTAGGCACACTTGACACTTGCACAAGTATAGGTCAAATAAAGAACCCTACCCACTTCTGTAACCTAACTAAAAATAAAAATTCCTTAGTCTATAGCAAATCCAGTACTCCAACTCCTAATTCTTCACCGAAAACAGCACACACCAACTCGATAGACATAGGTGAGCATGATGCTGAAACTCCTCTTAACATAGGATCGTCATGTCAAGCAGAACTACTGGGTGCTGAACCATATTCGGGGCTGACTAACGAACTTAAATACTTCAAATGCTACTTCAACTCTCATCTTTACCTAATCCTCATAAATGCTAGATCTGTTCTAAATAAATTGCCGATGCTCAGAGCACTCACAGTAATATACAAACCCCCTGTAATTGTCATCACTGAATCTTGGTGTCATTCGAACATCCTGGATGAAGAAATAAGCTTAGATAACTACACACACTTTCGGTGTGACAGGGAAGGTGGTAAGGGAGGGGGTTGTCTCATGTACTTTCTGAATGCACTTACTGTATCACAGCTAGAAAGTAGTACACTTAACATGCCTGAGACTCTATGGGTTAATGTACACTTAAATAACGTAACAGCATTAATTGGATGCACCTACAGAGCACCTGGCACCTTTAGTAATTACGAGACCCAACTTATTAATACTCTGGAGCAATTATCCGACTTACAATACGATCATAAGATCCTATGTGGGGACTTTAACTTACCTGAAATCAACTGGGATATACCCACAGGCCCAACTAAATTTGATAAGTTCTTAGGCACACTGGATATACTTGGCTGGAAACAAACTGTCACTACTCCCACAAGAGGTAATAACGTACTAGACTTAATCTTCTGCCACAATATAAGCCCCCTTTCAACGCTAGTAGGTTCTGAGTTTCCAGGGAGCGACCACAAAACAGTGATGTGTGCACTGCCAATTCCGCTGAGTAGCAATGCATCTCATACCTCCACTTCACAACAAGTAATATATAGGAACTATAGTAAGGCAAACTGGGCCTTAGTAGAATCAATGCTAAGATCCTCCAAATGGGATGAATACTTCACTACTGATGACCTATCGAGAGCCCTAACCATCTTCTACCATAACTCAAACACATGCTTAGATGCTGTCATTCCACTCCAAACACTAAAGGTTTCCCCACACAGAAAGTCATTCATAAAACCAAAGGATCGTAAGAAACTGAAGAAACTCTCAACAAGTTACTTCAAACACCACGACTTTGGCACTCTAGGTCTAATACTTAACACCCTTAGCTCCATCTCACAAGCTCGAGATTTCCGTATGAGAAAGGAAGAACGCATCGCAGTAGCCAGTCCTGCTAGAGTGTATGCACTCACAGAAATCTTAAGGAAGCGAATGAATCGCAAAAATCACAGCATTTCTCTCCTCATAGACAAAGGTAGGCTATGCACTAACTCTGCAGACATATGTGAACTATTCAACAAAACGTTTGCAGGTAACTACCTTAAGCCCTCAGTCCAGCTACTCGATATACACCCTATTACTAATATGGCACAAACTCCATCTCCACTCACACCAAACCAAATTAGCACTGTTCAATTCACTTACGCTAATATTAACCAAACTATAAGAACCCTCAAAAGTTCAAAAGGTTTCGGTACCGACGGTATATCATCTTACTTCTATAAATATGGTGGCCCTGACATTCCTCTACTGCTGCTTAAAATATTCACAATGTCCCTAGAAACCCAAACTTACCCTGACATATGGAAGACAACATTCATTATGCCTAAACACAAATCTGGCTCGAAAACTGAAGTCAGTAACTACCGGCCGATCAATATCACACCTATAGCATCTAGAATCATGGAGAGACTAGTCAAAGATAACTTAATCAAACATATGCTTAGCTGCAATATTATAAGTCCGAACCAACATGGATTCCTGAAATCCAGATCATGTTTAACATGTCACCTAGACTTCTTCAATTTTGTAACCAGCAGTCGTGACAGACGGCAACTAGTACTTGTCATCTACTTTGACATTTCTAAGGCATTTGACCGTGTTGACCATTTACTGCTAACAAATAAGCTGAACTCCTTAGGAATACGTGACCCATTATTAGGATGGCTTAAATCATTCCTTAACAATAGGTCCCAAATAGTTAAACTCGGGTCTGCAACCTCCAAACCTAGCCCTATCACTTCTGGTGTAGTACAAGGTAGTGTCATTGGACCCCTCCTATTTACACTATACATCAATGACATATGCGCTTGCTTCACGCACGGGAAACCATTCATCTTTGCAGATGACCTAAAAGTAGCTTATACATTCCAACGTGATGACTTAGGGAACTTCGAGAATGTAGTACAGAAGGAATTAGATAAAATGACTGCTTGGTCGTCCCTATGGAATCTCCAATTTAATCTGAACAAATGTGGCTGGATCTGCTTCGGTGCACCCTCAATTGACCTGAAATTAACGCTCCAATCTGCTAACCTAACCAGACTCCGAAGTGTCGTTGACCTAGGCCTGAGGTACTCTAGTGACTTGACATTCTCTGAGCAAGTAGCATCACAGACTAGAAAATCGAGGATGCTCTTAGGATGCATACTCAGGAACTTTCACGACAATGAAGCCAAGCTAATTCTGTACAAAACATGTGTCAGACCACTACTAGAATACTGTCCATTTATTATAAGCAGCACTCGCACACGTGACAAGCTAAGGATGGAAAGTATCCAACGATATTTTACCTCAAAACTACTTGGCTACGATTGTAAGAAAGACTACATCTCACGGTGCATGATCCTAAAACTTGACCCACTTTGGACAAGGCGACTTATTATAAACCTAATATTCTTCTTTAAGGTCCTTCACAAAATATCATTCTCAGGTAACAGGGACATACAATTCGCACAGGAAGGTTCTTACGATCTGCGTAACCAAACTTCCACAGTGACAACTCATTCTTTTAAGTCAACACTCCGTGAAAACTTCTTCACAGTCATGTATTCTAAAATATGGAATAGCCTACCCCTAGATGTCAGAACTTGCTCTTCGGTTACAAGCTTCAAACGCTCTCTATACAGACTGTTTCACTCTACTGATTATATTAATAAACTATTTACTCCTAGAACGAATCAACTACTAATCTACTACAGCACCTAAAAGACGCACTTCAACACCCTTAGCAATCTAAAAACTATAAATAAACTAGCAGCATGGATGCATAAAGACTTAGTACGGAACATACAGGAATAGTTTACCCTTAGAAATAGGACCTGTCACTATATTGTAACCTTCAAACGCTTGCTATATAAACTTTTATCCCAATGACTATCCCTACCAGAACCCATTAGTCATTAGAACGCTAAAACGCTCAGACTCACTAATACACATTATGACACTAAATAAACTCTAAGGCATCGCATAAATACGTAAAAACACAACTACAATTTGGGGAAAGGTTTACTACAGCTTAATATACAATTGAAATAAACACTTATAAGTGCATGAAATATTAATGTCCTTTTCAATTTCACATACTTTCTCTTTCTGGTATTCTGCTGCTCCTATTCATCTTCTGGTCGAGGTCGAACAACCCTGCATCTAAACTGAAATGAAGATTAATTCCAAACCATCTATCTCATAACCACTGAAATTCCATGAACGATCCAATTCTACTATTTAAAGACGCTGGCGAACATGCTGTAAATGACTATTCATCATCTGAAATGAAGAAGTAACTGGTTTTCAAACAGTTTTCAAGATCTTACTCAACTTACGAGTACAGTCCGCCATGCAGACACAAATGGAGGAAATGGAGAATTCTGGAAATGACTTCAGCACCACTTGATGCAGTAAAATAACTTAGCATGACCTTATCTATTTTTCGCATCCACGATCAAATTTCTTTCCTGTTTTAAAACTACGATAAGACTGCTGAAAAATGGAATAAATATATTACTGATCTCAACATAATACATCAATAAACTTTAAGCCAAGGGTGCTGTTCACAACAAAGTTATATAGGAGAATTGACTTCAAGCTTTATTTTTCCCAGATATCTGTATTACATTCATCTGATGTCTGGCGTTTTGTTAATGCGAAGACAATATTTCTATATTTCTTTGTTTGTTGCACAAACAGACTTTATAGCAGACTGTTCCGACTGACTTTGATGTCAGAAAGAACAACCAAACTGTAAATCCATTATACATCAAATTATGTGTAATTTATATAATAACCTATCCATGCCTGTACAATTGGTATGTTCCTGCATAAACAGGAAGAAATATATATTATTATGTGACATCACTGAAGAATCATGCGTGGAAGACCACTGGAACTCCCTGAAAGTGATTTTCAACTAAACGTGTTCAATGGTATACAATTGGTGGATGGTGGCTAGCAGTGGAATCCAGGATGTGCATTTCGTCAATGGTTTTCGTTCAATGGTTTTAAGAAGAAACAAGAGACAAGACAAGGAATGGCTCTCAACGGACACTTAAAAGCTAATAGAAGAGAGGAGAATGGTGAAAGAAAAAATGATTCAGTGCAAAGACGGACAAGAGGAGACACTGAGCTCAACGTACACAGCACTGGACAAAGAAGTGAAGAAGAGTGCTAGGAAGGACAAAAGCCAATTCTACGAAAACCTGGCCACTGAAGCTGAGAAGGCAGCGGGTAAAAGGGACCTGAGGACATTATATCACACAACCAAGTCTCTAACCAGGAACAGATCAGCACAAGTGAAACCTATAAAAGACAGCCAAGGGAACCCAATTACCAAGGAAGAAAGACAGGTTAAATAGTAAACGGATCACTTCAAAGGACTCTTGAACCGACCACCACCCGCAATCCGCCTAGAAATACCAACAACATCACGTACAATAATGCAAGTTGACACCAATCCTCCAACGAGAGCTGAAGTCTTGAATGCAATCAAGCTTCTGAAAGCTGGTGTGTCCTACATCGATAGGAATAAATGTATATATTATATAGCTGGAAAAGCAGCTGGACAAGATGGAATACCCCCTGAAGCACTGAAAGCAGACCCAAATATCCTGACTCCATTATTGCAAAGGGTATGGATGGAGAAAAAAGTACTTACTGACCGGAGGAAAGGTTGCCTTGACATTTAATAATAATATATATTTCTTCCTGTTTATGCAGGAACATACCAATTGTACAGGCATGGATAGGTTATTATATAAATTACACATAATTTGATGTATAATGGATTTACAGTTTGGTTGTTCTTTCTGACATCAAAGTCAGTCGGAACAGTCTGCTATAAAGTCTGTTTGTGCAACAAACAAAGAAATATAGAAATATTGTCTTCGCATTAACAAAACGCCAGACATCAGATGAATGTAATACAGATATCTGGGAAAAATAAAGCTTGAAGTCAATTCTCCTATATAACTTTGTTGTGAACAGCACCCTTGGCTTAAAGTTTATTGATGTATTATGTTGAGATCAGTAATATATTTATTCCATTTTTCAGCAGTCTTATCGTAGTTTTCAAAACAGGAAAGAAATTTGATCGTGGATGCGAAAAATAGATAAAGTCATTGTAAGCCACGTCTCGTAAACCGTCAATGCACAGCTCTTGCTACGCCGGGTTTCACGCTGTTCCTTGAAGTTTCTCAGAAACGCTTAGTAATAACGGACGCGAAAACCGAAACACCAATTGGCCACTCGAGAATTCTTTATTGTAACACCAACATATAAAAAATGTTATCATCAAGGTCTGTCAACAAATATTACAATAATAAATCTTTGTATTACTTCTGACGATGTTTCAATCTTCTTTCTGAACAGCGACCGATGAGACGATGACTGCCGTATTGATGCCTCCGCGAAAATTGGGGAAGTTGATTTTAAGCAAACAACCAAGAATTGATCGTTCAATCTTCAACTCCATTGACACTCCCCGGCAAAAAGGGATCCAACCCTTTTATCCTTCACGACCAATACACGTCGACTTGGATGCCATTGCGAGATCCTGGGTCACACGGACAGAGCTAAAATGGAAAACAAACAGAAAAGCCAACACACCACAAGCATACCCACAGCACAATCTCACACATCAATGACGACCTGCGCGTCCAGACAGAGACCTCCTCTTGACATCTTGCAACACAATCGCCACTTACTAGAATGACTCTTGCAGAATGCAACGTGACCATAGCACCAACTCACGATACTCTACGCACATCCTCGTATCTACTCACTACCAATTACCACTGAAATCGCTTGTCACTCATTCTGCCTCAGTTCTAGTAACGGTGACGTATGCGAGCCTCAGCCGTCTACACTCCCGCTCCCCGGCGTGTGGGATCATAGCTAACAATTATCTCCGTGTGCATTTCATTCTCAGAAATAGCCTCCCCGGCGTATACGCCCCATCTGCTGTCCTTAACATCAATCAATTCATTCACGGATATAGAAGACAAGAAACAACTTCAGAAGTAATCACGACGAAAATTTTAACAAAATTATGCAATAACAACAAGGTGCGAAAACGGCAGGTAACCCCAACGAATCCAAAAACACCAATTGATATGACACACCACGCATGTGTAGAAACAGTGGACACAAACGCGCAGATCGTGTCTCGATGTAATTCCATTGAAGAATCGCAGGACTTACACCAGTACGCCTGCAACCCTTCTCAGGTTAACGATTGTAGAACGTAGAATCTCCGGACACAAACAAGATTTATCAACAACTACAATAATTGGAACCCACACAAGTATTTAACACAAACATACGTACAATCAATACATCAAATGTTGTGGATTCTGCCTTGACGAACTACCCTTGAAGAACTGTAGGACTTACAGCAGTACGCCTACATTCCTTCTCAGGTTGATGATCCAAGTGGAAGTCGTCCGGACACAAACAGAATTACCAACAGCTAGATGACAGATGATATCAATTCAGTATGTACAATATGAACATATGCACAAGATCATACACCAAGCACATTGGACTGCTCATTGATGCGCTACCCTTTGAAGAACTGTAGGACTTACAGCAGTACGCCTACAACCATTCTCAGGTTGACGCCCTAGGTTGGAAAATCGTCGCAGAGTTCATTTGCTAACTTCCTTCTATGAGCTAAATCCTCAAATCTGAACGGTAACACGTTCATGCCATTGTATAGTAGAATAAAGATAACGAACAAATACACGACGTATCTGGTCAACCAAGCGTATGCACAGAATAATTTACACCAAAGATAATATCATTCAAATGGTAACTTGAACTAGAAATGCCTTTATTCGTGCAAGTCAATTTAACAATTACTCTCTAGTTTACACTTGGCTTTCAACCAGAATATTAACCATTTGGTTAAGTGGCACGTTTCTTACTTTGCCGACAACCTTTAACATCTTGAGTAGTAGGGTATAGTCTTTCTTCCGACGTCGGCTCATGATGAAATCCTTTAACCAATACTTGATAATTAAGAAATTTACAAAATAGCAATGAGGACTAAAAGGAATAGGATGACTCAGAATATTTATGTAAATTACAAGTTATATAGAATTAGCTGGAATTGTAGAAATAATAAAGTCGACAAGTAGTTACAAGGGGAGGGGGAAATGGTTTTTTAAAAACGTAATACCTATTATATAGTTGGCCATGGCAAAGAATGCGGCTGTACAAATTCTTTTTGAACATGCAAATTGGGCTTGTTCTGATGAAGTCCCATTGCCTTTGCTGCATGAAAACGTCGTACTTGTATACCATACCAAAGGTTGTGTAGAATATGACAAACAACTTTAGTAGGCTTGTTAGTGTCAACTTGATGTCCAACCGGTATCGACGATATAAGATAGTAGCTTTATTCAGACCTTTTACAATTCTAGCTAATTCTATTAACTTGTTTGTATCTTACGTAATTTTACTGAGTCATCTTATTCTATTTTGTCATCACTTCCATTCTACATTATCTTTCGATCATGTTGTAACAACAGAAGACAGGGGTCAGGCAACAGATCGCTTATTAAAGGAAATAAACACATATTTATAGATTTTCATCCACACTATTATAGATTATTTTAAGCAAACAAACACAGTCTTCTGATTGGTGGTTTCTCGCTGAACGTTAGTTAATCTTTCATCTCTTTGTGCGTGTTTCTTGAATGTCAGGTCATCTATATGCTAATTGTAGCCGCCTCCGCAAAGTCTGCTGTGATTGGTTGTTGAATCAGTCTTTGTTTTTGTTTTTCTCACGACCAGTATTGGGAACGTGAACAGTGACGTAAATTACTGTCTACCAATTTGGCTGGTAGACAGCTCTCTCACCACAATGTAATAAATTGTGAAGAAAGTGGAGAAGGATTGGAGGAGGCCACTGGGTGACATCGCGCGTCAGGTCATTGCTCGAGTGGAACCAGGCTGAAAGGGAAGCACGCGGCGAGTGGGAAAGCAGTGTAAGGGTGACATGGGGGAGATAGTGTGAAGAGGAGTTGAAACAGTACGGACTAAGATAAATGGAGGTGAAAGGTACAGCAGAAGACAGAAGCAAGTGGAAACGTGCAGTTGAAGCCTTATGTTGCACTAGGAATCCAAGGGAACAATAATCATACTACGTGGTTCCGGTGGGCGGACAATATGTTGGTGAAATAGTCCGTAATTGTCATCCCTATATATGTTTTTAGACTGACTAACCACTAGTGTTGGATCATTGGAAGACTTCTGGCAAGCTTGTGAGGTTGCAGACAGGTGTTGTCAGTCGTTTGAATGAGTTTCACAGTGAAAGATACGTGTGTGAAAACTGTCAGTTATCGTCCTAGGAATATGTCGTGTCCTGGTTGTGGACTGTTCACTATAATAACAAGGAACTTATCTGGTATCTATATGCCTGTATTTCCCTTAAGTTGTACCTCTTAATGTAATGATATTTTTCTTTATTTTTTCGCCGCTGCTGAAAGTGTTTTTCTTGGTTTTTTATTTAGGGTCATTACTACTTGCAGTTTGCAATATTTTTTTGGCTTTGATAGCTGCACCAGGACACCATAATTTTTCATGACTATACCTTCACATAATGGAGGTAACTGTCTTGTTGTTTTAATGACAATCCCCGATACCGATTCTGAAGACCCATGTAATTAATTTCAGTTCTGAAATTGTATCTAGGTTACCACAGTCCAACATTTAATCTTTTCGTTCGAAACCAAGAAGACATGATACTTCACCTTTATGCATAGGAAGCCAATGTTCCACACACATCACATCTATAAAAACGCTCAAGATGTCACAAGACATGCAGGCGTTTTCTAGAAAAGGTGAAGACTCTAGTCTTGTACAGCTCTTTTTGGTAAGAGCGACTTAGGATTCAAACGAAGTTTCTGCAAATGTTGGGTAGACTGACGTTGCGACAGAGGAGTGCTGAACCCATACCATGACTTTATGTGATATAACTCATGCCTGTGTCTCTGGTACATTTGCTCACTTCCTCGTCCTGACATGGTATGATGCGGTGTTTCAAGCGAAAACATCACATCACCCAATTTTGTCAAGAGCTGAACTCTGAATTCTTCAACACGACCGAATATGAGTACCGGTCCACATGAATCGATGACACATAAAGTCATATCTGATAAGCAATAGACTGGCAGAAGCCCTGAAAACACACTTGTAGGGGCGGCAGAGGACTCCGGATTTGTTAAAGAACAACTTATGTCCTCCAACAAGCATGGAGGCGTGATACAGATTAATCATATCATCATGCAGTCTAAGGTTACTCCCCCCAAAAGAATGACCAGCCAATCAGCAAACTTAGGTCCGTGGTTAGTCAATCGAACTGCCGTATCACGCTTTACGTCCAAGAGTGCAGTAACAGTTCGCCTGTACACAGGGCAGCGATTGATCGGAAACAGCCGTCTACTTTGCGCAGTTGTGTAGAGTGTACAGGGATGTTCGAACATTTCAGGTTAATCCACCTTCATTAAGAATGATACTGAACACTGCCAAGGACGCTGAAAAGACACTATCACTGTCACAATTACTAACTGTTGATAGGAGATCGGCTGTGGGGAGACAGACAAGTGTCCGGGCAGTCACGAGATCTAGTGTCTTCCAGCCCTATGATCATGCACGCTGTTCTGGAGCTAATAACCAGCACCGCTTGTAAGAAAACATAAATAGTGTGTATAAATGATGATGGTTGTCATCTCATATGGTCATCGGTGCCTCTGGGTCACACTCCATTTGCAGACTACGTTGTCCCGGTTACCCCGCATTGACTGGTTGCCCAAGGTTACTAACCATCAAATTCAGCTCCCAGAGGCTGCTGGCTCTAGAACTTTAGTGGTGATACAGGTCAGGGGTAAAATTGGAAGACACATCCGATGCTGAGAAATATGATCTTGAACCCTAAGGAGGCAGCAGACTGCGGTCACAATACGTCTTTATGCCTCAGTGAAACTGAAACAGTTCAATGCTCAGAATACCAACCAGTGTAACCCAATTGTCCCTACTGAATGCAGTTAGTTGTAAAATTAACTCAGTCAGCAGTCTGGACAGCATCAACCCTCTCACAATTCGGTGAGGTGGTAAGACTCACTGCCTCCTGCCTGCATAGCAGTGCAAGAGGTCTGAGTGGAAAACTACGCGAACTCAGAAACCTCCCGTCACACCTACACCTAAAAACAATTACCCCAATCAAAACCTAGCTAACCCGAATCTCGCCAAGAATGAAATCAGCATAAGTGATATGGTTCCAGTCAGGCGAGAAAGATGACAAGGAAGGGGGAGTTGCTATATACCTGGACAAGCAGCTGAGATGCGTATGTGCAGCGAACCCGCCACTCGTTGAACTCCCAGACTCCATATGTTGACATTTCACCGCAGGAAACACCAAGCATTTACTGGGTGGCATCTACCAATCACTCACCTGTGGGTCACAGCATAACCAGGTACTGCTCACCACCATTACAGGGATACGGGACTTGGGATATGACTAAATCACCACAGCTGGAGATTTCACTGCCCTTTTCCTAAACCTTGGCTCGTGGTATGCTCAGGGAAAATTCGGTCGAAATCTACTACGAACCACTGACTGGAAATGTCGGAGACGACATTAAGTAGGGCTCTAGTTGAAAGCCACCGGAACTGGATTGTATTCCGACTAGTCACCAGTTACTAGCGGAAAACGTCCAAGTCACGACTCCTTAGGGTGTAGTGACCAAGAGTTCACAGAGTCTCATATTCTTCATGGGAGATTACAGTGAGGTGCTACTCGACCATGTCTGTTATGTAATAATATATATTCTCATATAAACATATAAATTTACATGAAAATGCATGCCATTTTTACAGGCACGATCAAGTATGATATAATATCAAATCATAGATTGTCTACAAGTTAATCATATTTCAACTGTTAAATATTTGATATATATATATAAATACACATTGTCTGAACTAGGCTGTATAGTTATTGAATTGTACAATTGTCCTCTAGGTTGAGCGGGAAAATCGACTTCGTTTCGTTTTCATACCGTGGTTGTCGGCATACGATAACCAGCCAATATTGAGGTAAGTACAACGTTTACAACGGATTCAAAGCTGTTTTTAGAAAAGTAAATGTGCTAAGGTGAATCAATAAAGTGTAATGAAATGGGTAAGTGCAAGTATCACTAATAAATGCATTAATATAGAAAACTCCCTAGGCTGACAACGTTCATTTGCAATGTATAATGCTACGCGTATATCTGGTAGTATCATGATGTCCACTTTTGGTTTTAATACATTTTTTCCTTATGTCTGTTTTTTTATTTTATGCTTTATTGTGCATTTGGTGCACAACCGTACCTCACAGAGAATAGGAATAGAATAAGTCGAATCAAATTCATAAAGAGCTATAAAATGTTAGGTTTAATGGGATACAATGAGGATTAAGTAAAGACGTAATTAGAAAATGAATGAGATAAGACATTGTGAAGTGGTATTTAAAGGTCCGACAATGGACAGCAAGTTGATTTATAAGATGCCCCATAAATCTGTGCAGATCCCACATGGTCGCATCTCAACAATAGGCTGAGCGAATGGTGTATATTTAAAGGTAGAAGCATGATCTGTCAAGGCGTTCATTATTATCTTTTTCAAGATAAAGATCTGAGCCCTCATATGTATCAAGCTGACTATTCCGAATTGCAGAGGTTTTCGCCTGGTTCATACTAGCCCATAGACGTGGCTGAGTTATCCATGGACGAAGCCTGGGGGGTGGTCGAAGTGGTTTTCCACACTTCAAACTCATATTTCGTCCCTCCGGTCACAACACAGCTGAACGAAATATGCTCTCTACTGAAAGGAGCTACATAGAGTATTCTCAATGCAAAGCGTAGGCTTCGTCTACACAGCGATTCCGCAGAAGTTAGACTGACCACAACGGATACCTGGTACTCAGTCAGAAGTGATAGTTCATTCCAGACAAATCTTGCAAGAAAATAACTAGGAACCACTAGTACCCATATTGCTTCATGTTGGAGAGAAAACCAACCAGCTATATGGCATGAGCCTTAGTAGGTCCGAGTGTTCAATATCTGACTAGTTTGGAAATGGGTGTGTAGCGGTAAATAATTTCCCAAAATTATTGACCACAGCAATCATCACTGAACATTGGATGCTGGCCACCACTGTTTAAGTCGACTTGTTTAGCTGAAGGCTTTCGGTCAATCATCCCCGTCATTTGGTACTCCGTCGTGTCACGTGCGGCACGAACACTAGCCAGCTAAGCGTCCGTCTAACAACTCGTTTCAGTCCTGAAATATATCGCGCAATTTGGACAATCAAATACTGTCTTTTGCTTTGCTTTTGGTACGCGAGAATTAACAAGTTAGAAGTTGATGTATAAGAGCTTGCGTTAATATACCCAATATTGTGCGCGAACATCTACACCGTCTACCCCTAAACTGGTGAGCCCAACCGCGAACTTCATCTTCGATAAATTTGCACATAAGCCCGGTGAGTTCGTTCCATTTTGTATTTGTTCTTGTACCATATTTTATACAACATACTTTTTGTCATGAGCGATCTTGGTCCCAAGATCATTCGAATACACGCAACTCCTAAAACCATTCAGCTCGTACCGTGCTGGCCGGATAATGCTGAAACGTGGTTTCAGATAACTGAAGCAGATTTTTGTGAGCATGAGATAACCGATCAACGTTCACAATTCCTCGCAGTTATTCACGCCCTACCGCGGGAATTCAGCAAGTACGTAACTTCACAGATGTTGAGTCTCGAGTTAAGTAACTCGTACGAGTTGCTGAAAGCATCCCTCCTCAGATAAAACGTTCTCACGGACCGACAACATCTGAATGAATTATTTCGTAACATCGAGTTAGGAGATCAGTCAGCCGTGAGCATGCTGACGAGAATGATAGAAGTTATTGGCCAAAGTCTATTCGATGAAGGAATTTTTAGAGAACTCTTCTCATCCAAGCTGCCACAGTCTGTACAGACCGTACTTGTGACACTTCGGGGTGTTGTATTAGATGACTTAGCTAATTCTGCTGATAAGATTTTAGAAATAACTAAACGGTCAGTTCCCAAAATATACTCGATGGCTAAGCAGACTTCGGGTAAGGATATTGCAGTGATAGAGTTATCCTACTCCCTTCAGCAGATGTTTAGGTCAAACATGCCTTCTAACTCCGACCGTCGTCCTAAATCTCCTTAACGCAGGAACTCACGTGGTGGTTCTAAGTCCAAGCCACGTCCTCTGAAAGAGCCTGTGTCAATGGAGTTGAAGATTGAACGATCAATTCTTGGTTGTTTGCTTAAAATCAACTTCCCCAATTTTCGCGGAGGCATCAATACGGCAGTCATCGTCTCATCGGTCGCTGTTCAGAAAGAAGAGTGAAACATCGTCAGAAGTAATACAATGATTTATTATTGTAATATTTGTTTTCAGAACTTAGTTCGCTTATTCCTTTTATATGTTGGTGTAACAATAAACAAATATCAAGCGGCAGATCGGTGTTTTGGTTTTTGCGTCCGTTATAACTAAGCGTTTCTGAAATCTTCAAGAACAGCGTGGGCCCGAGCGTAGCGAGAGCTGGGCATTAACGGTTTATGAGACGTGATTGACAGTTTCTGACGATAGAAACAGATCTGGCGGATTCAAACAGTCGGTGAAAGTTTGGATAGTCGCCGTTCATTTTTCCTGGTGCCGGTCAAGTCCTCTTTGAACAAGCAATATCTGGAAAGTTTTTGGAATTGGGTCAAGTTCAACAATGCCTGGGTCAAAGAAGGGACAGAGTGTCTTGGATGCAAACAGGAAAGTAAGTCATGGTGACTTGTCTGTTAATTGTAACGATGTGTCTGATGTTAAGCATGACATGGTTGATGTTACTGTTTCGCCGTTCAGGGATAATAGGAACATCAAACTCCCTAAATTTGAACCACGGTGTTTCGATGGAAACCCAGCTGATTATTTACAATTTGTAAAGGAGTTTGAGATCATGTTGAGTGGTTTTTTATTAAATGATGAATTGAAGTTAATGTATTTGATGAGATATTGCACTGGAGATGCTTCAAGAGCTATACAGTGCTGTAAGTTTATGAAGCCAAAAGAGGGCTACGATGAGGCTATGAGCATATTACGTCAAAGGTTTGGAAGACCTTCGATGATTGCAGGGAAATTATTCGAGGCTGTTAAGGGTAATGGTGGTCAATTACAGGATGACTCCCAGGCACTCACTGAGTTTTTAGATAATTTGCTAATTTACAAGAATGGAATGATTTCGATGAATCGCATGAGTGACCTCAACTCGAGTTTTATACTAGAAGTAATAGCAAGACGCCTACCTACTCGACTGCAAAGGAAGTGGGTGAAGATGAGCTCCCGTATGGAGGATGAGGGTATCGAGCCAAAGTTTGATGATATCCTGAAACTGGTAAATACTAGTGTCAATCAATCTATGAGCAAGTTTGCCAGTCTATTAGATCTCACCCCTAGAATAGAGCAGTCTGAGGGTAAAACGCAATCATTGATGACGAATAGGCCTCAGAGAGGTGGATATCGAGAAGACTCCATGATGTCTAGTAATGCATATAGACCTAGTGAGTGTAACAGGTTTCGTAGTACATCCTCAACAGATAAGTTACAAGATGCAAGACAAACACGGCTTTGTTTTACACGTGTGCAAGAGGTGCATACAGAAGTGAACTGTGAACCGGTGAGCAAGTTCAGTGATAAGCTAAATGTAAACTCCAGGTCTGACTCCGAATTGTGTGACGATAACGGTGTTGTGAAGAAGTCTGTAGTTGCAACTGGTAAGCCGTTGTTGAATAGAGTGTCACAGAATAGAGTTACTGCTTCAGAGTGGAGTTCTGACTCCACAAGTTTACAAAGTATAACTAGTCAGAGTGAAGATATAAAACCTTTAATGATTTTTGAGGAGGAACCAAAATTGTCTACTTCTGTTATTAAAGAGTTTGAAAATGATGAACTTGACGGTAAATTGAATATTTGTGGTAATGATCATGATAGTGCAGATTTGTCTTTGGTTGATCATGATGAGATGAGGGATATGCCTACTACTGCTAAGTTAAATAAAGGTTCTGTACAACTTGAACGTGAAGTAGAAATAAATGCAGATTCAGTTGCAGAAGGCACTCATACTTGTGAGACCGTCAGTGTGATTGATCAGCATGTAGCCCACCTATCATCAGATGCCAGTGCTAAACCTGAGCTGATAGTAAAAGACACCAGTGGTGGTGGTCTTGCAGGTAGACAACTTTCTGAAAATCGAGCAACAACAGCTTCTGATCCACCGCTAACCTCATCAACTGATATCAATCAGTCGTCGTTGGTGCTGTCATCCACAATGAAAAAGACACCCATCAACTCAAGTATCTTCAGCAATGACTATGCTAGTATCAGTTCGTTTGAAAGGACGAATATCAATGGTCAGTTTAGTGAGGATAAGCCAAGTGTAAAGGAGAGAGTAATTGTTAAATTGACTTGCATGAATAAAGGCATTTCTAGTTTCAAGTTACTATTTGAATGTTATTATCTTTGGTGTAAATTACTCTGTTTCTACACTTGGTTGATGAGATATTCCGTGTGTTTGTTGGTCATCTATATTCTACGATACAATGACATGGGCGTGTTGCCGTTCAGATTTGAGGATATAGCTCATAGAAGGAAGTTAGCAAATGAACTCTGCGACGATTTTCCAACCTAGGGCGTCAACCTGAGAATGGTTGTAGGCGTACTGCTGTAAGTCCTACAGTTCTTCAAAGGGTAGCGCATCAATGAGCAGTCCAATGTGCTTGGTGTATGATCTTGTGCATATGTTCATATTGTATATACTGAATTGATATCATCTGTCATCTAGCTGTTGGTAATTCTGTTTGTGTCCGGACGACTTCCACTTGGATCATCAACCTGAGAAGGAATGTAGGCGTACTGCTGTAAGTCCTACAGTTCTTCAAGGGTAGTTTGTCATGCCGGAATCCACTTTATTTGATGTAGTGATTGTACATATGTTTGTGTTAAATAGTTGTGTGAGTTCTTATTGATGTAATTGTTGGTTAATCTTGTTTGTGTCCGGACATTCCACAACTTACAATCGTCAACCTGAGAAGGGTTGTAGACGTACTGGTGCAGGTCCTGCGAAAGGAATTCCATCGAGACACGATCTGCGAGTTTGTTTGTACTGTTTGTATACATGTGTGGTGTGTCATTTCAATTGGTGTTTTTGGATCCATTGTGTTTACTCGTTGTTTTCGTACCTCGTTGTTATTGCGTAATTTTGTTAAAATTTTCGTCGTGATTACTTCTGAAGTTGTTTCTTGTCTTCTATATCCGTGAATGAATTGATTGATGTTAAGGACAGCAGATGGGGCGTATACGCCGGGGAGGCTATTTCTGAGAATGAAATGCACACGGAGATAATTGTTAGCTGCGGTCCGACACGCCGGGGAGCGGTAGTGTAAACGACTGAGGCTCGCATGCGTCACCGTTACTAGAACTGAGGCAGAATGAGTGACAAGCGATTTCAGTGGTAATTGGTAGTGAGTAGATACGAGGATGTGCGTAGAGTATCGTGAGTTGGTGCTATGGTCACGTTGCATTCTGCAAGAGTCATTCTAGTAAGTGGCGATTGTGTTGCAAGATGTCAAGAGGAGGTCTCTGTCTGGACGCGCAGGTCGTCATTGATGTGTGAGATTGTGCTGTGGGTATGCTTGTGGTGTGTTGGCTTTTCTGTTTGTTTTCCATTTCAGCTCTGTCCGTGTGACCCAGGATCTCGCAATGGCATCCAAGTCGACGTGTATTGGTCGTGAAGGATAAAAGGGTTGGATCCCTTTTTTGCCGGGGAGTGTCAATGGAGTTGAAGATTGAACGATCAATTCATGGTTGTTTGCTCAAAACCAACTTCCCCAATTTTCGCGGAGGCATCAATACGACAGTCATCGTCTCATCGGTCGCTGTTCAGAAAGAAGAGTGAAACATCGTCAGAAGTAATACAGAGATTTATTATTGTAATATTTGTTTTCAGAACTTAGTTCGCTTAATGCTTTTATATGTTGGTGTAACAATAAACAAATATCAAGCGGCAGATCGGTGTTTTGGTTTTTGCGTCCGTTATAACTAAGCGTTTCTGAAATCTTCGAAGAACAGCGTGGGCCCGAGCGTAGCGAGAGCTGGGCAATAACGGTTTATGAGACGAGACTGACACCCTGACTGGTGCTGGTACCACAACACCTATGGCCAAGAAGCGAAGTGTTCCCGTAAGCCTTGTAACTTTGGAAATGTCTCAAAGTCTGTGGGAAACTATCCCGCCGGCACGCGTTAGCGGCAACCGTCGCCGGTGGCACTAGCTGCCTACTTTACATCCATGATGTGATCAGCCAGACTCGATACTTAGTCGACACAGGCGCCGATGTCAGCGTCCTTCCTGCTACAGCAGCAGATTGACAGAAGGAACCTACTTTCAACTTACAGGCTGCAAATGGAAAACCAATCGCAACCTTTGGTAGGAAATACGTCTATCTGAACGTAGGTCTACGGAAACCTATTCGGTGGATTTTCCTTCTCGCTGACTTCACAACGCCCATCACTAGCACGGACCTACTTATTCATCACAATTTACTCGTAAACGTCCGCCGAAAATTACTGATTGATAATACTACTAGGCTGTCGATCAACGGCATTACCTACATAGGCCCCAGCTGGTCACTCGTTAAGATAAAGTCAATACTTGATCCAACTTTTCAACCCATTGTTGACAAATATCCGGAACTTAACTGCCCGTCGAACGACCTGCCGTGCATAACCAGCAATGTTGTACACCACATCATTACCACAGGAAAAGCCGTGACATCTAGAGCACGACGACAAGCTCCTGACAAACTGAGAATCGCTAGGAATTAGTTCGACCATATGCTTACCCTTGGCATCATTCGACCTTCGAATAGCCCATGGGCATCCCCACTTCATATGGTTCCAAAAAAGGATAGGAATGATTGGGGACCCACTGGTGATTACCGGCGAGTGAATGCCAAAACAAACCGTGATTGCTACCCGTTGCCTCATATACACGACTTGACTGCACCATTATCTGGCGCCGCTATATTCTCTAAAATCGACTTGGTTAAAGCGAATAACCAAATCCCGATGGCAACAGAAGATATTCTGAAAACGGCTATCAATACGCCTTTCGGACTTTCTGAATTTCTACGTATGCCATTCGGTCTCCAGAATGCAGCCCAAACATTCCAACGCTTCATCGATGAAGTATTTCGTGATCTCGACTTTGTATACGCATACTTGGACGACCACCGCATTGTCAGTCCAGACAAAGAAACTCACTTTAGACATCTGTACTTGGCATTTGAAAGGTCACGCCAACATGTTGTTACCATTAATACTCAAAAGTGTCAAATCGGTGTTGGCTCACTCGACTTCCTGGGTCACACTACTGACTGTAGGGGCATTCGCCCACTGGCTACTGAGGTCGAGGCTATACTGAACTTTTCAGAGCCACCGACGGCGAAAAGTCTCCGCACCTTTAACAGCTCGGTAAGCTATTATCGACGCTTTATTCCCAACTGTGCCTCTCTGATTTAGCCATTGAAAGACCCTCTTCGAAGGAATAACAAGTTTATCAAACTAGACGCGTCTGCTCGAAATGCTTTTACCCAGGTTAAAAAAGCTATTACGAATGCCACACTTCTGATGTATCAGGATCCAACGGCACTGTTAAATATCTCGGTTGATGCATCAGACACTGCAATCGGTGCAGTTCTACAACGGCTAGTTGACAAAGAGTGGCAACCGCACACCTTTTTCTCCAGACGCCTTCAATTAGCCGAAATGAAGTACAGCACATTCGGCAGAGAACTTCTGGCTTTGTACTGTGCTATACGTCATTTTCGACACTCCGTAGAGGGTCGTGAATTCATCATTTTTACAGATCACAAACCTCTGACGTACTCTCTAAACTCACCTTCAGATAAGTATTCACCCAGGAATCACGACAACTGGATTACGTCTCACAGTTTACATCAGATATTCACCATGTATCCGGAGTAAACAACACTGTGGCAGATGCCTTGTCGCGCGTTTGTTCCCTCACACAAATCGACGGCATAGACCTTGTAAAATTGGCTCGTCTTCAAAAAGAAGATACCGGGCTTCAACATGAGTTGTCGAAAACAATTCTACAATTAGCTGAGAAACGCTTAGGTATGGGAGGCGATATTATTCTATGCGACATTTTGAAGAGTACTCCTCTCCCCATCGTGCCTAACAGTTATCTCCGTAACGCCTTCAATAGGTTGCATGGCTTATCTCACCCAGGTATTCGAACTACTGTTAAGCTCGTCACTAGTCGATTTTGTTGGCATGGAATTAATAAAAAAGTAGGGCGATGGGCACACACATCATTAGCGCAATAAAAAACAAGGTAATAAGACACACCAAAAGCACCTTTCTTCTACATGACGCTAGTTTTGAACACGTCCATATTGATCTGGTTGAACCCTGTCAATCACGTCTCAAAACCGTTGATGCCCAGCTCTTACTACGCTAGGACACACGCTATTCCTTGAAGTTTCTCAGAAACGCTTAGTAATAGAGGAGGCAAAACCAAAACACCGATTGGCGACTCGACGATTCTTTATTGTAAAACCAACATATAGCCAGATTTAAAATTAAGCTTTAACTAAGGTGTCAATGTAGTTGAAGATTGAACGATCAATTCATGGTTGTTTGCTCAAAACTAACTTCCCCAATTTTTGCGGGGGCATCAATACACCAGTCATCGTCTCATCGATCGCTGTTCTGAAAGAAGTCTGCAATAAACCGTCAGAAGTAATATTGTGATTTATTATTGTAATATTTGTTCACAGACCTTAGTAGAAATATTTTTTATATGTTGTTGTTACAATAAAGAATTCTCAAGCGACCAATCGGTGTTTTGGTTTTTTCGTCCGTTATTATTAAGCGTTTCTGAGAAACTCCGAGCGACAGCGTGAGCCCGAGCGTAGCAAGGGCTGGGCATTAACGAGACGTGCTGACATAAGGTCTATGAACAAATATTACAATAATAAATCACAATATTACTTCTGACGGTTTTGGCCTGACTTCTTTCTGAACAGCGACCGATGAGACGATGACTAGTGTATTGATGCCTCTGCGAAAATTGGAGAAGTTGGTTTTGGCAAACAACCATGAATTGATCGTTCAATCTTCAACTCCATTGACACTCCCCGGCAAAAAAGGATCTATTACTTTTTCCACCACGACCAATACACGTTGACTTGGATGCTATTGCGAGAACCTGGGTCACACGGACAGAGCTGAAATGGAAAACAAACAGAAAAGCCAACACACCACAAGCATACCCACAGCACAATCTCACACATCAATGACGACCTGCGCGTCCAGACAGAGACCTCCTCTTGACATCTTGCAACACAATCGCCACTTACTAGAATGACTCTTGCAGAATGCAGCGTGACCATAGCACCAACTCACGATACTCTACGCACATCCTCGTATCTACTCACTACCAATTACCACTGAAATCGCTTGTCACTCATTCTGCCTCAGTTCTAGTAACGGTGACGTATGCGAGCCTCAGCCGTCTACACTACCGCTCCCCGGCGTGTGGGATCATAGCTAACAATTATCTCCGTGTGCATTTCATTCTCAGAAATAGCCTCCCCGGCGTATACGCCCCATCTGCTGTCCTTAACATCAATCAATTCATTCACGGATATAGAAGACAAGAAACAACTTCAGAAGTAATCACGACGAAAATTTTAACAAAATTATGCAATAACAACAAGGTGCGAAAACGGCAGGTAACCCCAATGAATCCAAAAACACCAATTGATATGACACACCACGCATGTGTAGAAACAGTGGACACAAACGCGCAGATCGTGTCTCGATGTAATTCCATTGAAGAATCGCAGGACTTACACCAGTACGCCTGCAACCCTTCTCAGGTTAACGATTGTAGAACGTAGAATCTCCGGACACAAACAAGATTTATCAACAACTACAATAATTGGAACCCACACAAGTATTTAACACAAACATACGTACAATCAATACATCAAATGTTGTGGATTCTGCCTTGACGAACTACCCTTGAAGAACTGTAGGACTTACAGCAGTACGCCTACATTCCTTCTCAGGTTGATGATCCAAGTGGAAGTCGTCCGGACACAAACAGAATTACCAACAGCTAGATGACAGATGATATCAATTCAGTATATACAATATGAACATATGTATAAAATCACTAATGCACAAAAAAGAAACTGATGCGTTATTAGCTAAATCGTTTGCACATGCATCCTCGTTTAGTGCTAATTACAAAATAATTGCAGGGGACTTCAATCTTCCAGAAGTCAATTGGCTAACTAGTTCCGGCCCTGAACGCTTCGACGAATTACTTGCCACGATAGACTGTTATGGATGGCAACAACACGTCCAGACACCTACTCGTGGTGACAACATGTTGGACCCTGTTTTTTGTCATGACACAATCCCAGTATCCACGTATGTTTGTAATCGATTGCTCCAAAGAAAATAGTGAAATTAAGTAGACACCGAACTGAATATATTCCAAGGGCACACCGTAATAAGTTAAGGAAACTGAAGAAACAGTACTATTCCACTAAGGACATATCACTATTGCTCTCAATCCACGAGTCTCTTGAATCTCTCAAGCGCCTACGCTCTCAAAAGGACCTCGACGAAGAGTTAACGGCACTTGAAAGTACCTCCAAAGTTTATAACTTAACGGCACTTCTTAAAAAACGAATGCAGTCGGCGAGGGAAATCCCATACTTACTTCACGACAAAGTAATCTACAATGAACCTGCCACTATCTGTGAACTCTTCAGTGATTGGTTTGCAAACTTTAGTTTAGAAACACATATGCCTGGTGAAACCGCTCCCCTTACTATCTCTTCCCTTGAAAGCATTGTGTTCACTAATCAGTTAATAGTACAAGCAATTAAAAGCCTTAAACCTTCCACTAGTACGGGACCGGATGGCCTCGCTTCGATAATTTTCAAAAACAGTGGGTGTGATATACCCTTGTTACTTCTTAAATTCTTCTCAATATCTATGGACACTGGCACTTACCCTAGTGAGTGGAAAACTAGCTTCATAATTCCACATTACAAATCTGGTGATAGGGCAAACGTCCGCAATTACAGACCCATAAATATAACCCCAGTTATCTCACGAATCATGGAGA
This sequence comes from Trichobilharzia regenti, assembly GCA_944472135.2. NCBI lineage: Eukaryota > Metazoa > Platyhelminthes > Trematoda > Strigeidida > Schistosomatidae > Trichobilharzia > Trichobilharzia regenti. The sequence goes on along the minus strand of OX235262.1, from coordinate 115,161,739 downwards.
AAGTTGTAAAAGATCAATTGTCAGACTACCTAATTAGGGAAGATCTTGTTACAAGGTCTCAACACGGATTTCTCAAAAATAGATCCTGCGTTACTTGCCACTTCGACTTTTTCAACTGCATCACTAGTAGTCGCGAAGCACGTAAGCTAGTCGTTGTTCTCTACTTCGATATATCTAGGGCATTTGACATGGTATCTCACAGTATTCTCTTTGAGAAGCTGTACTCTTGTGGAATTCGCAACCCATTACTGAACTGGTTAAAATCATTTCTAAGCAACAGGGTACAAATAACCAAAGTTGGATCTGTATTGTCTCATCCTAGGCAGATCTCAAGTGGGGTCGTGCAAGGTAGTGTCCTAGGTCCACTTTTATTCACAATCTACATTAACAGCATTTGCAAGTGCTTCACCTTAGGCAAACCATTCCTATATGCTGACGACCTCAAAGTCGTCTACTCCTGCTACACTCATGAATTAAGCGATATGGTTACTAAAATACATCTTGAACTAAGTAGCCTCGCATCATGGTGTGCTGATTCCTGTCTAAATTTTAACATTGACAAATGCGGCTGGATTTGTATTGGCAACAGTAACCTTGATCTAACTCTTGAAATAAATGGGCGAAAACTAGCTAAGCTCAACTCAGTCGTAGATCTCGGTATTAGATACTCTAGTAACCTAACGTTCGCTGAACAGACTGATTATGCCAGACGTAAAACGCGAAGGCTGATAGGATGCATAACACGCAATTTCTTTTGTTGTGAAACTAGGGTTTTATTATACAAAGTATGTGTCCGACCTATCTTAGAATACTGCCCGTTTATTCTTAGCGGACTAAGACAAAATGACAAGCTTAAATTAGAGGGAGTACAACGGCAGTTTACCTCAAGAACTCTTGGTTTAGAAAGTGGTCTGGAATACCATGAGCGATGCGAAGACTAAGATTAGAACCCCTCTGGAAAAGACGCCTTAAGCTAAACCTTATCTTTTACTATAAGCTAACTAATCTTCTCTTGCATTCCTCCGAGCCAATAACTAAACCTACCGCTGTCATCAGTTACAATCTTAGAAATCATCACAACCTAGCTGCTATGGAGCACTGTCAGACTTACGTGCGGTACAACTTCTTCTTAAATAAGTTTTCAGTCATTTGGAATAGACTACCAGCTAATGTGCGCGATGCAAACACACTTCCAGTGTTCATCTCCTCAGTCACCAGACTACTCAAAGATGACAATGCACTTTTGCGCCTGACTCTTACACCTTCTTTTTCACCCTACATAGATATTTTAAGTTCTTTAAACGTGTAGTTACAACAAACTACAATTATAAATTTTAATATTATTGGAACTAGATGATTAACATTTCTACACAGGACAGTAATAATATTAGTTTACACATAATATAAAAGTTAGCATAACGGGACTAGTTAGTTTGTGTACCAAAATAACCACAGTTACTAAACAGAATATATATGTATATATTTATTAATCACTCCTTAAGGACTCCCGTTGCTTTCTTTTGCGTTGCTGTTGTTTGTCTTCTTTTTTCTCTCACCATTTCAGCTTCCATTTGACTTTTTGAATGAGAATGAATAATGTGGATATTTGACCATTTACAATGACAAATGATCTGCAAACATTATTGGTCCAGTATCTTTCAGTTGCCTGGTTAATAACGAATTAACTTTCTCCACGACGCAACCTGGATTACATTTGTGGAATATACTCTTATACCAATGGAAAAGTATCTATTTGTAATACAACGTCACGATTGTAGCTTATAACATAACTGATCGTATCTGTAAAAATAGCTTCCTTATTACCCAATTTGGATATAAATCAAATCAAAAATAAGATTCGGATTTGTACACACCCAAGTTATATTGAGGAATTACTTCAAGCTTTATTTTTTCCCAAGTATTTTTAATCCATCCAAAACTTACTTGGGTTTTTTTGTTAATGCGAAGACAATATTCCTATATTTCATGATGTGCTCCATTGAATGACTTGTTATATTGTGGAATAACTTCAAGCTTTATTTTTTCCCAAGTATTTTTAATCCATCCAAAACTTACTTGGGTTTTTTTGTTAATGCGAAGTTAATATTCCTATATTTCATGACGTGCTCCATTGAATGACTGGTTATCATATTGTTCCCACAGACCTAAGACAAAAACGCCAGCAACCATGTAACTTAACCATAAACCAAATTTATGAAATTTATATAATGCTTATCCATGCCTGTATATTTGGTGTGTCCTACACAAGTAGGAAAAAATGTGTATTTTATTAAAACATTATTATTAATTATGATTGCTAATCGTATATGTAATTTATCATATTGATGATGCCTGTAAACTGGCGTCTCTCATGTACAAAATGAGAATATACTATTATTATTATTAATCAATACATCAAATGTTGTGGATTCTGCCTTGACGAACTACCCTTGAAGAACTGTAGGACTTACAGCAGTACGCCTACATTCCTTCTCAGGTTGATGATCCGAGTGGAAGTCGTCCGGACACAAACAGAATTACCAACAGCTAGATGACAGATGATATCAATTCAGTATATACAATATGAACATATGTACAAAATCACACACCAAGCACATTGGACTGCTCATTGATGCGCTACCGTTTGAAGAATTTTAGGACTTAGAGCTACGCGCCTACAACCCTTCTCAGGTTGACACCCTAGGTTGGAAAATCGTCGCAGAGTTTATTTGCTGACCTCCTTCTCTCATCTATATCCTCAAATCTCAGCAGTAACACCACCATGTTATTTTATCGTGGAATGTAGATGACTAATAAACACACGACGTATCTGGTCAACCAAGCGTAGAAACAGAGTAATTTACACCAAAGATGATAACATTCAAATAGTAACTTGAAACAAGAAATGCCTTTATTCATGCAGGCCAATTTAACAATTACTCTCTCCTTTACACTTGGCTTATCCTCACTAAACTGACCAATATGTTTCGTCTTTTCAAACGCACCAATACTCTCATAGTCATTGCTGAAGATACTTGAGTTGATGGGCGACTGTTTCATTGTGGATGACAACACCAACGACGACTGATTGATATCAGTTGATGAGGTTAGCGGTGGATCGGAAGCTGTTGTTGCTCCACTTTCAGAAATTTGTCTACCTGCAAGACCACCACCACTGGTGTCTTTTACTATCAGCTCTGGTTTAGCACTAGCATCTGATGATAGGTGGGCTACATGCTGATCACTTACACTGACGGTCTCACAAGTATGCGTGCCTTCTGCAACTGAATCTGCATTTATTTCTACTTCGCGTTCAAGTTGTACAGAACCTTTATTTAACTTAGCAGTAGTAGGCATTCCCCTCATTTCATCATGATGAACCAAAGACAAATGTGAAGTATCATGATCATTATCACGAATATTCACTTTACCGTCAACTTCATCATTTTCAAACTTTAATAACAGAAGTAGGCAATTTTGGTTCCTCCTCACAAGTCGTTAGATGTTTTATACCATCACTCTGACTAGTAGATCGTTGTAAACTTGTGGAGTCAGAACTGTCGCCTGAAACTGTGACTCTATTCTGTGACACTCTATTCAACCATAGATTACTGGTTGCATTTACATGCTTCTTCACTGCAGCATTATCGTCACACTATTCGGAGTCAGAACCTGATGACTCTGACTTCACATTTAACTGACTAATAAACTTGCTCACAGATTCACAGTTCATCCTTTTATGCATTTCTTGCAAACGTGTAAAACACAACCGTTGTCAGCCACGCCTCGTTAACCGTCAATGCCCAGCTCTTACTACGCTGGGACACACGCTATTCCTTGAAGTTTCTCAGAAACGCTTAGTAATAACGGACGCAAAACCGAAACACCAATTGGCGACTCGATGATTCTTTATTGTAACACCAACATGTAGGCAACTTTAAAATTAAGCTTTAAAACTAAGGTCTATGAACAAATATTACAATAATAAATCACAATATTACTCCTGACGGTTTTTTTTACTCTTCTTTCTGAACAGCGACCGGTGAGACGATGACTGGTGTATTGATGCTCCCGCGAAAATTGGGGAAGTTAGTTTAGAGCAAACAACCATGAATTGATCGTTCAATCTTCAACTACATTGACAACCGTGTTTGTCTTGCATCTTGCAACTTATCTGTGGAGGATGTACCACGAAATCTGTTACACTCACTACATCTATATGCATTACTAGACATCAGGGAGCCTTTTCGATATCCACCTCTCTGTGACCCTTTCGTCATCAACGATTGCGTTTTTTCCGCGGACTGCTCTATTCTAGGGGTGAGATTCAATATACTGGCAAACTTGCTCATAGATTGATTGACACTATTGTTTACCTGTTTCAGAATGTCATTGGACTTTGGCTCGATACCCTCATCCTCCATACGGGAGCTCATCTTCACCCACTTCCTTTGCAGTCGAGTAGGTAGACGTCTTGCTATTACTTCTAGGATAAAACTCGAGTTGAGGTCATTCATGCAATTCATCGAAATCAAGTTATTCTTATAAGTCATAAGATTATCTAAAATCTCAGTAAGTGCCTTGGAGTCATCTTGAAGTTGACTGCCGTTACCTTTGATAGCCTCGTATACGTTCCTTACAATCATCGAAGGTCTTCCAAACCTTTGACGTAATATACTCATAGCCTCAGCGTATCCCTCTTTTGGCTTCATAAACTTACAGCACTGTATAGCTCTTGCAGCATCTCCAGTGCAATATCTCATCAAATACATTAACTTCAATTCATCAGTTAATAAAAAACCACTCAGCATGATCTCAAACTCCTTTACAAATTGTAAATAATCAGCCGGATTTCCATCAAAACACCGTGGTTCAAATTTAGGGAGTTTGATGTTCCTATTATCCCTGGACGGCGAAACAGTAACATCAACCATTTTTAATTAGTTTTATTTTTATTTTTTTGTTTTTGATTACAGCTTGACAGCATGTCATGCTTAACATCAGACACATCGTTGCAAGTAACAGACAAGTCACCATGACTTACTTTCCTATTTGCTTCCTAGACGCTTTGTCAATTTTTTGACCCAGGCATCACTAGACTTAACCAAAATTCCAGAAAGTTCTAGATGACGCTTGTTCAAAGAAAACTTGGCCGGTACCAATAAAGACGGACGGATACTATTGAAACGTCAAAAACTGTTACGAACCGTCAGAAACTGTAAATCACCTCTCGAAACCGTTGATGCCCAGCTTTTGCTACGCCGGGCCTCCCGGTGTCCCTCGAAGCCTTTCAGATATGCTTAGTACCAACGGACGAAAAACCAAAACATCGATTGGCGACTCGAGAGCTCTTTATTTTAACACTAGCATATGAGCAACATAATAACTAAGATCTATGAACAAATATTACAATAATAAATCACGATATTACTCCTGACGGTTTTGGCCTGACTTCTTTCTGAACAGCGACCGATGAGACGATGATTGGTGTATTGATGCCTCCGCGAAAATATAGGGGAGTTGGGTTTGAGCAAACAACCATGAATTGATCGTCCAATCTTCAACTAGATTGACAGGCCCCTTCGTGAATGGCATGGATATACCTATATTTTAACTTGCTTCGATCCATTCACGCGATGGCCGGAAGCAGTACCCATCATAGACGTATCTGCTGAAACAGTCGCACGCGTCTTTGTAGAAAGATGGAGCGCTTTCTTTGGATGCCCATTTACCATAACAACTGACCGCGGGTGGCATTTCGAAATTGGCTTGTTCTTCGCCCTGACTGAAATCATAGGTTGCATGCGTTTCCGAACAACAGCATTCCATCCTCAAGCTAAAGGTATGGTAGAACTTCTACACAGACAGTTGAAAGCTGGTTTGTCAGCTGCAAACAACACCCATTGGACTGAATCCCTTCCGTTAGTTCTCCTAGGGGTACGAAACGCTTTGAAAACTGATGCTGGCTGTACTAGCGCCGAGCTAGTATATGGCACACTACGACTACCTGGTGAATTTGTTTCTCCCTCGGGCTTCTCACCAGTGGTAGATCACGCTTCATACGCCAGCAGGCTTACAAACGCAATGCGTTCAGTTAAACCTACTCCCCTTCGTCCACGGTCCACTGATATTTTTGTTCATCCACGTTTAATAACTTCTTCACATGTATTCGTTCGTCGTGACTCTGTGCGTAGACCTCTGGAACCCCCATACGACGGACCTTATAAAGTAATTAAACGTTCGGATAAATTCTTTTTCTTGGACAAATTTGCCGCGAGGACACCGTCAGCACTGACCGTCTGAAACCGGCTTACTTGGAGGGTAATCCCATTAGCACAAATCTCAACGTGCCTCATAATCAAGAAGTAACCAAAGATCGCTGAGACCTCGATGAAGTCACTAGCACGATGACAGCTACCGAATCTCCTGTCGAGCCCCCTAAAAAACCCGTTTTGGACGTACCGAAAGGATCCCAGAATATCTTCACAATTATTTAACATAACGAAGTCGTATGATTCACCCAACTTTTCCGTTTGTGGTACTAATTATTTTTTAGATGCATCTTTTTTTATATACAGTATTGCTAAAAACACGTAAATTTTTCTTTCTTTAACAGTACATAAAACATGCAACAAAAAATTAGATGCATTCTTTTCGATGTTCTAAATTTTGCATTATTTTACTGTATGGTAAATGCACATCATTTTTTAACAAAAAAGCTGATTTGGTATATTTTCCTCGACATGGTTCTTAACGGTCTTGCTTTCTTTTCCAGGTGCGACGGGCACTGGACAGGAAACGAACGAAGCACAGGATCCAACGGACAACATCAAGGAAACTATGTACAAACACCCTATTAGCATAGGCAGACAAACCAGTGGGCAAGCCACCAAGCCGCTCGGAAGAATTTTTCACCCGAAAGGGAACCATCGAGATTATTTTACTTCCGGCTGGTTCTGTCCTAAAGTCCCCACCACCCCACTACGGGGGGGTGAGCTGTAGCGGTAAATGATTCCCAATAAATTATTGACCGCAGCAATCATCACTGAACATTGGATGCTGACCACCACTGTTTAAGTCGACTTGTTTAGCTGAAGGCTTTCGGTCAATCATCCCCGTCATTTGGTACTCCGTCGTGTCACGTGCGGCACGAACACTAGCCAGCTAAGCGTCCGTCTAACAACTCGTTTCAGTCCTGAAATATATCGCGCAATTTGGACAATCAAATACTGTCTTTTGCTTTGCTTTTGGTACGCGAGAATTAACAAGTTAGAAGTTGATGTATAAGAGCTTGCGTTAATATACCCAATATTGTGCGCGAACATCTATACCGTCAACCTCTAAAGGTGAATCATTGATTTCAGCCTCTGAAGGAGGACTAAGTGGCAATATGCGCGTTACCGGTGTTGGTGATGGAGACTGTATTTCAATCTCACTAAAGGACGACCCATCGGCTATTCCGCAAGTAAAACCGAGAGTGGTGCGAAAGAAGCTACAGCGATTCAGGCCTGAAAACTTTTCAGGGTGTTACGACACTCCGTCATCTGTTCTCGAACAGTTCTCTGAGGCCCTTTGTAGGCTTTGATGCAAGTTGTTGCAACACTCACTGCATTCAGGGACACAGCCAGGGTGGTGGAAATGAGGCATTCCATCTCCTGTTTTCAGTGGTAGTGATAGACAAAATACATCCAGCTACAGGGCAGTAGAACTGCTCTCAGTGGTATCGAAAGTACTGGAAAGTTTAATGGGTGATTATGTCAGAGTACACCCTGACAGGACTAATAAACTCAGTGACAACCAACCTAGGTTCAGAAGATGTAGACCATGTCTAACAAACATACTATCAGCTCAGGACAATATGACATCATGCAGGGATGTGAATGTTCTAGTCCATGTGATCTTCCTAGCCTTTAAGAAGTAATATGACACAGTTCACTATGACCTCCTCTTACACAAGATAAGTCGGGCAGGTGGAGGAAAACCGCTTCTGTCACGGATGAAGGACACATTAGGTGAAGGGAAACTGTACACTGAGTTCAATCGTGTCTGATCTTTCTGGAACAGCTCGTTATCAAGGGCGTCACTGAGTTCCATCCTGAGATACTGACGTTTCTGAATTTTTATCAATGACCTGCCAGGCCGTCTAAGCTGTCTGACTCTTCTATGCGATGACGAAGTAAAGATTTGGAAAGCAACAAAGTGCTCGGAAGACTCGGATAGGCTGTAGACAGACCTAAAGCTTCTGCAAGACAGCTGGGTGACCAATGGCGTGAATTTCAACCTGAGTAAGTCCAAAGTGGTGAAAATACACACCTGCACCTGTAGGCTGCAGAATACAAGTTACACTTGATGCAATGATAGCTTATCCTGCACAAAGTCAGAACGTGACTTAAGTTTAGTTCTAACAGGAAAATGGGCACATGCGTAAATTACACGGGGGGTGTAGAGAGGGCATATGCAGTCATACACTTTACACATAGACAGTTAAGTGTACTCACTTCAGAGCTTTTCCTATGGCTGTACAAAACGTACATCAGACCACGCCTTGAAGTGCATAATATTATTCCACCCTACTGCTTAGAAGGTACTCGACGGTTTAGGAAATTGTCCAGAAAAGGGCGACAGAAAGGGTAATAGGCCTCGGAAACAAACCGCATGACGAACTGACGAAGGAATAAGGTCCGTTTACACCTAGATACTTCTGACTTATGAGGGACTTAATTAATACCTATATATATATATATTTTTAGGTTGTCTGTTTTTACGTTTTATCACCTTTTTAATGTTATGTCTGCATAACCTACATCAATTATATGTCATTATCATCTCATTTTCTTCGATGACACCAGACAAAAGGATAAACTTCATTCACAGTAGCTACATGGTGTTAACACACCGCATACTACAAACGTTATATAATTAATCCCATCATCACTCTTTCCGGAGTCAACTGAAGCTACGACAGTCGAGTGGTGGCACAGACTACGGAGGAGTTTACCGAAGACCAAACGCATTTAATTCACAAACGAGAAATGAGCACACAAAAATCGAATCGGTTTAGACTAGCAAGTTGAAAATGATACCTGATTGTGATGATTTCATCACATCTATTCGGAAACGTTTGGTGTGTCAGATAAAGAGGACCAACAGGTTTACATTATTACTCCACTAATCACCTTGGACGTGACAGACAATTTCAGCCATTAGACCTCAAAAAAGATTTTGAATCTTTAGAGCGCGGCATCGGAGCTTAAGGTAAGCAGCGCGCATTCCAAAGTATTTTCTGCCAGCTGGGGTTACCTCGGTCCCCCAATTCTTGGTCTTACTACGAACAACTTTTATACATATTCCGCGTAAGTTCGACAATAATACCATTGGAGTCAGTTTTTGAAGGTAATACATCTCACTTTACCTTGAAAATACTAACCGTCATCATGCAAATTAACTTAAGTTCCGATATATCCAATGTAGTTTTTACGAGCTGGTATAAACCACTTTAATTCTTTGTGCTCGCCTCTTGATTAGAAGGTATAGATTCCCGGTCTTCAGTAAGCTTCTGCGTAGCTCGTCCCGCCACTCGACTGTCGTAGCTCTGGTCGACTCCAAAAGGAGTGGTGCTAGGATTAATTTTTTTATTTTTGATTACAGCTTGATTCCACACTGTAGTTTTGGTGCAGGTATGGAATTTTCAGCGTGGATATCGGTAGCCCAAATTTCCCTGGCCGACCATAGATATCAGGTGTGCCTCGGTGTGGGGTCGAACCCCGGACCATGTGCATGGTTGGCGAGAGTCTTAACCACTGTGCCACCAACGCACAATAGTATGAGTGAGTATGAATAGAGTTTGTGCTCCGGTATCGTCATCAAAAGAAGAGAGATAGTGATAATAAATATAATTAGTGAAGTTACTCAGACTGACCGACAAAAAAGAAATATAGAAAACTTAAAACAGACAGCCGATTAAATTTGAAGCTGATATATATTTTTTGTTGCCTCCCCCTGAATGGTGTATGGGATTTTAAAGGCATAGGCCATTTGAACGCAGTCCCTGTGCTGCTGCATGATTGTCCAGTCTTCACTTAAAGGTGTCTGCAGACGGCGCGGTCGCTATATCTGCTGGTAAGGAGTTCCAGGGACGGCAAACCCGCAGTGAAAAGAAGAGGGAACACACCCGAATCCTTGCCCTCTGTTGAGCTATCCTTCTGAGATTTCCTCAAGGAAGCCCATACCTGCTTAATCACAGAATACCTTTGTCTGGGTGATCCTGTTCATTTGTTATCTTGTTGGCAGTAATCGAATCCCTCCTTATCCGACGGTAGTTAAGTATGAATAGGCCTAATTGATTCAGATTTTCATCATATGTTTTGTTTCGGAGACCAACCACTCCTTTTATCACCCATCTTTGCACTCTAACCAAGAGGTTGACGTTTCTTCTAAGCAGTAGGGTGGAATAATATCATGCACTTCAAGGCGTGGTCTGACGTATGTTTTGTACAGCCATAGAAAAAGCTCTGAAGTGAGTACACTTAACTGTCTGTGTGTAAAGTGTATGACTGCATATGCCCTCTCTACACCCCCCGTGTAATTTACGCATGTGCCCATTTTCCTGTTAGAACTAAACTTAAGTCACACTCTAAGGTGGTGCAGGACAAACATTATAGTGCCAGTGAAGTGAGGAATAGTGATAATTAAGTGCTGAATTTGTACGTTTTCTCCTAAAGATCAGTGTTCATTGCCGTTTTCCGCATAACTTGCGTTAGTTTCGCATCAGCTGATTGTTCGAACACTTAAACATTACAAGCAAAAGTCATTTTACGCACAGAAAACATCTGTTCAGTCTAATTTTATTAAGTTCAACATAGGCTTAGGATTCAAGGCTTGACCACTTAGTCATGTGTGCTTTGGTCCCAACTAGAAAAATTTTTAAAGTCAGGTGATCTAACTTTAGTAAAATATCGGTCAAAAACGAGAAATATTTGGTCATATAATCTCAATCTGACCATTTTATGACGGTCATGTCAGTTATTCAAGTTTTACCGTTTTCTCCCAACTGGAAAGTGATAAGAATTGGGTCAATAGTGGGCATGGCCAGTAGTAAGAAAAAGTAGGTGAGTTCTGGTTATATGCTGTACTTTCCCCATTTTGGGCATTATTTGGCCAAAGTTTAACTAGTATTCCCCATGACTTAAACGGTATTTTCCTGTTATTCAACTACCATCTTATTCATTATTTAAGTAATGTTTTTCTCTTTCGACCCATATGTGCCTATTATATTACCCGTCCTACCATTTGCCCAAAATCGACCCAGTCTCAACAATTTTCCTCTCATTTTTGTCCAACTGGGTTACATTTTGTCCCACTTCATTGTAAAGTGATTATATCCTATGCTTTTCATCTAGATGAATGAAACGTTACTCAAGTAGTAAGTGTTACTGAGAAGCTGAAATGCCAAGATACTTCTAAGGATGTAGCCAAAACTTAATGTGAATATGATAAAATGCAACGAATGCATATATTACTAATGCCGATCCTGGCGATTTATTATCACTTTTTGACTTTATTATTATAAATAAATTAGGTTGAAACAAAACAAATTGTATTGGCTACAGATAACTACCCACTAAGTAACCCTGGAAACTGATAAGAGAATTTTGTTTTGTGGCGATCTTGTTGACTGTTGACTGCAGCCGTAAGATTTTGACTTCCTCATATGTCACATAGGATACCAGACAGCCGTATCATTATGTCGTTTGCTTTCAGCGGCTTCAACCACTATCAGTAGTACATTTCGGTTCTTTTTCATTTTAAAGCTGGCAACGACCCCTAGATAATACCGTCACGTCAAAATGATAATTCATTATTTTAAAATCTGTAAGCTGTCCATAAGAGCAAGTAAATGCACTAGCTGAATATTTCAGACGAACTTCTAGTATTATTAATGCTTCTTCATTATGTACAAACATACCAACCGAAAAAAACTGAAAATGTATTTTTATTTTATTTTTGATTACAGCTTGATTCCACATTATATTTTTGGTATTAGTATGGAATTTTCAGCATGGATATCGGTAGCCGAAATTTTGCAGGCCGACCATAGATATCAGGTGTGCGTCAGCAGGGGATCAAACCTCGGACCATGTGCATGGTCGGCAAGAATCCTGACCACTCATATGACGACACTCTGAATCGGTCCCTGAAAGTGTGTTGAGACAATTATTGCTGCTTTGTACAAAGAATTCGCAGTTCCGATTTAATAACCAACGATACTGGCTGACTGATGAAGTGACTATAAGTTCGCCTGTCTTTACGAACCTTGAACGAGTGACACTGAGATAAAAATTAGAAAAGTCCACATATTACTTCAGGTATGTTGACGACACAATCACTGTTCTCAGTAATGTGAACTGTTCAATGATGACGTTTGATGAACTCAGTGTAGCTCATCTTCACACTGAGTTTACAATGGATTATTAACGCGATAACCAGTCCATCTTTTGGATCATATTATAAGGCGTAGAAAATTAATGGGCTCACTGCAAAGTCATTGTGTTCAAAAAATAAGATTGATGATGAGCTCACGATTATTGAAAGTAATGTAGCGGAGAATGGATTTCCCAAGAATTGTATGATGAAATGAGGGAGAAAAAAATGTCCGGAATGAAGTATAAAAGGATTGAGAAGAAACTAGTTTTTATTTGCCTGGCGTACAAGGGGGAAGACGCATCAAAAAGAATAAAAAGGAATCTAAAGTGTATTGAAAATGACATTTCACGCCACTAAACTGATTCCTTTTTGTAACACGAAATGTCCTAATCATGTCAACTCCAACTATGTTTACGAGTCCAAATGCAATTGCGGTAGCAAGTACACAGAAAGGACTGGGAAGAGAGCGTCTTCTAGATTTTCTGAGCATATTCCCAACAACTTTCGTATGGAAAGTATGTGTGTTTACAAATGCAACTGCTTAGAGCCTGATTAACTTAGGACATTTAGTCGAAATCCGTCAAGCCTTCAAAATAATCAATATTCAGAGAAACCTTAGTTACTTCGTCCCACATAAGCCACTGCCACCGAGAGACGTCAGCATTATTTCTGTATGTAGAAAGATAGGGTGACTAGTTTCACGCTGCCCTGATAACTAGACGTCTCTGCTCTATTTCTTTATTTTAGCTGTGTCAATTTATTTTTTTGCTTATAACTCACAAAGCCGAAATTATTATTGATCTTCAGTTTACTTAATTGCTTGTATATGTAATAATTTTACTTTTACCATTTCCCATCCCCACTCTCTCCTCTCAAGTATTCCACTGCACTGTGTACAAATAAACTCTGGTTATTAGATTATTAACTATCTCGTATTCATGTACCTTGTTCCACAACTGTGCTCTTTGCTTCCAAATAATTTTCGAAGAATGTTGTATATATTTGCATTTTCAATAACTTATGTCAATTTTCACGCTATTGGCAGATGAAGAGAAGCAGTGAATTAAGAAGTGGACTCTTTTTATCCTGTAAATATGTTCGTCCTATCTGTTGAAATTAATGCATTTGTATATGTTGCATGTAGCTGGAGAGAAACGGATAAATTAAAGTGATATCAACATACTTCACACAAACCGTAGTTTTTACTCTATTTGATGAATAGGCGAAAATATGTAAAGTTTCAAAATAAATAGTTCTTTCTTCACCAAAAAAGATGCTTTAAATAAAATCTTAAACACTTTCATTTCTTTAAATGTATTTGTTTAATTTAGATTTGGTGTTACTCTCAATAACTTCTACGCAGTTGCTTACCACGTATGGGTTGTATCTGGAAATAAACAATGGATTTTACGTGCCCAATATGCCTCAACATCCTGTTCCGACCAGTTTGCCTTCCCTGCCAACATCAGTTTTGCAAGGACTGCATAGTCCAGTCAGTGGACTGTGCTGCATATCAGTGTCCCATTTGCAGATATAGACTTTCGAACTGGCTACGTAAAGTAAAAGACATAGATCTAGTGGTTTCACGAAAAACAGAAGATGAAATTAGAAACCGCTTTCCAGATTATTATACTGCGAGAGAACAGGGAATTTCTCCTTCGTCGGAACTTGCGGTGGAACGTATGTCAAGTTCAAATACAGGTATGCTTTTGCTTGACTTAGGTGCAAATGACAACTTCACTTGGTGATACCATTTTCGTATGGATATCTTTGTGTATTTAAGAGCAAAATTAATTTTGAAGTATATTGGTTTCTCTGAAGTCTAACTGCTACATCTAAATAAATTCTATCTGCGTATATTCCTTGTCATCTGTTTTAGATCCCGTTCCTGATTGTTCTGCACAACCAGGTGACGTGCATGAATATTACGTTAAAGAGGTTGAGAAATACTCTCGTTTGCGCTCCTTGGAAGACAAAGAAAACGAAGAGGCTTCGCTAGCTCTTGCAGCTCAGCTTCTGTATGAAGATGGTTGTAGTTTAACAGATGATATCCCGATATCTGGTAAGTCTTGACTTCAACTTAACATCCAAGTAAACACTAGACGAGCATGTTGACAGTTGTCATCACATTAACAACGACCGTTACCCAGTGTTATCATCTTCTAAAGTTAGAAGCGTTGCAGCGGAACACAAGAAAAAACAGGGCAACAAAGCACCTAAAATTTGCAAGACATTACTGGATTACGCTGTCGATACTTTAAGTGCAGAAACGGAGCCGGAGGAACAGGTAATTCCCACTAACAGTTTCTATCGCTTTGTTTCCTCATGCACTAAAAGATAAGCTTACTGATAATATCCGAAAACAGATAATCATGCCATTGCCACAATGCGTTTTCTTTCTATTATCTGAGTAGTTTATTATTTTGACATTAGTAAAATCTGTATTTGCCAAGACCGAAGAAATATATATGCGCTTGATGAGACTACCACGTACTTGCAGAGATGTGATCAAGTCTATAGACTCATTGACTCACTTAATTAGCGAATACCGAGTTGGTGTAACTAAAGTTGATTCGAAGAAAACAAAGTAGTTTGGTGGAGATGAAACACTTGTCCGAAAAGTCACTGGTTGTCGGTCAGACTATTGTGGCTGTTTCACTAGTTGTATTACTGTAGTACAACTAACTCGTTGTCCAAAGGAATTAAGTTAGAGTAACATTAATTGAACTGTTGACCTTAATGGCTGTTAGTATGACCTATTAGTCACTTCCCACATTAACTACAACTAAATTGCTGAGAAATACAAAATAACTATTGATCAATGCATTTATTATCAAAATCCTTTGTCGGCAGTTAATAAGTTGTTGTTTGTAGACGAAAGTATGACCTAGGTTATACTTAACAAAAAACATGTCAACAGTATGATTTGAAAGGTCATTAGTAAGCCAACAGATCTTGCTGCCGATAGGTGCGAAACTGCCCCATGACATAAGGCAGTATGATCTACCGAGTTCATGTCACGCTTAGAACCGTTGGTTTAAGACGTTTTTCTGTATGGTACATTACTCATCACAGTAGAGCAGATGCATTCATACTTTTAGCACTACATTACTACTATCCCATATCATTTCGTTGTTTTTCGATTATGTGATTTTCATGTTTTATTATTTTTTATTTATTTTTGGTTACAGCTTGATTCCACACCGTATTTTTGGTACAGGTATGGAATTTTCAGCATGTGATATCGGTAGCCCAAATTTTGCAGGCCGACCATAGACATCAGATGTGCGTCGGCAGAGGATCGACCTCCGGACCATGTGCATGATCGGCGAGAGTCCTAACCGCTGTGCTACCGACGCACTATCTTCTACTTGACTTGAGGTGTGGCAACTTTTACCTCAGTGTAGAAATGATAGGTTCAAATTGTTGACGCATTCAACGATAGTTTTCGGATAGTCATTATTTTTTATTTGTTACGTTTATCACTTAAGATAGTATGATTAAGAAAAATTCAAATTTGTATAGGCCCTACACTATATTTCCTTCAGATCTTTCTTGACAAAACAGTTTCGTCACAAGCTTTGTATTATGTTCCTGCGTAAACTACTGTATCGACACTGCGCTAAAAATTCTACAGTAAATTATCATATGTTTAAAATTTTTTAACAACTATGTAAACCAGTTGGGAACGTGAATAGTAGATGCCACAAGTTACTGTTAAAGTGTTGTAGTAAAATTGTTACGCAAGGCCATAGAACAATATTAAAAATGCCAAGCTTTAAAAAGAATTTAAGAGTATTAGTGCAAGCAAAATAGACAATAGATAGGACATAGTGATAATGACAACAACAAAACTGATTTACTACGTCATGAACCACAAACAGAGTGAAAATTTTATGTTACTACTGAGCCTCGCGGAATGACACAGGATCTGGTCCTACGAGACTTTCGTGGGAGAACAAGAGCTTGAAAATTACACTTGACAATAACCATGCATTGTAACACATACCTGCAACTCAAGTGTATCACTTTGCTGTGAGGGTTCTATATCACCACACTCGGTGAACTAGCCATTCATCGTCCATCCTTAATGTATGTGCTAAACTGGAGCATTGTGTTCTTAGGTAACTCCAGCTTAATTCCTTTATTATTATTATTCAACAGTATTATTTACTGGATGACGTTTTGAACACAATTTTTTGCTCATAATCATATAAATTATAATCACACAACTTCAAAACTTTCGTTGTAGAGTTTTCTCTATCCTTTCCTACTTGTCGTAGAGATATTAGTAGAATTTTCCGGATATCTCGGACAGGTGTTGAACCATTCCTATTACACCTGTGTGTGTTTTCAGTTGCTCCGATAAATAAAGCTTCCGCCACCAATCTCTCTCCTCACCCTGTTACATTAGATTTTAAAACTGTCATCTTATCCCATCCATCTTGTTGTATGGTTGTGTGTGATTGCATGTAGTGTTATAGCTGAACTATTCTTCAGATTTCTTATTTTATCAGGGTCAACCAGTCTTGATTTTGCTAGGTTTTCGTGTTCTTCTAGTGTGACTACCCCACTTCAACTACTTTGACCTGACAATCATTGTTTTGTTTATCTATAACTGAATTTGTGGGTTTGAATGCCACTTTTATTCCTGCATTGTTAAGAATTCTGAGTAAGGTTTCCGAAATTCTTTCTTTGTACGGAAGTACTACTGATGATTTAAATTCCCCATTGCTGGTGTTGTCATTATCCTGCATACGTGTCGTCATTAATGTTATTATCACTGATTTTATTTTTACATTTTCCTACATACTTCCTTATTAATTTATCAGTGTAATTATTAAATTTCGAAGTTTCTGTTATATGCCTCACTTCCTGTCCCAGATTCTCCCTGGTACTACTTAGTTTTTGTGTCCAACTACTTGAACTTTCACCAGTCCTATTTTTACTGACATAGGGATGATCAGAAATCCAAATATCGGCTTGAATGTGTGGATTTCCCGTAAACACTAGTATTTAACTTCCTACTTTTTTCCTTCTCACTTTGGCAGCTCCCCTTGCTGCTTTCCAATTCATAAGTGGATTGAACTGCCTCCACCTTCGAGTTGATGTGTTCGGAAAATCTGTTTATGTCCTGTGTTCTAATTACGGTAAATGTGTCATCTAGATACTTCCACCATACTTTTGGGGGTGGGGCTGAATGTTCCAATCGCTAAAGTTTCCCACTTATCCGTGAATGTATCTGCCACAACCGGTGATATTGGTGACCCCATTGCAACTCCCACAGTTTGTTTATATATTTTCCCTTGGAAATTAAATAATGTGGAGATCAGGCATAGATGCACTCCCAGCATTATGTCCTCTTCTTCTAAGTTCAAGTTCTTGGTCAGAAATCAGTTTGTATCTGACTGCCTCTATAGCCATATTGGTCGGTATATCTGTAATAAACTGACGATGTCAAAACTAGCCATTTTTCCTCACTATCTAATTTTAAATTAATGAAAACAAAACACGTAGTTCAGCGAAGAGTCTTTTCGGCGAATTCATTTTCTTAGCTGTACAATCTCAAATGTATGTGTTATTCTGTATGTATGTGTACATTAAGTTTGTCAAACAAAAATATAGTTCAGCTATAACACTACATGCAATCACACACAACCATGCACATGGTCCGGGGTTCGATCCCCTGCCGACGCACACCTGATATCTATGGTTGGCCTGCAAAATTTGGGCTACCGATATCCACGCTGAAAATTCCATACTTGTACCAAAAATACAGTGTGGAATCAAGCTGTAAATCAAAAATGAAAATGAAAAATACAACAAGATGGATGGGATAAGATGACAGTTTTAAAATCTAATGTAACAGGGTGAGGAGAGAGATTGGTGGCGGAAGCTTTATTTATCGGAGCAACTGAAAACACACACAGGTGTAATAGGAATGGTTCAACACCTGTCCGAGATATCCGGAAAATTCTACTAATATCTCTACGACAAGTAGGAAAGGATAGAGAAAACTCTACAACGAAAGTTTTGAAGTTGTGTGATTATAATTTATATGATTATGAGCAAAAAATTGTGTTCAAAACGTCATCCAGTAAATAATACTGTTTCACTATGTGATATGTTTAATAAAGGAATTAATGTGTATTCCTCTATCTGTAATTTTTTAATGGTACTATTTTATCATTAGGTGTTCATGTGTGCTTATCGTATTGATATTTCGCAATTCACCTAACTGATATGCACAATGTAACTCAGCTGATACGTTAATAGTGTCCCACTGAGTAATTGCATTAAACACACATGTTGTGTTGTTAACTGATTTTATCTGAAATAGTGACCGTCATCTAATGAAAACTACTTGTATTTTAATAGATTTTACGTGATGAAAAATTCGCTCGACAGTTGCAAGCTCAGTATTCAAGATTGTCGGATAAACCGATAAAGCAAACGCGTTCACGACGGAGAAAGTGAATTCCTATTCTTGCAGTTGATTATTGATCAATTTTAGAAGTAATTTTACGCTACGAATATACATTTTGTACAAGATTAAACCATGGTCTCATCATCGTGTAAGTAGTTATTGGGACACTTTGAAACTGCCTTAAAAACATGCGATAAATACACCTGCACTCAAAATGTACATAACGTTATCAACATCATTGCTGATATTGCAGTCCAGGGAATTTCCTACTTACATCTCTTAATACACAGAAGTTATTTGATGAAATCTTTTGTGATTGTATAATCAGAGAGTTGGCGTACACTGTACTGTATTCCGGAATGTAAAATATATATGATGAGACAAAATTAAGTTTTCTTTAGTCTGTTAACGACCATTCGTCACATAAAGTTATGTGCAACCCATCCGTTTCAGTTTGAGTTCAAACCCTACTGAATATTTGAGGGGAATCCTGACGACTTACTTGGGTCGTAAGAAACTGCTCCAAACATCAGATTTAATTTTCCATAAAATGCTGATCACACTTTTCGAATGATTTATTTCTTTGTAAAAAAAAAGGTAGTGACCATAATTTCTAGTGTATAACTGGAAAAAACGAAGATAATTAATAATACCTGTCTTACACTTTATACTGAATAATATAATTTTTATACATATAGATAGAGAAGTACACGTATAACCACCGGAACCAAACTAACTGTGATTTATGTTTTAACATACTAGTGTATGGAATATGGATGAGGTTGATTGGGGGACAAATGAAGTCCTCTCTAAATAAAATCGAAATAAAGAAATCAATGAGGAAACAATATTTGCGTATAATGGAAACACTCCGTAAGCAGTATAGCTGCGGAATAAGTTTGTTTCTGCAAGCTTTTTTCAAAACTTCACCAAGTACACAATGATTCTTGTGTCCACTTACACCTAATTTGTCGAAGCTTATGACCGACTGAGACCTGAACTCGCAGCATGTTTTGGAAATGATGTCAGTGAGTTCTTTTTCTGACCACGATGAAGCAGGTCCATCTTTAAGTCCTTCTGAATCAATGATTGATAAACGTCGTATTCCCAATTTTCTTGCAGCACTGTTCATTTCAAGCTTTCTGACGTCACCAAGTCCATCGTAGTTTCCAGTTGTGACGCACAACAAATCGACATGGTATCCTGTATATATCAGTTTGAGTATAGTGGGTGCAAAAAACATAGATTCGTCATCTGGATGTGCAACAACAACGAGAACTGGATGCTTCACTTTGATTGTTTTGCGGCCAGCGATAACAATAAAACATATCCATAATATGAATATTAGTATGTTATATCCAATAACTGGAAAATAAAAGAGATAATAACGAAGCATTCAATGAAGAGAAAAAGATAACAATCAACCACTGCCAAAAACTTAATCAGTGTTGCTGAAAAACCAATACCATATTCATGCAGTTGGTAAGGAAACAGACTACTGTGTGAGGAACTGATACTACCTCGTTGACCAAACCTTAGTAGGTGAACTGAGGTTCAAGCCCATGACGCAATTCCACCCATAGTTTATTGCTACATTCTGCGCATATGAAGTGTTTCTTAAAACCTGTGAAGTTCATATACTACTCTCTCCCGACCGAAAGCTGCTACCTTGACGTGGTGGTCGGGCTTGAACACCGCAATGATCTATTCAAGCTATACTGGCTGAGACTTATGTCTCTTGAGGTACTACCATGCCAGGCAGGTTGTTTGGATAGCGGTTAAACAAAAAGCAGCTACCCAATCCAACATCATGTCCAATACAAAATTTCATGCCGGATCGGCCGTGGCCCGGATTAACAACGACCGCGCTTCCTGCTGCCGTGTCACAGGGCAGGAGTGATAAATCTGCTACTGAGACACACCAAACAAAAAAGAACGAACAAAAACAGGCCGCGTGTGACCGGCCTCAAGCAGTTGTCCCCTGGGCTCTGCGGTCACGCAACCAACTTCCACGGTGTGGGCAGCCGGGAAGTAACAATCGCCCTCACAATCCGAAATGCACACGAAACCTCTCTATTACTCACTCATCTTTGTCTTCATCTCTATCATCTTGCCTTCCTTCCACTGATGCAACTCCTCGACTTGATAGCTCTCCACTTCCTCTCCACTCTGCGTCCACTAAAAACGATGGAAGCCAAAAAACCACCACCGACAGCCTCTTAAAGCCGCGCCACCAATTTCATATAGGAGCTCTTAATGTTAGGACACTTTGCCAAATAGGACAACAAGCATCACTAGCCAAGACCCTGGCATCACGAGCCATTGATGTATGCTGTGTTTCAGAAACACGCATACAAGACCCAAGTGTGGTTATTCACCTAACCCCACCTGGCCAACAGGTTGAATCTGCAAAATTCACCTTGAGGGTGTCAGGAGATGCCACAGCTAGTTCACGAGGATTAGCTGGCGTAGGGATAGCTTTGAGTACTAGGGCAGAAAAGACATTGCTTGACTGGATCCCGGTAGATAGCCGAATGTGTGCTGTCCGCCTGAACGGATCAGTAAGAAGGAGGAAGGACTGCACTACTCGCCGATGCCTTTTCGTAATCTCCGCCTACGCCCCCACTGACTGCAGTTCAGATGAAACGAAGGATGAGTTCTACCAAAAGCTGTCTAGTTTGGTGGAAAGGCTAAACGCTCAGACATAGTCGTTCTAGCTGGTGACTTTAACGCTCAAGTAGGGAAATTGTGTCAATCTGAGAAGGATGTCGGTGGCACCTATGGAGTTCCGTGCCAGCGAACCGACAACGGTGACCGTCTCCTACAGTTCTGCTCTGATAATCATTTGTTTCTTGTAAGCACTAACTTTAAACACAAGGAGAGACACTGTTTGACTTGGAGACCCCCTTCATCAAACCAACGCTGGACACAAATAGACCACATAGCAATAAGCTATCGTTGGCGTGGGTCGGTAGGAGATTGTCGCTCCTTCTGGAACACGTGCGTAGATACCGACCATGCACTGGTCCGCGCTCGGGTGTGCTTACGACTGAACGGACGTAGGAAACAGCTGGCGGTAAAACCATCACGTCCCCAGCTCGATCAGGAAACTAAATCCGTATTTGAGGAAGAACTAGCTAAACACATATCTGTGTTCGACAGCTGTGCTCACCCTGAAGAAGCTTGGAAAAATATCCAGGCAGCCATAGATACAGCTGTAAAAGCTGTGAATAAGGTAAACCCAAAGGTGAGTAAAAACCACTGGATCTCCACCGCCTCATCCGAACTGATAGATGCTAGAAGACTTATTCCGGCGAGCTCCGAATTCAATGAGGAGCGAAAGCTGCACAAGAGGAAACTTACGAAAAGTCTCCGCAAGGACCGTGAACAGTGGTGGGCGACAAAAGCCAAAGAGATGGAGAAAGCTTCGAGGATAGGCAACACCAGGCAACTCTTTGGACTCATCAGGGAAACGGGTGGGAGAAGACAAATCATCAGTGAGACAATCTCGGAAAAAAATGGCACTATAATTAGCTCCAGGATAGACGACTGGATCGTTGGAAAGAGCATTATGAGGAGCAGTTTAATTTGCCCACAGCCACGCTCAACCTTCCGAGCATCCAACACCTCCCTGAATGGGATATAGACACAGGTCCTCCGTCACTAACTGAGGTTACTAAAGCTGTCACCAATCTGAAACTAGGCAAAGCAGCGGGACCTGATGGAATGACTCCAGAGGTATTTAAGTACGGTGGAGACAGCTTACTGTCCGCATTAACTGAGGTACTAGGCAGCGTCTGGGAATCAGAAGAAGTCCCATCGGGTTGGTGTAAGTCACTGATTATCCCCATATACAAGAAGGGAGACAAGTCTTCCTGTGATAATCACAGAGGGATTAGCTTGACTAATATAGTATCTAAAGTCTTAGGCTCAATAATCATGCGTAGACTGAGTGGTGCTCGGGAAGCACAAACACGAGAGAGCCAGGCAGGCTTTAGACCAGGAAGAGGGTGTATTGATCATATCTTCACCCTCCGACAGATTCTAGAACATAGGCATTCCTACCGGCGTCCAACAGTCATTATATTTCTTGACCTAAAGGCAGCATTCGACTCTGTCGATCGGGAAGTTCTCTGGAGATGCTTGGCTGTAAAGGGAATTCCGAGAAAATATATTGCACTGATTAAGGCACTCTACTCGTACTCATACAGCCAGGTGAGGGCTTACGGCGAGCTGTCATCTGAACTGATGACGACCAGTGGTGTCCGTCAAGGATGCCCATTATCTCCTTTTCTATTCAACTTCATCATAGATGTGTTAATGGACTTAACCCTAGGTGACTTCAGCGACTCAGGGATTGACTTGCTACCGGGGAATAATCTCGTTGACTTGGAATATGCAGACGATATAGTCCTTCTAGGCGAAGACGCTGACGAAATGCAGAGTCTTCTAAACACCTTGAGCCGCAATCTACGAATGTTTGGCATGCGATTCGCTCCCGCCAAATGCAAGATGATGTTACAGGACTGGACTACATCGACGCCTAGTTTAAAAATAGGAAGTGAAGTGGTAGAGCACGTTGACCGCTTCACTTATTTGGGAAGTACCATCAGCCCCAACGGGCTGATCTCTGACGAAATCTCAGCACGAATACAAGGGGCTCGTTTCGCATTTGTTAGTTTACGCCGACTCTGGCGTAGACGAGATGTTCGACTATCGACCAAAGGGCGGGTGTACTGCTCATCAGTCCGCTCCGTCCTCCTTTATGGTTGTGAGACCTGGCCACTGAGAGTGGAAGACATGAAAAGACTAGCTGTCTTTGATCATAGGTGCCTGCGTTCTATTTCCCGTGTAAAGTGGCATAATAAGGTGAGCAACATGGAGGTTAGGCGTAGAGTTCTAGGTAAACAGGGGAAATCAATCGACGAAGTCGTGAAGCTACAAAGACTGAGATGGTTAGGACATGTGTTACGTATGCCAAGCCATCGCCTCCCTCGACGAGCTATGTTAGCGGATATAGGGTCAGGCTGGAAAAAAGCTAGCGGCGGTCAAACAAAAACTTGGCATCAGTCAATGAAATCCACAACAGTTGGTCTAAGCCACGTAGGAAGGTGTAGACTTCCAGGCTGGGGTCCTCGGGACGGTAAAAATCTATGGTTGGAAACAATTGGTGACATGGCTCAAAATCGTTCTCAGTGGCGCAGATGCATCCACTCCCTGTGACTTATGATCTTCAATGAAACTGTTTTGTATTTCTTTATTACTCCTTTGTCTCACACCTCTGCTCACTGTTTCTATTATGCTTTTCTTGTACTTTCTTCTCTTGCTTCGCGTGCTACACGGAATGTGGCGACTTGAACTTCCGCACATTTGTGCAAAGTTCTATGTCGAAAACAGACAGACTCCATGGCAGTTCCACTGCAATCCAGTGATATTCGGAAGATAATACCTACCAACTTTGGTAGGTATTTGCTAATAGTATGCTTTTAATGGTCAGGACCCCATAATGGAGAGCGTGCCAAGGTAAAATACACTAGCTCCTTCCTTATTATGCATTCGGTATTTAATGTGCATCAAAATCAGTGTATGCTTATAGTAGACAGTTGGGTAAGTTGTATGCATTCTATAGTTTTACTATGGCTTCCTAAATAATGCAGACATTTTGAGAAATCAGTCCCAATGTCTAATCGAGTGACGATGCTAAACACTACCGAACAATCATTTTCATTTGATATAAACACCATAAAAGACATCATCATACTGGAGTTTTCCAATAAGTATTATGCAGAGCATTTATAATTAGCATGGTTAAGCAGTTTGTATGGGTGACGGAATAGGCAAATTGAATATTAACTGTTATATTTGAGAAGTAGAAATTTCCGGGAAATGCATCAAGCAGTGATGAAGATTAAAAAAAAGGTAGAAATACACCTGAGATGACATCTTAAAATAACTAAACTAAATTCTAAAGTATGGAGTTGTAGTTTTCTTAAGAGTCTCCATGATGCTAACCCATAAAGTTACTGGCTTCAGCAGTGTAATATGCAGAAGAATTAAGATACTCGGGTTTGAGACATTATGAATCAGTAGTTGGAAACTTTCTTGATAGTCTGTAATGAATTACAGTTGCACAGGTGTTTACTTTTTATTGTTATCAAAATGCCTGAAATCCTCGATAATTTTCAATTAGGCTTTGAAACTCGTGCTTTCTCTTTAGCCTGCTGCTTTGAATAGTGACCACTCGAAACTGTGTCTTCCTTCAATAAACATATTACAGTAGATTTGAGCGCAGTGGTGCTAAAGTACATAGACTTGGTATATCATTTTAGTACATGTGACACACTTACTAGTAATAATCCACATCTACCGTTATATTCTAGATAAGTGTGCAGTTTGTGTTCTATTGGAAGATAGAAGTTGTTATCAGCTGCCCAGAAGATACTGGCTTGGCACCTCAGCGAGTATCTAAATATGGCCACACAAAAAAATCAATTAATTCCCGAACGCTCAGATTTATTTTCTTTTAAATATCGCGATAAATTATCCTGAGACTTCTCCCTAGATTTCTTATCTCTGTGTGGTTTAGCTTCTCTATAAACAATCCGGCAGTAATAATTGATACCGTTTTGTGAGATTGTTCTTTTGGGTAGATTATTCAGTTGCATTTTAATACATGGTATTCGCATGGGTAATAAAGAAATTTAGACTACAATTTAGGACTAAGATTGTTCTCAGAATTGGAAAGAAATTTGTCAACAGAAGTAAAGATTCAGAAAAGTATGTATTGATTTGTCTTGCAGGAAATCACCCAGCAATAATCAACACAAAAAAAATTCTGGAGAGCCATGTTATCTAGTTCAAAGAATCAAATACAGCTTAGTACTGTTGAACAATACTATCTGGTAAAATTTGCACAGAGGTTGAAAGACAATGGAAAACTGTGATATCATACTCATGGTTTCTCAGTTTTTTACGTTGAAAGTATAAAATAAGACCGGGGGTCACAAAGTACTCAACGGACGGATTTTAAATACTCCCTACTACGAAAACTACAGCTTAATGATCTAAGCACTCGACTTCCAATCAGTACGTAACATGTTCAAACTACGCTCACCTGAAGATGTTTGGGTTATCATGTAGTATCACCAGCGCCCACACAATATGTGGCTCAATACTAGCTGCATGGAACTGCAGTCGGTTGTTGAGTAACATTACAGTGAGTAAGCAACTTCATAAATCGTAGTCAATTTCCTTCAATCCACATAGTAGTATCACGGGTACTTCAGTCACATTTCGGGAAAAAGTTTGTGAATTTTTAATATGAATGATACTATTCACAATTTTCACGCTCTTGAAACGAGAGTTCATGTCTATCCAATGAAACAACTGCTAAACCACAGACTACCTAGTGGAAGAAAATGAAACTTGGAAATACAATATTGCTTCATAATTTGAAGCACTGAGTAGTCTCGTAAGGTATCTTAACAAACGGATACTACAGACAGTTAGCAGGAAGTTCTTTTAGACATACAGATATATATATATATGACAAACCCACCTCTTTTTACCATTTTTTTTCATTGCAAGCAACTTTATATCACTCAACATCATATCTAGCATACAGAATTAGGTATCTTCACAGATGGAAGTAAAGATATGAAATGGCCAAAACGTTTACTTGGCTTCTAAGTTTAAAATCATTAACATCCAAATACGCATAGAAGAGGGGCACTGATTAGAACCGAAAGTGAGCCTACTCACGTTTTATATGGTATGTATATCTATACAGATACACAGGAATTCGTAAGGTGATGTTTCCCACACTTGTATGATTTATGCTTGCTGTTTTATATCAAGGAGACGGTCTCTAACCTTGTGTCAAATTGACAAATATGATTTGTTCGGATCAGAGGCATTTATGCAGATTCAGATTCACTGACTGAGAATACAAAGACATGAAGCCTATCCCAATCCATTTTTAATAAGCTTTTTAATTCAGAACAACTTAGCGAAGACGCACCGACCAATCTGCCGTACAGTCAAACCTTTGATCCATCCTTTATAAGCTATGCATGGTCATGCCAGTTACCGTTGTTGGGAATAGCTCAGCTAAGAATGGTTTGACTAGGTTGAAGTCTTGTTCAAACATAGCTTTGGGGTCTGAAGCCATAGATTTTTCCACTTTATGGAGGATGAGCGACGGGTCAGAGAGATCATTTAGCTTAAACTGACTTTATTGCTATGGGGTAATAGTGTCTTCCCGTTCTTCATGGACAGTATTCCCTTACAGCGACTCGCTTTTTGCGAGTGACTACAAAGCAATATTTCACTGACACCCTTTTGTCACCTAACTGTGATTACTCATCCACTTGCGTCGTAGGAAAGGTTAAATATACCTGTTCAGCGGCACCCTCTACTGTGGTTTTACGACTATTACTACGCTCTTTCATTGAGGCAGAAATAGGTGAGTTGGTGTTACAGCCTCCCGGCACCGTGTCGTTATAGATACCTAAACGCTTATCGGAGACAGAAAGAATAACGTCAGTGTTTGAGTCACCGTTGATGTTACTCTACGACGAATGACCTTCACTTACCGACAATGACGCATCAAGTATGCGTAGTGTCTTATCAATGGCCTTAACTGCGTCACTGGTATCCGAGCAGTGTTGCTCTCCTATGGGAAAGGGTGTCTGCAGTACAGAAGATTCAATGCCTAGTTGAGTATAGCAATATCTACTTATAAACGGTATGCTGTATAGCTGCCGCCATAATAACACAACTAGTGTGCGAGGGGTTACCAGCAATGCTTGTAGGCTGTAGGAGTTATGCTGGTGCAATTATTCAGCAACCACAAGTTACGGTTACTACATACATGCCTTTTTGAACTGTAAGCTGACACATTAGTCTCTCACAACAGTTTTCTAACTGAAATATTTCCCAAGATAAATTCGTAACTACAGAAGTTAAATATGACTTAAAACATGAGAGGATAGCACCTAAAAATATAAGACACCCCATTCAGCATTTTTTTCTGGCATAGTGCAGAAATTTCGAGGCAACATCGGGTGTATTGCGGACAGTTACCTGCTGTCTGCCCTAAACTTCCTGCAATGCGCTGGAAGTCAGTGCCAGTATACTCTATAGAGGCGGAGTTTTGTAAAAACTGCAGAGGAGTAAATAACAACAACGCCACAAAACAAACCCCGAATAAAAATATCTGGGGCAACTCGAAGCAGACAAATTAGAGATGTAATTAGACAACATCAGCTAAATAGCGCAATTTAAGTTGGTCAATGCACGATTTTTCTCTAAGACTCATCGAGAACTAATCTGAACACAATCAGAGTAGAAGTTTACCCGTATGATTTTATGGTGCATAGCACAACAAAAGCCGATATTGAACAAGAACAGACTTGTCCCTATTCACATGTGAGACAAATTGCATCAGATTTGTAGAGGTCCTGTGTTCACCACGGCACTAGTCTTTTGTTATTTACAACAGACAGAAAGTGTAGGAACTAGAAAAATCAAAATACTTCAGACATTAAAGACAAGACACTACCACCAATGAGCAAGAAAACGTCAGCAAATAGGCCTGACCTTGTCTGCTTGAACAGCGCGCAGCAGGAGTCCGTCTTTCCGAAAGTAATGAGGCAGTAGAAATTGAATACTTTTTCTGTGCCTGCTTACCGATACTACAGGACTGTTTTTGGCAGTCACACAGTTCTTAGATAGCATCTACAAACACTGGTTTGTCTAGGAACTAGAGGGCATCCAATATCGTTTCCACGAGATTATGGTAAGGTTCAACAATAGCGTCCCAAGGGATGGGTTCGCACGAGTGTCCTTCAGCGGACCAACCATAAAAATGAGGAATTTTTGCACAAAATGTGACGTATAATTACAGGAGAATGCATGAGAACACAATAAGTGAGGTGTCTTTCTCTGACATGACTTAAAAATAAATCCCAGTAATAATGAGGAGTATCAGTTGCAAAGTTAGGCTAATTGCCGTACATTTATTCACCGAGATGAAAAACCATTAACTGCTTTTGTAAGTCATTTATATTTCTGTGGTGTGGTCTTCTTCAAAAAACTCGTTTGAGTTACTACGATTTCCAGTAAGAGGATAGACGACTACTCACCAGGAAAATGTGGATAATAAAACAAATGGAAATAGATGACATCACTTCTAAATCTATCCTCAATGGTAACCCTAAACTCAATCATGACCCTAATCCTAAACTGAACACGAACGTCAATCCCAACCCTAATTACAACCCGTATCTTAACCCTAACCCCAATACTTACCTTAACCCTAATCCTAGCTCTAACGAGGTATTAGCACAATGTCCAAACAGTATTTAAAAACGTGATCTGAGTGAAATTTGCTTCTTGGTTGGTGAATAGGGTTGATATTTCGGTTACGACAATGACAGGGGCTGTCAGCCAACAATTGGCATGCATTTAATAATAATAATAATGTATATTCTCATATAAACATATAAATTTACATGAAAATGCATGCCATTTTTACAGGCACGATCAAGTAAGTTATAGTCTCAAATCTCAGATTGTCTACAAGTTAATCATATTTCAACTGTTAAATATTTGATACATACAATACACTCATTGTCTGAACTAGGCCGTATGGTTGTTGAATTGTACAATTTTCCTCCAGGTTGCGCGGGAAAATCGACTTCGTTTCGTTTTCATCCCGTGGTTGTAGGCATACGATAACCAACCAATATTGAGGTACGTACAACTTCTACAACGGATTCAAAGCTGTTTTAGAAAAGTAAAAGTGCTGAGGTGAATCATTAAATTGTAATGAAATAGGTAAGTGCGAGTATCATTAATAAATGCATTAATAAAATAAACTCCCTAGGCTGACAACGTTCATTTGCAATGTATAATGCTACACGTATACCTCGTACTATCATGATGTCCACTTTTGGTTTGAATACATTTATCCTCAGTTGTGCCAGTTGTTTTTGTTTTATACCTTTTTGTGCATTTAATGTACAACCGTACCCTTCAGAGAGTAGGAATATAATAAGTCATAAAGAGCTGTAAAATGTTAGGTTTAATGGGATATAATGAGGATCAAGTAAAGACGTTATTGGAAAATGAATGAGATAAGACATTGTGAAGTGGTATTTAAAGATCAGTCAATGGACAGCAAGTTAGTTTATAAGATGCCCCATAAAACTGTGCACATCCCACATGGTCGCATCTCAACAATAGGCTGGGCGAATAGTATATATTTAGAGGTAGAAGCATGATCTGTCAAGGCGTTCATTATTATCTTTTTCAAGATAAAGATCTAAGCCCTCATAAAAATCAGAAATATCTCGAGCCTTTAATTTGTGTATCGCTGTTCCTGCAGAATGGGGCGATTCAGATTAGTGACGCCCACCATATCTACTGATCAGCTAGCGCCACCCTCCCTCCTTTTTTGATGTTAGGCTCTGAGACTATGATTATTATGGCTACCGCAAATATACTGCTTGGTACCAGACATGTTCGTACCTCATATTCCATCTCCCTAGCTTTCTTAATGAGTGCTTCCAATAGGTCTCCGCGTACATCTTTATGAACATTATATATGTATATATGTAAGATCACTGGAGCGTTCGTACTCCTGAGACGCTATTGTTCAACCTCGCCGATGGTATAAACCGTCGTGAATCATTTGTGCTCGCTTCTTGATTGTCAGGTAAAGGTTCCTGATCATCGGTAAACTTCTGCTAAGTTTGTCCCGACACTTGACTATCGTAACTTTGGTTGACTCTCAGAGGAGTGGTGTCAATGGAGTTGAAGATTGAACGATCAATTCTTGGTTGTTTGCTTAAAATCAACTTCCCCAATTTTCGCGGAGGCATCAATACGGCAGTCATCGTCTCATCGGTCGCTGTTCAGAAAGAAGAGTGAAACATCGTCAGAAGTAATACAATGATTTATTATTGTAATATTTGTTTTCAGAACTTAGTTCGCTTATTCCTTTTATATGTTGGTGTAACAATAAACAAATATCAAGCTGCAGATCGGTGTTTTGGTTTTTTCGTCCGTTATAACTAAGCGTTTCTGAAATCTTCAAGGAACAGCGTGGGCCCGAGCGTAGCGAGAGCTGGGCATTAACGGTTTATGAGACGTGATTGACAGTTTCTGACGATAGAAACAGATCTGGCGGATTCAAACAGTTGGTGAAAGTTTGGATAGTCGCCGTTCATTTTTCCTGGTGCCGGTCAAGTCCTCTTTGAACAAGCAATATCTAGAACGTTTTTGGAATTGGGTCGAGTCCAACAATGCCTGGGTCAAAGAAGGGACAGAGTGTCTTGGATGCAAACAGGAAAGTAAGTCATGGTGACTTGCCTGTTAATTGTAATGATGTGTCTGATGTTAAGCATGACATGGTTGATGTTACTGTTTCGCCGTTCAGGGATAATAGGAACGTCAAACTCCCTAAATTTGAACCACGGTGTTTTGATGGAAACCCGGCTGATTATTTACAATTTGTAAAGGAGTTTGAGATCATGTTGAGTGGTTTTCTATTAAATGATGAATTGAAGTTAATGTATTTGATGAGATATTGCACTGGAGATGCTGCAAGAGCTATACAGTGCTGTAAGTTTGTGAAGCCAAAAGAGGGCTACGATGAGGCTATGAGCATATTACGTCAAAGGTTTGGAAGACCTTCGATGATTGCAGGGAAATTATTCGAGGCTGTTAAGGGTAATGGTGGTCAATTACAGGATGACTCTCAGGCACTCACTGAGTTTTTAGATAATTTGCTAATTTACAAGAATGGAATGATTTCGATGAATCGCATGAGTGAGCTCAACTCAAGTTTTATACTAGAAGTAATAGCAAGACGTCTACCTACTCGACTGCAAAGGAAGTGGGTGAAGATAAGCTCCCGTATGGAGGATGAGGGTATCGAGCCAGGGTTTGGTGATATCCTGAAACTGGTAAATACTAGTGTCAATCAATCTATGAGCAGGTTTTCCAGTCTGTTAGATCTCACCCCTAGAATAGAGCAGTCTGAGGGTAAAACGCAATCATTGATGACGAATAAGCCTCAGAGAGGTGGATATCGAGAAGGCTCTATGATGTCTAGTAATGCATATAAACTTAGTGAGTGTAACAGGTTTCGTAGTACATCCTCAACAGATAAGTTACAAGATGCAAGACAAACACGGTTTTGTTTTACACGTGTGCAAGAGGTGCATACAGAAGTGAACTGTGAACCGGTGAGCAAGTTCATTGATAAGCTGAATGTAAACTCCAGGTCTGACTCCGAATTGTGTGACGATAACGGTGTTGTGAAGAAGTCTGTAGTTGCAACTGGTAAGCCGTTGTTGAATAGAGTGTCACAGCATAGAGTTACTGCTTCAGAGTGGGGTTCTGACTCCACAAGTTTACAAAGTATAACTAGTCAGAGTGAAGATATAAAACCTTTAATGATTTTTGAGGAGGAACCAAAATTGTCTACTTCTGTTATTAAAGAGTTTGAAAATGATGAAGTTGACGGTAAATTGAATATTTGTGGTAATGATCATGATGGTGCACATTTGTCTTTGGTTGATCATGATGAGATGAGGGATATGCCTACTACTGCTAAGTTAAATAAAGGTTCTGTACAACTACAACGTGAAGTAGAATTGAACGCAGATGCAGTTCCAGAAAGTGTGCATACTTGTGAGACAGTCAGTGTAATTGATCAGCGTGTAGCCCACCTATCATCAGATGATAGTGCTAAACCCGAACTAGTAGTGAAAGACAGCAGCGGTGGTAATCTTGCAGTTGGACGACTATATGAGAGCCGAAAATGAACAGCTTCTGATCCACCGCTAAGTTCATCACCTTGTGTCACTCAGTCATCGTTGGTGCTGTCATCCACAATGAAACAGAATCTCATCAACTCAAGTATCTTGTGCAATGACTATGCTAGTATCAGCTCGTTTGAAAGGACGAATATCAATGGTCAGCTTAGTGAGGATAAGCCAAGTGTAAAGGAGAGAGTTATTGTTAAATTGACTTGCACGAATAAAGGCATTTCTAGGTTCAGGTTACTATTTGAATGTTATTATCTTTGGTGTAAATTACTCTGTTTCTACACTTGGTTGATGAGATATGTCGTGTGTTTGTTCGTCATCTATATTCTACGATACAATGACATGGGCGTGTTGCCGTTCAGATTTGAGGATATAGCTGATAGAAGGAAGTTAGCAAATGAACTCTGCGACAATTTTCCAACCTAGGGCGTCAACCTGAGAAGGGTTGTAGGCGTACTGGTGTAAGTCCTGCAATTCTTCAAAGGAATTCCACCAAGACATTATCGGCGAGGATTTTGTACAATTTGTATATACGTGTGGTGTGTCATATCAGTTGGTGTTTTTTGTATTCATTGTGTTTACTCGTTGTTTTCGTACCTTGTTTTTGTTGCATAATTTTGTTAAAATTTTCGTCGTGATTACTTCTGAAGTTGTTTCGAGTCTTCTACATCCATGAATGAATTGATTGATGTTAAGGACAGCAGATGGGTCGTATACTCCGGGGAGGCTAGGCTATTGCTGAGAATTAACTGCACACGGAGATAATTGTTAGCTGCGGTCCGACACGCCGGGGAGCGGTAGTGTAAACGACTGAGGCTCGCATGCGTCACCGTTACTAGAACTGAGGCAGAATGAGTGACAAGCGATTTCAGTGGTAATTGGTAGTGAGTAGATAAGAGGATGTGCGTAGAGTATCATGAGTTGGTGCTATGGTCACGCTGCATTCTGCAAGAGTCATTCTAGTAAGTGGCGATTGTGTTGCAAGGTGTCAAGAGGAGGTCTCTGTCTGGACGCGCAGGTCGTCATTGATGTGTGAGATTGTGCTGTGGGTATGCTTGTGGTGTGTTGGCTTTTCTGTTTGTTTTCCATTTCAGCTCTGTCCGAGTGACCCAGGTTCTCGCAATGGCATCCAAGTCAACGTGTATTGGTCGTGAAGGAAAACAGGGTTGGATCCCTTTTTTGCCGGGGAGTGTCAATGGAGTTGAAGATTGAACGATCAATTCTTGGTTGTTTGCTTAAAATCAACTTCCCCAATTTTCGCGGAGGCATCAATACGGCAGTCATCGTCTCATCGGTCGCTGTTCAGAAAGAAGAGTGAAACATCGTCAGAAGTAATACAATGATTTATTATTGTAATATTTGTTTTCAGAACTTAGTTCGCTTATTCCTTTTATATGTTGGTGTAACAATAAACAAATATCAAGCTGCAGATCGGTGTTTTGGTTTTTTCGTCCGTTATAACTAAGCGTTTCTGAAATCTTCAAGGAACAGCGTGGGCCCGAGCGTAGCGAGAGCTGGGCATTAACGGTTTATGAGACGTGATTGACAAGTGGATTAATTATATGTAGTTTGTAGTATGAGCTGTTTTAAGACTTTGCTACTGATGTGAATGAAGTTAGTACTATTATATCGTCGTTAAAACAAAAGAGATAATAATAGATATAATTAGTTGAGTTATACAGTCTAACAGACAGAAAAATAATTAAGGAAAACTTAAAACAGACAGCCGATTAAATTTGAAGTTGATATGTATGTGGTGAGACCTAGCTGCTAGCCAAAGTTGGTAGACAATAATTTACGTCAATGTTTATGTCCCCAATATTGGTCCTGAGAAAAATGAGAACAAAGACTTTGCGTAGGCAGATGCGGTTAACATATATATAATTTCACATTCGAGAAACAGTCATAAATAAATGCAAGGTTAACTTTCTGTGAGAAACAACCAATCAGAAGACTGTGTTTTCCCGCTAACAATACTGTATAACAAAGTACATGAAAATCTGTAAATGGTTGTTTCCTTGATAAACAATGGTTGCCTGGCCCTTGTCTTCTGTTGTTACATATTGGCGGCCTGCTTAAATCTTGGGCTACCAAAATTTCCATCCTACATATTGCATCTATTTCCTCGGATTTATTTTGTTTTAATTATTCAATTATGTATCCAAGTCGCATTACTTACTCTCGCGATTATTTAAAATGTTTTCAACCGGTTGATTTACGAGTATATAATAACGTTAAGAAAAAGCATCATGGAGGTTGGCAGAGATCATTAAAGTGTACTCCAATGCATCAGATGACTGTTCCTGTGATTATGAGCACAAATTGCAGGTCATTATCGAACAAGATTAACTACTTGCATTCTCTATTATACTCAAATGTATATTGTAATACTGGTGTAATCACTCTTCAAGAGACTTGGCTCCATGATTCATATGACGATAATTTAGTCTCCTTAAGTGGGTTCACAATCTACAGACAAGACCGATGCAGCTCAAAGAAGAAGAGAGGTGGTGGTGTTGCCACTTTTATTAATTCTCAGTGGTCTACTGCCAACAACGTCTGCTTCAAATTCTCAAATGACAATATTGACTGTATAACTGTAAAATGTCGACCTAAACACTTACCTAAGTATAGCTTCATTTTTGTCACAAATATCTATATCACACCTTGTTGCAGTCCCTCAGAACTATCTATCTTCGCTGATGAATTCACTATTTTTGCTGCTGCTTCGTTTGGTAACTCCTTATCTATAGTGACCGGCGACTTCAACTCCAGCGACTGCAGTTTTATTACATTGCTGGGCCATGAAAATGTTGTTAATTTCCCAACTCGACAAAATACTTCACTTGATTTAGTATTTATAAATGATTCTGGAATATACGAAGCTCGTAAAAGAGCCCCGCTCTTCAATTCTGATCATTGTATTGTACGAGTCTTACCCAAAATTTACGGAAAGTTACACAGTAAAGCCTTCTCAAACTTGTCTAAGAAAGTTGTTCACAGATGCTACTCAAATGAGAACGTACATCATCTTAGAAACATGCTCAGTGACACAAGATGGGATTTGTTTAATGATGATTCACTTGATGACAATATCTCTAATATTACATCCTATCTGAAATTCTGTTTTGAAATCTGTTGTCCAAAAGAAACACTATTCGTCAAATTTGACCGTTTCTCCTCGCCTCAACTTAAAAAGCTTCGTAGAGAGAAGGAAAAACTGTATAAGATGAAAGATAAAAGTGGTGTAAAAAGAACTAACTTCTTAATTAAGTCTGAAATGCAGAGGTTGAATGTAATATATAACCAGAAATTCATATCCTGCAAAAATCCTTCTAATATGTGGAAACTATTTAAGGAAATCACTGGTGGTAAGCAGATAAACAATATTCCATATTCTTTTGATGTATGTACTCTTAACAAATCTTTTATTTACTCTCCCTCAAATGCCATGCTTCCCAGCATCACTTGTGTTAATAATAGCCCCTTTCCAGGTTTTAACACAAATGATGTTCAAAAGTGCCTCAAGTCTCTAAACCCTTCCCAGAGCTTAGGTCCCGATTATGTACCTAGTATTATTTTTAAAAAATGTTCTGATATTCTGTGTCACCCTCTTACTGATCTATTTAACAAATCTTTTTCCGATAATATTGTGCCTGCCGTTTGGAAGGACATTAAAGTTGTACCCATACCTAAATCTTCTACTGGAGCATGTGTCAAATTTAGACCCATTGCTATTACGTCTCCTTTTTTGAAAACTATGGAGAAATTACTTTTACTTAGTCTTGTACCTTCGCTTAAATCCTTTAATGACCCTAAACAATTTGCCTATAAGCACAGTAGAAGCACTTTAGATGCAGCTGCCGTCTTATATCATAACATTGCTTCCAGTCTAGACAAGGGGGCTAAATTTGTTCGTTGCGCCTTCCTAGACTATACATCTGCTTTCGACTCGGTCCCTAGGGACATCTTATTAAATAAACTTGCTGCTAGTCAAACAGAATGTTGGGCTGTTAACTGGTTACATTCCTATTTCTCAGATAGAAAGCAGTACACCGTATATAAAGGGAAGTCTTCCACTTCATTGCCTACTGAAGCTGGTGTCCCTCAAGGTGCTGTTCTTTCTCCTTTTCTTTTTTCTTTCTTCTTGCATGACTTGCCTCACTCTGATGAAATAAACTTTGTGAAGTACGCTGATGATTTAACGGTTTCAATGGCTGTTAACTCCCAGCTAGATTGTACTAAAATAAATAGCTTTCTATCGGAAGTCAGCAAATGGTCTGAGTCTAACGGTCTTAAACTGAATCCTTCTAAGTGTCAAACTGTTGATTTCAGCTTAAGATGTAAACGACAGTTAAAAGAAGTCATCGATTCTCATGACACTTGTAAAATTGACGACAATGATATAGGAATCAAATCAGAAATTAAGTATCTTGGACTCATTCTCTCTTCTGATCTCTCCTGGTCTTCCCATGTCTTAGCAATCTCCAGTAAAATATTCCGCCTGACATTTTACATTAAGAAGTTAAGACACTCGGGTATAACTCAACCCTTCCTCTAACAGTTCATAAACTCTTGCATCCTACCTATTCTTCTTTATTGTTCACCCTTATTCTTTCCTGGTTTGCTTAAAAAGGACTATGTCACAATTCGTAGAATACTGAAGACTGTCAGTAGGGTGAGTGGTGTCCCAGTGGACCACATAGTTAACGTCGTTGTCGATAGGCACTTGACTTCGTGCAATAAATTTGCTAAAGGGATTTTGTCTGACTTGGAGCATCCGCTTTACCCTCAGCTTTCACCTTGCATCTCCTCAGGTAGAACAAGGAGTAACTTCAGAAAACTGTATGCTCGCACGTCTAAGTATAGAAATTCTATGATACCATACTTGGCACGTATTTTATGTGATGAAAATAGTGTCAGGCAAGAATTAACTAACCTTTTTTCATCTAGTAAATAAACAATTTCCTCCATCCATCCTTATATACCTTCAAGTTTTACTTTTATTACTTCTATTATATTTATGGTCCTGTTACTTCTCTGTTTTACTCTCATAATTGCAAACACCAACTTATCTCCATGACGGCTGTAATCTTTGTTTTTCCCCTCACCATATCATGTAAAGAGAACATTATATTCAATATTTTTAAACATGTTAGGATTTCTATACCACATTGCCAATACTGTGTGACACAAGCCAACGGCAATTTTCACTTGTATTCTTATTATTATTACCCTAGCTGTTATCATTATTATTGCTATTTCCATTTTATATGCTGCATGTTTTTGACACTACCTCTATTGTAAATGTGGAAAATTTTCTGTGTGATTAATTTTTATTTATAATTTGAGGAAATTAGATGCAATATTGTGATTAATGCTGAAAATTCCATTCTGTATCACAAGTACTGTTTTTGGAATAAAGTAAATTATTATTACATATATACACATATATTTATCCATCAGTAATAATAATGAGTGTAGTTAGAGTTACCAGGAGAGTAAGACGGGAGATAATGTAAAGAAGCACAACGACGAATTAGGTTGTATACCCCTTCGTGAGGTATAGGATTTTAAGGGTATAGGCCATCTGGACGCAATCCCTGTGTCGCTGCACGATTGTCCAGCATTCGCTCAAAGGCGCCCACAGATGGTGCCATAGCTGCATCTGCTGGTAAGGGATTCCAGCGACGACGAACCCACAGTGAAAAGAAGAGGGAGCACACCCGAATCCTTGCCCTCTCTTGAGCCATCCTTTTAGAATTTCCACAAAGAGGCTCATACCTGCTTAATGACAGAACACCCTTGTCTGAGTGATTCCTGTCATTTTTTATCGTGTAATCGAATACCTCCTAATCCGACGGTAGTTAAGTATGAATAGGCCTAACTGATTCAGATTTTCATCATATGTTTTGTTTCCGATAATATTATGCACTTCAAGGTGTGGTCTGATGTACGTTTTGTACAGCCATAGAAAGAGCTCTGAAGTGAGTACACTTAACTGTCTATGTGTAAAGTGTATGACTGCATATGCCCTCTCTACACCCCCGTGTAATTTACGCATGTGCCCATTTTCCTGTTAGAACTAAACTTAAGTCACGTTCTGACTTTGTGCAGGATAAGCTATCATTGCATCAAGTGTAACTTGTATTCTGCAGCCTACAGGTGCAGGCGTGTATTTTCACCACTTTGGACTTACTCAGGTTGAAAGTCATGCCATTGGTCACACAGTTGCCTTGCAGAAGCTTTAGGTCTGTCTACAGCCTATCTGAGTCTTCCGAGCACTTTGTTGCTTTCCAAATCTTTACTTCGTCATCGCATAGAAGAGTCAGACAGCTTAGACGGCCTGGCAGGTCATTGATAAAAATTCAGAAACGTCAGTATCTCAGGATGGAACTCAGTGACGCCCTTGATAACGAGCTGTTCCAGAAAGATCAGACACGACTGAACTCAGTGTAGAGTTTTCCTTTCATCTAGGTAGTCCTTCAGCTATGACGGAAGCGGCTCGCCTATACTTGGCCGGCTTATTCTGTCTAGGAGAAGGCCATGGTGAACTGTGTCACATTACTCCTTAAAGGCTAGGAAGACCACACGGACTAGAAACATTTATATCCCAACATTATGTACAATCGTCCAAAGCTAATAGTAGTTTGGTACGCAGGACCTGCTTTCTTGGAAGCGTGTTGGGCTTCATGGAGCACATTTGTTTTGTCCAGGTGCCTCCTGATATGATGATCAGTAGTACTTCCCAGTACTTTTGATTGCTTCAAAGTAGTGCTACTGGTCTACAACTAGTAGTATTTGACCTATTCCCACCTATGAATATAGGAAATCGGATGGTTCATTTCCACTCCCTTGGCAATTTCAACAAATCCATCGAGTGTCGGAAAAAGTAGCATAATGGCCCACAGAGAGCTTCATCGCACTTTTCTAGAACAGATGGTTTGGTGTTTCCACAATCTTGGGACTTTCCAGATGTAAATCTTTGTAGTTTCCTTAGTACTATTACCGGGTTTATTTGGGGATTATCCACTAGCTTTTGCCTACTATGAAATGGCA
This sequence comes from Trichobilharzia regenti, assembly GCA_944472135.2. Lineage (NCBI taxonomy): Eukaryota > Metazoa > Platyhelminthes > Trematoda > Strigeidida > Schistosomatidae > Trichobilharzia > Trichobilharzia regenti. Next base: position 115,121,992 of record OX235262.1, on the reverse strand, counting down.
ATGTCACCGTTTCGGTCCCTACCGGTAATACCCACATTGCTGTTTAACTGTCTGGTATAGGCTAAATTTATTGCTTTCGCCATCTCTAAACTAGTGAGGCATGGGCCGTTTGGGCCTACTAAGGCCCATGGTTGGTTGGTTTTCTTTCCGAAATGAATCAGTACAAGCTTTTCGCGAGTTTTTGGCTTGGTTAGCTCGAAATGACCTCCTGTCACTCCTGACCCTCACGTTGCACCGGTTCCTGAGCTCCAGGTATGCATCGTGGTCGGTCTGACTCTTGGATACGCGTCACGTAAAACAGGCCTTTCGCTTGGTCTTCAGAATACGTTGCATGCCTCCTTTCGGCTGTGTTGTGACTAAAGGGACGGTATCTGAGACTGCTTCGTGGATAATCCCTTTTATCACTCCCCAGTGTTCATCCACAGATAACTCAACCCATGCTAGGGACCAATCTGCGTCGGACAGGAGCCTCCGAATTTCAGCGTAGTCCACCTTGTTATAACACAGACATGGTCACATAACATCTCATGGAGAACACGAGTGAAACTTGTGACTGCATGGTTACTACTTCCTGGAGCAGTTATGATCCGGAACTCTTCGACGAATAGTTGGTCACTAGTTAGGATATGATCTAGTTTCGATGATTTTCCACCATATGCCTACTTAGTGTCGTCTCCAACATAGTCGGTCTTGTGTTCCGAATGGTTTGCAGTAGATTTCGATCGAATTTTCCCTGAGCATACTACGAGCCAAGGATTAGGAAAGGGGCAGTGAAGTCTTTATCTATGGTGGCTTGGTCATACCCCAAGTTCCGTGTCCCTGTGATGGTGCTGAGTAGTACCAGGTTATGCTATGACCCACAGGTGGGCGATCGGTAGATTTTACCCAGTAAATGCCTGGTGTTTCCTACGGTGAAATGCCACCTTATGGAGTCTGAGAGTTGAGCGAGTGGCGAGTCCATTGCACATACATATTTAACTTTCTTGTCAAAGTATGTGGCAACTCCCTCTTCCTTGTTATCCTTGTATCTCATAACTAGAACCATTTAACTTATGCTAATTTCGTTGTCGGCGATATTGGGGGTTGGCTAAGTTTCAATGAGGATTATTGTCTTAAGGAGTAGGTGCGACTGGAGGTTTTAAGGCCTCAGTTTGCCGATTCCTAATGGTTTGAAGTCCGCTTTAAGAGCATCGGGTGTGTTCTCCGAATCTACCCTTCGTCTCGTACCACCGTTGAAGCACTAGACAGAAGTGCTCCTGGAACTTGAATTTGATACTTATCTGCCTTGGAGAGCTAATCAGTATGAGATGAGCGGGGCGACGTAGTCAGAAAATAGGGGTTGCTCCAGAAGCATCAAGAACTCTCTAAGATGACAGCCGTCTGCATTTTTGTAGGTCATACATGTGTTTTTCCCAAGCAGTGCCAGCTTCCAGCTCGAGAACACCGTGTATGGCCACAGAGGTAGAAGGCATCAGTTCTGCCGACTCCCTCACCATTTGTCTGTTGGCCCATGGCCTATAATGCCCCACTCTTATATTAGGCCTCCTGTCGATATCTAGTACCTGAGCCAGTAATAGTGTCTTTTTGGCCTCTTCTGCAGAACCCAGTGTAACTCTTAATGGGTGTGGTTTACCCTGAGGTGGGTTTTCACCCCTGCACAGCCTGCAAAATTTCACTGAAATAATGTTCAGACCCAATTTATTGCACAAATTGCACCACTGTTCCTTATTAAACAGTGCCTGTTGCTCAGGAGATCTACCATTGCACATTGGTACACTAAACGTGATAGGGGAATACGAGCGACTGACCTCACGCTGAAAGCAACGGTTTAGTTATTTTCAAGGATACGTCATCACCACCGATATTTATAGCTCGTCTTTGCTGCTTTTAGTTAGACTGAAAACAGGAGTAGTAAAGGAGCTTGTGGAGAGCAATGGGAACCTCGTTCCTGAAAATTTACACCTGATATTTGCATTCTTATGCTGTTTACTACCTGTATGGGGGAGGATTCTTGTCTGCCGCTCTGCCTTCGGGAAAGAAATGAGTGTATTGCCCTACTTCGTACTCTTACGGTTCAAGTTAACTAGATTTCATATAATAATATAATAATAATGTGCAATTGATAGTGTTCTCTGAGCTCCTTGGTTTAATTGCAGAGCTTTCATCGTCTTTCTGGACGACATCTTCAGCGCAGTATTTAGGATAAAGTGAAATGATTTAAATTTCTTCATGAGTCTCCCGGTAACCATCTTTAGATATTTATTGACCGTTTTCTATTGATTGGGATTTTAAACTTTCTGATCACCTGATTTACTTCTTATTAGTTGGTATATTTCATCTATATTAACGTGTTTATTAATTGCGTTTTCATTTGAGTACCAGGCTTCTACTGCGCTGAAGATGTCGTCCAGAAAGACGATGAAAGCTCCGCAATCAAACCAAGGAGTTCAGAGAACACTATCAATTGCAAATCATCCACCTGAGTTACAAATCTTTTCTATTATTTCATAATAAAAATGTAATGTATTTCATAAAAATTTAAAAATTTACATGAAAATGCATGCCATTTTTACAGGCACGATCAAGTAAGTTATAGTCTCAAATCTCAGATTGTCTACAAGTTAATCATATTTCAACTGTTAAATATTTGATACATACAATACACTCATTGTCTGAACTAGGCCGTATGGTTGTTGAATTGTACAATTTTCCTCCAGGTTGCGCGGGAAAATCGACTTCGTTTCGTTTTCATCCCGTGGTTGTAGGCATACGATAACCAACCAATATTGAGGTACGTACAACTTCTACAACGGATTCAAAGCTGTTTTAGAAAAGTAAAAGTGCTGAGGTGAATCATTAAATTGTAATGAAATAGGTAAGTGCGAGTATCATTAATAAATGCATTAATAAAATAAACTCCCTAGGCTGACAACGTTCATTTGCAATGTATAATGCTACACGTATACCTCGTACTATCATGATGTCCACTTTTGGTTTGAATACATTTATCCTCAGTTGTGCCAGTTGTTTTTGTTTTATACCTTTTTGTGCATTTAATGTACAACCGTACCCTTCAGAGAGTAGGAATATAATAAGTCATAAAGAGCTGTAAAATGTTAGGTTTAATGGGATATAATGAGGATCAAGTAAAGACGTTATTGGAAAATGAATGAGATAAGACATTTTGAAGTGGTATTTAAAGATCTGACAATGGATAGCAAGATAATTTATAAGATGCCCCATAAATCTGTGCAGATCCCGCGTGGTCGCATCTCAACAATAGGCTGGGCGAATAGTATATATTTAAAGGTAGAAGCATGATCTGTCAAGGTGTTCATGATTATCTTTTTCAAGATAAAGATCTAAGCCCTCATAAAAATCAGAAATATCTCGAGCCTTCAAATTGCGTATTGCTGTTCCTGCAGAATGGGGCGATTCACCTTAGTGACGCCCACCATATCTACTGATCAGCTAGCGCCACCCTCCCTCCTTTTTTGATGTTAGGCTCTGAGACTATGATTGTTATGGCTACCGCAAATATACTGCTTGGTACCAGACATGTTCGTACCTCATATTCCATCTCCCTAGCTTTCTAAATGAGTGCTTCAAATAGGTCTCCACATACATCTTTATGAACATATTATATATGTGTGCATGCGTCCTAATGAACAGATTACTTTATAAGAAGTCAAAACCTTAAAGAGTAAAAAGAATAGGTATTGTGAATAGTGGAGCAAGATTCAGCAGAACACTATAGTTAGGATTCAGTGTAGGTAGTAAGAACTGAAGGTAAGGTCGTTTGGCAGGACTTAGTGTACTAAATTATCATGACAGACTTGTATATAGTAGACATTTGACATTGCAAAGTAACGTGTCTAAACATATTATAAAAGATATTAACAGAAAAACTACATAGCTTTAGCATTATGAACTATAGAAAATTATATGAGAATGGGTAACTGTTGACTGAAGGTAGTCAATTCAACTCAAAAATAGTGCAGTGTATTATGCTAATAATATAAGTATATTCGTAAAATATTAAAAGATATGGTTGCTAATGTAATGGTTTTCGGAAATAATTATCCTGACTAACTTACTGAATATTACAGTGAAGAGGAAACCAGTGAGTTAGTTAAACGGCTACTGTGCAGTTAGTAGTTAAAACGTCTTTTTTTAAAAAGTAAGGGGTAGAAGAGTTTTGAGCACCGGAGCAAATTAAGTCATATTCTACTGAGTAGAGTGTAGTGAATAGTGGTACGATTACAGCTGCTAAGCTTCCGTAGCATTAGGCGTCTGTTCAAAGTCCACTGAGGCACACATAGTTAGACGTAACTTGCATGCAATTTAGGAACGGATTTCAGTGCTTTAAAAGTAAATGTAAATGATAATAATAATGTTATATAATACCTTTTTATTTCTGGAACAGAAACCAGCCATTTTTACAGGCATGAACATATGTACACGAATTAGAACTTATAGAATATATAATATGATTTGTTAATCTAGAAATAGATTCAATACTAGTAAATGTGAGAGAAACATTTGAAAAGAAATGTACAATTAAGGAAATAGATAATTTTTGAGGTCTGCTTTCGGCCGAACAAGTCATAATATATAGCGTCAAATCTAAACTGTAATTGAAAAGAAATACGGCATGTCAATTTTACACGGGAATTATGAATGATTACGTTAATTGTGGAAGGTAATTGGCATTTTTGTACAGGTACTGACGTGATACATAAGAGATGCAGAATGAACAATAATTATAAGTGAATGATTCACAAAGGGTTTGAAAGTCTATAAAACTTCAAAGTCACTGATAAGTACACCATAATTTTGACATTTCCAGTTGTATATGAGACCAACTTTGCACTTGTCAGCAGACTTCATCATAGAGGTGGTTCCGTTATTCTCCAGGTGAGCTAGCAATATCCCGAATAAGTAGAGGATAACAGTATTGTATCAGTGCCTTCGTTGAAGGCAGTACCTTTGAAAAGAGAAGAAGACACAAGTAAACGGCCAGAGAGGTGCAGGAGTATATAACAAGTGTTAATAGTTCAAAATGCAAAGAAACGAAGGGAGCTGACAAATTAAAGCAAAAAGTAAACAGCATAGGTCAATTTTAATAGTAATTTTCATGTTACCCTAGAGGAAGATGATTAGTTTAGTAACCAATTCTTTGTCTAACGACCCAGCTAAAGCCTTCTTAACCTCCTCATGGTAAGGCAATTCACTGAGCATGCACCTTCACCAAATAAATTAATCCGTTTGCCTAACCGGACTTCTCCACTTACATCGTGCAGGTGCTTGGAATATTACATTATTCAAGTGTCACTTAACCTCTACATCTCCAAGAAAATTTGAGGTGTTACATCGGACTTACTATCCGTGCATCTTCGTAACAAAAAGCAGGCTCTCTTTAAGCGGAAATTCATAATTTGCTAGAAGGCGATGACATATGACAGCTGTCTCATCAGTGGCATTCAGTTATAATAATAATAAGAATTTATATTTCGTATAAACGGGTAAGTTTACAAGAAAATTGTGCAATTTTTATGGGCAAGATCAGTCATGTTATAAATTACAATCGTGAAGTATCATAAATTAATACTTTTTCAAAAGTTTCAATTGTTCCAATATTGTACAAGCAATCAGAACAGGTTCGCTTAAATGTTAAATTGTAAACCATTTACTAAGGTCGCCATCAAAGTTGAGCGACAACCCAAACTTCGTTCCGCTTCTTGCTGATAGCTTTTTTTATTATATATATAATATTTTATTATTCATTTTCTGGTGAATTTCTTTGAGTGACCGAACCATTCCTGAATGAACCACTTGAGGTTCCAGGCACCACTTCTCCTGGGAGTAGGATCCAGGGTTTTATGACTTAAAGTGAGAGCCAAAACTCCATAGCAATATGGTTTCTCCTTGACTTTTGGACTCTCCTGCTATGTACCCTAATGCGTGCTGGCCTGGTAGGAATGGTATTGCAGAAACGCGGTTACAAATCAGTTGGGCATTAAGAGGTTTCCGCGACAGGCCTATGGTGAGAAGATTTTGGAAACCGACATTTTATCGCAACTGTCACAAAAATTACCGAACGACGACCTGCAGTATAGTAGAAGACCAATAGTGTTTATGAACCTTTCTTTCTGCAAGCACAGAAAAGGCTAAGTGAAGCAGGGATTGCCTGTTCAAAAGAACAGAAGGGCATTCATTATTGAATAGATGAGGAAACCTTGAGAATCATTAAGAAGGTATAGATCCTACTTAGTTGCTCGTTCCATCCAACTGAGTGGTCGTATAATACCGTGTTATTTAGGCCCACATCAGTTTCCTCTAGAAACGGCTTCCATAATAATGTCTGTCGGGTTTGTCTTTCCAATCAATGTCCAGAATTTTCCATCGAGTGCATTTGGGAGCTACCTCGGTCGTTGACGAATGCTGAATCTCTTCAACATGAATATGCTGAATGTGTGTAGTACATACACATGGTAAAGGCTAAGGGTGCTAATCAGCTGTATCGCGAAGACATGTAACAACAGCATTCATCATCTTAGTTCTCTGATAACACTTCCTGTTGAAATTGCTATACAGGAATGTTATCGGTTGTCTCATAGTTCGGGCATCCTGTGCTGCCACTTAATATTATATCGTTAATTGTTCCTTTCATTCATGGAGGAAAAAACGGCTTCAGCTGCACGTCTCTATTCCGTCTTTTGATATTAAGCTAATATATGATGGTTTAAACTGTGATGAAAACTTGAGTCTAGAAAATGTGAACTGGTATGCTTCGTGTAACTAGTTCAGGGTTCTTCCAACTAAACTGCGAGACCCTTTTGATAATCATATCTTGGCTTCACAGCTATAACCAAGTTTTTTGCCTGTTACTAAAGCCGTAATATCGTGAAGATAACTATACTACATTACCAACACCTTCGCAGTTAATAATAATTCACTTGAGATTATCCTCTGGAGTAAAGGTAGGAAGATTGAGTGTTATTTTTGTCTGAATCACCTCAATTTATTTATATTTTCGATTACATCTTGATTCCACACCGTATTTTTGGTACAAGTATGGAATTTTCAGCATGGATATCGGTAGCCCAGGTTGTGCAGGCCGTCCATAGATGTCATATGTGCGTCGGCAGGGGATCAAACCTCGGAACATGTATATGGTCGCCAAGAGTCCTAACCACTGTGTCACCGACGCACTCAATCTGGATACAACTCAATAAAAAAGCGTGTGACAGATATACGAAGCCGATAAAAGGGTTTCATCTGAATGCTGTACCCAGGAACTATAAAAAAGTGTTTCACCTTTTAAGTCTTCAGGTGACGTTTGAGGTTGTGCCACTGAATCAGCGAGAGATGTTTCCGATTTTTCAGCTGTATTCCACAACTGTTAAAAAACATCAGTAAGGCTTGAGGAGATTTGGAGTTTTGTTCGTCGTCAGATTACTGACCATTGTATGTACTTTATGTTAACGGAACGTGATGTATTCAAAAGTCGAATGTAATATTTCACCAATGAGACAAGGAAGTCAGTCCATGAATTTATAAGTACTTGTCGGCTAAAAGAGCTGGATGTGTTGCATCGATCAACTGAGTGTTTCCATCAATTTGTTGTTAGCCTTGATCGATTGCTTCAGAAGCACTCCTAAAATAGTCTGACAGTGTTCTAATATCGCACTATGATACGATTAACATTCACTCTGATATGTCTACATCCTAGGTCTCTTAGACAGTATATCATATTTTGCGACCAGTTGTGATGATATGAATAGGGATATAAAGTGTCTTCACTCTCATGTTATGTCATATCTCTTCATTCGTATTTTTCATGTTTCATCTGAATATTATTCTGCAACATTCGTTTACATGGTTGTTATCTCTTTGTTATCACTTGAATACTTTGGAACTAAAGTGCAGTGCACATAATGTCATGCATATGAGTCGTACTATAATAATTATTTCCTTTAGTTCCTAGAGGAACATAGGGATCCAGGCGCACATCTTCATTGCGTTTGGTTCTCTGCCAACTTTTTCACCTGGCTTCACGTCTGCTCACATGCTTTCATATCCTCTTCACATGACCTTCTCCATACCACTGTCGCACTAACAAACAACTCACCGCTTCCCATTAGGGTTCCACTCGGGCGATGGCCTTGCGTGTGATGTCACTTGATGGATTGTTTCCTCAGAGTATGACCAATCCACCTCCATTTCTTCCTGCATATTTGTTGCACAGTTGGTTCCTGCTGGTTTGGTTCGCTCATTGCTAGATATTGATCTCTGTTGTTGATCTTTTCTGGCCACCTGCTGATCTTGAGTGGTACTGAGGAAAGATAGCTGCCTGTGAAAGTCTGTAGTTTGCTTAAGGTGCTCTTCATAACGCGCCAAGTCTCTGATTCATATAGTAGCACTGACTAACTTCACATTGGAGTTGAAAATCCGGCTGTTAGTCTTCATACTGAGTGCTGTTGACCTCCACACAGATTTGAGAGAACTGAAAGCTTGTCTTCCTTTCCCAATCCTCATTTTGATATCCTCGTCAGTTCCGCGTATAGTGGAAACGATGCTTCCCAGGTAGGTAGGTAAAGGAGGCTGTCTCTTTCAGATTTCTCCCATTTATGCTCACTCTTGTCTGTCGTTGTTGTTGCTGTCGCTGTTGGCCAGGAATCTTCATCACCTCTGTTTTCTCTATGCTCATCTAGAGCCCTATTTTTGATGCTTCTTCGGCCAACTTGTCGCTTTCCACTTGCATATCTCCCAGTTTGTGGAAAGTCAGATATTTATCATCGGCGAAGTCCACTTTATGTCTATCTCCTCGCTGCCCACTATCTGTCGCATTGTCCAGTCTACCGCGATCAGGAAAATCCTTGAGGACACTAGACAGTCTTATCTTACTCCTGTATTCGCTTCGGAGAATTCAGTGAGTTTCCGATTGTGGATTAATTGGCATGCAGCATCGTAGTCCAACAGCCGGATCAGGTGTATAATTAGTGGCGACACTCCGTAGTGACAAAGTAGTTCCCAAATCACCTCTCAATCGACGCTGTCGAGAGCCTTTTCAAAGTCAATGAAGCTGAGTTAGAGAGGTGACTTTCATTACAAGCTCTGTTCAACGATGATCCGTAGTGTTGCGATTTCATCGATGCATGACTTGTTTATCCTGAAGCCAGATTGTTTCGGTCGAAGTTTTTCATCCAGGGCGTATTTGATTCTCAGTCGAGGATGGTGTGGCTTAGTATTTGCTTGGCTCCACACTGCTTTCAGGTTGTTTCAGTGCTTTTCACTGCTGGTCTCTTTATTCGCGTTTCCACCTTAGTCCACCAGGTTGCAGTGAAGATATCCTTTTTAGCCTGATCCTTCAGTTTTTGAGTAACAAACTTGGGTTGTGGTCCGTCTGCAACTCCTGTTTCCTTTGAGGTTTTTAGTTTGATTTTGAGTGTTCCTCGTACGAGATAATGGTCTGAACCGACGTCCGCTCCTCTTCTTATCTTTGTGTGCAATGAGATGCGTCGCCTCTTCCTTGAGCAGCAGCGAGATGAAGTCATTTTGGTTTTTAGTTTACCCGTCTGATGACATCTGTGTATTCTTTTGTATGTCCTTGTGCCTGTTTACCCCGCCTCCAGCTACTGGTTCATTGAAGGTGCAGAAGTCAGCAAAGAATTCTCCATTTTCATAATTTTCTCCGAGAGCTTCTCTACCCATGGCTAGTTCCCTTCCTGTGTTGTCTGATCCAAGCTTGGCATTCATGTCTCTCATTAGTATTTTAATGTCACCGACTGGAGTATTGCTCATTGTTGCCTCCAGTGGTTTGAAGAACTCTTCTTTCTTTTCGAGGTCTGCGTTGTTTGTGGGTGCTAAGCATCTTATATCTGTCATTTTCCTTTCTTTAGAGTGGAATCTGGCGGTAATTATTCTAGGGAAGATTGCCGCCCATTGTACCAGGACCTTCGTTTTCGTTGTTGACATCATGATAACTTCACACTCGATGTGGTCATGGTTTGCTTCTGGGTGATGGATTAGAACATTGACTCTCTCACTGGCAATTCTGTGAGTCCACTTCCATTCCATCTGCTTTGGCACACTCCCAGTACTTGAATAACATGTGTTTTCGTTTTGTTTGCAATCTGGGCAGCTTTGTTAGTCTCGCACATGGTGCCGACGTTCCATGTTCCCAAACAAACTTTTTCTTTTGTCGCAAAAAGACTCACCGTACTGAAGTTTCTGTAACATCTTTGTATACAGGGTGGGGTTGATAGCCTCATGCCTGAGAAGGAGCTTGTTACATGAATAAATAATTCACAGAGTAGAGAACTTTTTGGCTGCTCCTATAGAATCACGAAAACAAGGAATAAAGCAATCAGAAAAACACCACCTAAAAGAAAAAGTTTCACAACAGGAATGGTAGCGAGAAGAACAATGAAAGAACCCGTAGCAGTAGTACCGCTGCCAAATATGGTTAAGAAAAATGGAATCAAAACCGTAGACTGACTGACTTGGGTCAACTTGGGTCTGTGATTCCAACAATACTATTGATACTAGTTAGCGTTCAACAATCACAATGTACCAAACAGTTGGTTATAGATATTATAAGTCAAGAACATTATATCCACAGATTTAGAGTTCGAAAGTGAAATAATCACAATGATTTCCACAAATTCCCGACCGGAAACGCCAGAGAATTAAGGTTTTTATGTGAATGAGCAAATGAAGCGTACAAATCGAAAAGCACGTCAGGGTCGTTTTTCTCTGCTGCCACTTATTAGTCAGTATTTGCAAACTAGTTTTTCTTTGAAGATACGTTAATCAGAAACCAGTCAACAGAAATATCTGGATTCCTCACTGTTAGCTACAGCCTATCACATTCTGACATATCATTATATGCATTTGCTTTACGGCTTGGACAGATAACATTTCATGCGCACAGTGAACAGGTATGCTTATCTCTAAAGCTGGCAGTGCGATATATTGTTTCGGGCTCGCTGTGAGTTCCGCCTAAAATAATGGTCGGTAAATATACGCTAGCTCAGAAGTTCACCTTGCCACATAAGGATGAAAAATAAACGGAGACCACAGGCGAAACTTCGCTATGCTGAAAAAGGAAATGCCGCAGTTGGGTTATCCAAAAAAGCTGCAGTGAAGCGGGATTCTGCCTGGCTCTCATTGGCGGGCTAGTAGTAACTCACCTGCATCTGGGGTCCCCTAAAACACATGAAGGGAATATGATAAAGAGGTAAACAGTTTCATCACACAATTCACGGCTCACATAAGGAATTAAGAAACAAATAATTGGTGAGCAAAGAGAGGCTTGCTGTTTGCAAATAACGAACAGAGCTTTACAATTCAATCAATCACCATCGATTGTGCGGGGAACAGTTTCTCAGCATTAAAAGTTCTCTGAAATGGCTTCCTCAACATCTTCGTAATGATTTCGCTGGGTAAAAGGAAAAACAAAACGTTAAAGTATGCTCTTAGTTAATTTCATCACACATTTTGAATCACAAAGGTATTCAATAATCTTAAATAGAAAAAGTGAAACCGAAAGCAGAAGCTTTGATTAAAAGATAAGGAGGCCACAGGAAAACTGATTATTCCCCAGAAATACAAATTAAATGAACAGATGTCCGTGTTGAAATTCCAGAACAAGTGTGATCACAAAAAAGTATGAAACAGAACACAGATTGGCGACTCGAGAATCATTCATCGTTACGCTATTATGTGACCAAAAATACGGTTATTATACAAAAGGCCTCAGATAGTTATAGAACTTCAACAGAACACCAAACGATCAGACGATGACTGCCGTATTTATGACTCCCGCGGAAAACATGGAGGAGTCAGTTTGAGCAAACAACCATGAATTGATCGTTCAATATTCAACTACATTGACACTCCCCGGCAAAAAAGGCATCCATCCTTTTATTCCATCACGACCAATACACGTTGACTTGGATGCCATTGCCAGAACCTGGGTCACACGGACAAAGCTGAAATGGACTACAAACAGAAAAGCCAACACACCACAGGCACACCCAGAGCAAAATCAAACTCATCGACGACGACGTATGCCATCAAGTTAAAGACACCTGTTGTCAATGAAGTTGAAGATTGAACGATCAATTCATGGTTGTTTGCTCAAAACCAACTACCCCAATTTTCGCGGAGGCATCAATACGACAGTCATCGTCTCATCGGTCGCTGTTCAGAAAGAAGAGTGAAACATCGTCAGAAGTAATACAATGATTTATTATTGTAATATTTGTTTTCAGAACTTAGTTCGCTTATTCCTTTTATATGTTGGTGTAACAATAAACAAATCTCAAGCGGCAGATCGGTGTTTTGGTTTTTTCGTCCGTTATAACTAAGCGTTTCTGAAATCTTCGAAGAACAGCGTGGGCCCGAGCGTAGCGAGAGCTGGGCATTAACTGTTTATGAGACGTGATTGACAGTTTCTGACGATAGAAGCAGATCTGGCGGATTCAAACAGTTGGTGAAAGTTTGGATAGTCACCGTTCATCTTTCCTGGTGCCGGTCAAGTCCTCTTTGAACAAGCAATATCTGGAACGTGTTTGGAATTGGGTCGAGTTCAACAATGCCTGGGTCGAAGAAGGGACAGAGTGTCTTGGATGCAAACAGGAAAGTAAGTCATGGTGACTTGCCTGTTAATTGTAATGATGTGTCTGATGTTAAGCATGACATGGTTGATGTTACTGTTTCGTCGTTCAGGGATAATAGGAACATCAAACTCCCTAAATTTGAACCACGATGTTTTGATGGAAACCCGGCTGATAATTTACAATTTGTAAAGGAGTTTGAGATCATGTTGAGTGGCTTTTTATTAAATGATGAATTGAGGTTAATGTTTTTGATGAGATATTGCACTGGAGATGCTTCAAGAGCTATACAGTGCTGTAAGTTTATGAAGCCAAAAGAGGGCTACGATGAGGTTATGAGCATATTACGTCAAAGGTTTGGAAGACCTTCGATGATTGCAGGGAAATTATTCGAGGCTGTTAAGGGTAATGGTGGTCAATTACAGGATGACTCCCAGGCACTCACTGAGTTTATAGATAATTTGCTAATTTACAAGAATGGAATGATTTCGATGAATCGCATGAGTGACCTCAACTCGTGTTTTATACTGGAAGTAATAGCAAGACGTCTACCTACTCGACTGCAAAGGAAGTGGGTGAAGTTGGTGACATTTTTGCACGTGTTTGCTCTGAAATTTATTTACTGCTTATTGTCATATAATTCTTGAAATTATGGTCCAAATCTCTAAAAAACGTGTTCGTAGAAACACAATTGTTTTAGATAGTGGCTTAAATTCGGTTATAACTGCATTACCGCCTGGTAATACAGTATCAACTACTAGCTCTCAAAATGGTTTGAGTGCAGATCTCACTCCTGTGATACAGGTGAAAGATGTTCTGTTAGAGAACTCTGAGTTCTGTAAACTAAACCTCCTTTTGAAAGATATGCAGAGGCAAGTAAGTGAAATTCAGAAAAAATTAGATCAGTTTGATAGTATGTCACTGCCAATCTCAAATACCACGGAGAGCCGTTCTGATATTGGCCAGGTTAAGTGTTTACTGGATGTAACTCAAAATAAGCTTTTGAATTTAGACCCAATAGCCTGTCTTTTAGAAAGGCATCCTAAAATATCTCCAGACAACCTAAATAAAGCTGAAAATCTGATTGACTGCTTGGCTACGGAGGTGATGAAGCGTATAACCTCTTCTCACCAAGCTATAGTTTACAACGTCCCAGATTCTCTGCCCCTGAAAACTGTAAGACACAAAATCCTGATTTGTTGCGGCATGGCTAGTGTTCCATGTGAATGCAAACGACTTCGTAAAAAGTCTAACCAGGCTAATTGCCCAATCATTTTTAAATTCAGTAATTCCCTTGATGCTAGTAAGTTTACTAAATGTCAGGATCACTTAAGACTGAATAGCAGTTATAAGTCTATAACCGTAGCTCAGGATAAAACACCGTGTCAGCGCAGAATAATGCGTAGTAATAACCTGGTCACCTCCTCTAGCTTTGATTTACCAAATAAGGATCGTGCACAGCAACAGACACCTAGTGCTGAAACTAGCATTCAGCAAACTACACAACAACCACACCTGCCAATGGAACTAGGAACTGATTTAGATACCAGTACCCCTGTAAACAAAGCCTCATCGAAAGATGTTAAAATGACTAGAACTTCTGCAAGTTGTTCTAAGAAATTTCCCCCCAAACGTAGTAACCTCACCACGATGAACAAATTTCGCAGGGTTGAGACTAATGATGGGGAAGAATACTTTGTATTCAATAAGCCTGCTGAGAGTAAGAATGCCAACAAACCATCACTTGTTACGAAAAACTCCTCTCGAAACATAAGTACATCTGGAGGTGTTCCGCATGCTCCACCTTATAGAAAGTCAGGCTCCAAGACTCCTAAAGTCTTGCAGCCAAAGCACCTTCCTTCACAATTCCCTTTAAGTTATAAAAACAACCCGAAGGTGTATACCGGTATGACGAATAGCAGTTGGATGGGTAGACCTTCTGATGCTATGCCTTTTAACCGTCAACCTAGGCCCAACCTGTACTACCCTTATATCCAGGAACACATGGTAAATTTTCCAGGTGTCCCGAATCACTGGTACGACCCATGGCACCTAGGACCACCTCATTGCACACCAACTCCGATGTGCAGACACCCAGTCCGACCTCCTTTTCATTCATAAATTCTTGCGGTGCTGACGCACAAATAGATTTAGGTTATGGTGACATTTTAAGCCAGTTTGTAGTATCCCGTGACTTATTCACGATATTGCTAATTAATGCACGTTCCTTAATCAATAAGATATCTGAACTAAGGACATTATTATTAGTCGCCAAGCCTACTGTAGCTCTGATTACTGAGTCATGGTGCTCATCCTCTGTACTTGATGTGCATATAGGTATCGATGATTACACTGTACACCGTGCAAACAGAGATTGCAAGCGTGGTGGAGGATGTCTCATATATATACATAACTCATTTGTAGTCAGTAAGGTGGAAGATGAAACAATGAATAATGTACCTGACTCACTCTGGGTTGTCTTACATGGAGATAAGTACAAACTTCTCATAGGCTGTGTTTATCGAGCACCAAGCGCAACAAAAGAAACTGATGCGTTATTAGCTAAATCGTTTGCACACGCATCCTCGTTTAGTGCTAATTACAAAATAATTGCAGGGGACTTCAATCTTCCAGAAGTCAATTGGCTAACTAGTTCCGGCCCCCAACGCTTCGACGAATTACTTGCCACTATAGACTGTTATGGATGGCAACAACACGTCCAGACACCTACTCGTGGGGACAACATTTGGACCTTGTTTTTTGTCATGACACAATCCCAGTATCCACTATGTTGGTAATAGATTTTCCAGTAGTGACCATAGAATGGTACTCTGCTCTCTGCCTTTCTCACCACTAAATACAGGAAACAAACAAGACTCAGGAAGCACAATATGTCGTAGTTACAAATATACAGACTGGGGATTAGTCCAAGAACTTATTCGACTCTGTCAATGGGATGACTATTTTACCACTGACTCCCTGGAGGCCTTAGTAACCCTGTTTTACAGGAATGTTACCCTTTGTCTAGATACAGTTGCTCCAAAGAAAATAGTGAAATTAAGTAGACACCGAACTGAATATATTCCAAGGGCACACCGTAATAAGTTAAGGAAACTGAAGAAACAGTACTATTCCACTAAGGACATATCACTATTGCTCTCAATCCACGAGTCTCTTGAATCTATCAAGCGCCTACGCTCTCAAAAGGACCTCGACGAAGAGTTAACGGCACTTGAAAGTACCTCCAAAGTTTATAACTTAACGGCACTTCTTAAAAAACGAATGCAGTCGGCGAGGGAAATCCCATACTTACTTCACGACAAAGTAATCTACAATGAACCTGCCACTATCTGTGAACTTTCAGTGATTGGTTTGCAAACTTTAGTTTAGAAACACATATGCCTGGTGAAACCGCTCCCCTTACTATCTCTTCCCTTGAAAGCATTGTGTTCACTAATCAGTTAATAGTACAAGCAATTAAAAGCCTTAAACCTTCCACTAGTACGGGACCGGATGGCCTCGCTTCGATAATTTTCAAAAACAGTGGGTGTGATATACCCTGTTACTTCTTAAATTCTTCTCAATATCTATGGACACTGGCACTTACCCTAGTGAGTGGAAAACTAGCTTCATAATTCCACATTACAAATCTGGTGATAGGGCAAACGTCCGCAATTACAGACCCATAAATATAACCCCAGTTATCTCACGAATCATGGAGAAAGTTGTAAAGATCAATTGTCAGACTACCTAATTAGGGAAGATCTTGTTACAAGGTCTCAACACGGATTTCTCAAAAATAGATCCTGCGTTACTTGCCACTTCGACTTTTTCAACTGCATCACTAGTAGTCGCGAAGCACGTAAGCTAGTCGTTGTTCTATACTTCGATATATCTAGGGCATTTGACATGGTATCTCACAGTATTCTCTTTGAGAAGCTGTACTCTTGTGGAATTCGCAACCCATTACTGAACTGGTTAAAATCATTTCTAAGCAACAGGGTACAAATAACCAAAGTTGGATCTGTATTGTCTCATCCTAGGCAGATCTCAAGTGGGGTCGTGCAAGGTAGTGTCCTAGGTCCACTTTTATTCACAGTTTACATTAACAGCATTTGCAAGTGCTTCACCTCAGGTAAACCATTCCTATATGCTGACGACCTCAAAGTCGTCTACTCCTGCTACACTCATGAATTAAGCGATATGGTTACTAAAATACATCTTGAACTAAGTAGCCTTGCAACGTGGTGTGCTGAATCCTGTCTAAATTTTAACATTGACAAATGCGGCTGGATTTGTATCGGCAACAGTAAGCTTGATCTAACTCTTGAAATAAATGGGCGAAAACTAGCTAAGCTCAACTCAGTCGTAGATCTCGGTATTAGATACTCTAGTAACCTAACGTTCGCTGAACAGACTGATTATGCCAGACGTAAAACGCGAAGGCTGATAGGATGCATAACACGCAATTTCTTTTGTTGTGAAACTAGGGTTTTATTATACAAAGTATGTGTCCGACCTATCTTAGAATACTGCCCGTTTATTCTTAGCGGACTAAGACAAAATGACAAGCTTAAATTAGAGGGAGTGCAACGGCAGTTTACCTCAAGAACTCTTGGTTTAGAAAGTGGTCTGGAATACCATGAGCGATGCGTAAGACTAAGATTAGAACCCCTCTGGAAAAGACGCCTTAAGCTAAACCTTATCTTTTACTATAAGCTAACTAATCTTCTCTTGCATTCCTCCGAGCCAATAACTAAACCTACCGCTGTCATCAGTTACAATCTTAGAAATCATCACAACCTAGCTGCTATGGAGCACTGTCAGACTTACGTGCGGTACAACTTCTTCTTAAATAAGTTTTCAGTCATTTGGAATAGACTACCAGCTAATGTGCGCGATGCAAACACACTTCCAGTGTTCATCTCCTCAGTCACCAGACTGCTCAAAGATGACAATGCACTTAGCGCCTGACTCTTACACCTTCTTTTTCACCCTACATAGATATTTTAAGTTCTTTAAACGTGTAGTTACAACAAACTACAATTATAAATTTTAATATTATTGGAACTAGATGATTAACATTTCTACACAGGACAGTAATATTAGTTCACACATAATATAAAAGTTAGCATAACGGGACTAGTTAGTTTGTGTACCAAAATAACCACAGTTACTAAACAGAATATATATGTATATATTTATTAATCACTCCTTAAGGACTCCCGTTGCTTTCTTTTGCGTTGCTGTTGTTTGTCTTCTTTTTTCTCTCACCATTTCAGCTTCCATTTGACTTTTTGAATGAGAATGAATAATGTGGATATTTGACCATTTACAATGACAAATGATCTGCAAACATTATTGGTCCCGTATCTTTCAGTTGCCTGGTTAATAACGAATTAACTTTCTCCACGACGCAACCTGGATTACATTTGTGGAATATACTCTTATACCAATGGAAAAGTATCAATTTGTAATACAACGTCACGATTGTAGCTTATAACATAACTGATCGTATCTGTAAAAATAGCTTCCTTATTACCCAATTTGGATATAAATCAAATCAAAAATGAGATTCGGATTTGTACACACCCAGGTTATATTGAGGAATTACTTCAAGCTTTATTTTTTCCCAAGTATTTTTAATCCATCCAAAACTTACTTGGGTTTTTTTGTTAATGCGAAGACAATATTCCTATATTTCATGATGTGCTCCATTGAATGACTTGTTATATTGTGGAATAACTTCAAGCTTTATTTTTTCCCAAGTATTTTTAATCCATCCAAAACTTACTTGGGTTTTTTTGTTAATGCGAAGTCAATATTCCTATATTTCATGATGTGCTCCATTGAATGACTGGTTATCATATTGTTCCCACAGACCTAAAAAAATGGCATGCATTTTCATGTAAATTTATATGTTTATATGAGAATATACATTATTATAATTATTATTAAAACAAAAACGCCAGCAACCATGTAACTTAACCATAAACCGAATTTATGAAATTTAATTAATGCTTATCCATGCCTGTATATTTGGTGTGTCCTACACAAGTAGGAAAAAATGTGTACTTTATTAAAACATTATTATTAATTATGATTGCTAATCGTATATGTAATTTATCATATTGATGATGCCTGTAAACTGGCGTCTCTCATGTACAAAATGAGAATATACTATTATTATTATTATTATTAAGATAAGCTCCCGTATGGAGGATGAGGGTATCGAGCCAAAGTTTGATGATATCCTGAAACTGGTAAATACTAGTGTCAATCAATCTATGAGCAAGTTTGCCAGTGTATTGAATCTCACCCCTAGAATAGAGCAGTCTGAGGGTAAAACGCACTCATTGATGACGAATAGGCCTCAGAGAGGTGGATATCGAGAAGGCACCATGATGTCTAGTAATGCATATAAACTTAGTGAGTGCAACAGGTTTCGTGGTACATCCTCAACAGATAAGTTGCAAGATGCAAGACAAACACGGTTTTGTTTTACACGTGTGCAAGAGGTGCATACAGAAGTGAACTGTGAACCGGTGAGCAAGTTCATTGATAAGCTAAATGTAAACTCCAGGTCTGACTCCGAATTGTGTGACGATAACGGTGCTGTGAAGAAGTCTGTAGTTGCAACTGGTAAGCCGTTGTTGAATAGAGTGTCACAGCATAGAGTTACTGCTTCAGAGTGGAGTTCTGACTCCACAAGTTTACAAAGTATAACTAGTCAGAGTGAAGATATAAAACCTTTAATGATTTGTGAGGAGGAACCAAAATTGTCTACTTCTGTTATTAAAGAGTTTGAAAATGATGAAGTTGACGGTAAATTGAATATTTGTGGTAATCATGATGGTGCACATTTGTCTTTGGTTGATCATGATGAGATGAGGGATATGCCTACTACTGCTAAGTTGAACAAAGGTTCTGTACAACTTGAACGTGAAGTAGAAATAAATGCAGATGCAGTTGCAGAAGGCACGCATACTCGTGGGACTGTCATTGTGATTGATCAGCATGTAGCCCACCTATCATCAGATGCCAGTACTAAGCCTGAGCTGATAGTAAAAGACAGCAGTGGTGGTAATCTTGCAGTTGGACAACTATCTGAGAGCCGAAAATGAACAGCTTCTGATCCACCACTAAGTTCATCACCTTGTGTCACTCAGTCATCGTTGGTGTTTTCATTCACAATGAAACAGATGCCCAATAACTCGAGTATCTTCTGCAATGACTATGATAGTATTGGTGCGTTTGAAAAGACGAAAGATATTGTTCAGTTTAGTGAGGATAAGCCAAGTGTAAACGAGAGAGTAATTGTTAAATTGACTTGCACGAATAAAAGCATTTCTAGTTTCAAGTTACTATTTGAATGTTATTATCTTTGGTGTAAATTACTCTGTTTCTACACTTGGTTGATGAGATATGTCATGTGTTTGTTCGTCATCTATATTCTACGATACAATGACATGGGCGTGTTGCCGTTCAGATTTGAGGATTTAGCTAATAGAAGGAAGTTAGCAAATGAACTCTGCGACGATTTTCCAACCTAGGGCGTCAACCTGAGAATGTTTGTAGGCGTACTGCTGTAAGTCCTACAATTCTTCAAAGGGTAGCGCATCAATGAGCAGTCCAATGTGCTCGGTGTGTGATTTTGTACATATGTTCATATTGCATATACTGAATTGATATCATCTTTCATCTAGCTGTTGGTAATTCTGTTTGTGTTCGGACGACTTCCACTTGGATCATCAACCTGAGAAGGAATGTGGGCATACTGCTGTAAGTCCTACAGTTCTTCAAGGGTAGTTTGCCGTGCCAGAATCCACAACATTTGATGTGTTGATTGTACATATGTTTGTGTTAAATAGTTGTGTGAGTTCCAATTGATGTAATTGTTGGTTAATCTTGTTTGTGTCTGGACATTCCACAACTTACAATCGTCAACCTGTGAAGGTTTGTAGGCGTACGGGTGTAAGTCCTGCAATTCTTCAAGGGTATTCCATCAAGACATGAAATGCGAGTTTGTGTGTACTGTTTGTATATACGTGTGGTGTGTCATATCAATTGGTGTTATTTGAATTCATTGTGTTTACTCGTTGTTTTCGTACCTTGTTTTTATTGCATAATTTTGTTAAAATTTTCGTCGTGATTACTTTCGAAGTTGTGTCCACTCTTCTACATCCGTAAATGAATTGATTGATGTTAAAGACAGCAGATGGGTTGTATACTCCGGGGAGGCTAGGCTATTGCTGAGAATTAACTGCACACGGAGATAATTGTTAGCTGCGGTCCGACACGCCGGGGAGAAAGAGTGTAAACGACTGAGGCTCGCATGCGTCACCGCTATTAGAACTGAGACAGAATGAGTGACAAGCGATTGCAGTGGTAATTGGTAGTGAGTAGATAAGAGGATGTGCGTAGAGTATCATGAGTTGGTGCTATGGTCACGCTGCATTCTGCAAGAGTCATTCTAGTAAGTGGCGATTGTGTTGCAAGATGTCAAGAGGAGGTCTCTGTCTGGACGCGCAGGTTGTCATTGATGTGTGAGATTGTGCTGTGGGTATGCTTGTGGTGTGTTGGCTTTTCTGTTTGTTTTCCATTTCAGCTCTGTCCGAGTGACCCAGGTTCTCGCAATGGCATCCAAGTCAACGTGTATTGGTCGTGAAGGAAAACAGGGTTGGATCCCTTTTTTGCCGGGGAGTGTCAATGGAGTTGAAGATTGAACGATCAATTCATGGTTGTTTGCTCAAAACCAACTTCCCCAATTTTCGCGGAGGCATCAATACGACAGTCATCGTCTCATCGGTCGCTGTTCAGAAAGAAGTCAGGCCAAAACCGTCAGGAGTAATCTCGTGATTTATTATTGTAATATTTGTTTTCAGAACTTAGTTCGCTTATTGCTTTTATATGTTGGTGTAACAATAAAGAAATAACAAGCAGCAGATCGGTGTTTTGGTTTTTTCGTCCGTTATAACTAAGCGTTTCCGAAATCTTCGAAGAACAGCGTGGGCCCGAGCGTAGCGAGAGCTGGGCATTAACGGTTTATGAGACGTGATTGACAGTTTCTGACGTGATTGACACCTGTCAATTTAGTTGAAGATTGAACGATCAATTCATGTTTGTTTGCTCATCATCGTTCGCTGTTCAGTGGAAGACAGATAACTATCAGAAGTATTATCGTGATTTACCGTTATAACATTTAATCTTAGACTTTGTGCACAAAAACATATTGGATGGCTCTGTATTGGTGCAAGAATAAACGGCTCGTCAAACAGTGTTCTGGTTTTCGCGTCGGATAATACAAAGTGTTTCTGAAAGTCTTCGAGGGACAGCGTGAGGTCCAGAGTATTAAGAGCTGGACGTTGACAGTTTATGAGAGTTGGCTGACAGTTTCTTATAGTTTCTGATACTTTCTTTTCGACTTTATTGGTGCCTGCAAGTCTTGTTTGGACATGTATTATCTGGAGCTTTTCTGGATTGTTTCGTCAAGTTCAATGATGCCTGAGTCAAAGAAGGGACAAAGCATATTGGAAGCAAACAGGAAAGTTATTCATGTTGACTTGTCTGTTATATGTAATAATCTGCGGGATGTTTAGCATGATAAGGTTGATGTTAATGTTTCGTCGTCTAGGGATAATAGGAATAATAGACTGCCTAAATTTCAACTAGGGTGTTTCGGCGGAAACCCAGCTGACTATCTACAGTTAGTTGAGGAGTTTGAAGTCATGTTAAGCAGGTTTTTTATTAAATGATGAAATGAAGTTGATGTATTTGATGAGGTACTGCACTGGAGTTGATTCAAGAGCTATACAGTGCTGTAAGGTTGTGCCCCCCAAATGAAGAATATACTGAGGCTATGAGTATACTGAGTCAAAGATTAGGAAGACCTTCGATGATTGTAAGGAACGTATTCGAAGCTGGTAAAGGTAATGATAGTCAATTACGAGATGACTCCAAGGCACTCTCTGAGATTTTGGATTATCTGATGACTTACAGGAACACGTTGACTACAAGGTAATACCTTGTAAACACACACAATTTGTGTGACGATAATGGTCCAGTGAGGAAGCCTGTAGTTATAACTGGCAAGCCATTGTTGAATAGAGTGTAACAGACGACACCGCAATTTCTGCAGGAGAAAAGAGTTACATTTTCAGAGTGAAGTTCTGACTCTACAAGCAATACTGTACTTCGTAGACAGAGATTTTCTCAGGGGAGAGCTGTTGCAGCACATCTCAAACAACCGCGTTATACACATTAATATATATGCTAAGAGAAAACCTGACACAATGATGAATCAGCGTGATAGTGTCTTCTATGGTTATGGCTTTTTGAAAGGCTCGGTATTGACAATCACACTTTCGGTCCAAGTACAAAAATTAAAATTAAAATTTCAGTGAGAAAGTGAAAGAAGAGTAGTCGCAGGAAACCATACTGTACTAGATTTAGTGAGGAAATGATACTCGGTCTCCCCAGCTGTTAAAAAACGGATTGTTGTTGTCATGGGAAAATATTTAATCGAACTTACGAGACATTCGCTGCTCTAGCACCTTCTTAGTCACCATCTCACATAAGCCATAATAACTGGTACAGAAAAACAAATGAATTATTTAGGGATATTCTTGAAAGGGCGAATTATATAAATACCGTAAGGGTCAGGGTTTATAGAGTAAGGGTTTCGAAATTATCTGGTTAATATAGTTAGGCTGTGGACTCAAAAATATACATTTTGAATAACACGAAGTTAGGCGCAAAATGGTGGGAGAGCATAACTGGTATGTGCTTGTTAATACGAGACTCAAAACACACCACCTATCTGTATATAGTTATTGCTTATATAATTCTGCCTATCGCATTTATTTCAAACCGAATTTTATCTCCAGGAAAGCGAAATTTTTATAAATATGTCAAAAGTCGTTACGAACGGACCATTCACAGCTGCTGTTACTATATCCCAGATGTATTTCGGCTGAGTTGGAGGAATGGACGGGAAGTTATCCATTAGATCCCGAAGGCAGTTAGACACCGCGCGCTCCTTGAATAAGACGTGCTTTTCCTCCCTAACCGGAAATATCCAATTTTGTGAATTATTCGTTTGGGAAACCTGATCTTCCTATCCGGCGAATTTTTATTCAACCATTTCTTCCTCACCGAGCCTGTGTGTGGTACTTCCCGCTGTCTCGAACTACTGCCAAAGCTTCAGGTGCTACTTCTGTAGCAACACCCTCCTCACTCTTTCAAATATACAGGACTTGTGGGTCTGTTACGTGATTGCTGTGAAACCGAATAACCCGAAAGTTACAGGTAAAGTCTAAAGCTTTTACTTAAATACTTTATCCTTCTTTTCTGTGCTCTCTATTGTCTTTTGCTGTAAGTCTATTGGACAAAATAACAGTATTAATTTAGGAGTAAAATGACAATAGATTCTCAACCTAAAATAAGTAATGGGACATCATACTCTGTAGTTACCAGGGCTTCAGCCAAACTAGGCAAACAGGAGAAGGTGATGGACTCACGCATACCGGTCCTGAAGACCAGGGCTAATATTCCCAGCTCGTACAGATTACCCATGTCGCCACAGTCCTACAGTGAAGCTGTGCAAAGTCAGCCAAGTGGATGTGGCTCCACCCCTGTTAACACGACTAGGTTAACAGATCCGAGTGGGAAAATTGCACTAAGTGAGAACTTCATAACACCCATCCCCATGGTAGACCATGAAACAAATAGGAAGGCCAAAAAGAAACGTTCACGACGTCGCAAGACGACAAGAACGCTCCCCAAGAAGACAGACGACTGCAAGGTCTGTGCTTCTGTTGTCGAACAAGCAGACTCTGCTTTCGAATGTAACTTTTGCAACCGATGGGTGCATTGCAGATGCGACAGTGGGGTACCAAAAGCATATTATGACTTTATGCGTAAAAACCCATGCCAATGGTTCTGGTACATATGCCCGAGTTGCCGTCCTGATGTAGCCTCGCGTAGTCCTTTGAAAACTAAAGATGGCACAGAAGTAGCGGGGAAAAATTGAAAAGCTCGACCCCCACCAATCCGGAAGTTAGTACAAACGCGCGTAAACCGGGGATACCAAAATCCTCACCGGTTAAACTTGTAACTCTTGCCATAACCGCTCCAGACACAGAGGCTGGAGAACCACGGGTTTCCGTCGTTGGAAAAAGACCCCAACCGTCTATCAGTAATGCTGGCTATAGCACTGAGACACATAAAAATACCCAGTCGCACCAGTCAAACCAAAACGGTCTTAAAGGTGATCACAAACGTGCGAGGACCGAGCCCAAGCCCACGGTTAGCAGATCAAATTGTGTAATCCTCTTTAATGTACCAGACTGTAGCAGTAGTCTGCTGAAAGATAGGGCCCTATTTGATCAGGAACAGTGGTCCATCTTGAGTAGCACACTGGGTTTGGACATCCAACCAGTAAATCTATGCAGATTGTATAGGGGCACTGCTGCACCTGAAGGCAAACCATCCCCACTGAGGGTAACATTGGGCTCTACCGAGGATGTTGAAAAAGTGTTACTGGCTTCTCAAGTCCTTTCTATAGGGAGGGCCTGTAACATACGTGTTAAGCCAGACAGGCCGTGGAAGGAAAGACAAATGGCGAGGGAGTCGCCAGAGCTCATTCCTTCTGCCTCCATGGTTGTGCATGGCATTCCCGAACTGGTAACTGGGAACGCCTGCGAAAAGCATTGTCATGATGTACAACAATGGAGATGGTTAGCATCCCAGATGGCCCTGGGAAGTTCAGGGGCTGTCTCTATTTATAGACTGCCTCGACCCACTCATCTTATGTCAATTAACTCGCCACGTCTGTTAGCTGTCAAGTTCAGCTCCCAAGACCAGTTGAATACCGCTCTCCATAGATGGTACGAGACCAAGGACAAGGTCAGCAAACACATTCGCTGCTGCGAGAGCCGGCCTCGCACTCAAAGGAGAGAACAAAGCGTAGTAAAAGAAAATCCTCAACCCCTAGTCACACTACAGCGGTGCAGCACGGACGATGATAGCCAGTGTCATCCGAGTGCTCCAACTGAACTAGAAGAAAAAAACGCCAACAGGCCGGTTCCTGGGGAATCGGCCAACTAGTTCGTAGGATAACTCCTCAACCGATAGCCAATATCAAGTCAACTACCCCCCAATACGGGGAAGTGGTGAGACTGACTACCAGTTGCCTGTATAGTAATGTGAGAGGGCTAAGAGGCAAAATAGCTGAACTTAGACACCTACAATCACAACTAAACTCCAAAATCATAATACTGACGGAAACCTGGCTAACCCCTACGGTGGCAGACAGCGAAGTCAGTATAAATGATATGGTCCTAGTCAGGCGAGATAGGGACCTGAAAGAAGGAGGTGGAGTCGCCATATACGTCGACAAACAGCTCAGATGTGTTCACGCGATGGACCCTCCCCTCACAGAGCTCCCTGACTCCATATGGTGCCACTTCACCGTTGGGTACTGCAAATATCTAGTGGGCAGCATTTATCGATCACCTTCATGTGGAGCAGACCACAACCAGGTACTGCTAAATACAATTTCAGCAACTCAAGACATGGGTTATGATCAAATTGTCATAGCTGGTGACTTCAATGCCCCATCTCTTAACTTGGTGTCGGGAAAAGCCCATGATAGATTTGATCGAAATCTGCTGCATACCATCAGGAAGGCTGGATTCACTGAAAATGTCAAGATGGATACTAGATGGGGCCCTGATGGGAAGTCTTCTAGACTGGATTACGTGCTCACTAGTGACCAGCTACTAGTGGAAAACGTTCAGATCACGACTCCCATAGGTAGTAGTGACCACGCGGTCATAGTATTCGACATAGTCCTCCGCGAGCGCTTACAGTGGGACAATACACAGCCCTATCTGTGTTATAACAAAGCCAACTACACCAAAATGCGAAGACTTCTGTCTGAAGCAAACTGGCCTAAAAAATGGACAGAGCTAACAGTAGAAGAACACTGGAGAGTGGTAAAGGAAATCATTCACCAGGCGGTCTCAGACACTGTTCCTTTAGTCTCACCAAAAGCTAGGAAGCAACGATCATGGCTGAAAAGGGGGACACAACGCCTTCTGCAGGCAAAGCGAAAAGCCTGGTTCGCGTGGCGACGATCGAAGAGTCAACCCGAATATGAAGTGTACCTTGAACTCAGGAATCGATGTAACATACGAGTCCGGAGCGATAGAAGGACATTTCAGGGAGACCTCGCCAATAAGCTTCTCGTGAACCCCAAAAGCCTATACAGGTTTATGGCCGAAAGAAAACCGACCAACCAGGGAGCATGCAATCTAGTGGGTTCTGATGGGAAATCTCTTACTAGTCTTGAAATGGCAGAGACATTCAGCCTAGCCTTTCACAGGCAACTAAATAGTAACGAGGATATTACCCCTACAGAACATCCAGATTACATCGCAAAACCAACACACGAAAACCTGCTGGGGACATTTCAAATTACCCCGGCTATGGTACTTGCAAAATTGGGAAGGTTGGCTTCGGGAAAGTCTCCAGGTTGTGATGGCATCAGACCATCTGTCCTGAAGCAGTGTTCAGAAAGTCTCTGTCAACCCCTAAGTGATCTGTTCCAACACTCCCTTGATGTAGGGAAACTTCCATGTGAATGGAAACGTGCAATCCTATCCCCTATCTTCAAGGGTGGTGACCGGCAGAATGTGACCAGTTACAGACCAGTTGCTCTACTTCCAGTGGTATCGAAGATATTGGAAAGTCTCATTGACGACCACATGAGAAAATACTTCGATGGGACTAACCTTCTTCACGAAGCACAGCACGGTTTCAGGAGGGGAAGATCCTGCGTGACGAATCTTCTACTAGCCTGGAACGATTGGACACTATCCTGGGACAAAAAGGTACCAGCCCACGTGATCTTTCTCGACTTTGCGAAAGCATTCGACACAGTTCACCATGGTCTGCTCCTTCACAAAATAGGCAAGGCGGGAGTTTCTGGAGCACTTCTCGCATGGCTGAAAGATTACTTAGGCGAGAGAGAATTCTGCACCAAAGTCAACCGCATCCGATCATCCTGGCACACCTCGGCATCAGGGGTTCCTCAGGGTTCTATCCTAGGGCCGTTGATGTTTTTGATTTTTATCAATGACCTGCCCCCCCAACTAAACTGCTCTGCGCTTCTTTACGCTGACGACGTAAAGATTTGGAGAGCAATAAACTCATCGGAAGACTCAGATAGATTGCAGGCTGACCTGCAAACTCTGGGAAATTGGGCTTTGGCTAACGGAATGCCTTTCAATCTAAAGAAGTGCAAAGTAGTGCAGCTTCATTCCGGCAGGTCACAGAGTGTAAATTACACCCTTGGTGGCCAGAACTTGAGTTGTGTTCCATCAGAGCGTGATCTAGGTCTTATTCTAACAGAAAAGCTAGACACCAGTGGAAATTACTCGAGGGACGTCGCCAAAGCCTACGCAACATTACACTTTATGCACAGGCAGCTGGGAGCTCTCACTCCCGAACTGTTCTTAAGGCTATACAAGGCATATGTGAGGCCACACCTTGAGGTGCATAATATCATTGCACCTCCGCTACTCAAAAGGGATGCTAACATTCTAGAAAGTGTCCAGAGACGAGCGACAAAATGGGTGATCGGCCTCCGCAACAAATCATATGAGGAAAGACTAAAGAAATTAGGTCTTTTCACACTTAGTTACCGTAGGCACAGGGGAGACCTCATCACCGTCTACAAGATCCTAAATGACCAGGCCCACCCAAATAAAAGCATCCTGCCATTAAGCGATTATAGGCTTCCACGAGGTAACCCGCTAAGGATAGCACACCAGAGACCAAAGACTCGAGTGCGATCACATTTCTTTTCGCTTCGTGTTTGCCGTCTCTGGAACGCTTTACCGGCGGCCGTGACTACAGCGCCATCTCTGGAGATTTTTAAGCGGAAGCTAGACAATCATGCAGAAATGCAAGGTTTGTGTCTCAATGGCTTATCCTCATAAAATTTGAAACCACACTGTCAATGAATAAGCGTACAAACTAAATCCCCACGACCTATTCTGCCTTCTCTCACTCTATCTTTTCCTTAGGTCACCTTTATTATTCCACTTATCTCAACCTATATTATCTACACTACAACCTATTATTATTATATTATTACTATTCTGCTTTTATGACTACACCGAATGACCAACGGGAGTTAGGTCAAACTCCATTCACGGCAGCAATACAGTCCTAACATACTGCATACTACAAACCACATCTCGACCAATCCCCGCACCACTCCTCCTGGAGTCTACCAGAGCTAAAGCAGTCGAGTGTCGGGACTTACTACGCAGAAGCTCACCGAAGATCTGGAACCTCTACCTCACAATCAAGAAGCGAGCTCAAAGAAATCACTGGTTTATACTAGCTCGTAATCAGGATATTGGGTATTGGAAACATGTGAACCAATTATTCAGCTAGGATTCACAAAAATGAAGTCAGATAGTTGAATTGAACTGTTTTATTTGAACAAGCCACATCCTGAAAAGTCTTTGTGCTTAAGTCAAAGATTGGACAAGGTACTTTCAAGGTTACTGGTTGGTCGTACACAATATGAATAATCTATGAGACAATACGGGCTTTCACATCATAAGGCCAGCTAAAGCATATGCTGATATAACAGTATTGAGATGTTTCAGTAAACTATATGCCTATCTTCAATAATGATTCCATCTTGGCTTCCAGTAGTAAGAGCTTCAGCGATTGGTTGGACACCTCTGCTTCAAAGTAAACTTCCAGATGAGCCTTTGATTTCTAATCGAAACTGTTTTCAAGATCAAAAAATAATAATCAATGTAAGCGGAAGGAGATTCGAAACACTTAAATCCACCCTGGAAAAATTTCCTGATACTTTACTTGGTTCAGACGAGAAAGACTACTTTCAAGACCCTGTTTCAAAAGAGTATTTTTTCGATAGAGATCCCGAACTGTTCCGATATATAATGGAGTATTATCGTTCAGAAAGGTTACACTTACCGAAGGATTCTTGTGTGACAGCGTATCATGAGGAATTACTGTATTTTGGCATAATGCCTGAGATTATGGGAGACTGTTGCTACGAGGAGTATCTTGATAAATACCGGGAAAATAAAGAAAGACAACAAGAAGACAAAGAAGACACTTCAGATGATGAACAGCCGCTGACGTGTTTCAGAGATAAGTTGTGGCGTGCTTTTGAGAACCCGCAAGCTTCAACTTTAGCAGTCGTCCTTTACTACGTAACGGGATTTTTCATAGCAGTTTCTGTGCTTGCAAATATAACAGAAACTGTTTCTTGTGGTATAAGTATAGAAACTGGCGAGAGTATTCCTTGTGGGGAGAAATATAACGCTGCATTCTTCTGCCTAGACACTGCTTGTGTGCTTCTATTTACTATAGAATATTTAGCCAGGCTGTATGCAGCACCAGATAGATGTAAATTTGTCAGATCTGTTATGTCAATAATTGATATTGCTGCAGTTTTTCCATATTACGTTGGACTCTTCATGTCCAACAACAAGGAATTTTCGGGTGCATTCACAACTTTACGTGTATTTCGCGTTTGTCGCATTTTTAAATTTTCGAGACACAGTAAAGGACTGAGGATTTTAGGATGTACTCTACGTTGCTGTGCTTCTGAACTCGGATTTCTCCTGTTTACTATAACAATGGGTGTTATAATCTTTTCAACAATAATGTTTTATGCAGAAAAATCAGAAATGTCACAGTTCAGTAGTATCCCAGCTGCGTTTTGGTACACAATTGTAACTATGACCACTCTTGGGTAAGTTTCATCGTATAACATAATAATGGATCCGTTTTAATATTTCGACTAATATAGTAATCATGCTTTCATGAATATGTTAGTTTTCCAAATATATATATATATATATATATTCGACTCCTTTTATGCTTTGTAAACATTATGATATTTCTTCATTCCTCATATTAGACTACTGAAAGATAGTATTTCAATTTCAGAACTTCCTATTTAATGTGAGTATTGACCAGTGAAATAATATCGTAAAGTTATTAAACATGGTAACTGAGCCTTCTTTAGAAGCCCTTTGATAATAAAATTGCATGTTTTGTAAACCAATGATTCTGAAACAAATGCAAGTAACTAAGTTTTACAGCTAATCATTTTTTAACTGTTTAGCATAGCTTTTGTTTATAAGAAACAAGGATACTGGTTTATGCAATTTATGTACAAGGTTTAGTGAATACAGTAATTAAATTAATCGTCGTATCATCTTGATAATATACTTCGTTTGTACATAGGTAAGATGCTGTTTAGATACATACGTATTACTTTCCGGTTTTGGTCATGGTTTAGCGATCAGCCGTAGACAGATTTTTCTGAACTTAGTAAGTGAATCTGTACTTAAATTTTTTGTCAGCTAAAGAGACAATGCAGCTTTGATGCGAATATCTTGATGTTATTTGTTTGTGGTTGATTGTGGATTATTTTTGGGCTTCATTTATCGGGAAATCGATAATTGATAAGATGCTTCCCTGTAGGTTTGAGCATTTGGACGAATTTATTTTACTTTATTACATACCTGTGGGAAATGGAATGTAGGTATCTTCTCAGAGGTTCTACTTTTAGGTTGTAACGACACACGTAGCGGGTGTTCAATTTAGTCTTCGTGATACGCTTTTGTGAAGTTGCTGTTTTTCAGTGAAATAATGAAGTGAATATGTTTTCTACAATATACTCAGAAAATTCTATTGAAATCGGTCAACAAATTTATTGAGTTACTCTACGTGCAACATATAAACCTCTTTTGTTTGCATCCTTAATAATGAAATTTCAAAACTTTCTTTAATATACAGTTTTACATGAAGTTCGAAAGCTCTTTTTGTGCATCTTGTCCGAGGAGGAAGATTCTACATGATTCGTACAAAAACAGTCCAAGTGGTTTAGCTCTTTGTTTTGTTTGCTGTGAATCTATTTACTTTGTTTTTTATCTGACTAATTAGATGTTTGAAAGGTGATAGTGATTCTCTTCAAGAAATTTTACTGCAGGTCTTTTTGTTTACTTAAATCTTGACTGTCATATATTTCACATTCAGCTCGCCCAGTTAAAGTTATTGTGATGGTGAATTGCTACCTGGTTGATCCGTATTATTGTTTTTACTGCATTCATAAGCATAAATATTAATAACTGACTCAGTGAATTACATATTGATATATCTATAGTTGTGCCAGGGGCAAATACATTGTTTTGTTCACTAGCGTAGTTTTCACGTAATAAATGATGTTTGCTATCGAGCTCAGCGATTCGTGGGTGTAAAACTGAGAACTTAATGGACCGACGAGTCAAAAGTACCTAACAATTCAGTACTGCAACCATTAAGATTTCTAAGATTTTTCATTTAAATTATGTGGCTGTTTCTTAAGCATAGTAAAAGTTGAAAGAATTGATATTTCATCGGTAACGCTGTATTATGATTCCTTCTCCAAGATATTTTATGATTAGTCATATCTAATCATATTGATTTTCAGTGAAGTGTTGAATCATATCCTTCATTTTAAGGCAAGTCCAACCACTGTTACAACAACAGAAGAGGCAATATGAAACCTTCCATTCAAATTGATTGAAAGGCTTACTGGAGAAATTTTCACTCTAGCCTCCCTTATCTCAGAGGAAAAGAAAGTATTTTCAGTACAATCACTTATTTTATTAGATTAGAAAAGTCTTACGAAGCTATTTTGTTTAATCACAAAGTGGTAATCTTTCATTTCATCGCAAATCTGTATCCATCTACAAATAACAAAATGGGTACAGTTAACTCTTCTTATATAAATAAAGTTAGTACAGACTTAAAAGTTCCACGAGAGTCAAGAGAAAAGTGATGTGACTTTTTTGCCCCAATTTCACCAACATTTCTCATTTTTTTGAGAGTTAGGGGATAGTAAAAATTCACAGTTAAACACAATCAAGTGTACAGATTGTGTACTGAGACATGACATACTAACTTTTTGTCCAAATATTTACCCATCAAACAAGTTTAAAACTGTTAATTAATTTCTAATATTACTATTACGGTAGACTTAACAGTAGCTGACTTATTTTACGTATCGTACAGAATGGAAAAATGTCATAATCTATGCTAAACAAGCCATCCAGCGTGGAATTATTGAAATGAGATTTTTATACTGGTGTGTGTTTCATCGTCATTAGCAAATTTCAAATTACTTAAGAGATGGCACAATATTTGGAAACCTGATGAGTACTGCTCATCAAAGAACACTAAGTCAAGTACCGTTTCACACTCTAGCACTTCTTTAACATGAATTCTTGAATAATATACAGCCTAGTGGTAATAAACTCTAAATGGCAAGCTCTCTATTATCATTACCCGCATAAGACGTGGTCCGATAAGCACCTAAATTTGGTTGGTGGTTATTTTTGGTATACTGGAAATATGTTACATAGTTAACTGCTAACTGTAGTGTCAGTTGGAGGTAAAACTAACCAGTTTATGATGTGGGATAAAGGACGGTTGTGTTGAATAAGCACTTCTTGGTTAATTATGACTCTCTGGCTAAGGTCTAAGAAACAATATATCTGGGTAGACTGCGATGCTGTCAGCATAAGACTTGGAGTAGACATGAGTAACGACCCCCCCCCCACAGCTTTCTCGTTTCATTTGTTACTAAAAAGTGTTTTGGGTATACTTTATGGGATTTCTCTGTTAGCTCTTTCATCATTTCCTATTTCTCTTTTGTTAAGTAAATTTTGTAATACTGTAACATTATTCCACAGTACACGTTTTTTAGTCTGTATTTTACCGACTCTTTTTAAATTATCAGTGACTGATAAAACCCAGTAAGCAGTTGAAAGTTTTTCCTCAAAGTTTGACCAAAATTATTATTTGTTATACCCAGCATGTTTACAAAACTAAACATGGATATTTCTGAATATCTCCTTTAAACCAGTTTTCTTGTCTAAAGCACTTGGAGTCTTGTTGTAAACCAAAACACAGTCAGTTGTTACAGAAATGATATAAACCAGTATTCAGGTTCCTGGCTAACTGGCCTTCTATCCAGACTAACAAAATACAATCAGTCGTCACATTTTCACTTTTTTTATCAGTCATTAATGAATGTCAAGTAGCTAAACCACATGTCTGTGTTTTTAAAAAAATTTTGTATGTAGATATATTGTTTAATGTCTTTGCATGAAAATATGAAGAAAAAAATCAGTGCATAATAAGTAATGTCTGCAGATCAATTATTCCTGCAAATTTCAATGTTATTTTCTGGTTTCTTGTTTAATCAAAAGCCAAATATAAAAAATGATGGTTTCTTTGCTAACAGACTAAAATTATCAGATTTTAAAATGTCTTCCGGTATGTAAAATACGAACAAATTGTTTGTATGCTTTCATCTGATGTCGGATTTTTAAAATTGACGGCAAACAGCTAAAATGCTGCAGTGCAGCATATGTCATCACTGATTTTATCACCTGAACACGGAAGAGTAAAACATTTTTTAAATACGACAATAATTAGGCGTTAGAATATTGTGCATCCAGGTCAACATTTCAATGACATTGTAAATGGATCCTTCTTCATCTGCAGTCAAGGTGAGCAACATTGAGGTTAGGCGTCGAGTTCTAGGTAAACAGGGGAAATCAATCGACGAAGTCGTGAAGTTACAAAGACTGAGACGGTTAGGACATGTGTTACGTATGCCAAGCCATCGCCTCCCTCGACGAGCAATGTTAGCGGATATAGGGTCAGGCTGGAAAAAAGCTAGCGGCGGTCAAACAAAAACTTGGCCTCACCAGTCAATGAAATCCACAACAGTTGGTCTAAGCCACGTAGGAAGGTGTAGACTTCCAGGCTGGGGTCCTCGGGACGGTAAAAATCTATGGTTGGAAACAATTGGTGACATGGCTCAAAACCGTTCTCAGTGGCGCAGATGCATCCACTCCCTGTGACTTATGATCTTCAATGAAACTGTTTTGTATTTCTTTATTACTCCTTTGTCTCACACCTCTGCTCACTGTTTCTATTATGCTTTTCTTGTACTTTCTTCTCTTGCTTCGTGTGCTACACGGAATGTGGCAACTTGAACTTCCGCACATTTGTGCAGAGTTTTATGTCGAAAACAGACAGACGGACAGACAGCAGTCAATGTTATCTGTATAATTAAGTGACAGGAACACATCTTTAACGCACTTATAAAGATAAAAATCTTTCTCTTGTATAGTAAACTAAGTGTTATGATTCATAACAGTAAGTATTTACACAGATGCAATAAAGATGAATAACTGATAGTGTTTTCTTACTGAGTGGTATGTGGTTTCTGTGAAATTGTAATTTAAATAGTAGTGAGTATGGACAGCATAACTTATTTCTCTATTTCTTTTTTCTACGGTAGACTTCTACACTTTAAAAGTACTTCATCTTTTATCTGGTTTGAAACTATTTGCTAAAAACGATCAGCTATAATGTAAGTATATAGGTGAAAATTAGCTTCACTCGATTAAACTTTTAGTAGATTTTGATAAATAGAACACATTGCTACATTCTGTATGGCATGTAAGCGGCTGTGATGTAATATAATAACTAAGGAACAGATTATTTTAAAACTAAGTCTAAAATAACTCTATTTTCATTTTAATTCCGACATTTTTCAAATGAAAACCGATAGTAAACCTAATTTATTGATTCTTTAAACGCAAAAAAACAATCAAATTTTTCCTGAAATTTATCGATAGTCTGCCGTAAAATATAGATTAGGTGTTTTATGGCGTCTAGGTGCATGTCGTGCAAATGGCTTTAATAAATCAATCCATAGACGTCTAAAGATTTAGAGCAATACTAAAGTCGAATCGATTAGACAAGCGAAAAGTATTTTATATTGATATATATATATATATATATTCAGCTGAAATAACTGTCGTAACTTTAATCTTCAACATCTCTTTAGTCATTCATGTGTCAAAAATGACGTGTGGGTTGAATTTTTATTTTGAATTTCGTATGCTTAAAATGTTGGATTCGTGATCATATATATATATATATATATATATATATATATATATATATCTTGTGTTATCATATTTGACTAAACAAAATTTTTTCCAGTAAACTAAGTGTATCTTATGTAGGAATTTGTAATGCAGGTTTTTCGACTACTGATGTTATCCGCATATTTTTTAAATATTTGTCTTTTCATTATTCTCTGTAACTCTGATATAGTAGTAAGCATTTAGAGACTGTATTGCATAATTTCTTATCGTCTTATTGATTTTCGAGTCTGATTGTACTAAGCTGTGTATCAGTTAATCACTGTAATATGTGAAATTGTGATATTTGTTCCTAGTTTTAAATGCTGGCATATAATGTAACACAGATGGTAGTACAAGTGTTTACCTTAGACTAGTAGTTACAATCTAGGCATATATGCTTTTCACAATCTTGTAGTCTAGGTTGAAGTCAACAGAATGTAGCTTAGACCTAGTAACGTTTAGTTAAAAGTCGAATGAATAATCTAGTTATTTAGACTTATTTTTTGTCAGTAATACTTTCAAGTATAAAAATTTAATTTCATCATGAATTAGACATAAGGACATTATCAACTTAGTTAGAGTCCAGTGTTCCAGAGTAGTGGTTCAAGTTGCCAAATCAGCTAGATGAATTTTTAGAAAACAAGAATTTTCAATATTTCATTCTGATTTTGGACTTTTGGAAAGGGCCTGTCCACATAGCCACAAGGGTTGAGCATATGATTGCCAGTTAACACGGTGATCATATTGCCATTCAGTTACTGCTGGAATTTTAATGACCTATTCTACTACATGTTGCACTGCAATCCAATATCATTGGTCAATGTCTATGCTCGTGCTTCAACTGGTCTGTCTCACTAATTATGATTTCTGATCAGAATATTAAGGAAAACATCTTAAATTAAGTCACTGATGAGTATCAAGCTTCAGAGTTTACAAGGATTTGATCATTTTAGTCTCGGAAAGAAATCAACCAGAAGAAGAACTGTTGACAACTGAAGTGCACAGCTTTTCCACCTTCAAATTCCCACTCAGTACGATAATGAAAAGTAACTGAATACGCGCGATTGTTCACACCTACTTCTATCTAGACCTTTTGGCTTTTAGTAGATGTCTCGTGAAAAAATCAACCGTAAAATTAATTACATTTAGAGAAATATGTTAGTTTTTCTAAATGTCAGTGATTGGTAAACAAGTGAGTTTAAAGCTATCTGTTTACTCAACAACTAATATTCATTCAATATATATATATATATATTTACTGTTACTATCTTTAAACACGACACTGTTTTTAATTAAAAAACAATTCCAAAAGTTGGTGTGATCACGGACAGTAATTTTGCTCGAAATATTACCAAGATCAGAAATTTATTATTATGTGTAAACAACCACTGAAATATAATTTAAATTTATTAGTATTTCACTAATTTTAATCCAGAACAATATATATATATATAATATATATATATATATTATGACGTTGTATAAAATGAGGCATTAATGGGTGAGCTGCTTCGAAGAATTAGCGATGATGATGTATTCATGTAGTGCACGTTATCAGCTTGTGTTTCAATGCAAATTATATCAACTTCATATTAATCTTACTAAATTTTTTTGGCATTGTGTTGAAAATATTTTCTGTTAATCATCATTACTTTTAATTATGATGAATAGTCATAACAATATTTACCAGTGCGAGCATTTTACGTGTTACAGTGTGCAACATTGGTTTGCTTACTATGTTCAATGTCTTATTCTTCGGTGAAATTCACGAATCTGTCTGCTTCCATTTACAACATTACCCGAAGTGATACGTTGACATGTAAAGTTCTACGTTAATCTAACAGTTACACATACACACACACAGATTAAAACAGTGACTCGAAATTATGCTTACATTTAAAAATAGGTTGGACAGAATCTATATGACATCCAGATTCAAACAGTTACTACTTTAATTAATTAAAGCCAGTTCGTTAATAAGTATCTACGCCATTTCTTAATGTAAACCTCAGTTATGAAATTTCAAAGCTAAACAACTAATCAACTCTTCAGCTAGTGAAGCCGTACGCTGAAATCGTGTTAAATTTAGGAATTCAAGAGCAATATTTATCGGTAAGGCAGTACTGTTATAAAAAGAATAACAGTAGTTATTAGTAAAGTTTAAAAAAAATTCGGGTCATGGAGTATGTGGGTGTTTATTACGATTTCCAAAGCAATAGCAAATAATTGTATTAGTGAATAAAAGTGAATAACCCATAGCTGTATCAAAATCATAGCACATCCAATTTTGAAGATCGTGTATGTACAGAAGGCAGAGGATTGAGATAAATACTAGTCGAAAGGATAATTATACATCAATGCAATAACTAAAGCAAGGGAATGTCAATATGTTGAAGTGTTATCGTGGTAATATGAAGTCAGCTGCCATTGAATAGCTGTGTCAATAAGGGGTACTAAGTAAAATGCTGTAAGCGATGCTGCTTAATAGTATTAAGTAGTATAAAGTTCACTACACAAAATGCAGACTTAGATTCTTGATGCTGTGGGGAGTAGAGTTGAATAAAAATATTTTAGGATGATATTGTGGAGACAGACAGATATACTACCCCCCTAGAAGATCTGTGTAAGTTCAAGGTGTCACACCTATAAATAACACAGAAAAGAACAAAGACGGAATTACGTTACAATAGATAAAAGTGTCGGAGAAGAGATGACCTGTGATAAAAAATGAGTTTATCTGCAGTATTGTAAATTATTTTGGTCCATGTTACCAAAGATCCCCAGCTGTTGATTGTTACCTCAACCCGGCTTACTCGCACTCGTGTGCATCGCTCATGAATCAGTTATGATTCTTCAGTTTGGAGAGGATGGCATATAATAAGATATAACAGCTGGTATATATTCAAAACAATATGAGGCTCATTCACTGTAGCATAATTCAACCTTTAAGAATAGGTGTTTTAAGGAATTTTGTCGTCACTCGTATCCTTCCAAGTATTTAAAAAATTTATCGCGTTCTTCATTCATTATTTCACGGTCTACTTAATGCAAAACTCAACTTAGCGAATGACTTTACAGAATTCGACTGATTGATTTTTATATGATAAGTAACATTTTGCATATAGAGATAAAATGAAATGACCTAAGACAACCATAGATTGAACTAAAAGGCTTCGGAACACTAAGACACACTATTTGATTTTGTGCATATCGATCCCTGAATTTGTGGTATTTGTGAACACAAACAGTTGAAAAAGACCTCATCAAACATCTATGGTTTGGAAAGATGTAATACTGTGCTTTTTTCCACCTTATGCTAAGTGTTTATAGGATAATAACATAGATGTAGTAGGATGGTAATATACAAGTCTTTCAGTTCATTAGATGTTGTCAGTGCAGTTGCCGCTGTTTTCTTGAATGTGGTAGCGCAATTCAAACTTCTTTTGTATCCACATAGAGAAACTTGTAGTAAATCTTTAGATTTCAGTCGTCCAGCAAAGTTGAAGTTATTATGGTACATACTGTTGTGTGATTACCAAACTTATTAAAATCAGTTTGTTGCATACACCTGTAAACTCAATTAAAAACGAAAAAGTTGTCGAAAGTTAACACTAGATTTTACCTTCATTGTATAAACTTGAATTCACTTTCTGAAACTCATTTAGCAACCGCTAAATGAGTGAATACACTCCTGATAAGTTAATCTTCAATAATAACAGGTCACGAAAATGAACTCAAGTATTTAAATATATTTAATATTCCCATAGTAAAACTTAGAACAACACATTCAAGCGAACAATATTGTTTTCAATTAGATCTCATCAGGCTTAACACTAATATACATAAGTTTACAAATAAAAATTCAAATATAAACCAATCATGGTGTTTTGTCTATAGGGTAATACGATGGTGAATATAAATTGTGCAATTTGTCATAATAGAAGTAATGATAGTAATAATGATGGTCTTATCAATAATAAGGATGAAAAATTGAGGCAATCTGTGATAACACGAATAATGAAAAACAGCATAGTTAAACAAACAAATGTTCAGGTGGAAGTAGCCGATAAAGGCTAGTAAAAACAAATGAACCGATTAAGTAATGTTAGATTATAAGGGAAGTAAATCAAACACGCTTATAATTAAGATGTGATGAGATTAAGGGATGATAAGAAAGGGGTTGAAAATATAAACAAGGGCTGGTGTAGAAGTCATTAGTTGGTCATGTCTTAATAGGCCAAGGGAGGGATACTGGCTGTACGAACTTTTTTCGAATGCATAGTTTAGGTTTAATAGTTCTAATGCCTATCGCCTCAGCTGTGTGAAGTAGACGAATACGAAGTCTTCATTATATAATAAAGGTTTTTGTATTTCCCAATGAACGAAAAACAAAACGATATTGTTTTTACTGACGTTTCGCTATTTAATGCTAGTAGCTTTATCAAAGTATTATTAAACCGGAATTTACACAATCTCAGCATATATATAACAAAGAGTTAAGGGGTGAAAAAATAGACTTAGGTCAAGTTAAAGGGGACATATTGAAAGCCAAAAAAACAATGAAGATCACTAAACCAAATAACAAAGGTAATAGTACGTCTGTTATGATATCAAAATAAAGTTTGCTAACTTGATCATCGTTCGTCAGTCTGGGGTTATTTTTCGTTGTCAAGTTGGTCAATTGGTAAAGATAACAAAACTAAGTGTAGATTATTGGATCTGATCAGTGTGTAAAATTATAAAAGCAGTGTGTGTTTACATAGTGAACTTGCTTATCACATTCGTGTTGATTTTGTCACTTCATGGGGTAGGGAGGTGATGTAACCAGGTCAAATTCTGTTTTAGTCCATCATTCCTATTCAGGCAATTTGGATTCCACTTGATATGAAGTGCTTCTGATATGAGACGTTCTTTGTGATTTCTGAAGTTTTTCTGGACTATTTCAATATTTTCTATAGTTTGGTTTGTAAGGGTTAGCTATGTTTTTACGAGTTGATCACGGATTGATAAATTCATGAGCCATTGAATTGGGTCCCAGTGGCTGATTGGTATATGAGCTTGCCTTGTAACCGGAAGGTCTTGGGTTCGGATCCCAGTGGGTGCGTACTGCCGATCATTCCTAAACTAGGATGGAACAGCAGCTGTTCAGTACTCCAGTGCTGGTTTTCAATGGTTCTCTAACTTATTTCAATATTGTCAAAATCAATTTTGTGGCCTGATTCTATAGCATGTAGACCTATGACTGATGATTTTTCAAGTTTTTCTAGTTCAACCGGATTTCTCAGTGGTCGGAGAGATGCTCTACGATGTTCATTTCTTCTGATTTTGATTTCTCGAGATGTTTGTCCGATGTATATCGCATCATATTCCAAGCATTTTATTTTATAGATACAAATAGATAAAGAATCTTTAGGAATTTAGTCTTTTATATGGACAAGGTTGCTTTGAAGTGTGTCTGATGTTTTGAAGAAAACACTAATGTCGAGCTGATTGAGTAATCTTCTGATATCGTCTGACGTCTCTGCTCTATATGGAACCGTTAAATGTGAACTTGGTTTGGACATAGAATACGAAGTCTATTGGAAAGATTCGGTGGGATACGATGAATTACTTTGAAGGCTCTTGTTTTCTGCACTACATGGTCATGTAGTCATGCTGTTTTTCATTATTCGTGTTATCACAGATTGCCTCAATTTTTCATCCTTATTATTGATAAGACCATCATTATTACTATCATTACTTCTATTATGACAAATTGCACAATTTATATTCACCATCGTATTACCCTATAGACAAAACACCATGATTGGTTTATATTTGAATTTTTATTTGTAAACTTATGTATATTAGTGTTAAACCTGATGAGATCTAATTGAAAACAATATTGTTCGCTTAAATGTGTTTTTCTGAAGTATCTTAATAAGGGTTATTGAGCTTCACTTGAATACATCATCATTCATTTTTACGTTAAAAATACCCTTAACTTTTGAATGGGATGTCGCTGTCTATTTTCCAGCAGGACTTTGTATTAGCCATATTTATTTCTATACACTCTTGTTAGTTAGTTAGATAGATTTTTGTACATCTTTTTTATATTAATCTAATGTATACCGACGTATTCATTTCATTTGTGAATAATTCAGGTATGGAGATATTGTACCGACTACAATCATTGGAAAAGTAGTTGGAGGAATTTGTTCGCTATCTGGTGTGCTTGTTATCGCTTTACCAGTACCTGTTATTGTTTCACACTTTGCTAGGATATATCAGCAAAATCAGAGAACTGACAAAAGAGAAGCTCAAAAGGTAAGTTAGTGAAATTTAAAATTTGAAAATTATGCAGAAATGCATAACACGCGTTAATTCTCTTTTTCTTTAGGTTTATATTCAAGTTTTGAGTACCATAATCATTGAAAAGTCGTTTTAAATCTCTTGACAGGTTTATATAAGCTTGTATGGTTATCATGACTTCATTACACTTTCCATCACGTTAAAACTGGTCAAAGAACTGCTGAGAATCACCTGTTTGAAATTATTATATTGCTTTATGTGTATCCATCAGCTAGTCACTTCTACAACATTGTATTAAAAGAATTTTGTTTTAGAATATTTTTCAATGAGATGCTTATTTTATTTTTGATTACAGCTTGATTCCACACTGTATTTTCGGTACAAGTATAGAATTTTCAGCATGGATATCGGTAGCCCAAATTTTGCAGGCTGACCATAGATATCAGGTGTGCGTCGGCGAGGGATCGAAACCCAGACCATTTGCATGGCTGGCGAGAGTCCTAACCACTGTGCCACCGACGCATTTTAGCTTCAAAGCTGTAAAATATTAAGCAACTATTGGATCAAACGTACTCTATGTTCAAGAATAACTACAGGGTTTAAAATATGTGTATAAATCTTCATCAAGTGGATAGAGAAGTGACGATAAGAATGAAGAGTCATAAAAATCTAAAGTAATTTAAAGTAATTATTGTAAACAAACTTGTGAAATTTATTAATAAAGTGTGTGTAATAGACTAACTAAATAATTGAAAGACTGTCTGAATAAGATATTGAAAAAAATAATTTGCTATTATTTAATATCTTATCAATCTATTTTCTAATAGATGAACTGCGATCGTCTTAAAGTCTTGATGTGATTGATGAATTCCTCTAAAGATAAAAACTGATATTTAGTGAATGGACTGTTTGCTGTTTATGGTTACACAAAACAGGTGACATGAAATTAGCATTACATTTTATCCTTTCTTTATTGGTTATTAACATATTTGAGTCCATTAAAACTGTCTATAGGTTATCTCAACTGAGATTTTATTAAATTCAAATCCAGACAATCACGTGAATTCTCAACCTGAGAGGTAAAACAAATATAGTAATACCAATACAGAGAAGATTTGTAGCTCAGAGAACACCTTTTAATTGCAAATAGTAATACCCATACTTTTGATACTTTAAAAAAAAAATTTGTTCTAATTGCTATTAAATATTTTTTTGTTTCCTTTTTACAGAAGGCTAGACTATCTCGTCTAACAGAAATGAAAGCTGTAGCAGAAGCTGCATTTTCAGAAGGCAAGAAAAAATACAAAAATAGACGGATCAAATGTAGCAATGCAGTTGTTGGTGATATTGCCAGCGATGCAAAGGAGCATAAACAAAATGATATTGTAGAAGATGAATTGGAAAATGCGAAAATTTACGACAGATACAATAAGAGTAGACAAATAGCAGTCAAAAATGACGATGACACCAACATGGATGATGAGCTTCAAGACTTATTTGAACAACAATATTACCATTTGATAGATTGTCTACAACAGACAACAGTAAGCACATTCCTCGTTACCAATCCCTCCCCCCACCCAACACTAATTTTTATGCTATAATTATTCGTGACTTCTAATATTGTAGGAAATGAAACCTAACTAACTAAAACTTTGTATGTGATACACACTTTTAAAGAATATTCCAGTGTAAATTCTTTTATAGTAACAGGATTATCATCATGAGCTGACATTAGTTAGAGAACCATTGGGAAACCTGTGAGTACTGGACAGATGTTTCGTCCTAGTTTGGGACTCTTCATCAGTACGCACCCGCCGGGATTCGAACCCGGTTATATATAGTTATTTGTTATATAGTTATTTTATAGTTATCTGTGTATTTTATACAGCCTTGTGTCAAGTGGATTTTGATCACGCATGACTTCTCATAAGATTTGTATTACTGGCTAATACAGAAATTTAGTTCATACATAATTACCACTATTATTATTATTATTCCCTTGGGTTCCTAGTGAAACATAGGGCTTCAACTGCACGTCTCTACTTGCTTGTGTCTGTCTTCTGCTGTACTTTTCACCTGCATCC
This sequence comes from Trichobilharzia regenti, assembly GCA_944472135.2. NCBI lineage: Eukaryota > Metazoa > Platyhelminthes > Trematoda > Strigeidida > Schistosomatidae > Trichobilharzia > Trichobilharzia regenti. The sequence goes on along the minus strand of OX235262.1, from coordinate 115,077,934 downwards.
ATGTTAGCCCATACCGTCTCAACTCCTCTTCACACCATCTCCTCCATGTCACCCTTGCACTGACGTCCCACTGGCCTCTTCCCTTTCGCGTTCCGCTCGACCAATGGCCTGACGCGCCCATGATGTCACCCAGCGGCCTCCTCAGCGAGCGAGTGTCCAATCCATCTCCACTTTCTCCTGCATATTTGTTGGTTGGCGATTACTTCTTGTTTTGTTTGTTCGCAGCGATAGTTCCTTGTTGGTGATTCTTTCCGGCCCGGCCATCTGATTGATCTTCAGTATAGAGCCAGTGAAGACAGTTGTTGATAAAGGTAGCGTTTGCAACAGGCTGTTGAAAATGTTCTTTGTGACCCTCCCACCCGCCGTATAGAAGATCCGTATAGAAGAACTGACTTGTATTGACGCTTGTATTGAAAATCCGACCGAATTTTGTTGTTGATGGTGGCTGAGTGACGAAGATTTCCAGATTCGTTTCAGATCGATGAATGTTTGTTTTTCTCGTCTTCCCCATTCTCGCTCGATTTGACATTCTCGTCCGTTCCGACTTCCTGTAGTTGAGAAAATGCTCCTTAGATAAGTGAATGAAGTAACCTCTTTCAAATCCATCCCGTTGATGGTGATTCGGGAAATCTGATCACACCTCTCCTCATCAAGTTAACTTATGTGAAAAAAATTAAACATCATTTTACACATAAACAAAAATGATAGGAGATAAGGGAAGTAAGAAGGATGATTATTAGTTCGAATCTTCGTATGATAATTGGATAAAGTGTAACATTAATTTGTTTCTACACGCCACTTGATAAGTCCCTGTGTTAACTGCTTGTTATATTTATCTGACTTTGATAACCCATGTTATTAATATTACTTCGCATTGCCATCTCATCTTCTAAATCTCGTAGTATATTTATACTTATGCTAACTGACCTTCCCGTTTCTTCATTTGCATAAAAAATTGATTGAACAGTAAGAGATGTAATCAGGTCGTTCGAAATACATAGCCAGCAAATACATCATTAATTTTTTTTCATAAGAATTTCATCTTTTAGCAATACTGTCCAAATATAATAAAAGGACTAATTGTTCTAAATAACTATGCTGTTTCTATAAGAAGCAGAAGATAAACCTCTAGTAGAATTGTTTCAGGAAATAGGAATGAATGCCTTTTTTGCACACCTTCCTAATAGGATATATTTTGTGTGTGTTTTTTTTCTCATAAGCTTTTACTACTGTCACAGGGCTAAGTTCTTTATATTACAAAAACCTACTGTGTGCATAGAATTTCTCTTATTTTTTTTTACGGCAAATTTTTTGTAATTTATTATCTGTAGGCCACCAATTCCTTCTATATTTTCAGCACAATTTATGTCTTACATTTCATTGCCTAGAGATTATATTTAAAAGTGTTTCAGTTCAGTTAAGATAATTTACGCCTTCGAGGCAACTTAGTCAATAAAAAACTTGTTCACACAATTCGGGTTAGTTAATGTTTAAACTTACACATATTTATTTTATTCAGGAGATACTTATGTAAGTAATATTCATGGAAAAGAAGTATATAAACAGTGTTGCTTGATGTAGAAAAGCTTAAATAGTGCATCGAACTTATATTCACCTTTTTCAGAAATATCTTCCGTTTTCAGAAGCTGTTTCATTATAAAAAACCCTTTGTTATGCCACTAAATGTTTATTTTGTAGAATAAATATCTTCATACTAAATCATAGAATATAAATTTAAGGTGTAGTAGTTGCTTTGTATACAATTGGTGGATGGTGGCTAGCAGTGGAATCCAGGATGCGCATTTCGTCCTATTTGGGAATCGTCAGCTGAATGTACCTGCATTTCTCAGTGAGTGATGATGTTCCCACCGAGGCTCGAACCCAGTGCCCATAGTTTCAAACGCCAAAGCGTTATCCACTAGACCACTTGGGCCACGAGAGCCACCTCTTGTGCAACGGGTCATGTTAATTATTGAATTGAATTTTTGATTTTCCCGTCGATTGATTGGACCGAAGTGTTCGGTCTCAGGTTGGCATGTCGGCTTCTTGTGCAGATGCTTCAAATCCCCAGACATCGTCGAAGCATCTGCACAAGAAGCCGACATGTCAACCTGAGACCGAACACTTCGGTCCAATCAATCGACGGGAAAATCAAAAATTCAATAATTGTAGTAGTTGATGTTGCCATTCTTATCTATCTTAAATCCTTCACAACTGATCATCTGTGAAGTTTAAAAAAATGTTTGCATCCTTTTTGAAATTTATACTGTAGTGAGAGCTGGCTGTTAGTCGAAATTGGTGGACAGTAATTTACGTCGATGTTTATGTCCCCAATATTGGTCGTGAGAAAAATGAGAAGAAAGACTTGCGTAGGCGGATGCAGTTAGCATATAGATGGTCTGACATTCAAGAAACAATCACAAAGAGATGCAAGATTAACTTTCTGTGAGAAACAACGAATCAGAAGACTGTGTTTGTTTGCTTAAATAATCTATAATAATGTACATGAAAATCTATAAATACGTGTTGATTTCCTTAATAAAGGATCTGTTGCCTGGCCCTTGTCTTCTGTTGTTACAATACGATTTACTGACAAAATAATATTAAATACAGACTCATTATTAGGTTTTCTCTGCCTACCTACTACATTTCATACGTAAATTATCAAACAGTTATGTGGTGGATGGATGACTAGCTGCGGAACTCAGGATGCACATTTCGTCCTGCTCAGGATTTGCATCATCTGGATGCATTTGTAATCATTAAGTGCTGATGGTGTTCCTACTAAGAGTTGAACCCAGCTAGTTACCACCCCCTGAATAACAATGTGTTAATCCTCAGATATCGTTAAAGTGTCCAAACTGGGAGCGCCAACATATCAACGGACACTGAACATTTCGGTCTAGTGTAACCAATCAATGGGAAATACAAAATAATTGTCTATAGTTGGTTTTTAAGGGTTAGTTTTGTTTTTACGAGTTGATCATGGATTGATATCAGTTAGAGAACCATTGAAAACCCACCAGGGAGTACTGGACAGCTGCTGTTTCATTCTAATTTGGGAATGATCGGCAGTACGCACCCCAGTGGGGTTCGAACCCAGGAACTCCCGGTTACAAGGCAAGCTCGTATACCATTCAACCACTGGGACCACATTCAATGACTCATGAATTGTAACTTCTACCAATTCGTGATTTAGCTCGACCCCAACCAATGTCGTCGGTGGGACATCCATCTTCAAAATAAACCTAATACTTAACTTACTTTAAAATACAAAATAAACTTAAAAAACACTTATGTAAATGAAAGTATTCATTCGTTCAATTAAACGAAATTGTTTACACAAAATCTTTATTATTTATATTATTCTTTCACTTTGTTCTCAACTAATGTAATTCATTTACATTCTGATCAATTTTTTTTCTTTAACAAGTCAGTTTTGATTATTGTCCTTATTCATATTTGTTGTACACTACAAGCGAGTAATCATTCGGTTGTTTTAACCCGCGTTATAATAAATCATCATCTAGTTATTTTATCTTCACTAACCTTCTTCACTATATTTATTATAACCTGTACTCACTCCTTATCATCTTTAAAATTATTTTATTTATTTTTATTTTTGATTACAGCTTGATTCCACATTGTATTTTTGGTGCAAAAGTATGGAATTTTCAGCATGGATATCGGTAACCTAAATTCTGCATGCCGACCATAGATATCGGGTGTGCGTCGGCAGGGGATCGAACCTCGAACCATGTGCATGGTCGGTGAGAGTCCTAACCACTGTGCCACCGACTCACAATGTTCACAAATATTAACTTAAATATTCTCTCTGTCATGTATCTACATTTATCGTAGTTTCATAACACTGTTTTTCTCTACTTTTAAGTGAACTCTTCTAAAGTATCGTAATTTGTGAACAAATTCACATCAGTGTAAAGTTCTACGTGGTTAAGTTGATTGGTCAGTCAGTATTATAGTTTTTGAATGACGTTGGGAGCTGTCTGTAGGTGGTATATTGAAACTAAAATAGTGAAATTTTACCGGAAAACTAATTAACTGGTAATAACTATAATGGCGTGCGTCGGTGGCACAGCGGTTAAGACACTCGCCAACTATACACATGGTCCGGGGTTCGATCCCCGGCCGACTCACTCCTTTACCTCGCTTAACTAGTAATAATGCTGGTAAGGAGGAAAGGTCGGACATGAGGCTAGCAACCCCATCCTGTAAAATTAAACACTGCTACAGAAACTTTAAGCCACTAACTTAAGGCCCTATGTTCCACTGGGAACGTGAAGGAAATAAAAAAGAACTATAATGGCACATCTATAAGGGAAAATAGATTTAGATTTACTCCCCACTAGTTCAAACTGGAGCAGGTTAACGAGTAAGTCACAGCTGTAAGTGCAGAAAAGTCTCAAAATAAAATGTTAAGATTTTGGTATGCTAACTTTAATGATTTTCAACATAACGTTTTACCTTTTTGTTTAATAAATATGATATTGAGGTAGGTCTCTGTGAGGAGTGAATATAATGCTTTCAGTATGGTGATTTCATCAAAGTTTTTTTTCACTTGTAAAATTAGTTTTTTAAGTTCTATGTTTACTTGTGTAAACAGTATCACTGCACATCTATCTGTTATTGTTGTTTTGTTTCTTTTTTACTGTCAAATGTACAGGGACTAGAAGTTGCTGAACCTGATGCATTTTCATTTACTGGAAACAGTAGTCGACTAACATACAGAAAGTCGAATTCCGGCGGAAAACTTTTACAAAGAAATAAATCGCTCAATATTTCGAGTAGTTTAGGAGAACTGCATAATTCAGATGTAGAAATAACACCAAAACGGTAAGTGTTTGTTTTGCCTTTATTATTTTTTTTATTCTGTTCCTAATAGCCAATAACTATAATTCAATATTATCTCAAGACCATTCTCTGTTTGTTTAGTTGGAATATATGAATATATATCCAGTATAATAGTTTTTAACACTTGACTGATTTCAAGATACCTGTCATCTACCAGCCTATCTCTTTTGAATAATATTTAAAGCCCAGAAGTCATTGATTCCTTTATTCCGAACTAACTCAAAATGCATACAACTAAGCAAAATCAATAGATTTGATTATAACAAAGGATGGATTTATATGAAATGAGACTATAACCTCAGTTTTGTCTATACCACAAGTATTATAACACAATATCACTGTTTTATGACTGCAATAATAATACTAGATATGGTCATATTAATGTTATTCTTACACTAATAAAGACACACAAGGCTGACTGAGAAAAGGCAGCGATGAATTTACCTATGAAAGAAACAATATCACTCAAAACTACAGCTAATTATATAGATATTTTACTGAAGTAATAAATAACTGGTTCAACATATGAGTCATTGATGAAATAGAGAAATACTTATTTACCACTCTAACATTAAGCGCTGTTTGTAATTTGTGAAGTAAACTAAAGGAAAGACTCTAGGTGGTGGTAACTGATGAAATACGATTCGTCGTTCCCCGGTTTTAACATCGCCAAACAGGTATGGCAATAGATAATTGCCTGTTGCCAGTTTATCCACTTGTGTATAATATGTAACCCTAGCCATTTTCACTTTGCAGTGTAACTTTTCCTATCCATGTATGTTAAGAATTCTATTTTCAAATGAAGCTATTCACTTCAAAAATTCAAACTAATTTAGATATAAAATGATGTGTTTTAGGTAATTCTGCTGTACTTTTAAAAAGGGCAACAGAAATGTCTAACTAGTGAAATATATTTCAATTTTTTTTTACAGTGTCCTTATTTCCCCATAGTAAATGATTCCACGTGATGCACGCAATTTAAGTTTAACTTGTCTACCTATCAACTGCATAGTTCTAAGTTTATAGGTATTCTCGTCAAATGTTGTCTTGTCTCCTTCCTTAACCAATATTGAAAATCTACTTTATGAATAATTTATAAGAGGAGGAGAGAGTATATTCCTTTTTTTCTATATTTTATGTATGCAGTAACTTAACAACAGTCTAGTATATTTCTCTAGGAAAATGTAGTGGATAAGTGAATATTTCTTTTAGTTTCTCCTATGTCAGATCTCGAAAGTGGGTAAAAAAGTATTTTGTACAGGTTAGGCTTTATGACGAGCCAATTCATAGTTGAAGAAGTTGTACTACTGAACAGTTTCCTCAAGGCACATAGATTTTAAACCTAAAATACCTAAAAGAGTAGTCATGATTTTGTTTTTAGACAGAATATCTAATTATCTGAGGAAATAATCGATTCTATTTTATGTGTTGGATTAGGCATTAATTCTAAGTTTTGGTAATCTTTCATATATGCATCTACTTTTAAATAGACTTGTCTTGAATGTGCACTAGTGTACAAGTTTAGAAAATTGTGACGATAAGTTATGCTCTTTTTCAGATCGTGGTAAACACCCATATGGACATTAGAAAGAAGAGAACACGAAGTTCAACAAACAGATATCTTTTCGGCGATTTCATTGTCAAAAGCTGTACAATCACATTTATAAAGCTTATTTTACATGGATACAATTATTATTATTTGTTTAATTCCACATAGTAACGAAGGTGACAATAATTTTCAACTTGATATGAAAGTTTGAAGGTATGATTATAGATTACAAAGGGCTTAGAGAGACAAGATTGTATAGGATTGGAAAATAGTTACAACGTTTGCAAAATTTTGATTTCAGTTTGTTTCCATGCTCATTTTGTTCACACCTGTAATTCATTTTATCCCTGCGTTTCTAAGCCTCTTGTAATTCATATCAAGTCGAAAATAATTATCACCTTTTATTCGAATTTAAAATTATTTCTCCACAGTTATCAAATATTATTTTTGCCTACGTTGTAACTATTTTCCAATCCTAAACAATCTTGTCTCTCTAAGCCCTTTGTAATCTATATTCATACCTTCAAACTTTCATATCAAGTTGAAAATTATTGTCACCTTCGTTACTATGTGGAATTAAACAAATAATAATAATTGTATCCATGTAAAATAAGCTTTATAAATGTGATTGTACAGCTTTTGACAATGAAATCGCCGAAAAGATATCTGTTTGTTGAACTTCGTGTTCTCTTCTTTCTAATTTATGCTCTGTTGATGTAAATATCTTTCATGGCTTTATTGCGAAAGACATATATATATATATATATATATATATATATATATAATGGTTGGGAGAGGGTGAAATAAGTCGGTAATTTTGGTAGCTTCTATATCCAGTTGTGCAGTGTGACCTTAGGTTTCCTTATCCCCCATGGTCGATTTCTTTTTTTATTTTTAATTAGAAGTATTTTTATTCACAAGAGGAAGACAGTCATCAATGTGCTAAACGTAACATTGTTGAATTTTTAAACCATACCATCTCATTTCATATCACTAAAAGTACTTATCATGCTTGATTAACATTTGATACAATTTGTAAATTGTGTTTTTTTTTCTGTTATGTAAACATCACTTAACACACACTTGAGTTTTAAAATAAGCAATACGCGCGCGCACACACACACACACATTTCTTCTCATTACGCATAACATTCTAAACGCTAAATATCATAGCTTTTTAAGATAGCTATTAATTTTTGTAACTTTATTATTATTATTATTATCCAAAAAGCATAGAGGATAGTTCTATTTCATCGGTTGGTTGGAAAGAGAATTTTACAGGATTTTTTTTTTGAGACGTTTGTGTTCTAAATTGATAAAGAGAATTTGAAGTTGAAGTCCATAAATTTAGAAGCAAACAAAATTGTGAACACAATGTCATATTCAAAAAAAGTTCAACTTTATATATATATATATATATATATATATATATATATATATCAGTTGAAAAATGATTACCCAAAGATTGTTTTTTCATATCATAAAACGTAACTATAAGTGACTTTTATGCCTTGTTATTGAGTAAAATGTTTTTTATGCCGTCAGAGAAAAGTCAGTATATGAAAAAGAAACAGTTTATTCTGTATATATGATATGTTTATATATCTCAATGAGTACTTACTGCATAAACTAACAGAAACACCAATCATTTACATAATTATTAAATTAAATAAATCCTAGAACTGAAAGTGAATAAAAAATGTCATTAAAAGACAATTATTATCAAGATAGTTTAGTGAGCAGCGCTTTTTGCTTAACGGCAAACATATGTAAGCATAAAAAAGAATACATGGTCTTATATAGAGCAATAGGTATTTGAAATAAATCTAAGACATAGTCAGTCCAAGCATGGCACATTATACCATATATCATTTTGCATTCCAGTTAAATTGCCGATTGACTCAAAAAACACTGTGGTGATGACGCTTCACTTCTTTTCATTCACTAATAACTTTAACCGTTTCCAAAAGTTCATTTTTACGGTTTATTTTGAAAGATATACCTTTGGAAAATATTATATTTTGTAATAACACAGTGAAATTTAAAACAATGCATACAAGCGGATAATATCGTTTTCAATTACACCTCGTCGTGTTCTACTCTATTATGCGTAGCTTTTCAAACAAATTATAAATGTAGACCAGTCACAGTGATTTATAAATAGGATGATAAGACTATGTATACATACAGATTGTTCAGTGAATAGTAGTCACCATAATTCTGTTAATAACAAGGATGAAAAGTGGTGTGATCTGTGAAAATAAGAATAGTGGAGAACGGTATGATTCTAGTACGAACTTCTTCCGTACGAAATCTTGAAAGTAAGTCACTGGAAAATGTCATCAATAAGGTTGGCTATTCATTAAGGTTATGTCAATAACACATAATTATTGGTGAAAATGTGGATAAAAATAAATTATTGGTGAAATTTAATAGTATTTACTCCTTGCTTACTTTCACTTTTAAAGAGGAGCAGCAGGAAAACATACTGAATTTTCTAGATGTCTTGCTAAGTAGGCAAGATGACAAGTCATTTGGGAGATTTCATACATTTATTCCCCTTAATGAATTGGAATAAAGCAAGAACAACAGTGGTTTGTGCAGAATAATGTGGTACCATCATTTATTTCGTTGGCTTCTCATCAGCTGCTTACAGCTTAAATAAATTATGAGGTTTAAGTACAGACATGTTTTAACATATTTGCAAATTTTACATGTTGTCAGTTGACAGAAAATTCCACAATTAATAAACAGTGCTCAGAAGTTTGCGCTTATATAGTTTTCACACAGGCAGTTCAGGTTAAAACAAAATAAATGTATGCAGAAAATGGTAAAGGAGTTACGTAATAAAGATGAGATGTGCGTTTGATGCATAGTGACTAGTAAGTTTGGTAACAATGTGCTGAGTTGAGCTCAAATCATACAAACAAAAGACAAGCAAAATTACAGATTATGAAAGGGAGGGTGAGGTTAAAGACAAAGATTACGTAATCAGATGAGAGAAAAAAAGGCATCCAGTTACCAAGGCAAGGAAAGACTAATAACTGCTTCTTTCTGAACACATAGATCTGGTTTCAAGCGTTTGGTAGAAATCGCTTCAGCAAACTTAAGGAGAATTGAGCTCTTTTGCCTATTGATAATTTCGAACGACTTTCCGACGTCCACCTCATGACCCGTGTCGAGGAGATGCCTGGCGATGGCACTGTTTAAAGCATTTGTTCCCTTTAGACGTAAGCTTTTTCGTACGTGTTCAGAAAATCGTAGATATGCTCTTCTTTTTGTTCTTCCAATGTAACTGCTCCCGCAGATACACATAAATTTGTATATACAGTTGGAGGTAACATGAGAAGGATATCTATCGATTTTCGATTGCACCAAAGAGCAAGTTGTTCGATAGACGGGAACGAGCTTGGCTGCAGGATAGGCTATGGCTAGTCATGTACTCAGCCTTCTGTTGATCATCGCTGCAATGTTTTCACCTATATAGTCAAGCTGACCGTAGACTGGCTTTTTAGCCACTGTGATTTGTTTTACATTTGTGACCTCAGATATTCCATACTTGTTGATGAACTTTTGAGGATACCCATTTCTCTTCAATATCTTTTCAAAGAAACTCAAACTCCTCCTCTAGTTTCTCTATAGAGCATATTCTCCTCGCCCTATAGTACAGAGTCTTGACTAGACCACGTTTAAAGCTATTTGGACAAAAGCTATTAAAATGCAAGTATTGTCCTTTCCATATGGGCTTTCGATAAATTGACTTTTGAAGACTACCGTCTTCTAGGCGTTCCATGGCGATGTCGAGGAAGTGAAACTTTCCGTCACTTTCATGTTCCATAGTGAACTCAATATTGGCGTGTGCACCATTGAATAATCTTAGTAAGTGTAAAGCATGACTTTCATTTTTGCACACTATAAATGTGTCATCAACATGAGGACAGTAGGAAGATGTTTCGTCGACTGCATGTTTCAACTTTGTTCTTTCAAGGTTTGACATGAATATATCTGCTAGAACAGGGCTAAGTGGACTGCCCATAGCTACACCATCTATTTGGCGGTAAAACGTGTTGTCAAATTGGAATTGCACATCCATGGTACACATAAGCAGTAGGCGTTTGAATTCCGATTCTGGGAGTGGGAGAAGATCGGACTGCTGACAAATGATCTCAATAGTTTCATTGATTGGAATCATTGTGAATAGGGAGGTTACAACAAATCACACCATGAATTTATTTAGAACGTTCATGTGGTTCACACTTTCAGAGAAATTGAAATGAGTCTTTCACCGTGTGCACGCCCAGCCGTTGACGAATAGGTTTCAACTTCTCCGCAAGCCAACGTGCCACCTTATGTTCGGGCGAGTTGATCATCGAAGGAATGGGTCTCAGGGATATTTGTTCTTTGTGTATCTTCGGAACGCCATAAATGTGTGGCAAGCGGGACCCTCGGGGTTTCAAGTCATTGTACGTGTTGTTGTCAATCAATTTCTTCTTTAGGAGATCTCTCAAGGCGTTTGTGATACGTTTTTCGACAGCATCTGTCTTATCTTTCTGGCAACTGTCAACTTTAAACCTCAACGGGTCATTTAACACAGCTTTCATCTTTGCGATGTAGTCCTCTTTGTCCATCAGCACCACACCTGAGCCTTTGTCAGGTCTCAATATAACAATTTTGTCATTATTCTTGAGAGCTTTCAATGCTCTTAGATGCTCTTCAGAAAGGACTTTGGAATATGACGTTGGAGAAATGAGGTATTGATTTGCAACGTCGACGAGCTTCGATTTGAACCAGCTCCTCTTGTCATCATCAACTGGAGTGAGGTCACTCAACTGATAGAATAAGTTTTCGAATTGAACTGCGACATCAGTTCTTTCGACAAACTTATTTGGGATGTGAAAGTTAAATCCAAGAGAAAGTGCTTCCATTTCTATGCGATTTAACTTCAGACTCGACAGATTACAGATAAACTCCTCAGGATTTTCTGGGAGAGGCTTGTACAGCGAAAAATACACTCACAGGCTAATACACACAAACACACACTTTACTATGAAATAACTTTATTTAATGTAGGCGTTTAGTGTGATACAGTATTATTTTCAGATTTCCTTTCGAGCACAATTTATTGGTCATAATCATATGAAGGCGTTGGTATAACGATAGAACACAAGGAAACGTTTTTCACTAATGTACAATTTAGTGGTAACTTATCAAGTGTCATTCTTACAGCCAGACTGAATTAAGTGTCAAGATTTGACCGACAATAGGCTCCGAGTGAAAAATTGATGTGTATTTAAATTGTTTACAAAAATCTCAGCGAAATTGAAAAAATCCCAACCTTCCCTTCCATCATTAGACCGCTCCAAACTTCTTCAGGGTAATAATCAAAACTAAAACATAAAAAGACAAAATGCTCTCCTTTATATTATACATTTGGAGCAGTTTGATGAAAGAAAGAAAGGCTGGAAACATTCAATTTCGGTGAAAATTTTATGGATATAATATTCTACACATGTTTACATATATGATGTTTTGATATCTTCTGTCATAATTCCCAAAAATGCAAAAGCATTAAGTGTCACTGACTCTAAGATTGTATTATTGTTCTAGGAAACATTTAATAAATAATATTTATATTTCAGGTTTATGGTGATGTGTATGACTTAATGTTAGTCAGATTTTTTAAATTTCCCCACAAGAAGTTCTGACTTGGTAGCATCTACTGTGGTAGGTATGTTGACAGTTACTCTCTCATAGTATTGGGTAGCAGTAACGCCATATTTTGAATCAATAAAAGTTAGAATATATAGTGGGCTGGGTAACTAATCCAGTGGCTGAGTGGTGGCGCGTGCACATCTTGGAATCATGAGTGGTATAGGTTCAACCCCTGCAGCAGTCGTTAACATCCTCCACCATTGAGTTTTAAACTACAACCGAATAGCTGTTCGATGCCTTCTGATTCTGAGTGTTCTCCAACCAATATCGGCTGGTGACGAAATCTACCTTGAAATTATTAATTGATGTAGATAGCCACATTTCAGGATAGAAGTGTCCCATAACAAACTAGAATTCCCCTCTAAGAAAAAGCAGAAGTAAACCTGTTGTTTGGGCGTTTATTTACGCTATTACTTTAATTCTTATTGTCAAAGATTATTTCAGTGAGCCCAAATAAAACGTATGCTTGTTTCATTTAATTAATTAATTAATTTTAAACAGCTTGGAATAAGGCGTTTTTTCTTCATTTTCTTTGCATATCCTTATTTCTAAGCCAAATAAATTTCCTCTTTCTGTGTCAACTGGTGTTTACCTATTCATCTATGCGAATTCATTAGTGTATTTCTGCCTTTTTTGCCGACAAAAATATATACACATCGTTAGTTTGAGTCTTGTTTGTGATGTTTTTATTGCGATACACATTGTGATAAGTCAGTTTTACGTTGTCATATGTATCATGTCAAATAGTCTTGTCATATTATTATTATTATTATTACTATTATGGTGGTTGGTTGGGTGGGTTAAACATGACTGTGGAAATTCAGTACAAGAGTGTTCATTTGAACAAGACCAACAGGGAGGAGATTTAACATATCGATTTACTTACTAGTAGTAGTAGTTTTCACGTCAGTGTGTGACGCGATCTGCCTTTTTTTAGTTAGTCAATCATGTGATCTAAAGCGAAATGTGCACATTTGGCCGATAGAACTGTTTTGAATATATTATCATGTTTGTTTTTTAAAGCAAAGTAGTATTAGTAGTAGTAAAACAAATGTTTTGTTTTTTCATTTGTCATCTGACCGAAATTATCTAGGTCTGTGCTGATACCATCCCGCCTACACCAACATTTAACACGTTGTTGTTATTCTAGAAGACGTTAATTATGAAATGGTACAGTATTACTATTATTCAAACCCTTGTCAATCAGAGGATAAATCATTTTATCCGTGTTTTGGATATTCAAAAATGAAAGTATGAATTAAAAAATGTAAGTGTATTTTGTAGTTTGTTAGTGTTTTCACTTGTAATATGCTTGCGTTTATTCTCATTTTTATTTTATTTACATTGACTACACATAATAGTTCTACCAAAGCTTCCACCAATACTAGTTAAAGTCTGATTATAACTTAGTGAATAATTTGTTTATTGACATAAGGATAAAACTTGTGGCACTGTGGTAGAGTATAACTCCATTATGGATAAAATTTTATTTTGATAAAGTCATACAGTGTTATGCAGTAATATTAACTGATGACCACGTTTCGAGCACAATTTATTACTGCTCATAATCATATCAAGGTAGTCACATAACCTTTTTGCTTCGTTTAAATACATGAGTAAACACTGATTAGATATTTGAATAAAATCAGTATAAGACTTGCGTGAAACAGAAAAGAAGATAAAATATATTCGGAAATAGTATTAGTATTATCAATAAAATACAATAGGATGGGAAATAAGACAAGTGTTGTTAATCAACGAGATGGGAAATAAGATGTTTTTATAGTAAAATCAAAAACTTGTTAGAATGTTATAATGTGAATTGAATACATTTTAACATTATTCGTTATTCTTTGATTTGACTGGTAACAGTATCTTCCATATCTCTAGAATTTGCGTTGGATGTGTAGACTGGATGAACAAAGATTCAGTAATCTCTCTCTCTCTCTCAACATACTAATAATACCTTTTAGTATTTTGACTCTGTCCAACCTTTTGTGTATTATTATTATTATTATATCCTTTAATTCCTAGAGGAACATAGGGCTTCAGCTGCGCGTCTCCATTGCCTTCGGTTTTCTGCCAACTTTTTCACCTCGCTCCAAGTCTGCCCACACCCTTTCATCTCCTCTTCACATGACCTCCTCCAAGTCACCCTTGCACTGACGACCAACTCGCCGCTTCCCTTTCGGGTTCCACTCGAGCGATAGCTTGTCTAATGATGTCACTTGGTTGTTTGTTTCCTCAGAGTATGGCCAATCCATCTAGCTGCATTTCTTCCTGCCTATTTGTTTCACAATCGGTTCCTGCACTGTTGGTTCGCTCATTGCCAGAGATCCCTGTTGCTGATCTTTTCTGGCCAGCCATCTGATCTTGAGTATTGAGAGAAGAAAAACTGTTAATGAAGGTCTGAAGTTTGTTGTAGATGCTCTTTATGACTCGCCAAGTCTCTGATCCGTATAGTGAGTAGCACTGACTGACTTCATATTGGAGTTGGAAATCCGGATCTTATTTTTGATGCTGAGTGCAGCGCAATTGCTGAGTTTTTTCCTAAACTACTTATCTTCGTGGGATCATTCATTTTAAACTTAGCTAAATTCTTATGTTCTGATAATCTCACTAATCCTGATCAACTACTTTGACCTATGTAGTTAACTTAACTCACAGTCACATTGCAAGATATTTTGTAAATTATATTATTTTGTCTAATTGGGTCAACAAGGTCCTTTAACCTACACACCTTGTCCTATCTGAGTGAGTTTGTAGGTTTGAATGCCACCATAACTCTTGCTTTATTACAAAATCCTCCGTGGGCTTTCAGATGACACGTCCTTATATGTCATCAGTAAATATTACTGTATAACACTGTATGACTTCGTCAAAATAGAATTTTTTATCCATAAGGGAATTATTTATTTGTTTGTTTAGGTTTTAGGACTACTTTATTAACTACTTTGAAATTTACCATCCAATGAGTAATATGAATCCTATTGCTTACACTACATTTATTCTACATCTATCTCCCTATATGTTTATGATTTCACGTTTGTCTAAATACAATGTAAACTACGTTCAGATTTTTTATCACTGAGTAATTTGATGATGTACCTGTGCTGGCGGCGGCATAAGGCAGTTTCTTAAGTCAACCTATCTAAATTGTGGTTCACTCCTAATCAAGTGGCTGAATATCCTAGAAGCATGTTGAACATCGTCAGCCATGTACCAACAACTAGCAGCTATTTAAGAAGAAAATAAAAGACAAATTCATCGAAGAAAATTTTCTTTATCGACGAAATCATCTTCAGAGGCTGTACAGTCGTGTTTATTTTTACCAAAAATGTATAGTAGTCTATTATTGAGTAATAGGGGGGGGGTGACATAATTAGTATAATTACTCGGAAGTGGCTTTAGAAGTAAAAAACAAAATAACAAAATAAAAATACCACGTAATTTACAACTTTTATTTTTTTACTTCTAAAGTCACTTCCGAGTAATTGTATCAATTATGTCACCCCCCCCCCCTATTACTCAATAATAGACTACTATACATTTTTGGTAAATATAAATACATCTGTACAGCCTCTGAAGATGATTTTGTCTTTTATTTTCTTCATGACTCAATGGATATTTTCGGTGATTTGACGCAGAGAAAGAATCCTGTATCAGTTATTTCTTTGTGGAATACAATGAATAGTCTGGAATGGTTTTTTATGTCATCCTAACTAAATGTCTGCACTTTTCTGTATATTGTTTCACTCTTCCATGACTATTTTGTGGTAAGAAGTCCAGTTAGCTTCGCTCTTCCCATCCTCCCTACTTGAGCCTAGGTAACCGAATTCCAACCAACCAATCAACCCAGTAATATGGCCAAAAGTGAATCATGAATGCGTTAAAAAGGCGTTAAGTGCAGCAACATCTATAGTACTCAATGATGGTGGTACAATCAACACTATTTTTTTTTGTAAAAGATAAAAGTATTTCCAACAATAAGGGAATAAATATCTGTATTTATTCCCCTTGATGAATTGGAATAAAGCAAGAACAACAGTGGTTTGTGCAGAATAATATGGTACCATCATTTATTTCGTTGGCTTCTCATCAGCTGCTTACAGTCTAAATAAATTATGAGGTTTAAGTACAGACATGTTTTAACATACTCGCAAATTTTACATGTTGTCAGTTGACAGAAAATTCCACAATTAGTAAACAGTGTTTAGAAAATTGCGCTTATATAGTTTTCCCGTCCATCGAACAACATGCTCTTTGGTGCAGTCGATAGATACCCTTCTCATGTTAACTCCAACTGTGTATAGAAATCTACGTGTATCTGTGGGAGCAGCTGCATTGGTAAGACATAAAGAAGGGCACACCTCCGATTTTTTGAACATGTGCAGAAAAGCCTACGTCTCAAGGGAACAAACTCTTATAGTAGCGCTATTACCAGACATCTCCTAGACACAGGTCATGAGGTGGAAATCAAGAAATTCTTCAAAATGGACAAAGGAGTTCCATTCTCCTCAAGTTTTCCGAAGCAATTTCTATTAAACGCTTGAAACCAGATCTATGTGTTCAGAAAGAAGCAGTTATTAGTCTTTCCTTACCCTGGTAACTGGATGCCTTTTTTTCTCCCATCTGATTACGTAATCTTTGTCTTTAACCTCACGCTCCTTGTATAATCTTTAGTTTTGCTTGTCTCTTGTTCCTATGATTTGAGCTCAACTCAGTACATTGTTACCTAACTTACTAGTCACTATGCATCTAACGCACACCTCATCTTTATTACGTAACTCCTTTACCATTTTCTGCATACATTTAATTTGTTTAAACTTGAACTGCCTGTGTGAAAACTATATAAGCGCAATGTTCTGAGCACTGTTTACTAATTGTGGAATTTTCTGTCAACTGACAACATGTAAAATTTGCGAGTATGTTAAAACATGTCTGTACTTAAACCTCATAATTTATTTAGGCTGTAAGCAGCTGATGAGAAGCCAACGAAATAAATGATGGTACCATATTATTCTGCACAAACCACTGTAGTTCTTGCTTTATTCAAATATAAACAACAAAGAGATTATTCTGTTACGCCCGGATAAAGGTGGGGGAATCGTAGTCATGAATCGTGAAGACTACGTAAGTAAAATGCTGACCATCCTATCCGACGAATCTAAATTCATAAAACCAGCAAAGGAAAAGAACATGACGGAACAAACTGAACAAAAACTAACGAACCTTCTCCGAAAACTAAAGACTGAATCATTCATCGATCTCGAAACCTTCGAATCGTTGAAACCGTCGGGCTCAAATATACCCCGGCTATATGGACTACCAAAAGTGCACAAGAAAAACGTACCTCTTCGACCCATTCTCGATATGACTAATTCACCTTATCACAGTACCGCACAATGGCTAGTAAACATACTAGAACCAGTCAGAAAGCAAATCTCCCGCCACTCACTTCGAGACTCCTTCGATTTTGTCAATTCCATTGAAAACGTCAGCGTTTCCAATCAAACCATGTTCTCACTAGATGTGGTATCACTGTTTACAAACGTCCCACTAACCGAAACAATATGCTATATATGTGAATATATTGATTCAAAGGAGATGAACATTGGTATCCCCACTGACTATTTGAAGGAACTCCTATTAAGATGTACTCTAAACGTCCAATTCACTTTCAATAATGAAATATATAGACAAAAAGATGGTATAGCTATGGGCTCACCACTCGGCCCGCTGCTTGCAGATATTTTCATGTCAAAACTAGAAAATACACACCTAAAGAAGATAATAGATAACTTCGGATTCTACAAGAGATACGTGGACGATACTTTTATTATCGCCAATAATGAGGAAAATTTGGAGAACATATTGGACTTCTTCAACAGTTGCCATCCAGCAATCCAGTTCACACTAGAGAAGGAGTCCAACGCAACAATATCTTTTCTGGACGTGCAACTAGCAAGACGCGAACAAGATGGGACACTCAAAAGATCCATTCACAGAAAACCGACATGGAATGGACAACTCATCAGCTTTCACAGTTGGGTGCCTATATATACAAAACGAAATCTGATCCGCTCACTGACTCACAGAATCCACAACATTTGCAGTCCGGAAACTATAGAAGAAGAGCTGAAGACCCTGAAAAGAATCCTTCTTGAAAACGGTTACCCGGAACGTTTCATCACAAAAGCTATGAAGCCGAAAACACAAAAACCATCCATGCTTACTGCTCCCAAGAAACTTCTCTATTTGAATCTACAATTCAACGGAGATTCTTCAGCAGAAATACTTAGAAACCGCCTGTGCCGTTCACTGAAGAAAACCTTCTTCGCAGCGGAACTCAGACTAACTTTCTCTACGAAACCAATGATTCGCACGAACGTGAAGGATAAGCTTCCACTGGGGGCCTCATCAATGTGCATCTACCAATTCACCTGCTCATGTGGAGCTAGGTATGTCGGCCGTACCCAGCGTTTGCTATCCAAACGAATCAGCGAACACTTACCTTCATGGTTTTATAAAGGAGAAAGAAGATCCCCCCGCCACAGCTCTATCCTAGAACACTTGATCGAATCCGGACACCAAGCAAACCCACAAAACAACTTCTCAGTTATCTACACAATACGTGGAAATCTTGCCAAAAGAGTACGAATTAAACTTCTTCAAACTGCAGAAGCAATGGCAATTCACATATTGAATCCTGAACTCTGCATACAAAAGAAGTTTGTTCAGTCACTAAATCTACAATGGTCCTGATCTATCTTAACACCAAATACGTAATTTTGTCTTACCTCTTTCTTCTTTGTTTGTCTATTTCTTAATTGCATTATTTTCTACCCCCACCCTCTATTAAATCTCTACGCTCATGACGACTGTTGCTAACTCGATTTTCGTTTATTTTTAAGTGAATTCTACTCAGCTTATTAACTTAACTCTCATTCATTTTCAAGTGAATTCTACTCAGATTATTAACTTGACTCTCATTCATTTTTTCATTGAACCCTACCAATTAGATTACGTCACCCAACCTACTTTTGTAACTTTATTTTAGTTTCTAACCGATTAACGCCTTCAAAATTACGTAATCTGTTTGTCAAAAACTAACAATTGCATTAACACATCTTTGGAAATATTCCTTTTGTTGCCAAGACAAATTACTATAAATTTGCGATTTGTACAGCTTGAGAATGATATCGCCGAAAAGAGTAACTCTTTGCTGAACACTTTTTCTTTTCTATGACTGAATGGGAATTTTCAAGCTTATTCAAATATCTCAATATGTAAGGGTAACATTGAAGTAACTTCGAACAAACAGGCGTCGTAGACCACGAAGCACAATACGCCTTCACTCTGTAACTTTAGTCAGAGTAAAAGAGCACTACAAAAATAGGTGAAATAACAAGTTACAAAATGCAAATACGAAGATTATTTATCAGAAACGGGAAAAGTTGCATAAATGCTGTGAAAAAATTAATCAACGACAAATCCATGTGAATAAGACAATAATGTCATATGTACATATTAAAGAACAAAATGTCACTAAAAATATAGTTTCAAAGATGAATAATATATACAAGACGAATTTTCTCAATACATTTTGTAGCTAATATACACACAATAGATTTTATTTTATTAATTAGATCACAAGACTTTAAAGTAATCCTAGTGCATTTTTATGTACCACAAAGAATAAGTCTAAAAATTGCGCTCTTCATCATGCCTCTATTAGCATTTCTACTTTTTACAGTTGTTGTATATCATGTCGATCAAACCCTGAATAATAATAATAATAAAGCAGTGGTATTTATGCATATTCTCGTTGAAAATGATACACTTGTAACCACTAAATTAACGATGATGCGTACTTATGATATGTACATAAATTTTCTACTATTATTACAGCTGTAGTTATTGTGCTTGCTGTTCTCAATGACACTTGGAAAAATCTGAATAAAGAGTTCTTTATTCAGTTTTCCGGTATCGTTTATAACACAATTATCATTAATCATAATGAAATGGTTAATAATATATAATATTACCGTCATTGTTTCTTTGCGACACTCATTTCATTAGGTGCTTTTTTCAATGCAGTCGTATTGCTTATTTATTATTTATTAGTCTGAAAACTATTGCAGTATTCAGTATTTATGCAAAACCAATAAGCTGATGAAATGAGTGTACTGTGTGTGTATAAATATACATATACTGCATGAAGAGATATACAGACGGCGGTTAAACGTGACTGAACCGGCGACAAGAAAACAGAAAATTTCAGGCATTAAAACCCATTTATTTCAGAATGTACAGTTATGGAAGAAGATATACTATTGAAATGTATACACCAGTGTCTGTCATACATAATCCAGTGTAGAATCCTCAAGTGCTTGAATCAGAAGATTTGTTTAATTTTTTTTCCAAATTATCACATGAAACAGGATGCAAACACTGTTGTCTGCCTTAGTGTTTAAGGAGAGCTTCAGCTTTTTAGCGCTAAATATTGGTTATTTACCTTCAGATTCTTTTTAAGGAGTTTAAATTAAAACTTGCATGAGCTAGTAACTCTCTCAGATTGACTGAAATATGCTGAAATCCTAACCACAGGTATATAACTGGTAGAATGCAAATAAAGTTTAAAGTTTACTGATTTGGAATAAAGCTATTATCTTATCTTATCTTAAAAAAAATAAAAGTTTTCAACTTGGTAATATATGTTTAATTGAATTTTAGATTTTCCCGTCGATTGATTGGACCGAAGTGCTCGGATGTTGGTGGATGGTGACCCATCCACCGAGCACTTCGGTCCAATCAATCGACGGGAAAATCTAAAATTCAATTAAATCAATATAACCCGTTGCAAAAAGAGGTGGCTCTCGTGGCCCAAGTGGTGTAGTGGATACCGCTTTGGCATTTGAAACTATGGGCACTGGGTTCCAGCCTCGGTATGAATATCATCACTCACTGAGAAATGCAGGTACATCCAGTTGACGAGTCCCAAATGGGACGAAATGCGCACCCTGGATTCCACTGCCAGTCACCATCCACCGATTAAATAATAATCGGTAATATATGATCGAAAACTCTCATAATGCGATACCCGTGCTAACGTTTTCTTGTAATGCTAAAGATAAAAAAGATACTTAGTAATACAGACTGTTATTTCACCTGTACGCAGGGTCATTCATTCATATATATCATGAATATAATTAATGAATACATTCATACCCTTTTACAATAAGTGTGGAAGAAAATAACATTTTCGCCAATATCAGTGAGAATTACCTAGGAATTCTGCAGGTAATATTATCTGTTCACACTTTCATATCATCTATGGGACATCTATCAGTCCTTTATTCTCAGTAGAAAATTTAGATCACTTCATTGGTACCAGAAATAAAATTTTTCCCTGTGTTTTATGAAGCGCACAGCTATTGATTTTATTCACATTTTATTCATTTATTCAGTTTTATTTCAACAGCAGTACGACAACAGCACATGTCAAGTGATTCACAACGGAAAACTCAGTGAGGCGTTTGGAGTAAACACAAGAGTCAGACAAGGGTGGTTATTATCACCCACGATGATATTCCTAATTGTGGTGGACTGGATTATGCGTCAGACAGTGAGTGGGTAACAAGAAGACAGGGATATCCTCGACCTACGCGAAGAACCTAGAAGACATGGATTTCGCGCGTGGATGATTTATGTTTGATGTCACACAAAATCGAAGACTTACGAGCGAAAACCGACAAACTGGTCGAAGAAGCAGCCGGCGAAGACAGGACTCCAGGTGAACATAGAAAGACGGAGGTCATGAAAATAACCAACCAACCAACCAACAACAACAGCAACAACATCCAGCGCCAATCACCATCAACAGGAGGGATTTGAAAGAGGTTACTTCGTTCACTTATCTAGGGAGCATTTTCTCAACTACAGGAAGTCGGAACGGACGAGAATGTCAAATCGAGCGAGAATGGGGAAGACGAGAAAAACAATCATTCATCGATCTGAAACGAATCTGGAAATCTTCGTCACTCAGCCACCATCAACAACAAAATTCGGTCGGATTTTCAATACAAGCGTCAATACAAGTCAGTTCTTCTATACAGATCAGAAACTTGGCGGGTGGGAGGGTCACAAAGAACATTTCCAACAGCCTGTTGCAAACGCTACCTTTATCAACAACTGTCTTCACTGGCTCTATACTGAAGATCAATCAGATGGCCGGGCCGGAAAGAATCACAAACAAGGAACTATCGCTGCGAACAAACAAAACAAGGACCAATCGCCAACCAACAAATATGCAGGAGAAAGTGGAGATGGATTGGACACTCGCTCGCTGAGGAGGCCGCTGGGTGACATCATAGGCGCGTCAGGCCATTGGTCGAGCGGAACGCGAAAGGGAAGAGGCCAGTGGGACGTCAGTGCAAGGGTGACATGGAGGAGATGGTGTGAAGAGGAGTTGAGACGGTATGGGCTAACATGGATGGAGGTGAAAAGTACAGAAGAAGACAGACACAAGCAAGTGGAGACGTGCAGTTGAAGCCCTATGTTTCACTAGGAATCCAAGGGAACAATAATAATAATCATTTTTATCACAGAGAAGAAACTCTCATTCGGGTTATATATTTATTTGTGTTTTGTACTAGGCTATGGCTATTATGTCATCTTTAATATTTTTCTCTCATTTACAGATATACTGTCCTTTGGAGGAGGAGTAGTAGTTGTCAAAACTGTAGATTCCATTCGAATAGATACATATACAATGTCAAAACTTCAAACGATTATCGGCAGCAGAAGGTTGAAGATAAAATCAAGTAGATTAAATAGTTTCTTTCATTTATGCCTTTCTGTATAGTCATCTACTCTTATATTTAATATAAAATTTTTCAGTGACGCACAATTATTACACTCAAGAATTCATCCTGTTCTCTCTCACGTGATCATTTAGTTCATACAAAAATGCACTAGTGATTTAGCCTAGAGTTTCTCCTCCCTCCCTCCCTCCCACCCCAACACCTCCATCCCTTTCAAATTTCATTCTTTAGGTTTCCCAGTGAAATTTTTTAAAGAAAAAAAAATGATTTTCATCAATCATGCATAGTCATTTTATACAATCATATACTTTTGCATTTCAACAGAAAAATTTTATGATTTTAATGGTGAAAAACGGGTTTTTTTTATTATGTAGAAGAAATATTATTTTAATTTCTCGTCTTTTCCACTGAATTATTATGATTTACACTCCCCAAATTATTATTATTTTAATTGTCAAAAGATAATTTTATTTATTCTTTAATATTTTACGGTTGTAATTTTATTGTATATTAATTTATTGTAAATAACACAACAGAACACAGCTAAAGATGAGTAGAATATTCACTGCTAAGGTAGCGTTTTCTACTGAACTAATGTTGACAATATTTTATTCTTGTAGAAAATAAAGATGTATACTATAAAATGTGATTGTAATATGTAATTTAGATCGGTTAGTCGTAGACTGTCGTTGCAAACATCAGTATAAACACCTGCATTTTATTGATATACACCTGATTCTGGGCAGTCATGCATTATTACCATCATTATTGTTCTCTGAGGGTTTCCAAGTGGAACATACGCCGTCAACAGCACATCTCCATTTCATCCGAAATTCTGCAGTCGTCTTAACCTGGTTCCTCGATTACTCGATAAGCTTTCACCTCCTCTGTATTGCCCTCGGATGCCCAACTAACCGTTTTGCATACGGGTGCCACTCGTCAGCCTGGCTCACAATGTCACTCATTGGCGTGTGTCCGATACATCTCCATTCCCTTCAGCATATTTCTTGAGCAATGGGTTCGGGGTTAGTTTGTTCCCATAGTTCCTTGTTGCTAGTTCCTTCTGGTCTGCCATTTGATTTTCAGTATGGAGCCAGCGAAGGCAGCTGTTGATAAAAGTCTGCGACCGGTTTGAGATAATTTTTGTGACACATCGAGTTTCTAGCCCATGCTGAATGAGTGTATTTGAAACGATGCCATCTAGATAAGCGAGAAAAGTGACTTGCTCCCATTGATATTTATTGTTCGGTTGATATCTTTGTCACCTTTGTATTCTCTATGTCCATTTGAAGTCCTGTGTTTTGCTGCTTCTCCTGCCAACTTGTTGGTTTTCTTCTGCAGATCTTCGAATCTGTGTGACATAAAATATACATTCCCTGCGAAGTTCAAATCTTCTTTTCGATTCAAGGAATGTTCGCGTTTTCGCTACTCATCGTCTCCCGCATAATCCAGTCCACCAAGATCAGGAATACTGTAGGTGATAGTTGACAGTCTTATCTTACTCCTGTTTTCACTCCAAATCCCGACCGATAGCTGCTACCTTGACGTAGTGGTCGGGCTTGCACATCGCGATGACCCAACAAGCTATACTGGCTGGAACCAATGTTCCTGCAGGTCCTACCATGCCAGGATAGCGATTAGACTAAAAGCAGTCACCGGCTTAGTATAAGAGTCTTTCTTACACTATGCTGAGGGCGAAATCGTACTGCTGGGGAATAGGGATGTAACAGCAGTAAGGGGTTTCCCTCAGATAACCATCATGCCAGCCATGCTGTCTCTCCACTCTGGAGAGAGGGGGTTAGAAAAGGCCGACCCCAAAAATTGTAAATTCCCGACATACCCTGCGGTGGTCCTTAACCGGCGGTCAATCTACTAATACGGAACCAAGCTAATAAATCAGTTCGTACAGGCCGCGTGTTACCGGCCTCAAGCAGCTGTCCCTTGGGCTCTGCGGTCACGCAACACTAACCCTCTTTCTGTTTCAGGTACCCGAAGAGTTAATGAACTTCCGCGGTGTGGGCAGTCGGGAAGTAATAACCGCCCACACACTTCCAAAAGCACATGAAGCCTTTCTGAGCATCTTTCTCCTCTTTCACTTCAAACTCGTCAACGAGCTTCCACTTGTGAAATGCTCGGCATTTGTTATCATTGTGTCGCTTTTTAGTGAGGTTTATAAAGGTTTGCAGCAATTCACCCTATAGTTTTGAAGCAGTTTCCAAATTACAGATCTGTCGTAGGTTTTTGTCAAATTCAATGAAGTCGAAGTTAAGGTACTGTTCCAATGATAGTTCTACTTATAAATGGATATAAGTAGTTTATCGATTAAAGTCTCCGGACAAACAGTGATAGCCTCTCTCATTGGTAAATTCAATGAAGTAAAGACATGTCAAAGAGGTGAAAACGCTTGGAAGATTGCAATAAGGAAGAAACGAGACATATTATTACTTGTAAATAGTGCGATCAACGTGAAATTTGTGAATTTCTTGATGTATTTTGTCACAATTAACATTACTTCTGGCTTTATTTGTCTTGCCCACTCCCACTGTAATCACTCCCTCCATCTCAAGTTTTACTGTATTACAACGACTGTTAAGTTATCCGTTTGCTGCAGGTTAGTATATATGGCCATTGTCTTGCTGATACTTGATGCTTCCTTGTGACAGGTTGTTACTATTTCTAATTCGGCTACATAAATCACGAACTGTCCACATTCACTTCTCGTTCTTCGCATAAATAACCGCACCTGCTATTCTCAAGAGGTCTGCTCCCAAAATCTGATTTTGGCGTGAGCCCCACCCTCCAATCTCTACAACAGTCTCAAAAACCTACAACCTGTAATGCATGTCTCTCTACGGGTTGAACAACAAGTACAAACATGTTCGCCTTATTTGTCTTTACCCTTCAATGAGGCGGCCAATTAAATAAACAAGCTCTCGTGACTGTAAGACTCAATAACCGTTTTGTGACGTTCACCGTAGTGTGCATGCCTGCAGGTGAAGCTATCTTCGTTCAGGGTAACTGATAGACACCGACAGTAGAAATGCATATCTTAATCTTGGAACCTAGCAGTTCTGCTTTGGATTTTCTCCTCAAGTTAATAACACAAGTCGCAGAAAATTTGGATCTCCACAACACCTCTGTGTCTGTCGAACTCCAAAACCAGTCATCCGATGACCATACCCCACAACCATGCATCACTGATTTCACACCAACAGTTGAAGGTAACTTTCGCTTTAAGTACGCTAACCAGATTCAATGTCCCTTACATCTCTTTCTTCAAAGATCTGTGACCACGTCAACCTCGAATTTGACAGAAGTGGTTATACCAGCCTCGCACTGACCATACAGTTTAATGAAATACGCGAAAATTAGATAGGGTGGATTGATTAGTAACTGTAATTAATCGAGGTACATTCAGAACACAAGTGTGGGCACATTGATAATTTATTGTACACCACTTTCGCCAAAAGGACCTGGATTCTAATACCTTTCTATTTTCGTCCCTTAGAACCCACTTAAACAAGATCTTTATTTTGATACTACGTTAGGAACTGTCTAGCTTTTTAAAATCGATTGAGAGATTTTATCAAAGTAATCCACCGCTGTTTTTAATGCTTCTTATCGTTAAAATTAGTTACGCAAGAATGAAGGACCTTAAGATGGTATTAGCTTGTGTTGAAAATGTTTTTATCCTCGATATGCATCCCACTAGTTTGATATCTATACTGGTTAACCCATTGGGCGGTAATTATCCGGAAATTAAATACCTAATTTAGTTATAAAGATAAAACTCACTGACGATAACTTCCTTTTAGTTTCATGCTTATTGATTGAAAGGTATACTATTCAACAAAAATCGCATGCAAAGATCATAAAAGCAATTGGACGGATTGTCATAGGATACTGAATTAGTCACAAACTAACCACCTGTGAATATACTTATTTTCAGCCAGGCTAACGTCGCCCCGTCGCCAGAGACGGCTCAAGTTAACATATGCCACCCTAGCCTTCATGATACGGCTGGAAATGTCATCCGTCACCCCTCGGCCAGTACTCACACAACTGTCCAGATACACAAACTTATCAACAACTTCAAGTGGTTCATCTGAAAGAGTGAGTGCAGGTTTAGGCTTCTGTCAATCTTGTAACAGTACTTGGCACTTAGACGGCGCAAAGCAAATACCATACTTACAGACACTGATCACCAACTGATTAAGTGAGATTTGGGCAACCTGCTTGCTATCGCACAGTAAGACGATGTCTGCATACTCAAGGTCGAGAAGTCTTTCGCCAGGGAGGCAGATCTACACCACTCTCACGAACATCTTTCAGAGCTGACTCCAGAATGTGATCGATGGCAAAGTTAAAGAGAAATGGAGGGACCGGGCAACCCTGTCTAAACCCACTGTTGGTTGGGAAAAGTGATGATAGTTGGTTGTATGCCTTCACTCTACCTGAACTCTTTCTGTATAGAGCTTTCAGGGTTTTCAAAAACTTCTCAGGTACACCTCTCTCTGACAGATAGTTCCAGAGTACAGTTTTGTCCAAGGAATCGAAGGCAGCCCTAATATTAAGAAACACAACGATCGTTGATATAAGTATAAAACTTAGGCACTGTGGTAGAGTATAACTTCATTACAGATAAGATTTTATTATGATAAATAATCACAGTGTTATACAGTAATATTAACTGATGACGTTTCGAGCACAATTATTGCCCATAATCATATCAAGTCACTCACACAACTTGCTTGTTTCCTTTATATACATCAGTAAAACTGATTAGACATTTGAAAAAAATCAATATAGGATAAATTACATTGGGAAATAATACTAGAGTTATGAATAAAATACAATAAGATGGGAAATGAGGTGCATTTTAATGTAAAAATAAGTAACTTGTCGGAATGTTACGATGTGAATGCATTAAAATGTATTCGAATTTTCAGATGAAGAGGATAATCAAAGCACTCCACTGGGATCTTGGTTTCAGGTTTCCGAAATGCAGCAGACACTGACAGCGAAGCCTTCTAATGTTCTTACCAAACCTGCCTGTTGTCCGATTTGTATCAGTGTCCGAACATTGTGGGTTACAAGCTTGAACACGGCGCGCGGTCTCAGGATATGTGTGTTAGGTGTCTCACTGGGGACAACCATTTTGAAGACTACTCACTAAGGTCTCGAAACGGCACAGATAAGCTGGGAATTTTAGACGAAGGGCTGATGAAAAAGTGAAGACAATAGCAGAAGTAAAACACAGGAGTCTATGTATAAAAATAAAAGGAAGGTTGCCGAGAGATGCGTCAATAGAAACATCATTATTGTTTTATAGCGATGTTAGGAGCACGCAGTAAGTCTCTCTGACAGTTTGTTATTTCATTTCATTGATTGTGTGAGGGCTGAGATACTGCCCGGGCACCCAGACCAAAGCAGGTGGTTGCCTCAAGGGACCACGCCCGAGCCTTTGACTTGGAGTCTAATCCGCAAGGCAGTGAAGCAGCGTCAATAGCAACATTCCTGTGGTTGCCGGTGACCAATACAAGTTCGTACGCCATTTGATCCGATTCGGTTCTGGAGTCCATGTACGCCCCATTAACTGCTTTTAGTCTAACCGCTATCCAATTAGCCTTCCTGAAATGGTAGGTCCTGCAGGAGCATATGTCTTAGCTTGTTGGGTCACTGTGGTATTCAAGCCCGACCACCACGACAAGGTAGAAGTTGTCAGCTGGGTTTAAACTAAAGGTGGAATCATCATACCCCAACTGACTATGCTTAAGTTATTCTAAATACAAATCCCTTTATTCGAGACAGCCTTCTGAACTGTCTTCCCTTTATCCCAACTTCAAGCACCTGCCTAACACCCACCATCTTCCTACAATTACTATTCAGTTTTGCTACAACTCTTATTGGACTTACGATTTCCCAAAACGAAATCATGACATAAATTTTCCTTGTGTGATACATAATTTTCCTTTCTTTAAATTAAAGAAATATGAAATAACGCATATCATATAATAAATAACAGTGGGAAGAATATCTGATTCAGTAAATTAGGAACTATAAATCACTGTCATCTTTCACATCATCGCTGTCATTGAATGATTTTTAAAAAAAAAGCAATTAATAGTCACAATGACATCTTAGTGTCACCTACAGGAGGGACAAATAGATTTTTAGAAACCCGTTTCACTAGTTCGAAGATGTATTTGGAAAAATTCAGTGCTACCGTTCGAGTGACTCTTCTGTTTCGGGAGATGGAAACATGACATAGATTTAAACTTGAAAGAAAAGACTGTTAAATCCAGAACATGCCTACAAGAAGTACATCTCAGAAATAAATAAAGAATGACGAACGAGGATTATGCTTCTTTTTCTGGTCCGGTTAAGATTTTGAGTTAAAATCTTTAAACGATTGCTTATTATTACAAATATTATTATTCGTCAAAATTTATGCCCTTTATGCAAACATTCCCTCAATACTATCGAATTTTTCATTTATACTATCCGGACTTGTTATTAATGATATTAACTCTTCTCTCAATATATGCCTCCGCCTGTTTGTTTCATTTCACATATTCGTTATTTCATTATGAACCTCTCATTGCAGTCTTACTATCTCCTGTTTAAGACAGACCACTTTGTACTAGCAACTCACCTGACACCTTTTATAACCTTGAACTAACTTGTCAATTTTCCTACCCCACACTCTACAAATCTATTATGATTAATCACTACCATTGTCTCCTGTTTTACAATATATTATATTCGATTTCAGCCTAGCACGTTTGTCACACATATACGACAATTTATTTTGACACCCAATAACTAATCTGTCATTCTACGTCAAGAAAAAATGTATCCGCCGCATAACTGGCCTTTATTGTAAGGATAACAAATATTATATTTTATAATTGTAAGAACCTGCATAGGAGAAATTATTGAAAAAAATGTTCTTCCTTCAGATATATCTGTCATTCTTTCGAAATCAGTATCATCATCATCTACAATCCACTCTCCGAGAATTCATTTTTCAGTTACAACAATTAAGAAGCTCGTTACAGACAGAAGAAATTGCTGTTGAACACGTACACAAAATTCACGAAGTTCAACTGGAAATAGCAGATTCAACAGACAACTAAGCGAAACAAATGAAATCGTCCTATACCACCATCTTCATGTTAATTCTGGTAAAATTCCAATATTACAAAATATTAGTCTTAGAAACAGAACAAGTGTAAATAATGCTGTAAAAAGTGTATAATAACGGACTTCGCGAAAGACTATGTCATGAGGTCGGTGTGCTGACGTAAAAATTACTCGGATTTGTCTAAACATTCGACCTAAAGCGACAACTGATTTATATATTACTATTATAACCTTTAATTCCTAGAGGAACATAGGGCTTCAGCTACGCATCTCCATTACCTTCTGTTTTCTGCCAAATTTTCACCTCGCTCCAAGTCTGCCCACATGCTTTCATCTCCTCTTCACATGACCTCCTCCAAGTCTGTCTGTCTGTTTTCGACATAGAACGTTGCACAAATGTGCGCCATTTCAAGTCGCCACACTCCGTGTAGCACGCGAAGCAAGAGAAGAAATGCATATTAGAGACAGTGAGCAGAGGTGTGAGACAAAGGAGTAATAAAGAAATACAAAACTGTTTCATTGGAGATCATAAGTCACAGGGAGTGGATGCATCTGCGCCACTGAGAACGGTTTTGAGCCATGTCACCAATTGTTTCCAACCATAGACTTTTACCGTCCCGAGGACCCCAGCCTGGAAGTCTACACCTTCCTACGTGGCTTAGACCAACTGTTGTGGATTTCATTGACTGGTGAGGCCAAGTTTTTGTTTGACCGCCGCTAGCTTTTTCCAGCCTGACCCTATATCCGCTAACATAGCTCGTCGAGGGAGGCGATGGCTCGGCACACGTAACACATGTCCTAACCATCTCAGTCTTTGTAGCTTCACGACTTCGTCGATTGATTTCCCCTGTTTACCTAGAACTCTACGCCTAACCTCAATGTGGCTCACCTTATTATGCCACTTTACACAGGAAATAGAGCGGAGGCACCTATGATCAAAGACAGCTAGCCGGCCTTTTCATGTCTTTCACTCTCAGTGACCAGGTCTCACAACCATAAAGGAGGGCGGAGCGGACTGATGAGCAATACACCCGCCCTTTGGTCGATAGTCGAACATCTCGTCTACGCCAGAGTCGGCGTAAACTAACAAATGCGAAACGAGCCCCTTGTATTCGTGCTGAGATTTCGTCAGAGATCAGCCCGTTGGCACTGGCTGATGGTACTTCCCAAATAAGTGAAGCGGTCAACGTGCTCTACCACTTCACTTCCTATTTTTAAACTAGGCGTCGATGTAGTCCAGTCCTGTAACATCAACTTGCATTTGGCGGGAGCGAATCGCATGCCAAACATTCGTAGATTGCGGCTCAAGGTGTTTAGAAGACTCTGCATTTCGTCAGCGTCTTCGCCTAGAAGGACTATATCGTCTGCATATTCCAAGTTAACGAGATTATTCCCCGGTAGTAAGTCAATCCCTGAGTCGCTGAAGTCACTTAGGGTTAAGTCCATTAACACATCTATGATGAAGTTGAATAGAAAAGGGGATAATGGGCATCCTTGACGGACACCACTGGTCGTCATCAGTTCAGATGACAGCTTGGACGACCAACTCGCCGCTTCCCTTTCGGGTTCCACTCGAGCGATAGCTTGTCTAATGATGTCACTTGGTTGTTTGTTTCCTCAGAGTATGGCCAATCCATCTAGCTGCATTTCTTCCTGCCTATTTGTTTCACAATCGGTTCCTGCACTGTTGGTTCGCTCATTGCCAGAGATCCCTGTTGCTGATCTTTTCTGGCCAGCCATCTGATCTTGAGTATTGAGAAAAAAAAAACTGTTAATGAAGGTCTGAAGTTTGTATGAGATGCTCTTTATGACTCGCCAAGTCTCTGATCCGTATAGTAGCACTGACTTCACATTGGAGTTGAAAATCCGGATCTTATTTTTGATGCTGAGTGCTGTTGACCTCCACACAGACTTAAGGGTAACGAAAGCTTGTCTTGCTTTTCCGATTCTGGCTTTGATATCCTCGTCAGTTCCGCCTGCCTGTAGTTGAAACGATGCTTCCCAGGTAAGTAAAGGAGGTTGTTTCTTTCAGGTTCCTCCCATTTATGCTGATTGTTGTTGCTGTTGGTGTTGGTCTGGAATCTTCATCACCTCTGTTTTACCTATGTTCACGTGAAGTCCTATCTTTGATGTTTCTTCCGCCAGCTTGTTGCTTTTGCCTTGCATATCTTCCAGTTTGTAGGAAATCAGACAAATATCATCGGCAAAGTCCAGATACTCCA
The DNA here is from genome assembly GCA_944472135.2 of Trichobilharzia regenti. Lineage (NCBI taxonomy): Eukaryota > Metazoa > Platyhelminthes > Trematoda > Strigeidida > Schistosomatidae > Trichobilharzia > Trichobilharzia regenti. Next base: position 115,045,607 of record OX235262.1, on the reverse strand, counting down.
ATTTTTTTTGTGTGAGTCCATTTTGTGCCTGTTTCCTCATTGCCTGTTGTCTGTCGCATTATCCAATCTACTGCAATCAGGAAAATCATTGGTGATAGTAGGCAGGCTTGTCTCACTCCCGTCGTCACTTCGAAGGCTTCCGTAAGTTTCCTGTTGTGGACTACTTGGCATGCAGCATTGTCGTATAACTGTTGGATGAGATGTATAATTGTCGATGGGACCCCGTAGTAGCGAAGTAGTTGCCAAATCAACCCTCGATCGACGCTGCGCTATCGAAGGCCTTTTCAAAGTCGATGAAGTTGAGTGAGGTGGAGAGGTGACGGCAATTCCAAGCTTTGTTCAATGATGATCCGTAGAGTGGCGATTTGATCAATACATGACTTGTTTCTCCTGAATCCAGCCTGTTCCGGTCGAAATAATTTAAAGCCTATATATATATATATATATATATATATATATATATATATATATATATATGCAGATAAACAGAAGGCATTTCAGAATAACCACACGGAAATATCAAGTATATTATGTGCAGTGGTTGTATTTGCAGAGCTTATCACTCACCAAATATTAAAATAATTGAGGCCATATAAAACTTCAAAGTTTATCAACAGTCATCAAATCAAGTGTAAAAAAAGTAGATACACAGACGTGGTGGTGCGCCACCAAGTGCATAGGAGACACGTTTGAGTTTATTCCAAAAAACACTTCAACAGTCTTCGAAATATACAATTGAGTCAACAACACTAGAGTAAATAAATCATACATAACACTAGATAGAAAAAAAAGTTTTTCAGGGAAAAAACTTCATCAAACAATCATGAAGTAAAGTATACCGTGAAAGTAAACAATAAAGTTAATTAAAAGCTTCATCAAATTAAATTCTGTACAGAAATACAATCGGAGTATGAAAGAATATAATAGTAAATATCATAAATATACGAAAAAGGTTACAAAAACGAAAAGCTGATTAAAAAAAAGATAAACATATTTTAAATTCTATTTTTTACAAAGAAATACAATTAAAGTATTCACATAATTACACTGATCTGAGAAAACAAATCACAATATTAAAATGTACACAGTATAAATAGTAGGATAATGTATAAAATTTGAAAATTTATGAGGAAGTGATTTTTTTAGGAGGCAATGGAGGTGGTGATGAACGATCTGTTGTAATAGTTGTGTTGTGTGATAAAAACACCCGAGTAGGATTTGCTAAATTTGATAAGCCAACTGATTCACCGTGAATATCAGCATTCTCAAGTGTTGACTCTTTATGAGACGACGGATTACGAGGAGGCAGAGTAGGTGGATTTAACGTGTTAACATTTAACGATCTAGATGCAAAACCTACGAATGTAAACAGAATACAATAAAAAAATGAATAAAAACAGAATGTAACTGATATCTTTACAGGAGTAGTAAAGTGAAACTATCTGTAGGAGAGAAAAACTACTTTCATATATTTAATCCACGGATATTCGAATGTGTCTGTCTGTTTCGACATAGACTTTGCAAATGTGCGGAAGTTCAAGTCGCCACATTCCGTGTAGCACGCGAAGCAAGAGAAGAAAGACGAAATGCATAATAGAAACAGTGAGCAGGGTGTGAGACAAAGGAGTAATAAGAAAACAAAACAGTTTCATTGAGATCATAAGTCACAGGAGATGCATTGCGCTAAGAACTGAGCCATGTCCATTGTTTCCAACCATAGATTTTACCGTCCAGGACCCAGCTGGAAGTCTCTTCCTACGTGGCTTAGACCAACTGTTGTGGATTTCATGATGTGAAGTTTTTGTTGACCGCGCTAGCTTTTCCGTTACGAGCACTGAAATACGGAAACTCCGAAACACGATAGGACTAAAAGTCCTATGCGGAAAAGAGAGTAAAACTCAGTTTGCTACTTTAATCTACCTAAACGCGTAATTTGTAGAAATTAGATAAATTACGATGTAATATTCAAATGAACGAACACAAAAAATTTCTTTCAATTATTAACTGAATGCAGATACCTATTTATGCAAGTAAATTGCTTTCCCACAATGTAATGAATTATTTGCACAGCGGTTTTGAACACATTATGATACCACCTATTCTTCATTCACCTGAACCTCTGTCTTCCCTGTCCATTCTGTGAACTTAGTGGTCTACGCTTGTAGATCTTCGACTTTGTGTGACACCATCTGCTAACTTCGGATCTTCTAGAGACTTCTTGTTTCCCCAACATATTACTCCCCATGGTCTGTTACATGATCCACTCGATCACAATCAAGAATATCGAAGGCAGACAGTCTTGTCTTATTCATGTCTGCACTTCAAACGCTTCTCTGAGTTCACACTGTGAATCACACCAGGATGATGCAAATTAATATTTTATTTAGCATGATTCCCCGACAGATTTTGAAAAGGCTTAATTAGCACTCCTTTGGTGGTTCAATAAGGTACCTTTCTTTTTTCTAAACCTTTTACGATGCTGGCGTACGAATATCCGCTGCAATTTCTGTTTCCATTCTCAAGGCTTCAGTAGGAAATAAGTCCAGTTTTGCAGCCTTTATAGCTTTCAGTATCTTCACGGTATCCAATACCTCAATATTCGTTGGAAGATCACTATTCACTAGTTGTTGTGAGGCGTATGGAACGGGACTTTCTTGGGCGAAAAATTGCTGTAGCATTAAGACGTTAACGTAGGTTAGCTTTCATGAATTTGCAACGTCCTAATTCTCGCTGGGATAAAGTCTTGAATTCTCGAAGTAAAACCGTAGAATCTATCACTTCACCTCTATTGCACATACTGTTGAGAGGGATTTCCGAGGCCCGTAGGCTTTCAAACCAGTCCAAACCCAACGAATATATATATATATATATGCTTTAAATTACTTTGAGAAGTTAAAAGTCAGCAAGCAATAGAGCTCCAAGGTCACAGGTGGGGGAAGGGAATACAAAGATAAGTGTAGTATTTTAGAAAAATTAGGTATATAGAACAGAATTGTTAACTGGTGGGGCAATAATCTATTCCAGCCACCCAAACGACAACAACGAGCATACCAACAGCATTCACAGCTGTTATGCTTCAGAAACTAATCTCTTTCAGGATAATGACAGCAAGATTCAAGTCAAAAGAAATGAAAGTCACAATTTTCAATGATATACTTCCATAAACAATGCAGATAAAGAAAAGAAGGAAGACTCCTTCAGACAAATGCAAACAGTAATGGGCGGTAATTCGCGATATCATGATACTAATCTAGTTCAAGGAACCTTTAAAGCAACAAGAGATAGACCACAATTCAAGTTCAGTACTCAGAAACTAAAGGACGAAACTGCAAAAGACACCTTCATTGCAACCATCAGAACAAAGTAGGAGATATTATGTGGCATCCCAGAGGGAACGTGCATGGAAGAACACTGGAACTCTCCAAAAGAGATGTGCACATTCACTTTAAAAAAAAGATGAAAGACAAGGAATGGCTGTCTACATTCAAGTAGAAGATAATGGAGCACAAGAGGGTGGTGAAACAGAAGTTGAAAGAATGTCGACATAGACAACCGAAGGAGAAGATAATTTTAATGTACAACGCACGAAATGGAGAGGTGAAGAAGAGTGCCAGGAAAGACAAAAGACAATTCTGCGACACACTTGCAACTGAAGCAGAACAGGCTTCAGGTAAACGAGACTTTAGAACATTATATTAGTTAACCACCTCTATCTGAAACGAAAGCAATGCAGATGAAATCGAAAAAGGTTTGCCAATGGAAGGTAATTAGGAAATATCCTTGGAAGTGCATTCACAACTCAGTGTGCATAGCGTCAGTATATGAAATTCCATTTATTGACAGTGTCATAGAGACGTGTGCAGGAAAAGAGGTAACATTATTATTATTATTAATTGGTTCCTGCTGGGTTGGTTCGCTCATGGCTAGAGATCGATCCCTGTTTCTGATTTTTTCTGGTCTGCCATCTCATCTCGAATATTGAGCGAAGACAGTTGTTGGTGAAGGTCTGCAGTTTGTCCGAAGTGCCCTTTGTGACACGGCGCCAAGTCTCCGATCCGTATAGTAGCACTGACTTTACATCGGAGTCAAGAATCTGGATCTTATTTTTGATGCTGAGTGCTGTTGATCTCCACACAGACTCTAGAGTAATGAAAGCTTGTTAATTCCTGAACGTGAAAAGCTACAGCACAGTTATCAACACTAACTCGTTAAGAAACATTACCACTGCAGGACTTTACATGCTAGTGATAAAAGGTCCAACTATGACTAACCTGAAAGTTCTGTCGCTTCACATGATGAAGAACAATTTCTCTCGGTCGGCAGCGTACGGGAGGATACAGAAATCAAACTTCTGCGTGATGGTCTTGGAGGAGGACTAACACTGTCTAGAGTTTCATTCATAGGTGTATTTTCACATTCCTGTGAGACATTTGATGACTGTATCTTTGACGAATTTTCCGCTATACAATCACATGAAATGTGACTATCCGTTGAACAAACGGTTAATATATCCATTGCAGGTAGAGCCGTACAGCATATATTGCTGTGGTGTAACGATGTGGAATTGGGAAAATTATGAAATCCTTGAGACGGCGATGGTTGGCGAAATAATTGTTCTGAATGTGTATTTACATTTGAATACTTGCTTATTCGAGGTGGAAGAGGTGGCGGAGAACTGTTTTTTGCACGTGTTTCTTCACATCTTTGTACACATTTTATGTCGAATGGTACTGATGGTGGCCTTTCAATGTCTTTAGGTTTTGGAACTGTTGGAGAAGTAACACGTAAATCCCCATAAATATCTCCTATATTAGAACAAATTAGACAAATAATCACATTAAGATACAATCTTCAGTCACGAAGGAAATAGAAATGACTCACAAATCACCAAATATGGCGAAATTTTGTAATTGAGAAACAAAAACTAAATAAAACTGATGATAAAATGTCGACTTACATTTAATAGAACAAACACTGTTCTTTTTTTGTAAGCACGTAACTCTGTTAAAAAGCTTACCAAGAGGCGTCTAGTTTGAATGAATAGTCCTGCTGAAATCCCTTATCCGACAGTTAATAAAGACCGGGTAGGTTTAACTCTCCAATACATATATTGATCAAAGTACTAATAAAGAAATAGGAGGTTATTAACTAAAGGGTTAAGCTTTCGAATTGTCCCTCCTCCCCCAATTTAATCAGCAATAAATAGCTCAAAAAAAACTCAACTCTTCACTTACCTAAGGCATAAATTAACATGAAAGCCATAATGTTAATATAAACAGTCCTATGTATCGGTAGCATTCTTCACTCAGTTAGATTTTCCTATACCATGAAGGATATTCCGAAACTTTACTAAGTATTATTTAATTTTATAGTTTCTATTGATTTTCTATAGTTTGGTTTGTAAGGGTTAGTTATGTTTTTACGAGTTGGGGTCGCGCTAAATCACGAATTGGTAGAAGTTAGAATTCATGAGCCATTGAAACGAGTCCCAGTGGCTGAATGGTATACGAGCTTGCCTTGTAACCGGAAGGTCCTGGGTTCGAACCCTGGCGGTGGGTGCGTACTGCCGATCATTCCCAAATTAGGATGAAACAGCAGCTGTCCAGTACTCCCTGGTGGGTTTTCAATGGTTCTCTAACTGATATCAATCCGTGATCAACTCGTAAAAAGTTTCTATTGAATTGAGACGTTGTGTACAGAAAGACAGCTCATACAGGCAGTAAATCAAAGCAGTCCATATAATGGAAGAAATATTTCATAAGCACATAAATCCATATACTCACCAATAATGGATGGCTTCAAGTCAATGCAGATTTTGTCAGCTCCAGAAAGCAAAGATGACTTTTCTTCAGAATTTTGAGGGTATACAGTAGATTCATTAATTGTTGCACACACTGTAGTATTCAACTTACTACTTGACCGCTCAAACGTTTTGTCGGCTAGATCAGAAGAAACCTTCATTAACGGGTTTTCATTGGTTGAAGAAGATGAAGAACAGTTTTTTACAGTAGAAATCATCTGAACAAGGTTACGAAACTCGCGTGAATCAGCAGTAAGATTGGGATCCGGCTGAACGAGATTCAATGCAGCTGCAATTTTTAGTTCCACAGGTGTGAAGCTACGTTCTCGAGATGCCTGAAAATAAAGAAAAAACATAATAGATTATACAAAAATTAACATATATATGTGACTAGATATCGGTCTACAGAAAGCATGATTTAAAATTAAAGTGAACGATTGTGAATTTACAGACGGCACATGAATTTTCGGTGCTGGCAATAAAAACATTTTTGAAAGTCGAAGCAAACACAATACAAAACCGAATCAAGTACTCTGAAAGACTGATTATGTGGTTTCAGATTCAATAAGATATTCATTATACTCCAAGTTCTCCCCAATGTGCTTTAAGAATCACTTTTCAGAGTGGATAAATAAAATGGTTGGTCGACAGAAGTACAAAAGTATATCGGTTCAAGCTGCCACTATATGAAAAAATGTACATCACCAATAATGAGTAACAGACTAACATGAAAGTCAGTCAGCATTGAAAACACAGACGTACATGCATCAACCCAACAAAGAATGTTTAGTTGGTGTTTGACAGATAGGTTTTTAGGTAAGGTTTAAAAACCTAGTCAAATTGAAAGTACAAACAGCGGGAGTGCGGAATCATTAATTAGACTAGTTTAATTATCACTAACAGTATGAGAGGCATACATTCCTCTGGATTACTGATTCCAATGAATTAGGTTATCCAAGTTACTTATTTCAGATACAGAGTAGCTGAAGTTGATAAGCAAGTGTCCCCAAATGTTCGACTCTCACAGATTGATCACGATTTTTTATCGGAACCTTGCAAATTTCTCTTAAAGTTAGCTAAGAATGAACAATGAATTGACATTCAGATGTTGATTTTTCGAAAGTGCTTTTAACTGCAAGAGGTATCGATGAGTGAACAACTTTACTTGTGATCTCACAGAAGATTATATTGCAGTCTATGCTGAGCAATTGTTTGATATATCTGTTTACAGATATTTGATGTGTGATTTCACCAAACTTTATCCTACATATTCAACGTGTCAATAAATTTTTCTTTAGAGGTAAAAGTATTTATTCAATCATAGAGACAATTTTAAAGAATTTGAAGTACACAAAGAATATTATCATATTAGGTGACGACGATTAGAATGCCTCTTACTTATTGGTTTAAATTCGTTCACAACATTCGCAGTTCGAGTGTTTTGTAAGCAACATTTTGAATAGCACAGATACCGAATATCCCTTTTACAGAACTTTTCTTTTGCTTCCAGAATTTAGAGCTTCGTGACTTCTAATGGATAGACTCTGATTTCCATATCGTCGTATTCCATCAGTTCAGTTGATGACATAATTCTAAGAAAATACCTTTAACTATTAATTTCAGACAAGTACGTGGATACAAATTCCATAACGAAGTCCCTAGAAGCCGACAAGTTAGAAAGCAGGGGACTTAAACTAACATGTCTCAAAATCAATCCAGTTGGAGGCTACATACCTTCATGATATTTTCATTTAGACTGTAACGAACTTTATCGACTTGTATTAAGGTAAATTACATACAATTATACTTTGATGTGGGGATGTTAAGAGTGAAATTTTAAAGTATAACCCAGTAATGGTAAAGTTACGTGTTGACAATTTCTATATATTTAATTACTGGTTTGTAAGGATTCGTTTAATTGGTTACAGGATTTGACCGTGGGCTGACATCGGTTACAGAACCACTGGAAAACCTGGAAGTACTGTACAGCCGCTTTGTCTTAGTTTGAGACTCTTCATCTGTACTCACCCACTGGGGTTCGAACCCAGGACCTTCTGGTTAGAAGCATTGTCCACTGGGTCGGGGTCAAAGTGGCTTAATGGTTTACGAGCTAGCTCGCCTTGTAACCACAAGGTCCTGGGTTCGAACGCCGGTGGGCGCGTAAGGCTAAAGAGTACCAAACTGGGACGAAACAGCTGTCCAGTACTTCTAGCTTATCTTCCAATGATTCTTTACCTGATATCCGATCATGATGAAATTTGTATATTTATTTGACGCTTAAAAGGGTTTTCAGGTTTTACGGTGTCTATCAGAAAGCACAGTCTAGAAATACCTTGTAAAAAGACAAAATAGCAATAAAAGTAATCCCTATCATCAGAATATTAAGTCCAACTTTTTTATACTATATCCCAAAGCAATAGAAAACCAATATATCAATCCTGATAAATCAACACCTGAGACTGATTCGAAAACTATGAAGCTAAATATAGAAAGAGATAAAAGCACGTTCCTAGTATGAAAGCATTTCTAGTGAGAACTGGTAACCAGAGGGGCCCACCAAGTCAGACAAGATGATAGCTACTAGCCTGTGATACTGGCTGGTGTTTGTGCTACATATATATATATATATATATCATGAATCTGCAGAAGCTGGAATTCATAAGCCATTGGGTCAGGTCTCAGTGGCTGGATGGTCTACGAGCTCGGCTCATAGCTGGAATGTCTTAAGTTTTGATCACAGTGGGTGCGTACCGATGAAGAGTCCCAAGCTGAACCGAAACAGATGTCCAAAACTCCCAGCTTTACCAACAGTTGTCTAACTGATATCATTTCGTGATCAATCCTGAAAACATATTTGCCAAGGCGATAGGAACAAAGCAAGAATAATGATTGTAACAGCACAATATGAAGTCGTTTTGTATTATTTTGGCAGATTCAGGACTTTTATGCTTAAACTGATACTTCCTATTAATCATCGAAAATCTACAAAAATGACCTCTGATTATCCTGGTACATTTGTTGCCCTTGTTTTCTTCATATTTATCAGTCGGAAGAATCGTATGAAGTTTTTTTTTTAAACGATGCCTCTGTTCTTGGTCTTTAAAGTGAATGAATCTCCTGGTGACCACACGGTGATCTGGACTTAAGTCTATCAAACAAAGTTTACACTCATCCTGTTTTTTCCTTCCATTCTCCAATACGCCTATACAAACTGTCTCTATTACTGAGAAATCTCCGAAGTGATGGAAACTCGCACTGAGAACACTAAAGACCACCTGAATAAATAAAACTTTGACTTTGATCATATGTTGAAAGAAATGAATTCAGTTTGTCACAACAAGTTAGTCTAGTTCATTCAAGAGGTTTAAACTAAAACAAGATTAAAATTCGAGAAAAGTATATGGTTAAAAAATTATGTGAAGATATTTCAGATAATCCTGAAAGCTATTACACCACAACCTGTCACGTTGTAAATTGAATCAAACAAAGACAGAAAGTCATTCACCTTGTTCCGAAAACCAAGAAAAATTGTCAGCGAAATCCAAATCGAAACTAAATACAAAAGTATATATCATAAACCGTCTGAATTAAAACCAATGGACCGAGAGAAACCAGTTTGATTTAAATCTTAACTTGTTGATATGACTCATCAATACATTATGCTCCTAAATCCACAGCCTGCACTTTTGCTGATTGATTATCGAACAGCAACACAGAACTAAATTAAGAATGAATTCATTATTATTCCCCGACTGGACAAAGGATCAGGTGTTGCGATAGTGGGCAATGTGATTCGAAAAATCAGATTAATTCTGAGTGACATATCAACGTTATAAACTTATCAATCCAGGAAAGATTCACATGAATAAATCCATGACAAATAAGTCTGTCTGTCTGTTTTCGACATAGAACTTTGCACATGTGTGCGGCAGTCCAAGTCGCCGCACTCCATGAAGTACACAAAGCAAGAGAAGAAAGTAAAAGGAAATGCAAAATAGAGACAGTAAACACAGATAAGAGGCAAAAAGAATAGTAATATCGAAGAACAAGATAGTTTTATTGGGTATTATATGTCAAAAGGAGTGGATGCATCTTCGCCAGCCATTGAGAACGATTTTGAGCCACATCAACAATTTTCCCCAGCCATTGGTGTTTATCGTCCCGAGGACCCCAACTAGACAACAGTCTAAACCTCCCTACATGGCTAGCTGGCTTAAACTAACTGTTTTGGATTTCATTGACTGATGAAGCCATGTTTTGCTTTGACCACTACTGGCTCTATTCCAACCTGATCCATTCTATGTCAGTTAACATTGCCCGTTGTCGAGGAAGGCGACGGTTAGGCATACGTAACAAATGTCCTGACCATCTCACTAATTGATGTAACTTCACAACCTCGTCGATAGATTTCTCTTCCTTACCTAGTACTCCACGCCTAACCTCAATATTGCTTACCCTTTTATACTACTTCACAAGGGAGATAGAACGCAAGCACCTATGATCAAAGCCGGCCTTTTTATGTATTCTACTTTCAATGGCTATATCTCACAGTCATAAAGTAGGATGGAGTGGACTTCTGAGCAGTACACACGCCCTCTGGTCAACAGCCAGCCGGATGTCACGTCTACGCCGAAAACGGTGTAAACTGGCATATGCGAAACTGACCTTCTGTATCCATACTGAGAATTCGTCAGCGATCCACCCATTAGGGCTGATGCAACTCCCCAAATAAGTGAAGTGGGAAGACCATAAGCAGCTGGAAAGAACAGGAGTTATAATAAAAATGGGCTCACACATATTTGTTATTCTTGCTTCATTCAAGTTCATGAATGGAAAAAGTTGTATGAAGCTTTTAAAAGATAGATATACACATTTATCACATGTCTACGACACATAAAGTAACGAATACGTTTTAAATGTGCTTCTATTACAAACACATATAAAATTTAAAAGCTTCATATAAATATCAAATTTAATCGTAAACTTAAATAGTAAACAGTGGACTTACTGTTGAAGATGTGTCACCGAGTTTAGGCTGGATTTTCAAAGATTTTTCATACATTATATCGTCAAAGGCATTTTCACTTTCAACACCCCATGACCTTAAAGGGTCTAGTGTTTCTAAAAAGTTCTGTAACAAGAGTAAATTAAACGTCAAAAATTTAACATGAAATTGTTCACATGACTCTCTTAAAGAAAGCAAACGTGTTAAGAAACAAATAAATTTATCATTTAATTTATTTTCTGCAGGCAACACTGAATAAAATTTTGCAGCACAAGAGTGCACCAGTGTGCTTCTAGTTGTCATATATAAATAATAAGATGTAAATGTATAAGAAAAACATCTAACAAAGTAGGGTGTAGAGGCTCAGATCAGGATTAGATATTTACCAAGTGCAACCAATTAACGAACAACACCTAAAAACATTAACTAAGTATTAACTATCACAGAGAATCTGAACTAATCAAATTTGACTTATTCTACATGTATCAATCAGCTGAACTCAGTACTATTATACGGATCAGAGATTTAGCGCCACCTCACAAGGGCGCTTCAGACAAACTACAGACCTTCATCAACAACTGTCTTCGCTCAATACTTAAGATCAGAGGGCAGGCCAGAAAAGATCAGAAACGGGGATCGATATCTGGCCATGAGCGAGCCAACCCAGCAGGAACCAATTAACTGTGCAACAAATATGCAGGAAGAAATGGTGGTGGATCGGCCATACTCTGAGAAAACTGACCATAAAGTTAGTAACATCACACGCCAGGCCATCACTTGAGTGGAATGGAAATGGGAAGCGGCGAGTTGGTCGTCAGTGTGAGGTTGACATGGAGGAGGTGGTGGGAAGAGGAGATAAAAGCGTGTGAGTAGACGAGGAGACAGGTGAAAATGTTGGTGGAGAACCGAATGCAATGGAGACGTTTGGCTGAAGCCCTATGTTCGTCTAGGAACCAAAGAAGACTATATAATAATATAAAGGTATTTAAATAGACCAGGTCCTTTCCACATAGATATTATGCAAAACCTCTTGATGTACGCAGCCAAACACCATCTTTCGGTAAAGAAATATAACTGCCGACTATCGATAACCATTTTACACCAAACACTATTGAAGGACCGGGATTCGATGGCTGCACTTCCTACCAAAAATAAGTCCTACTTCGTCCCAGGCAATTTCCACAACGTACTTCCTTTACATGCAGACATGGTATTGATTTAGAAATAGAAACTAAAAATTACTGGTGTAAAATTCCATCCCGAACATTTGATGTATATAAATTTAAGCATATTTAAATTTCATGGTTTATGGTATCTGATAACACACTGAACAGCACATTAAATTATCCTCATTTATCAAAATGTTAATTAAGCGAAAGAGTCATACTGGATATTGGAGAAAAAATATGCAGACATCAATTTAAAGAAAATGTTAAACGAAACTATAAATAATCACCCAAAATGTATTATATTAAAATATTAGCGTTCTCAAGAGCAACTTCAATATGAAGAGCATGGAAGTGTTAAATGAGTGAGGAAAAAATAAAAGTAATAAACGCCTTTTGAGAATGAGATTCATGCAGATGTTCTCAGTTTTCAAGTCTTTCCATTTGTCTTCACCACCTCTTTTTATTCGGCTTGTATAATTTAGTTTCGCTATTAACATTAGTACTCCTAGTGAAACAATAGAAGACGAGAGACTTGGTAAAGGAATGTTTATTTGGAAATCGGCATATCTATATATCCAAATTATGAACACCTTATCTTCATCGCACCATCTGCACAAATCTTTGTGTTGTAGTTCTTCTGCATCTTATGTTGTGTTTCTTTGTATTCCTTTCACATCTCCCATGTATCTCCACAACACTGTATCATTTTTCTTCTCTAACATCATATGTATTGCCTGGCTATTTGATGTTTTAATGCCGATGAATGTCCCCTTATATAATACTAATAGATGTTATCAGTAGCACTCGTCAAACTAGTATACTAGGTTTGAGATTCATGAAGATAAAATAATATATTATGGTGATCAAAAATTGTTGCGTCGGTGGCATAACGGTTAGAACGCTCGCCGACCATGCACATGGTCCGGGGTTCGATCCCCTGCCACAGACGCAATCCTTTACCTTGCTAAGCCAGAAATATTCCTGGTAAAGAGGAAAGATTGGGCAGGAGGCTAGCAACCCCATCCTGTAAAATAAACACTGCTACAGAAACTTCAAGCCACTAGCTTGAAGCCCTACAGTCCACTGGGAAACGTGAAGGAAAAAAATCTAAAATTGGACAGCAAACGCCACTACTTTTATTCTACGGTAAACCGTTTATTCGTGAAGAATGTTGACAAATATGTGAGGACTTGAAATATATAAATTCTACTGAACACAGTGATACTGTCAATGCAACCATTGGCTGTTAACGCTTCACTTTTTGAAGCACAGATTTAAATAATTTAATTTCATAAACATAAACCACCAAAATTGATTTAATCCAATTTTTTCTGATGGAATGTTACAACACAACTAAAAAACTACACAACAATTTACTAGCACACACAAAGAAAAAACAATACCACTGTGATATTTGTGCATAACAGAAGTGACCGGTGTTCATTTAATCAACTGTATAGCAATATATAACACTACACTTACACGAATTGGTTTATTGATGGAGAAATTGTATGGTGTTTGTTGAAAAGACAAATAGTATTCAACAAGTTCAGCTAATTGACGACATTTCCAAAAATTTATTAAACAACTATTACTATTCGAATCGCGTACATCTGCAACTGATACAAATGGTAATGAAGAAGGATTAACCCAATCCGAGTGCTTTAATTCTAAATGTATCAGTTGTGTTTTATCACCAACTGCAATAAATGGTAGACCAGGTGGATGAATTCGATGCAATTTTTCTTGGTAATCATCAAAATAAATATTGCCATTATCACTTTCAACTGATTGGCGTAAACATTCAAACAAATTACGATAATGCTGTTTAGACTTGGAGATAAGAGCCTAAAAAAGCGTTGTGAAAAGGAGGGAGGGGAATCAATACGTTTTTTTAACACAGATAAAATGAATGACTATAGCAGTAAAGTGACTTAAGAAAAATCAAATCTTGGAATCTCTCATAGCAATCTTTACACAGATGTATTGACATAAGACATTCCTTGAAACATAGCCAATACGAGTTGAAGACATGAAAAGGTTGACTGTTTTTGATCATAGATGTCTATGATCTCTTTCTCACGTTAGGTGGTTTAATAAGGTAAGTAATGTTGACGTTAGGCATAGAGTGTTGGGCAAACAGGGAAAATCAATCGATGAGGCTATAGAGTTACATAGATTGAGATGGCTAGGTCACGTGCTGCGCATGCCTAACCATCGCCTCCCCCGACGGGCATTACTAGCTAGCTGATATAGGTGCAGGTTGGAAAAGAGTAAGTGGTGGCCAAACAAAAACATGGCCTGATCAATCCATGAAATCCTTGACGGTTAAACTGAGTCGGTCAGGTAGGGAGATGCAGACTTCCGGGTTGGGGCCCTCGGGACTCTAGGAATCAATGGCTGGAGACAATAGGTGACATGGCTCAAAATCGCTGTCAATGGCGCAGATGTATTCAGTCTCTGTAATCTTTCATATTCCTTTCTACCATTACTCATTCTGTTTCACTCTTATACCTGTCAAACTCTGTTGATTCTCTTCACTTCGGTGCCAAGTTCTATGTTAAATCCAGAAAGACAGACATAAGACAATCGTAGTAAGGAGGTTTATGCACGTATTAGTTAAGGGTTTAAGGGGTGGGAGGGGGGAATATAAGCTATGTAACAGTATGAAATATTAAACAAAAGCAATGTAAACACAAAACAGAAAATGTTTAGTCAAATATTATAGGTAATTAGCAACTTTTTAAAGTTTCTGGGAGTAAAACTTTAAAAAAAAAACTGGCCACAGGCTCGAATCCTACCATAATCCCGATTGCTATTTCTCTTCTTCAAACATCAATTATCATTATATAAAATGAATAACTTAGTATAGAGAAAAGGTTTATTTGTAATGAAACCCACCTCGTATGTTTCACTTAAACGAAATACAGGAGAACTCAGCAGAGCAGCTTTAGCTTCTTGAACTCCTTGTAAATTGTTTAAATGTTCAAAATATGTCAGTAGGTCGGCCACACGTTGCATGACTACCATTCTATCTTCTAAATGATGGGCTGACATGATTGAACTGACTAGCCACCATTTAAACTATGATAAAAATGGTGAGAAAAACAAAGTCACGGTTAAAAAGTATGCTAATATATTAGATTATAATTAGATATTCAGACGAAATCAGTCATAGGATAAAATAAACACTAACTAAGTTCTCAAATAACCAGAAAAAGACATAGTTTTTCCTAAATCTTTATGAGAGGATATTTCTTGATGGCTTCATCGTAGTGTGATATCATATACAGCCGAAGTTATGTGACATTTTTTGAACCTTATAATTATGCTACACAATGTATGTCTTCATCTGCTAGACGTTAACTAATAATACACCTAAAGTTGAATGATATGTTTCCTGATTTGATCATTTTGGTGTCGTTTTCGTCAAGACTGAGCGGTATTCTCGAATACTTCCTTCGTAAAATACAAACTTGCAGTAACCTAGCAAAAAGTGTAATGCATCATTCTTGAAATCTAGTCAGAGTACTTTTCTCAGAAACGCGAATCAAATGGTACTTTCAGGTAACTTCTCTAGGCTTCCTGACTGAGTAATTCGATTGCTGCTAACACACGTTAAAATATGTAGAGAAATGACGGCGAAACCAAGTTTCGGGGAACAAGAGACCAAATTTCTTTTGAAAAAAGATGGAAACAGTACAGAAATTACAGAAATATTTCCTGAAATTTTATTACTAACTTGTTGTGTGTATGTAACTACTCATGTGTAAAGAGAAATTATACACCACGAAAAAAGACCCGGGATATAACTTGCTTTATACAATTACAACAGGGGTGGTAAACAAAGAAGACAAACTAACCTTATTAGAAAATTGCAGTGATGCCTCGAAATTGGGAGATTTAATTTTTTCCTTACCAGTAACTTCCCAGAATTCGATACGAGAGTATAGTTCCCACTCATATAAAGTAACCTGACGAGCTAATTCAAGTGGGTGAACCTGTTCAAAAGGAAAAATTATGCTTTAGCTTACATATTTAAATCTAAAAGTTTAAGCGAAAATGTTGTATTTTAGAAAACGGTGTTCATCGGTAACTCGTTGGACATATCCACTGAAACTATTTACTAAAATATTCATTATAAACAGGTTATCTTTTCTATAAATTTCGGCAAATTTCAGAAGTGTGTCAGTGTTTGTTACTTCCCAACTGCCCGCACCGTGGAAGTTGGTTGATTCTTCGGGAACCTGAAACAAAAAGAGGGTCAGTGTTGCGACAGACCAGAGCCCAGAGGACAACTGCATAAAGCGAGTCACACACGATCTGCATGAACTGGTTCCTTAGAATAGTTCCATATTAGTAGATTTATCACCGATTACGATCACCATAGGGAAAGTCGCAATGTACAACTTTTCATATTAGTTTGTTCTTTAGATGTATCACACAGTGAAACAGTATTATTTACTGGATGATGTTTCGAACAAAATTTATTGTTCATAATCATTTCGTCAATGATGGTCACAAGACTTGGAAACTTGAATTTTAAAGTTTTCCTTGTCCAGATATCCCGGACAAGTGTTGAATAATTCCGATTACACGTATTTTCAGTTGATTCGATGAACAAAGCTTCTGTTATCAATCCCTCCCTCCATCCACCCTGTCAGTTGCATTAGATTTTAAAACTGTCATCCTATCCCATCCAGCGTACTGTATGGTTGTGTGTAACTGCATGTAGTGCTATAGCTGAATTGTTCTCTAGATTTCTTATCTTATTCGGGTCAACCAATCTAGGTTTTGGTGGGTTCTTATGTTCGGCTAGTCTGACTGACCGACCCTGTTCTACTAGTTTGATCTATGTATTTGACCTGACAATCATTCCATTAGGGTATTAGATAAACTGAATTGTTTTGTTTTAAAGGCTTCACAGATGGGATCCTTTAACTGACAAAGCTTGTTTCTAATTGAGTTTGTGGTTGGTTTGAGTGTCAACCACTTTTATTCCTGCCTTGTTAAGAATTCTCCGTAAGGTGTTTTCCGAAGTTTTTTCCTTGTATGGAATTACTACTGATGATTTAGATTTCCTGTCTCAGATTTTCCTCGGTACTACTTAGTAATGTGCTCTATTATTTAAACACTTCACCAATCCTATTTTCACTGAAAAAGGATAGGATGATCGCTAGTTCAAATATCTGTTTGAATGTGTGGGTTTCCTGTAAACCCCAGTGTGTTTCCTACCTATGTAGGGTATTGTAAAAATAAAATAAATAATGATAGTAAATAATAATAGCGACAATATTAATAACAATAATAGTAATATTAATGACGACATTCATGTCAAATATGCGCAAGATAATGACAAATCCAACAACAAGGAATCTAAATCATCAGTAGTAATTCCATACAAGGAAAAAACTTCGGAAAACACCTTACGGAGAATTCTTAACAAGGCAGGAATAAAAGTGGTTGACACTCAAACCAACCACAAACTCAATTAGAAACAAGCTTTGTCAGTTAAAGGATCCCATCTGTGAAGCCTTTAAAACAAAACAATTCAGTTTATCTAATACCCTAATGGAATGATTGTCAGGTCAAATACATAGATCAAACTAGTAGAACAGGGTCGGTCAGTCAGACTAGCCGAACATAAGAACCCACCAAAACCTAGATTGGTTGACCCGAATAAGATAAGAAATCTAGAGAACAATTCAGCTATAGCACTACATGCAGTTACACACAACCATACAGTACGCTGGATGGGATAGGATGACAGTTTTAAAATCTAATGCAACTGACAGGGTGGATGGAGGGAGGGATTGATAACAGAAGCTTTATTCATCGAATCAACTGAAAATACGTGTAATCGGAATTATTCAACACCTGTCCCATATATCTGGAAAATGCTACTACCCCTACGACGACGAATAGGAGAGGACAAATAAAACTATAAGACTCAAGTTTCCAAATTCCATTATGGGTAAATTTTGTTTTGATAAAGTCTCACAGTGTTATACAGTAATGTTTACTGATGACGTTTCGAGCACAATTTATTGCTCATAATCATATCAAGGTAATCACACGACTTCCTAAATTCATTTATATAGTTCCATTGTTTTTCTCTTGATTTTCACTTGATTTGATTGGTAATAGTATTTTCCATATTTCAGGTATGAGTGACGAGTCATTCCTATTGCATGTGTTGGGTGTAGACTCGATGAACAAGGATTCAGTAATCAACCTCTCTCTCCACCTACCTAGATTACTTTTTAGAATTTTAACTCTCTCCCACCCTATTGTGTGGTTGTGTGTTAGCGCATGCATTGCAATTGCTGAGCTTTTTTCTAAATTACTTATCTTCTCGGGGTCAACCATTCTTACCTTAGCTAAATTCTTATGCTCTGACAATCTGACTACCCCTGACCTACTAGTTTGACCTATGTAGTTGACCTCACAGTCATTGCATGGTATTTTGTAAATAATATTATTTTGTCTAATTGGGTCAACTGGGTCCTTTAACCTACAGAGCTTGTCCCTGAGTGAGTTTGTAGGTTTAAATGCCACCCTAATTCCTATTTTATTCAGAATCCTACGTAGTGTCTCAGATGTCCCCTCTTTATATGGTATAACTGTGGATGACTTATATTCTTTCTTATTTATGTTATTATTACTAGTTTCACAATTATTTTTATTTTGTTTTTGGCCTTTAGTGATCTTCCTAATGAATTTTATAGGATAGTTATTCAACACCAACGCTTCTTCTATCTGTTTTAATTCATCATTTAGATCTTTTTTTGTGCTACTTAGTGCCACTGCTCGGTTTGTTAAACATTTAACTAAGCCTGCCTTAACAGTTAAAGGATGAGACGAATTAAAGTCTAAATATCTATTAGAATGCGTTGGTTTTCTATAAACACTAGTGTGTAGTTTGCCTTCTTCTATTCTTTTTATCTTACAATCTAACATAGCTAATTCTCCTTGTTCATTTTCTGATTCAAATGTGAATTTTATTCCCTCAACTTGTGAGTTTATATGTGTCAAGAAGCTAGAGATGTGTTCTGTTTTTAACACTGTGAAAGTGTCATCCACATATCTCCACCATATTTTCGGAGTAGGGTTAAATGTATTGAGGGCACTATTTTCCCAGCTGTCCATAAATATGTCTGCTACGATAGGGGATATTGGTGATCCCATTGCTACACCTTCTGTTTGTCTATATATTTTGCCTTGGAACTTAAAGATAGTAGATGTGAGGCATAACTGAATTCCTAAAATAATTTCTTCAATGGACAGCTTTGTCCTATGACTGAGTTCCGGATCCGCAGTTAATTCTTTTTTAACTGCTTCTAAGGCCATATTAACTGGTATATTAGTATAAAGACTAGTTATATCAAAACTAACCATTGTTTCATCATTCGCTAGTTGAATGTCATTTATTTTATTTTTCATCTCATATGAATTAGTTAATCTAGAGTTTGAACGATTTCTAATGGGGCATAGTATTAGAGCTAAGTGTTTTGATAATTCATACGTGGGGGTATTTCTAAAATCTACTATTGGTCTTATGGGGTAACCTGGCTTATGTATTTTTATAGTACCATATATTCTACTAGCATTATTAGTTTTAGGCATTAAATTAAACCATTTAGACTCACCCAGGGATGGCTTCATTCTGCGTATTAGTTCCGCTGTAGATTTCTTAACCTTATTCATTATTGTATCTACAGGCTTCTTAATTTCCTCATATGGACCCATTTGAATATGTTCAGTAACTTTTTTGATGTAGTCAGATTTATCCAATACTACGGTGGCGTTTCCTTTGTCAGCTTTTGCGATGACAATGTTTTTATCCTGTTTAAGACTAATTAAAGCTTCCCTTTCCGATTTTGTTAAGTTTGATTTTGTTTTCTTTTGATTTTTTAGTGTTAATGCACATTGTGCTCGAACCTCTTCTGCTGTAGTCTTATCTATTGAGTTTAGTGCTGCTTCTATGTTAGGAATGACGTCCTCTGGTTTTAATTTATTAACTGTTACGTTAAAATTTAGTCCTTTTTCAAGTACTTTTATCTCATTAGAGTTTAGTTCCCTTGATGAGAGGTTGATCACCCACTTTGTTCTGTCGATAGAGGATGAAGCATTCATATCTGTTTCATTTGTTGTGTTCTTTTCTTCTATTAGTTTGTTGAATTTTTTGATTTGCGTGATTTTTGATTTTCTTAATGCGGATTCTCTGGCTTTGTTGGATGTTTCAACAACAATTATATAATCTTTGTCATTGATCATACATTTGAGTTTTTGTTTAAGTTTTTCAATTTGATTTCGTATATTATTTAGTTTTACAGTAACTCTATGTAATTCTTCTCTTAGACATAATTTACTGACATGTTCTGCGGCTGATGTTATGAACGCTGCATCCTCTATCGACAGAACAAAGTGGGTGATCAACCTCTCATCAAGGGAACTAAACTCTAATGAGATAAAAGTACTTGAAAAAGGACTAAATTTTAACGTAACAGTTAATAAATTAAAACCAGAGGACGTCATTCCTAACATAGAAGCAGCACTAAACTCAATAGATAAGACTACAGCAGAAGAGGTTCGAGCACAATGTGCATTAACACTAAAAAATCAAAAGAAAACAAAATCAAACTTAACCAAATCGGAAAGGGAAGCTTTAATTAGTCTTAAACAGGATAAAAACATTGTCATCGCAAAAGCTGACAAAGGAAACGCCACCGTAGTATTGGATAAATCTGACTACATCAAAAAAGTTACTGAACATATTCAAATGGGTCCATATGAGGAAATTAAGAAGCCTGTGGATACAATAATGAATAAGGTTAAGAAATCTACAGCGGAACTAATACGCAGAATGAAGCCATCCCTGGGTGAGTCTAAATGGTTTAATTTAATGCCTAAAACTAATAATGCTAGTAGAATATATGGTACTATAAAAATACATAAGCCAGGTTACCCCATAAGACCAATAGTAGATTTTAGAAATACCCCCACGTATGAATTATCAAAACACTTAGCTCTAATACTATGCCCCATTAGAAATCGTTCAAACTCTAGATTAACTAATTCATATGAGATGAAAAATAAAATAAATGACATTCAACTAGCGAATGATGAAACAATGGTTAGTTTTGATATAACTAGTCTTTATACTAATATACCAGTTAATATGGCCTTAGAAGCAGTTAAAAAAGAATTAACTGCGGATCCGGAACTCAGTCATAGGACAAAGCTGTCCATTGAAGAAATTATTTTAGGAATTCAGTTATGCCTCACATCTACTATCTTTAAGTTCCAAGGCAAAATATATAGACAAACAGAAGGTGTAGCAATGGGATCACCAATATCCCCTATCGTAGCAGACATATTTATGGACAGCTGGGAAAATAGTGCCCTCAATACATTTAACCCTACTCCGAAAATATGGTGGAGATATGTGGATGACACTTTCACAGTGCTAAAAACAGAACACATCTCTAGCTTCTTGACACATATAAACTCACAAGTTGAGGGAATAAAATTCACATTTGAATCAGAAAATGAACAAGGAGAATTAGCTATGTTAGATTGTAAGATAAAAAGAATAGAAGAAGGCAAACTACACACTAGTGTTTATAGAAAACCAACGCATTCTAATAGATATTTAGACTTTAATTCGTCTCATCCTTTAACTGTTAAGGCAGGCTTAGTTAAATGTTTAACAAACCGAGCAGTGGCACTAAGTAGCACAAAAAAAGATCTAAATGATGAATTAAAACAGATAGAAGAAGCGTTGGTGTTGAATAACTATCCTATAAAATTCATTAGGAAGATCACTAAAGGCCAAAAACAAAATAAAAATAATTGTGAAACTAGTAATAATAACATAAATAAGAAAGAATATAAGTCATCCACAGTTATACCATATAAAGAGGGGACATCTGAGACACTACGTAGGATTCTGAATAAAATAGGAATTAGGGTGGCATTTAAACCTACAAACTCACTCAGGGACAAGCTCTGTAGGTTAAAGGACCCAGTTGACCCAATTAGACAAAATAATATTATTTACAAAATACCATGCAATGACTGTGAGGTCAACTACATAGGTCAAACTAGTAGGTCAGGGGTAGTCAGATTGTCAGAGCATAAGAATTTAGCTAAGGTAAGAATGGTTGACCCCGAGAAGATAAGTAATTTAGAAAAAAGCTCAGCAATTGCAATGCATGCGCTAACACACAACCACACAATAGGGTGGGAGAGGGTTAAAATTCTAAAAAGTAATCTAGGTAGGTGGAGAGAGAGGTTGATTACTGAATCCTTGTTCATCGAGTCTACACCCAACACATGCAATAGGAATGACTCGTCACTCATACCTGAAATATGGAAAATACTATTACCAATCAAATCAAGTGAAAATCAAGAGAAAAACAATGGAACTATATAAATGAATTTAGGAAGTCGTGTGATTACCTTGATATGATTATGAGCAATAAATTGTGCTCGAAACGTCATCAGTAAACATTACTGTATAACACTGTGAGACTTTATCAAAACAAAATTTACCCATAATGGAATTACACTCTACCACAGTGCACAAGTTTTATTCTTATATCAAGTTTCCAAATCTTTACTTATTTTTATTTATTTTATTTTATCTTTTTTATTTTTTATTACAGCTTGATTCCACACCGTATTTTTGGTACAAGTATGGAATTTTCAGCGTGGATATCAGCAGCCCAAATTTCGCAGGCCGACCATAGATATGAGGTGTGCGCTCGTGTGGGCTCGAACCCCAGACCATGTGGATAGCCGGCGAGAGTCCCAACCACTGTGCCACCGACGCATTGACGAAATGATTATGAAACGTCATCCAGTAAATAATACTATTTCACTGTGTGGTACATCTAATAAACAAACTAATATGGAATTACTTACTGCTGCAGTGCCCAAGTTTTAGATATATATCATATATATATTATGTACAACTTTTGGGGTCGACCTTTTTTAACCCCCTCTCTTCAGAGCGGAGAGACAGCATCGCTGGCATGATGGTTATCTGAGGGAAACACATTACTGCTTGTACATTTATCTTCCCCAGCAGTACGACTTCGACCACAGACCTCCTCAGCATAGTGTAGAAGAAAATCACACACTTTACCGGTAACTGTTTTTGGTGTAATAGCCATCCCAGCAATCTTCCTAGCATTGTAGGACCTCCAGGAACATTAGTTCCAGTCAGTGTAACCTGTTGAGCCATTGCGATGTGCAAGGCTGACCACCGCGTCAAAGTAGCAGCTATCGGTCAGGAGTAGCTAGATTTGATGAAACATGTGAACTATCAAATGATTTGAAGTGCATAGTACCGAATGGTTCGAGGCAGTCGGAAAGAAACTTTGCCTAAAACCTCTTGACAACAATTCACGGTGCACCCTATTGGCGAGTCATCTAGCTTTGTGACTACATTGCAGACTAAAGTCTGCAAGTCTGATGAAATTTAGTCAACCGCTAAAAGCTCCACGCCACTCGACTATACCAACTGGTGACGAGTACTGGTTTTATAATACGAGGTCTCGGAATTTTCATAGCCAGCCTACAAATTTAACAAGTTAACAATGTATCCCATTACATAAAGTTTATCGATGTCTTAATTTTAGAACTCGTTAATAACTGAATCTGAAAAACGAGAGAGCATTTCTAATTTACCAGTTACTCAGACTCTGTCTCATATTTGGTTTATGATTTAATCAATATCAAAATCCTTCTCCCACAGAATGCTTTCTGTTTGATAATATAAAATAATCAGTCAATTACTACGAAAATCTGATACCATTGAGTGCAAAAAACACACATCAGTTTTATTTTTGGGCATGGAATTTTGATAAATTATCTTTTAATATGATATTGTCAAGGTTTTTTCTCAAAAATCTAACGAACAATCATGCCTATTTTTTCTGATATTCTATATGAATCCAATGAAAGAAAAAAAAAGAATCTCAGTGTCAAAAAGACCCTAGTCACCGAGTTCTCAAGAAGAAAGAAAAAAAACAAGATCTGTCAATTTTTCTCCCCTAACTTCCTATAGTCATATAGAATTACTTAGTCCAAAAACAGTTCCCACCTAATATCAAGTTACAACAGAATGAAAAGCCTAATAGCCAGTTGTTTTTGATAAAATAATATTTGCTGCTTTAGACTGATGCATAACATTCACAGTTTATAGATGAGATATGTGGGAAATTTCAGTTGATAGACATAACACGCAGTTTTAATCTCTTTTTACGGTTCAATTAGTGAGATAAAGATGCCATCAGCATATCTTTATTATTTAGCAGTTTGAATGCTCCGAACGGGATAAAATAGTAATTATATTTGTAAGATCTCAGCGAAATTGAAATTTTTTTATTACAGCTTGATTCCACACTGTATTTTTGGTACAAGTATGAAATTTTCAGCATGGATATCGGTAGCCCAGGTTTTGCAGGCCGACCATAGATATCAGCTGTGCGCCAGCAGGGGATCGAACCTAGGACCATGTGCATGGTCGGCAAGAGTCCTGACCACTGTGCCACCGACGCACAAACGTTTCGTTCGGCAATCTGGTCCGAACTTCTTCAGGGAAAATAATCGAAATTAACATAACAGAAGTTTATATATAAAAGGAACATCTCTTGTTTTTGAAACTTTGTCCAATCATGAGTCATGAAACAGACATCAACATGTATGATAAACAAAATTGCATGTTAATATATAAAAGTATATCTCTTGTTTTTAAATTGTTTGTTGTCTCATATGAATCATGAAACAGGTAACAGCAGGTATAACAAATAAAAACTGTATGAACTGCGATCAAAATTTGACCTCAGACTTTTTAAAATTAGTCTACTTTTGTATACTATTGGTGGATGGTGGCTAGCAGTGGAATCCAGGATAAAGCGCATTTCGTCCTATTTGGGACTCGTCAGCTGGACGTACCTGCATTTCTCAGTGAGTGATGATGTTCCCACCGAGGCTCGAACCCAGTACCCATAGTTTCGAACGCCAAAGCGTTATCCACTAAACGAGTCCCAAATAGGACGAAATGCGCATCCTGGATTCCACTGCTAGCCACCATCCACCAATTGTATACAAATAAAATCCCCAGACATCGTCGAAGCACCTGCACAAGAAGCCGACATGTCAACCTGACACCGAGCACTTCGGTCCAATCAATCGACGGGAAAATCAAAAATTCAATTCAATAATTAGTCTACTTTTGTTAAAATATATGTGTATATGCAGTATACAATGGTGTGTGTGAGAGAACAGTTATAAAACATTTGTTATTCTCTCCATAAGAAGACGTATACAATCGGGAAGTTGACTAGTTGTTGATACATATCCAATTTTATTTATTGCTCAGGATTTGCCATGCATCAGCTAACATTACACCTTCACGTCCGTTCAAACTGTTGGGATTCACCCATATATGTAGTCAGTCTTTCTTTACATAAACCAAAACCTTTCTGTAAAACCTTAGTCTTATCAAAGTCGATTTCATGTCCCGTTTCTAATGAATGTAGTACAATCGCTGAGTTGTTTTCTAGCTTCTTCAAGTCTGCAGAGGTCTTTGGAACCACCTTTAGACATTTTTTATGCTTTTTCACTCTTACCTGTCTGGAAATTTCTCCTACATATACGGCGTTACAATCCCCACAACTGATCTGGTATACATAGTTCTGGTGGTTTTCTTGTTCTATTTTATCCTTGACCTTCACCAGTGATGAGCGTAAGATGTTAGTTGCACGAAAATACACTCTTATGTTATGATCGTTAAGGATTCGCTTTATTTCATCGGATGTTTCTTTGCGGTAAGGAATCACTGCTGTACTAACCCGATTCTTAGCAGCAGGTTTCCATTCATCCTTATATTCACATTTTAAATAACTTTTTATGAAGTCTTTAGGATAATTATTTGATTCAAGAGTGGATTGAACCAATTTTAGTTCCTTGCTAATATCTTCCTCCTCAGTAACTAGACGTTTGGCTCTGTTGATCAGATTCCTAACCACAGTTACTTTGGTGGTAAATGGGTGAGCTGAATAGTAGTCTAGGTATCTATCCGAATTTGTCGGCTTTCTGAAAATGTTTATTTTAAATTTGCCATCTAATTTTCTTTTTACTAAACAGTCCAGTAACGCCAACTCATTCTCATCGGATTCAACCTCTTTGGAGAACTTGATGGTTTCTGACATATTGTTTATTAAGTGAAAAAGTTCATTTCACAAACTATGTTTGATTATGACGAAGGTATCATATACGTATCTTAACCACATATTTGGGGGACTAGGACATCACATAATTGCATTTGTTTCTAATGGGTGCATAAACAGATTGACGACTAGCGGAGATACTGATGATCCCATAGCAATGCCTTCTGTTTGATGGTAAAGAACCCCTCTAAATGTAAATAGCGTGGATCGAAGACACAATTCTAATGTCTTCATAATTTCGTCTGGATACATTTAGTTAGTAAAAAAAACCAGCTAAATATAACAATCAACTTTTATGAACACTGTTCATCCCCCCTTCGCTGTTATGTATTGTTCGGAAGGATAGCTAATCCATTGGGGTTTCTTCGCGTGCATTCGGATCCCATTCTCAACGGCAGAAATTTGTAACCAGGGTTAATGACTAGAATTTGAGTCCTTTCTTACTGTTACTTCAATACACAACGATATGCGACTGATCACTCAAATGCTATTTGCACACTGAGAAAAACACTGAAAACACAAAGATTTATTTAGCAAAAATATTCATTCAGATATCTATAAAACACAAAATAATCGAGCAAATAATATTCTTTTCGATAAATTCCTCTTCTGGTTCTACAATTATATATATGTTTATATACACAGAATATTCAAGGTTGGTAGTTAATAACAATATTAGTGTTTTTTAAATAACATCGATTTGTAAAGTATGATCAATGGAATTACAGTTCACTAAAAATACTTAAATTATAATAGTAATAAAGATATAATAGCGAATAGAATATCAACTAAAATTAGGAAATTTCCACAAAAATTCATGATCATTCAAACCTAGATGGCCAAGGTAAGGACAGTGTCTGAACTAACTTCTTTTGGACGCACAAATTAGGCTTTTTAATGTGGATCCCAACAGCCTCAGAAATATTTAGTAATCGAACTCTTAAGGTGGAGTTGAGATTTGTTGGTATCCGGCAAATAACTCTAAAAGCCTGGTTAACATCAATCTTATGTTCTGTATCCACAAGATGAGCCAGAATAGCGCCACGAATAAATTTTGTTTGGCCTTTGCTTAACCACGCAGAGTGATGTTCGGAAATTCGACGAGAAACACGCCTAATTGCGTGGCTTATGTAACTGGCTCCACAGGAGCGGTTAAATTGGTAGATACACATGGATGAGGCGAAATTAGACAGTTTGTCTTTTACTCCCGAACGCAGAAGAAGAGTGGTCTTAAAGATACAACGTAATTCAGCAGCAGGGAATGCTCGTTTTACCGCATTTCTAATGCGCTGTGTCAGTATCTCGCTAGTGTTGTCCCCAAGGAACTGCATCTGCAAGAATAAGGCCTTTTTTGGAACTGTTGGTAACTTCGGCTGCTATTATATCTTTATTACTATTATAATTTAAGTATTTTTAGTGAACTGTAATTCCATTGATCATACTTTACAAATCGATGTTATTTAAAAAAACACTAATATTGTTATTAACTACCAACCTTGAATATTCTGTGTATATAAACATGCATATAATTGTAGAGCCAGAAGAGGAATTTATCGAAAAGAATATTGTTTGCTCGATTATTTTGTGTTTATAAAGATTGATTTCTCCATGGAAAAAGTGCAATCTGACTAGAAATTACTTTCTCTTCGATTTCAATATCTCTTACTTCTACTACTCTTCTGGAGATACTTTACACACTATTCACGTACGTCTTTTTAAATAGCGCATATCGCTATCATAAACTAAGAGCTTTAGTAGATCCCCTAATGTGTAGGTAAAATTGAAATAATACTGGATTAAAATTATTACCTAATATACAGGTATATGCAATATCTTACTGTGGTTAATTTGACATCATCTGAAAGCATAACTAAGCCAAAATCAAGTGGCTCAGGTGGAAGCTGTTGAATTGTCGGCACCGATCTTATTCGATCACCAAGTAGTGATTTACGGATATTAGTTACATTATCAGATAAATTGCGAGCATCAACTGTGTCTAGAAAGCTCCATAATTTACTGCGTAATGTAGCATCTGGCAGGATATCCAGTTTATAATAGGAGGAATTTTTCACCCATTTGATTATGAAGTTTAAAACTCTATAATGAAATAAAACACACTAATTTATGTCACAGAGTAGCAATAATTTGCAATATGTAGAGAAAAATAAAACAACTGAGGAATTACGAAGTAATACAACTAAGATGTCTACATTCCGATTTATTATTCTACCTGTCCAACAGTTGAGATGACTGAATCGGGTCCCAGTGGCTGAAGAGTTTACGACCTTACCTCATAACCGGAAGATCCAGGGTTCGAACCCCAATGGGTGCGTACTGCTAATGATTCTCAAACTACGATAAAACAACTGTCCAGTACTCCCTAGCTTTCAATGGTTCCCTAAATGATTTCAATCCGAGGTCAAACTCGAAAAATAAATTAGAACAGAATAAATGCGAAAGCAACTATAACAGTTTGTTTATTGGATATAAACACAGTGGAACACCATTACCTGCTGGGAAATGTTTCGAAAGCTATTTGTTGCTTAATCATGTAAGGTGTTATAACTTTGTTTCTGACATTCACCTTACACATAAAAACTTCTAGCCTTTCAATGATTCTCAACAAGTAAGCCCTTCAAACCTCCTTCCATGAAAATGTTCACTAAAGTGAGTCCATCAGTTTAGAAGCAGAGGAGGGTTGTATCAGATACGGCTATTATTAAATAATATAAGAGATTATGAAGATAACGCAATCGTGTAATATTCTACGGCTCACATAAATATTTATAGCAAATAACTTGCTAAAATTACAAATAGTATGAAAAAAACAATTTAGACGTTTACCATTCCAACCCAACTTAATCAATCTTATACAGCTTTTTTTCAAGTGTGACCACAGAAAAATAAGTTAATGGCAAAAAACAAACCTATATTGAACACGCCGTTTGTATACTGAACGAAAACGCTGCTCCAGACGCCAAGCAGCAGTAGTCAGACAATCACTACCCTTAACTGAATTGAATTTTTCATTGGCAGCTTCTGTAAAATCTGGATTTGGTATGTTGAATCGCTCGATCAATAAATCCAATAGCTCCAAAGCTGTAACGTAACGTCTATAGGTCTACAAGCGGAAAACAAACGAAAAGTAATGGTAGAAACAAGGTTTACTGGGTTGGTCGGCATTCAAAATCTCAAAGTTTTACTAAGTGTAACACACACACACACACAAGATGTAATGAATTTTTTACTCAGTTCCTCAAGTGTTATTTTTTATTAATTTTACATTTTCGCCTTCAAGTATTCTTGTGTAACTAATTTTATCAAGATTACTTTAAAAAATAAAACATTAGTTATGTGTATTATGTGACAAACTTTTCTAACATTACCCATTTCACTGTTTAACTATACTTAGATTATTCTATTGTTGCCCTTGCTTTTTCAGTTCCTGGAAAATGTAGTGAAATACAAGTAAAAACTACCATGCAAATAAACCATGTTCAACTCTTCCACCCCGTCTCTTACATACACACACACACACACACACACACTGAATAATTTTAAACACAACCACAACGGATAAATAAATTGTACTTAGTGTTTATCAAACAGTAGCCGAAGACAACAAGTATATGATAATGAGCTGTCAGCTATTTACAATTGTATTCTATGACAATTCTTAGCTGATCACTAATACAGTAAGAGTTTTCACTTAGTGGGCATGTTATATGTAATGACAATAAGCTAGACGATTTGTTGAATATAAAATTACTTCCAAATTACGAAAGATATTAATACAAAATTTAACAAGTTAAATGAAGCAAGTAGTAGGAAACGAATTCCAGTCATTAGGATAGAAGTAGTGTAACCAATACGTAGAAAAAAATGAGTCAAAGACACTAACTTATACCTTGAAAGCAATGCAGAGTATGTCGACATATAACATATTCTGATTATAGGCTTTGTAGGTATTTGTGTTTAATTTCAATGTAGATTTCTCCATGAACCAATCAGTGAAAACCAGAGAGCACTGAATAGCTGTTTTGTCCTAGTTTGGGTTTATACATCAGTACACACCCACGACCACATCAAGGATTGAATCATGGACCTATACCTTACGAGGTCAAGATTGCTGACTATTCCAGAAAATTGGACAGGAATTCGTAAACCCACGAGTTCTAACTTCGTCACCAATCAGTGCCGGTGATCAGCAGCATCTACTTCATCCTGACATAGCCACAATATCACGTTATAAGTTCAAAACACCAGTTCAGTAGCTGCCAATGAGCTGCAAATCAATATTTAGATTTTCGGTTTTGTAGGGGGACAGCTGTCAAGTGCTCCCTAGTTTTCGTCGATGTTTATTTATGACGAATTCTAAATGGAAAAGATATAAAATATTCGTTAAAGGACTTCATCACGAGCTGACGTCGGTTGGAGAACTGTTAGAAAAACTGGAAGTACTGGAGAGCTGTTTCGTCCAAGTTCGAGATTCATCAGTACGCACTCATTGGGGTTAGAACCCAGGACCTTCCTGCTATAATTCGAGCAACAAACGATAAAAACAAATGGGTCAGAGCACAAATACTCGCTGATGACATTGTTTAGTGGTCACACTATATCGTCAGTTGGCAGAAGTTGGAATTCACGAGCCACTGGATCGGGTCCCGGCCGATAGCTGCAACCGTGACGTGGTGGTCGGGCTTGCGCTTCGCGATGGCCCAACAAGCTGCACTAGATGGAACCAATGTTCCTGCTGGTCCTACCATGTCACGAAGGTTGTTAGGATAGCGATTAGACTAAAAGCAGTTACCGGCATTGTGTAAGATTCTTTCTTACACTATGCTGGGGTCTAAGGGCGAAGTCGTACTGCTGAGGAACAGGGGTGTAACAGCACTGAGGTGTTTCCCTCAGATGATCAGCATGCCAGCTATTCTGTCCCTCCACTCCGGAGAGAGGGGGTTAGAAAAGGTCGACCCCAAAAATTGTACATCTCGACTTAACCTACGGTGGTCCATAACCGGCGGTAAGTTTACTAATACGGAACCAATCCCAGAGACCAGTTCACACAGGCTGTGTGTGACCGGCCTCAAGCAGTTGTCCCGTGGGCTCTGCGGTCACACAACACTCCTTTTGTCTTAGGTACACGAAGAATTAATCAACTTCCGCGGTGTGGGCGGCCGGGAAGTAACAACCGCCCACACACTTCCAAAAGCACACGAAGCCTTCCTAAGCATCATTCTCCTTTACCCACATCACTTTCCTCATCTTGCTTCTCTACTACAGTTAGTACTATTCTGCAGGCTAGTGAGTCATCTTCACTTCACTCTGTGACCACAAACAACGGCGAGAGCCATAGAAACACCCCAGATAGCCTTTCAAAGCCACGTTGCCAACTTCATATAGGAGCATTTAACGTCAGGACCCTTTGCCAAATCGGACAATAGGCATCACTAGAATGAACTCTGGCATCTCGAGCCATGGATGTATGTTATGTTTCGGAGACACGCATACAAGACCCGAGTGTGGTCATTCACTTAACCTCAACCGGTCAACAAGGTCAATCTGCGAAATTCACTTTAAGGGTGTCACAAAACCCCTCAGCCAGCTCGCGAGGACTCGCAGGTGTAGGGATAGCACTCAGTTTTAGGGCAGGAAAATCACTTCTTGACCGAATCCCAGTAGATAGTCGTATGTGGGCGGTCCGTCTGAATGGGTCCGTTAAAAGAAGGAAAGACGGCGCTACCCGTCGTTGCCTTTTCGTAGTCTCCGCTTACGCCCAAACAGACTGCAGTTCAGATGAACTAAAGGATGACTTCTACGTGAAACTGTCTAATTTGCTGCAAAAAGCAAAACGTTCAGATATATTTGTTTTAGCAGGCGACTTCAATGCCCAAGTAGGGAAGTCGTGCCAGACTGAGAAGTATGTAAGTGGTACGTATGGAGTTTCCTGCCCACGAACCGACAACGGTGATCGTCTTCTACAGTTTTGCTCAGATAATCATCTGTTCCTAGTCACCACTAACTTTAAACACAGAGACATTGTGTAACCTGGCGACCTCCGTCACTAAATCAACGCTGGACTCATAGATCACATGGCAATAGGGTATCGTTGGCGAGGGTCTGCAGAAGACTGCTGCTCCTTCTGGAACACGTACATAGACTATGATCACGCTCTGGTTCGCGCACGTTTATGCTTACGACTAAACGGACATAAGAAATTGCTGGCAGCTAAACAGTTACGTCCCCAACTAGATCGAGACTCCGAGTCCCTATTTCAGGAAGAAATAGCTAAACGAGTGTCTGAGGTCGACAGCAGGACTTCCCCTGAGGTAGCCTGGCACAACATACAGTTAGCTGTAGACACAACTGTAAAAGCAGTTAATAACCTAAAACCAAAAGTTAGTAAGAGCCACTGGATCTCTACCGCCTCATCCGAACTGATTAACGCAAGAAGACTGATTCCGTCGAGCTCCAATTATGGTGAGGAGCGAAAGGTACTCAAACGAAAACTAACAAGAAGTCTTCGCAACGACCGTGAACAGTGGTGGGTGACAAAAGCGAAAGAGATGGAAAGGGCATCGACGATTGGTAACACCAGACAACTACTTAGGCTTATCAGGAAAAGAGATGGTAAAAAGCAAATGATAAGTGAAACAATCTCCGAGAAAAATGGCACCATAATTAGCTACCAGGATAGACGATTGGAACACTGGAAAGAACACTATGAGGAGCAGTTTATTTGGTACACAGCCACGCTCAACCCCCCGAACATCCAAAACCTCCCTGAATGGGATATAGACACAGGTCCTCCGTCCCTAACTGAGGTTACTAAAGCAGTCACCAATCTGAAACAAGGTAAAGCAGCGGGACCTGATGGAATGACTCCAGAGGTATTTAAGTACGGTGGAGACAGTTTACTGTATGCATTAACTAATGTTCCAGACAGAGTCTGGGAAACAGAAGAAGTCCCGTCGGTTTGGTGTCAGTCACTGATTATCCCCATATACAAGAAGGGAGATAAGTCTTCATGTGATTACCACAGAGGGATTAGCTTGACTAATATAGTATCTAAAGTCTTAGGCTCAATAATATTGCGTAGACCAAGTGGTGCTCGGGAGGTACAAACACAAGAGAGCCAGGCAGGCTTTAAACCAGGGAGAGAGTGTATTGATCATGTCTTCACCCTCCGACAGATTCTGGAACATAGACACACTCACTGGCGTCCAACAGTCATTATATTTCTTGACCTACAGGCGGAATTCGATTCTGTCGACCGAGAGGTACTCTGGCGATGCTTGGCTGTAAAGGGAATCCCGAGAAAATACATTGCACTGATTAAGGCACTCTACTCGTACTCATGCAGCCAGGTGAGGGCTTACGGCGAGTTGTCACCTGAAGTGGTGACGACTAGTGCTGTCCGTCAGGGATGCCCATTATCCCCTTTACTATTCAACTTCATCATAGATGTACTAATGGACTTAATCCTAACTCACTTCAGATACTCAGGGATTGACATGTTACCAGGGTATAATCTTGTTGACTTGGAATATGCAGACGATATAGTCCTTCTAGGTGAAGACGCTGACAAAATGCAGAGTCTTCTGAACACCTTGAGCTGCAATCTACGAATGTTTGGAATGCGATTTACTCACGCCAAATGTAAGATGATGTTACAGGACTGGACCACACTGACTCCTAGTTTAGAAATAGGTAGTGAAGTGGTAGAGCATGTTGATCGCTTCACTTATTTGGGAAGTTGCATCAGCCGATGTCAGTGGGCTCATCTCTGTCGAAATCTCAGTACGGATACAGAGGGCTAGTTTCGCATATGCCAGTTTACGCCGTCTCTGGCTTAGTAGACGTGATATCCTCCTATCGACCAAAGGCCAGGTGTACTGTTCAGTAGTCTACTCCATCCTCCTTTAGGGCTGTGAGACCTGGTCATTGAGAGTCGAAGACATGAAACGATTAGCTGTCTTTGATCATAGGTGTCTGTGCTCTATCTCCCGTGTGAAGTGGTATAATAAGGTGAGCAATATTGAGGCTAGGCGTCGAGTGATAGGTAAGGGTGGGGAAATCAACTGACGAGGCTGTGAAATTACATCGACTGAGATGGTTAGGACATGTGTTACGTATGCATAGTCATCGCCTTCCTCGACAATGGGCAATGTTAGCTGATATAAGGTCAGGCTAGAAAAGAGCTAGCGGAGGGGTCAAACAAAAACATGGCACCAGTCAATGAAATCTACAACAGTTAGTTTTAGCCACGTAGGAAGGTGTAGACTTCTTGGTTTGGGTCCTCGGGACGGTAAAAACCAATGGTTGGAAACAACTGGTGACATGGTTCAAAATCGTTCTCAATGACGCAGATGCATCCATTCCTTGTGACTTATGATTTCCAATGAAACTGTTTTGTTCTTCGTTACTACCATTCCTTTGTCCCACACCTCTGTTTACCGTCTCTAATATGCATTTCTTCTACTTTCTTCTCTTGCTCTGTGTGCTACATGGAGGGTGTGTGGAGACTTGAACTACAGCACATGTGTGCAAAGTTCTATGTCGAAAACAGATAGACAAACAGAGGCAGATTGGATTGGGTCCCAGTGAGTGCGTAGTGATGAAGAATCCCAAACTAGGACGAAACAACTGTCCAGTCCTCCCAGGTTTTCCAACAGTAGTCCAACCAATGTCAGCTCATGACGAAATCCTGTAGCTATTCGAATCTCTGCAAACCAACACTTGAATGTAAAATATTAGCTTCATACGAAAGACGTACGACCCACCCCTAGGTGGAATTTTCACTGATAAAAACAAATGTACTGAATTTTACAGGTATTAGTTTTGTAAGGAATGTTTTGTTCGATTGGTTGCAGGATTTCATCATGAGCCGACATCGTCTAGAAAACCAACGGAGAACGTGGGAGTACTGGATAGCTGTTTTATCCTAGTTTGGGAGTCGTCACAGTACGCATCCACCGGCGTTGGGATTTTACTCGTACTGAATTTTACTTTTAAAATCAGTGTGAAAGGAAATATTATTTACAAGAATGTTCTGTTGATCCTAATCGACACTTTAGAGATTGAAAAACCTACAACACTGCAAATGTCAGATAAGAAAAATGCATCTAATTGATGTTATTTTAAAAAAAAATCAAGACATACCAAAAGAAAGGCATTAAGAGTTTTGCTGTCAAAGTATTCATGGTAGGTCATTCGTTCAATGAGTTTTAGGATTGTTGCAGCACGAACAATAGGAATGCCTGAACTGCCATCAGTTTGTGGAGGTTCCAAAATAATATTAAGTGGTGAATCTGGAACAGCATATCTGCAACAGAAATACATAAAAGTATCAGAAGATAGGCATCAAACACAAGCGTGATTCAAAATCATGCAAGTATTTACCATACAAACCCCGTCATGAGTATCTAAAGCTCATAAAATGCAGTAAGTCGATAAATTTGGAGGCGTAACGAATGTGAAATTTTAAACAGCTTCAGAGCTTAACTAACCGTCTGAGTAATAAACATTGTTATGTGATCTGAGTTTATGCTACAGTAACCTTTTAGACACAGAGTTATTTAAAAAAACAGGCATTAAACAGAGAAATATAAGCGATATAACACTGACAGCCTAGAGATCAAATTCTGAAACTAATAAAGACACTCACCGATATATGGAAGGAGACGGTAAGATCAGAGGAAGGTCTTGACGTGGAAGGGACA
This sequence comes from Trichobilharzia regenti, assembly GCA_944472135.2. NCBI lineage: Eukaryota > Metazoa > Platyhelminthes > Trematoda > Strigeidida > Schistosomatidae > Trichobilharzia > Trichobilharzia regenti. The sequence goes on along the minus strand of OX235262.1, from coordinate 115,009,668 downwards.
TTAGATATCGTTTGAACAATCTGCGAGACACAATACAAACACCATTAATTTAGTAATTATACTAAATACAATGTTACTATTTGAAAACTGAAGTGATTTAAACATTATCTATAACAGTTAAAAGAAATAGAATTGCGTGAACTACTCACAGAGTAGGAAGAAGAATTGTTTTAACTAATACATATTTTCATCACAGAGAAAATAGGATGCAGCCACCGGCAGGAAGTCTTTCCTAAAGAAGACGACAGTTTACATGTTGTGAATAAACAACATGTAATCAGCATGAAATTCAGCTTTGATTCTTAAATTATGGGTGTTATTCAAACAGGAAGAATGCTTTGTAACACTTGAAATGATTCAAATTAGGAAAACATAATTCGAATAATGCTAGTTGTAGAGTTTTACACTACATTTTTGATTGGACACCGGTCAGTAGCTAGTGTAATGTGTCTAGTCCTATTTTTGGTGTAAACTGAATATCACCAGTCACAGTCGCAATATGGCCACCATTCTAGGTGGCTTGCTACCATGGTGCTCTGTGAACTGCGGAGGTTCGAATCTCAGCAGCGACATGAGTTCCTTCCAGGTTGCAGATGCGCCTTGCTGATAAGTGCTAACTAGCACGAAATCTAGGTCGAAGGCTTCCTGACGATTGCTCCCAACCATCTAATGCCAACAATATTACACTGTATTTTACGCGAATGCTAAGTGTATCAAGGACTTCTCTTTAGACATTCGAATCAGAGATTTGGAAACTACTATGCATCACTTCGTGAACACTGACAGGAGTACGATAACACTTTCTAAGATTAATCCAAGCATCTATTTATATTGACTACAGTGACACATAAATGCTATAGCAAACCAAGAAACAACGTTAAACAACAGAAAAGCAAACTATTCCATTAGATAAATGCAAAATGAAATATACTGATTAGTTATATTTCAATGGTCGCACAGTTTACAACACTGATAGGATCCCACATATTTTGGTATTGACTGTTTAATCTTGCATATATGGTATGTTATCATTCTCACACATTTTGGTATTTACTGTTAATCTTGTATATATGGTATATTATCATTCTCACACATTTTGGTAGTGACTGTTAATCTTGCATATATGGTATATTATCATTCCCACACATTTTGTTATTGACTGTCAACCTCGCACATATGGTATATTATCATCTCTCACGCACTTTGTTATTGGCTATTAAGATCAATTATTTCAAATGCTGTTAGCTGTCCATATTGTTGTAAAATGTATAAATACCATGGCTTCCTTTGTCGTTGTCGCACTTCAATACACAGTCACAGTCCAGCCTTTGTCTTTTGATATTTGCGTGCTTTACTAAATCGGAAGGTACGACAAGCAGATAGGCAGATTAGTTCAGGCGCAGACAGAGCAAGGTGAAAACGTCTTCATTCAATTCCCTACAGTTATAACAAACACAATAAAAGGTTTGCAGCATAACCAACGATAGTGATTTTCCAGCTTTTGTAGGTATGCTAAGTGTCATTACAAGCAAGGATTTTGTGAAATGAAAATTATCTTTCTGAATATACAAATCCATCTTTATTTGAAGCCTTTAGGATATCTAGATAATTGATTCAAACGAACATCAAAATTTACCTTATTAAACCACCTAACGTGAGACAGAGATCGCAGACATCTATGATCGAAAGCGGTCAACCTTTTCATGTCTTCAACGCGTATTGGCCATGTTTCAGAGCCATAGAGAAGGACGGGGCGAACTGCTGAGCTGTACACACGTCCCTTGGTTGATAGCCGGATGTCACGCCTACGCCAGAGATGGTGTAAGTTGGCGAAAGCAGCTCGAGCTTTTTGGATGGGTGCTGAGATTTCGTCGCCAATCAGTCCGTTGGTGCTGATACAACTTCCCAAATAGGTGAAGTGGTCAACATGTTCTATCACTTCACTCCCTATCACTAAGCTAGGAGTTGACGTAGTCCAGTCCTGTAGCAGCATCTTACATTTTACAGGGTTTTTATCTATCAGATGATATCACAAGTACTTCAAACCCATTCCAAAATTCTATATACATTTTATTATGTCTTAATTCTTTCTGCTGTTAACTGTTACCAATTCTTATATAAGTTATTCAGGAATAAGTTGAATTCAGCCACTATTAATATCTATTGTTTAATAATAAACAAAGGACACTGAATTATTTGTTCTCGAAAACTTCAGCCTCATGAATTTGTACAAGAGATTTAGTTACTTGTAATTTGAATACGATATGAAACAAATTAACTTGAATTAAGTGAGTATAAAAAATCAACGCGTTAAATGTGTTCGGAAAATCTTCTCCAGCTTATCACCAGTCGTCTTAAGTATTCAATAAACTACCTCTGACGCCGTTCAGTTATGAGACAGTAATTCAGTAGGGTTATAACGATTGTTTTATTTACGGATAACAGAAAATTCTCGTGATTTATTGAATTGGGAATATTTTATTGATACTGCTAGACAGGAGTATGATATGAGAACAGAAAACTTGTAAACTTTAAAAAGAAGCAAGTTTGTGGAAGATCTCATTAGATGGATTAGGTCTTGTCTGTTATTCTCAGATACACTTAAATTCTTATTAAATTATCAGGATGGAACATCTGACATGCAACACATGGATACATTGACTGTTTTTAACAAACTGTACGTACGTCGTTAAACATGTTACGGACCAATCAATTGATGGACTTCTGATCATTTTAAGAATGTTGGATATGACGTTAACTATTAATAGTCTTTTACAGAAGGAATTTCTGAGAATTTAGGTGGTAACCTAAAATCTCCACATCTCTTTATTTCTATAAAGCAGCAATGGATAAAAGCCGTCGTCTTCGCGTTAACCATCGGCGTAACAGCCTTCCCCAAGCATGTGTTAACAGAAAAGATGAGGAAAAACAGAAAGTACGAAAATTACACACCAAAACTGGTTCTTGCATTCATCTTTGGGGAAAATTTGTTAAAACATAGGTAATATGTGTACATTAAGGGATGTAAAGGGTGCATCACTGGCTTAGTGGTATAATGCTCACCAACTACGCATGTGCTCATGCGTTCGATCCCCAGAAGACGTACCTTTTTACCTCAGGAAGCCGGTTATAAGACTGGTGAAGAGGGAAGGTTGAACATGAAGTGAGCGACCACCCCCCCTCCCATAAAAGAAACACCACTGATACTGAAACTTTCAAAGCTCTAGCTGTAAACCCAATGTTCCACTAGGGACGTAACGAAACAAAAAAAGAAGGATGTAAGAGTATAAAGTTAAGAACAAAAGTGTTAGTTTAGGACATCTTCGAAGCACATTTAGTGCTATCTTGAACATGAAACATCTCAGTAACAACAACTACACTTTACGTCATTAAACCTCGACTGCAACAAACTAGAGATGTTCAACAATTTTGTGATTTTCGATGACTGTTGTGCCTGGGAGATTTGTTGCGACTAATATCCCCGGAAAAGAAAAGAGGTTAACTTTTTCGAAAACTGTAGAAATCTTAATACGGTTGACTAAATAGCCTGAGGTGGTCTAATAGATAATAAATGTCTTACACATACTGTAATCTGTTGAAGAAATGGATTGGTAAAATGAAGAATAACTGATTTATGTTATACTTGATAATACGTAACAATTCTTTAAGTAAGTAGTTCCAAATTTAGTCTGATTCACATTTCGGCGGTAACCTTTATTATTATTATTATTATTATTATTATTATTATTATTATTATTATTATTATTAACACCACTAATAAACCTGACTTTTTAGTTATACCTCCTAATTATTGTGTGATACAATCTCCTTAATAGAATTTGAATTACTGAGATGTTTATGTTTCAAATGCAATAAAAGTGATAACAATACGGTACGTATAAGCTGATATGTGAACTTCATTACGTGAAATTAAATTTACTCACCTATTAACTCTCTTATAAAATATCTCAGTGAAAATGAACTACACTACGCACAACAAATAATAATTAAATTCAACAACAAAAACAAATGAATAATTTTAAGCACAAAAAATACCTAGATAAATGAAGATACACTAAAGCTGACATCCAATTCGCTTTATCTTCTCTGCTAAGAAAGATGAACGTGAATCGTTGCTTCGGGTAAGATGAGATAACGTCTATAAGAGCATTATTTGAAGCAGTAACTGCATCTTCAGCTGTTGGAAGAATCAATGACTTGGTGTTTTCAGCATTTCCAGAAGTTAAGTTTACATGGGAGTCAGGAGAGTTATCAACCAACGTGCTAGTACTAGTTAACGTCGAAACAGACAATACACTGCCAACTTGAAATTGACTCTGATTTAATGTACCAGGAAATACAGACTGAAGTTCACCAGATGCAGTGGGATTGTTACATGAATGTAAATTGAAAGATGAATTGGCTGTGTCGTGTTGAAAACCAGACATAACAGAAGACAACTTTGGTGCTTCCCAAAATTCCAAGTCAAATGAAAACGTAACTTCTGAAAAGTAAATGTAACATAAAAACAGTGTTAATTCGTGTTATTGATCCACCTTTCAGGTATAAGGACAATAGCCCAATGGTGTAGACCAATCTATGTAATACCAATAAGAAATTTAACTTTCCCTTATATTTGCAGTAATGCTGAATTTTATGTTGTTAACGTCATTTTTGTGCCACACTGCTTAGAAGGATGAATATTCAGACAATGAAGATTTCATGGAGTTTTCCGACATTGAAAGAATAATGTTAAGTTGTGATGGAAAGGTATAAGTCTAACATGTATGAAGCACGATTTCGCTTATTCGGCTACCCCAAATCACACTTCAACAGTATGTAGTCTACATTCTTTCCAAACCCATTGGCTAGCTGATTTCCCAAATAGAACAAAGCTCAAAAAAACAGCAGTTCAAGGTCCCACCATATGATCATTCCTAAGTCATTTCCAACCCGATTTAACTTCAGTCAACAACGACCATCTTGCCAGGCATAACACATATACTCGAAACGACAATCAAGGAAACATTCACAACCCAATCAACTGATTTACCTTCTTGTTTTCTATACTGCGCTGTCTAACGCTAGCCAGTATGAAAACAAACAGAGAAAAAGACAAACAGATTTGAGTAACTTGGAGTAGGGACTGTAGGGACTGATGTAAAATTATTTAGGAATATGTATGCGATACTTTAAAAGTTGATAGGCATCTCATAAATGACTTTTTGTACAATCAAACTCACTGTACTAAAAGTTAAATCTAACATAAAACAACAATCTACAAGTTGTTTCCAATCATAAGAATAAAAAAAATAGTATGCCGGAAAACAACTGAAAAGTAGAACAATTTAGGCAGTAACTAATAATTAAAAAACAGTTTGAATACACTAAAACTAAACATTGAATGTGTTGGGTAACAATTAAAACATGAATGCACTACAAGCTACAAAAAAGAATGATGAAATAAAAAACAATAATTGCTATGATAGAAGAGGAATTATTTATAAGTCGATAACGTATATTATTAAATTAAGCTTGTGAATCTAAAATAATAACCTAGAATATATTCTCGACCAATGTAAACACCAAAAAGTGTGCATATTTTACGAAAAATCAACTTTGTTTTGAACTCTAAGTAACAAACATGAAATTTATGTGGAAAAAAAACCAAGAAAAATTAAAAGCTAACTACCTTACCGTTATTATCATTGACTTCCGGGGCTAGATCTATGAGATGAAACTGCTCCAAACAAATACGGCTTTTTACTTTCATGGCATAATTTGCACTAGACGAAGAAGTAGATACAACGTTACCAAGTACTCGTTTTTGTTTCTTACATAAAAGTAACCAATTACTGAAAAGATACGCCATCCGTTCACACTTTTTAGGCCGACTATGATCAGTTCTTATCTGTACACGGCCCTCTGAGAAGGAAAAAAAAGGAACAGAAGGAAATCTATAAAACGACGAAAGACAAAGCTAGTAAACTGAATGAGCAAAATGGTGTATATATATATATACCAAAAAACGGTATCCTAATCTGTACATCTGATTAAATCCATGTAATGAAAGCCTCGTTTACCTCACTCAGCCAGAAGTCAAGCTGGTGAAGAGGAAAGGTTGGGCATGAGGCCAACAACCCCATCCTGTATAAATAAACACTGCTACAGAAACTTCAAGCCTCTAGCTTGAAGCCCTGTATCACACTGGGAACGTGAAGGAAAAAAAATGAAAGCCTCCAACACATTGTTCCTAAAACGTATTTATTAAAATAAATAAATACAATACAATAAGTAAAACGCGACAGAGAAAACGCTTTCATATAACTGATTCAATTTCACAGAATTACAATACAGAAGTGCTTATTGTGTATTCTGGTCAACCAAATCGCTGAACAGCTGTTATCCCACATCAGTACGAAATAATCAATAAGAGAATTACAAAATCGTTAAATGCCAAAGAAATCTAATAATATTATGTGAGATATGAACGGGAAAACACTAAGTACCAAGCTATCTCTCCAATTGTATTAAACAAACAACCCAGTTGGGATAACAGTTATGTTTGATTTTCGTGTTGATCAATTAAATTCACACTAACTATGCTTTTAAATACTGTTTTTGTACATTCCATTGTGGGTAAAATTTAGAAACGACTTTATTCGGCGTTTCTAGGTGAGTCTAAGTGGTTTAATTTAATGCCAAAAACTAATAACCCCAGTAGGATGTATGGTGTTGTTAAAGTTCATAAGTCAGGATACCCTATCAAACCTACCTAAATATTTAGCCATGGTATTAATTTCCTTAAAAATCACTCAAAATCTAGATTAACAAATTCTTATGAACTAAAACATAGATTACATAGTTTAAAATTAGATAATGAAGAAAAAAATGCTTACTTTTGACACTGTCAGTTTATATACACGTATACCAATAAATATGGCTATACAAGCAGTCAGAAACGAACTCACTTCTGACCAAGAACTCGAACTTAGGACAAAAGTGCCACTTGAGGACATAATGCTGGGAGTGCAACTATGCCTGACTTCCACAGTATTTAAATTCCAAGGGAAGATATATAAACAAACTGAGGGAGTTGCCATGGGATAACCAATATCCCCGGTTGTGACAGATATAGGTAGGAAAACATAGCGAAACGTTCAGCCCAACCCTAAAAGTATGGTGGAGGTATGTAGATGACACATTCACTGTACTTAAAACACAGGATATAGAAAGATTTTTCGAACACATTAACTCAAAGGTGGAGGCAATTCAATTCACTTATGAATTCCAAAGTCAGGAAGAGGAGCTTTTAATGTTAGATTGCAGCGTAAAAAGGAAAGAAGATGGGAAGTTAAACACTAGTGTTTACAGGAAAACCACATATTCAAACAGATATTTGGATTTCCGATCATCCCATCCTATGTTAGTGAAAATAGGATCGATGAAAAGTTAAAATAATAGAGCACAAAAACTAAGTAGTACCAGGGAAAATCCGAGATAGGAAGTGAGGCATATAACAGCAGCTTTGAAGCTTAATAATTAGCCTAAAAAATTAGCCAGGAAATATGTAGGGAAATGTCAAAATAAAATAAATAACGATAGTAGTGATAATAATAATAGTAATGATAATCATAATAATAAGAAGACGAATATTAATGACGACATTCATGTCAAATATGCGCAAGATAATGACAACACCAACAACAAGGAATCTAAATCATCAGTAGTAATTCCATACAAAGAAAAAACTTCGGAAAACACCTTACGGAGAATTCTTAACAAGGCAGGAATAAAAGTGGTTGACACTCAAACCAACCACAAACTCAATTAGAAACAAGCTTTGTCAGTTAAAGGATCCCATCTGTGAAGCCTTTAAAACAAAACAATTCAGTTTATCTAATACCCTAATGGAATGATTGTCAGGTCAAATACATAGATCAAACTAGTAGAACAGGGTCGGTCAGTCAGACTAACCGAACATAAGAACCCACCAAAACCTAGATTGGTTGATCCGAATAAGATAAGAAATCTAGAGAACAATTCAGCTATAGCACTACATGCAGTTACACACAACCATACAGTACACTGGATGGGATAGGATGGCAGTTTTAAAATCTAATGCAACTGACAGGGTGGAGGGAGGGAGAGATTGATAACAGAAGCTTTGTTCATCGAATCAACTGAAAATACGTGTAATAGGAATTATTCAACACCTGTCCGGGATATCTGGAGAATTCTACTACCCTAACGACAAATAGGAGAGGACAAATAAAACTATAAAACTCAAGTTTCGAAGTCGTGTGATGATTATTGATGAAATGATTATGAACAATAAATTTTGTTCGAAACGTCATATAGTAAATAATACTGTTTCACTGTGTGGTACATCTAATAAACAAACTAATATGGCATTGCTCACTACCACAGTGCCAAAGTTTTACACATATATTTATACTCTACCACAGTGTACAAGTTGTATTCTTATGTTTTTGTACATACCCATAATGAAATCAGACATAACAAGTGGAATTTCGGAAGGATGTTGCATACGACGAACTGAACATATCAATTCTTCTAGTCTGCTTTTTCCTTCAGCTGGACACGGATCATCAGAAACAGGCGTTTTCATCAAAAAGGACAATTTCGGATACACAAGTTTTACCCAATCCTGATTAAATAATATAGTGGACACAGAAGATCGAGTTTTTGATAATATAGACATTACATCCCTGAGAATAGCTTGTTCACTTTCTTCAGCAGCTTGCGCACGGAGAGCCTAAAAGTCAAGTAGATTTGGTAAAATTTTAGAATAAAGTTAAAACATTTAAAACATACAATCTGCTCGTAAATTATTTCATACGTTAGTTTATTATAATAATAAGGAAAATTTGATCGACTCATTTCAGATCCTGTAAACTAATTAAATGTTGAATGTAGAGAAACCAGAGGTTTTCTTAGATCCTTTTTTCAATAACCTAAACCAATATATATATGCGGTACACTGGTGCATATGGTTGCTAAGTGAAAGCTGGATACCTTACCAGTCTTATCAATGGAGCGTTTTGGCAAAATCCAAACAAACCTTCAACTCAATATATCTGTGCGGTTGTGATCAACTTGGATCACATCATAGGAGTCATCGACTAGTAAGTCAGTCAGATAACATCTATTTCCTTGAATAATTCTAAACGTTAGTTGGAAAATGCATAGATTAGTTTTATGTATTCATATGGTTATCCTTAGCTTTTTCTCAAAGAAGTCTTACTTCATACGAAGCCCTCTGAAGACATGGATAATAAATGTTTTAGCAGAGGAAGTACTGTAATAAAACACAAGTTTGTTGTCATCTTGTTAATGTAAAATTTCTTCCTGCTGATATCTTATGTTTTTTCTGTGTTCTTTTATTCCTTTACGTTCCCAGTGGAACATACGGTTTCAAGCTAGAGTTTTGAAGTTCCGGTTCCCTTTTACGAGCTTGGCGAGGTCTAGGGAGTGAGTCGGCGGAGGATCGAACCCTGGACCATGCGCATCGTTGGAGAGCGATTTACCACCGACACACTGATATCTTACGAATCTCTGCAAAAGGAATTAAATGAAGACTATTTGCTTCAAATCTGTCCACAATAACTCTTTAAAAAATTATGAACCCACAATTAATTCACATGAAACTATTCGCACCAGTATCAATGCGAAAGATAACATAATTCATGAAAATGCTTAAGATTTAAAAAACCACGTAGAGTACTAAACGTTCAAATCGTTGAGTCTGTTAAAGCCGGATTTATATCATCATCATCATTAACTGTACAGGAGTTATACTGTACAACAGTATACCTTCGTTTTCTCTTGGTATATGTCAATAGAAAGAAAAGAAGAAAAATTTAGAATTTTCAGTAAAAATTAAAATTCAAAATACCTCTATGTGATCTGCCAGCTGTAGTAACTGCAAATTCGGTAGAAGCAAAAGTTGAGGTAGAAGATAACGAAAGGCGATTACCATATGACTGCATGATGGTGAGACTGTAGTTAAATCGAAACTGAAATGAAGGAGTTCCATCAACTGTGCTTGACCTTCTTTAAACGAGCCAGTTCCTGAAGAGTAATTATCGGTATCATCAGAGAAAACCTTTTCATTTAAACTGCATTCATTATCACCGGCAGCCTTCATACCTTCATCGTTGATTGCAGATGATGAAGACGATGTTGACAAACCATAATCAGAAGTTCGAACAGCTAGTTCTTCAGTCTGATTCTGAATGCGATCATTATTTACAAAATCAGGTATAGATTTGTGTGCTAACTGAAGAGGTAACGGTGAAATGCTAACTGATCTTGGACTTGTGCTGTGCTTTGTATTGGAAGAATGATCCGTTGGTTTTTGTTGACGTGGATTTGTAAACGATGTAAAAGATGGTGAATTAAAAAATTGTTGATTTGTTGAGATAGAACAGAAGGGTAGAGATAGAGAAGTAACATTGTCAGTTGAATTGTACGTACTACTTACGCACCTACCCGCACAGCTGTTGATAGCATAGCCTGAAGCAGCATCCGGCCAATATGATTGTGAAATGTCAGACTGATGAGGTAATGCATAACAGGGTTCTGAAGGCTGTCCTGGTGCTGTTAAATTTACGCTGTCATATGTAAAACTTGTCGTACACAACGGACATGAATGAGGGTCAGAAAACCGTAATTTTATCTCTGCATGCCGACGACTAGATGCCTGAAAAACAGGAACAACTATTTAACTTTAATTTTACATTCCAAAGAGAATTTAACAATGAAATTGTCTACGCTAACTTGTTGGTGAATGACGAGCAAAGAAACTAAAATAAAAAAGGGACCTCCCTATAATCAAGAAAATATTTTAGTGAATTCAAATGACAACTAACAGAAAAAATGTTTCATAACTTATACGCATCACCGGTGAAGTATTCAGCTAAGAATAATCGTTAAAAATGATCTGCACTATGTTGCTTATAAACAGTCTTGGATGCAGATTCGAATACGTTACTACAAAATAGGCTAGTTACTTTGAATATCTGTTTCAGGATGACAAAAACGTACAAATGTTATCAAAGATGAAAATCATATTCTACTGGCGATCGAAAACCGATAAGACTGTTAGTATGAAGGTAAATGACAAAATAGATTTTGACAATTTCTACTTAATACAATATATTTTCGTGTAGCTGAAATAGAAAACAGTAAGAGATAAGTCAGTGTTACGAAAAGGTTAACGCAAGTTAACAGGATATACGCTGAATACAAACGTTATGCCTTGAAGTAGCCTCCCAAAATTGTCCTTAAGAATATCTGGAGTAAATTTTCCTAAGAAAATTCAATTAATTCAAACTGATTATCCATGATAAGTTGCATTAATTCACCAGTAAATACTCCGAGATTTAATTAACTCGTTGCGAACCAAAGTGAAATCACGGTAAGGAGAGATACAATGTGTCTATTTTAATGCGATGGGCATGTAGTCTATTGCCTTAAGCAGTCGATTTTTAGCCGGTGAGTCGCAAGTTCGAGTCCCACTTCACTTACTTTAATATGGGCAACTGGGTAGCATCATCAACCCTCACATGATAAGTTTGGTTCTTCGCTTGGTACATGAAAAAATCTGTCCCGGATAATTTAGGTTTAAACTGTTTTGGCTGGCTGAAACCATCTCATTCTCTGGTGAACCAACCTATGCATACTAATCCAATTCCATGTACACACATCAGGAAGAAGTAGCCTTACACAGACAGTCAAGGGATATCCATCTCCTGCACTCATTTATCAGCATCTATTAACTTTTATCTTTTCCTTAGTTATCGCTTTTCGAGTCCTTTATCTGTTTGTGCTAGTAAGTGCAGCTTAAAGTTATGTCAGTTGCAAATTTTTCCGTCCCATAACCAATTTAGAAGATTCGTTCTAAGAGATAACAAACCTATCCTCTAAAAGTCGTGCTCCTGACTATATATATATATATATATATATCAGAGCTCTTAATACTCGTATCTTATATCAAAAATATCAAAAAGCCTTAACAAATAAAGCTCCGGCAACAGCTAAATACTGTATTCGTGAAGGCCAAATTACTGCCACTAAATTAGCTTCTCTTGATCAAGTTAGCCAGCCAGTTTACGAATTTATTTTACCTTATTTTACTTCTTTTTTCAGCGACTTTTAGGTCTTCCAACCATATTATTAACATTTCTATCTGTTTGATGTACAAAGAAAGAAACGAAATATCACACTTTTGACAAAAGACATACAGATTAGACTTGGCATTACCCCCTTTTACTCTACGTCAATATGCACTTCATATATTTACACCCTATAACAAGAAGAGAATTAACACGAAGAAAAGGAACTCATGAAGTCGAAAACTGCAAAACGCTAAAGCAGGAAAGGAGGGCAAAATGAACCGGTGAAGATGTGATACGGAAATCAGACGTTAAAAGGTTGTGAGCATACCTGCGTTACTCAAACCACTTGAATCATATTATCTAGAGTATTTAGTAATAGATTTCCGGTTGTCAGGTAGATCCTTAACAGGTGAATTGGTGTTGTACCTTGGATTTTATTAATAAGTATAGAATGAACCACAAACTCCATTCGTGCCACGAAGGTTGTAAGACAGTGAAAACTGAGTGACATTTAAGCTGTCTCACCAGCCATAAACCTACTAGAGTTTACAATGATATTCCGACGGTGTAGCGAATATATATTGAATTGAATAACAATACAAGTAATTTTAACCACAAAGTCTTACGTTAGTTAACGTAACTCGTAAAATCCTTTGGAACTCGTGAGTAAGCGTGCGTGCAATATGCGGTATCTGAGCTAAAACATTTATCCATTCTCGGCAATCATTGCTGAAAACTGCATCTGAGTAGTGAGCAAAGCTGTAAAACGTCTCGTCTTCTGCAGGTTCCTAAAATACATATTTAAGGATTAGTAAAACAGCAGTAATATTAATTCTTAAAATAAGATTTATTACTAAACACGAATATGAAAAATGAATACAATTTGACAGACCACTATCTACACAGACTAGTCGTCACTAACTCTTGTTTAAAAGACTCATTCATGAACTAGAGGTCAAAGTTGGAATTAATTCTAGAATCCGGGTATGTAAATTATAACATTTACAAATATAATTTGCTTATACCTGTTCACAATGACCAAGAATCCAAGAGCCGTTGAAATGCCTAATTAAGAGACTGGGAAAGTAAAGGAGTGAGGCATTTTTCCCATCTCTAAGTATGAGAAACGATATCATAAAGCTACAACTTAGACCACTATCATCTCCATCGTACCACCTTCAAACTTGTAGTCTCTTACCTTGAGTCTACAAAACCCTAGAGTAATTCGATGTCTAAATTTGTCCAACAACTAGGCGCAGTCTGAATTTGCCAATAGGCTTTGTCTGTTAGCATTTATTTAATTACAACAAAGTTTTCCAGTTCAGTGCACATATTATATATTTAGGAAACAGCTGAATAAACTAATAATAACATTGAAATTTTCCTACACCTCCATGACAATCAAATATACACTTGATAAACAGTACTAAAACTACCCACCCGCCAAAATATTATTTTTACTTCACTTGAGTGAATTTACAAACATTTTTTCTTCGTTTAAGTAGTCTTGAGAGTAACTTATCAAGAAAATATTAAAAATTATGAGTCGACAATGAAGACAAAATGAAAAATATTGAATTGAATTTTTGATTTTCCCGTCGATTGATTGGACCGAAGTGCTCGGTCTCAGGTTGACATGTCGGCTTCTTGTACAGATGCCTTGACGATGTCTGGGCATTTAATTAGTATACAATTGGTGGATGGTGGCTAGCAGTGGAATCCAGGATAAAGCGCATTTCATCCTATTTGGGACTCGTCATTTGGATGTACCTGCCTCCGTGGGAACATCATCACTCACTGAGAAATGCAGGTACATCCAGATGACGAGTCCCAAATAGGATGAAATGCGCATCCTGGATTCCACTGCTAGCCACCATCCACCAATTGTATACTAATTAAAATGAAAAATAGTAAAACCGATGTTTTGATTGGACACTAGTTAGCAACTAGTGTAGTATGTCTGGTCTTTTGCTTGGTGACGTAGACTCGAATCTCAGAAGGGACATGAGTTCCTTCAAGGTTGCAGATACGCCTTGCTGATACGTGCCAGCTAGCACGAAATCTAGGTCCAAAGCTTCCTCCTGATTACCTCCAACCGTCTAATACCAACAAACCCGAAGTTTTTCTGAAACAAGACTAATCAGTGATATTCTGTGAAACCATACGACTGCTGCTAGTGTTTGTCAGTCAATATAAGACAGGATTAAGAGTGATGATTATAAGAGGACAATGAACTGATGGATAAATAAATACATTAACTACCACTGGTACTTTTTCAATAGCCAGATGAAATACATTCGTATACAGTATTCGCTCTAACTCATATGTTGCTTTCTCCAAGTTTATTTCTACGGTTTTCCCTATGGATTGATGCACATTAAAATACTTAGATAATCGACCACTCATTAATGGTAACGTGGATAGGTGTGTCATCTCATTTGTTGTCTTTTACATGCTGCAGCTGTTTCACTTAGTGTGAGATTCAATTTTCTTACAGATTTCCTAGCTGACATAGTTAACGATAATGAGAATCTGAGCTCAGCTACATATATAAAAATATATACTAAATATAAGTATACAGTGATATATATATATATATATATATATATATATATAGAGAGAGAGAGAGAGAGAGTAAAAAAAGACAATGCTAACCCGAGGTTGCGGATGTTCATACCAAGGTAACTAGGTTAATCACATAATAATCTATTATTTATAGTTCTTAATGAAGTTGAAATCTGACTGATGGACTGTCGTGCTTGCTATCCGTCATAATTCACGCTTCACAGTATCATTCACATAACACAGAAATATCTTTGCCAGCTTTGGAGCTACATTAATTCCAAAAGATTTCGGAAGGTTCCCTAAAATCTTTAAAATGTCCATATATTATAGGATAACTGGTCTTTTTTTTAAAGAATGTTTAAAGTTGACGAAGAACTTCACTAAAGTGTTCATCGGATTTGTGATGGTGGCTGCTTTACTATTCATTTCCCTTACAACCCACTAACCACTTGTTTTAGATGGCACAGTCTCTTAAAATCTAACCGCAATTGATATACCATTTACATTATAACTGCACAGTAACTAGACACCAAATCATTTTTTTGAATATCTTATCATCATGTCTGGAGGTGAATACCGAGAAATCCCTTAAGAGTAGCGTTATTGATGCAGACAGAGAAAGAATTTGTAACTTACTATTAAACATGAACCAAGAAGACGCGTTTGATCTTCCTGAGCATCGTCAACGCATTCACTTAATAGAGTTATGTGACCATGCACCTCTGAAGCACGATCGAAAACAAGCTGGGCAGATTTGATTGATGTCAGTAAACGACGAGCGGATAGGCTAACTTCGCTTAAATCATCACATTCGGACAGAAAGGATTCTGTAACAGTGCGGATTTGAGACAACTCCTCTGATAGACAGTCACCGAATATTCGTACAACTATCCCAAGATGTTGAACGCTAGATCGCAATAAATACTGTATCTCTTTTGCATAATCTTTGTAGTCTTTGGACTTTCTGTGCAGGGATGGAATGGGACAAACTGGTGATTTTGACTGCTTTGAAGCTCCGAACAAACTGAATATATGCTAAAAAATTAGAATTAAATTACAAACACTATGTTACTATGATGCACTTACAACAGCGCATGAAAGACACCCAGAGAGTGTTATGAAAGTAGTGGTAAGTGGTTAGAGTATAACTATATATCAGTATTGAAAATGTTTTTACTTCTTATTCAGTCACAGGCAATTTAATCTTAGAAGATGAACTGCAAGAATGATAATGAATGGCACAAGCTGTCTAAACTAAACTCCAAGATATTCTGACTAGAAGATTAATTATTCGCTATTATACATTAATTAAAAATGGGCAATAACTTATTGTGACGGTTGATGGCACGACTCAGCTGCTGAAGCTGAAGTGGATGCAGCGAATAAGAACCTAGTAGCCCCTGGAAGTAGATTGCTTAAGGTAATCAGCCACATTTGGGCGGAAAGATACCGTTGGTATTCATAATTTTTTTATCCACGAATGAAATGTAAGGTTAATTAACTTCTCATTAGTAAAACGGTAAATGAGCTCCAAACGTACTTGAATATCTGTCCCCTCAATATATCCTGAATGTATTTTCGACTCGTAATGTATTGCCCACTAGGAAATTAAAACAATTATAATATATTACCTGGAGAATCTGCCCCATAATATGCTCCATTAAATGTGCGAAAAATAAGGAGACAGATGGTTCCACGTGCGGATACACTGACTACAAACAGAATGAAACTAAAAAGCATATCTACCTTAAAAGAAGAAAAGACTTTATCTGCAGAGATGTAAAGAGTTTTTTTCTTCCCCTTCTCAACATTCAACTGAATCTCATTCAGAAATTGATTAGAAGGTCTAATTTTTGAGGGAAAACAGTAGTCTATTCGTTCTCGGATGTCGACAACACAATTTGGAATTGTAGGATCACAAAGACTTTTAATTATACCCATTGTGTAATTAATAACATGCATTCTTGCGTCTGGGCTTAATGTTACAGGAGTTTTACGCATCTTTAGACAATAGACTTCAAGTATCCGAAGACAAAGTGAATCCAACAAGTTTGAATTGATTAGTTGATCGAAGGGAGTAGACATCTTGTTCATACTCTATTAATCATTACTGAGAAATGAAGACATCCGAAAACTGAAACACCAAGAAGAAAAACTAAAGAAAGCGTAGTAGTTAATTATTTAGCAAAACTTTAGTTTTAAGTAAAACTAGATATATCAGCTAATTGCATAAGCCTACTATAAGGATAAACAGAGGTGTCAAACCTTGTAACACATCCGCTCCGACAGTTGACTGGACAAGCCTTACAACGCCATCTCCAGACAACTCTTTTAATCATAAACTGCCGGAATCTAGCATTTCGCTAGCCCTAGTCCAATATGTCATTAAGTCCACGCACTATGAATCACGGCACTCATCTTCAACTCTGGGCCTAGTGTTCTCCTACGGTGAGGATTTGGATCTCATACAACATCTTCCTCCTTTAGGAAGAAGTGATCACGCTGTGCTCACTTTCAAGTTCACAGGGACAGCACCATGGGCCGAAACCCCAGCTCGACCAAACGTTCTGAAAGCTGATATAAATGCGATCGTCTCAGCAGCTAACTCAGTGAACTGGTACATTAACCCAGAGTCCCAAGTAGAAGCCGCATGGAACCAATTTAAACAACATTAAGCCCAAGCAACCGAACCTTTCATTCCTTGGTCTGCTCCCAAAGGGTCGGAAACATTGCCCCCTCCCCACCTGGATAAACCAAGAGATTCATAAGTTACTTAGACGCGAACACTAATGTTTAAACCTGTTTGCCACACTTGGGACTTGAAATTATACCACACTTCTAGGAAAAGAGCTACTGCAGAAGTCAGCCAATCAATAATGAAGTTCGAACCACATTCGGCTCAAAATGCAAAGGCATAACCTGAGAAAATTTTCTCGTACATGAACTTTAGGAATAAAACATCCAATGGTGTCCCAAACCTGACTATTGACAGTGACACAATCGTAGAAGATCAGGAAAAAGCATAAGCAATGGCAGACTACTTCTACCAAGTCTTTAAACAAGAGTCGTTACTCCCCATAGAATCAGCTCTGGCTGCATCAGAGAAACACGGGATAGATTCCATTGACGTCGACCAAGACATCCTGCTCAACTGCCTTATGAAACTAGACGTAGAGAAATCAATAAGTCTTGATAGTCTTTATCCAAGGCTTCTCAAGGAGCTATCAGCCCACAGAGCTGCCCCAATGACCATGATCTTCAAGCTATCTCTCCTAAATGGTGTTACCACGTGACTAGAAAGACACCATAGTAACTCCCATACACAACGGAGGATCGAGAAAAAGCCCTTCAAATTACAGATCTATTAGTCTCACCAGGACTTTAATCAAGACGCTGAAAACAATCATCAAGAAAAGTATCATGGCATATCTGGAAAATAATAATTTGTTATCCAAAGCACAGTATGAATTCCGAGGAAACCTCTCGTGCCTGTCAAATCAACGGACAACAGAAGACCCGTTGACGTCGTATTCATGGACTTCATCAAAGCCTTCGATAAGGCTCCTTACAAGACATTACTCATGAAGCTGGTAAGTATTGGTATTAAAGGCAGGTTACTAAACTGGCTTAGGGAATTCCGAATATATAGGAGCAGAGGGTTAGGACCAACTCGAAACTCCCCTTATGGACAGCACTGCGTAGCGGAGTGCCACAGGGCACAGTACTCGGACCTCTCCTATTTACTTTGTATATCAATGAATTATCTCTGCTCACCGATTTCCATATGGTCCTATACGCAGATGACTTAAAAATTTGGAGAGAGCTGAAGGGCAACAGTGATGCGCTCACGTTGCAAAAGGACCCCAACAAATTGAGAGAGAGAATGGATGCTCCCGATCAATGTAGCAGAATGTGCAACCATGTGCACTAGACACCCAAGCATCAGTTCATACAAACTAGAGGGAATAAAAATCCCATCACTTCAGACTCATTCTGATTAAGGTGTCATAGTTACTCACGATTTCAAACTACAACAATCTGTAGCGCGGTGGCTGCACCCAGTTTTAGATTCTTGTGGGCGATTCGCACAGCCTCTACTAGAATCACCAGAGATATTTTCATCTCCTTAAACACATCTCTGGTGAGGTCAAGACATGAAAACAATATCCAGACAACCAATCCTTGTCTTAAAAAAGGTTCACATGTTCTAGAAAAGGTTCATAGGAAGACAACACGTGTGGTTTTCGGTATGACTAACTTATCATACGAGGAGAGACTAGACAGTTCAAATCTCTGCTCCCTGTCCTAGCGTAGGTAGAGAGATTTAATCACAATGTTTAAAATTCTAAATAATGACTACGGACATGACCTATTCTCTCTTTCGCCTCTCACCAGGTCGGAATACCTCAAAGGACATAGCAAGATAGTTCGAAAGCTAAGAAGAAATCATATTACTGTTGAGTACTGGATCTCACACCGATTCAAAAACTCTTGGAACAGACTCTCAGAAGAAGTGGTGTCTGCAACCTAAACTGATTCATTCAGAAAGGGTTTGGACAACCGCAGAAATTAACTAGAAAGCGATTAGCATAAGCTACAAGCCCTCGTTACTCAAACAATCAACCAGCATCTGAATCTACGACGTCGAAAAAGTGTAACGACAATTTGTACATAGACATGTTATTTACCCATAACAAACCGAATTTATTCAAGTCCTTATCATCAGTGTGGTGGCACTCAATAAATGATAACTTATATCAATGAACAAAGGAAAGCAAAATGCATTCATACACATGGCACTACAGAATAATTCCCAGTTTTAACATGTTTCTAAGTTCAGTTTGCTTCTCCAGTTGATTCAAAAGCCTTACCTGCTATCCAGCATTTATATCGACAAATAGTAGCCGCAGAAAGAATTATCACTTTGTATTACGGAAACCAAACATGTGCAGTGAACCCGTAATTAACTAAGAAACCTAACGCATTACTTGGGCAAATTGTCCTTCAAAGTAAGCGGCGGCAACAAGGCTGTTACTGTATCACAGTTTGGCTATCAAAAACTTTATTAGTTGTATAAAATCCTGACTGAAAAAATCCTCTGAAACAGCTGATTTCAATAAAGTTAATTTCTTTCAGCTGACGTTTGAGCCACAGGATAAAGGGCAAAGTTCAACATTACTGTCACAAGGTATGTGAACACATGGGTGACCTTGAGCCTATCAATCATGAAATGACTAAATTTTGCATACAAATGACGCATATTTACAAGAAAACGCATGAAACAGAGTATTTCTCTCTTAAATGACTTAAAAATACATCCCTGTTGTAGTGAGGAGTATCATTTGGTAAATCATATTAGTTTTGGTACATATAATAACCGTGTACCTTGTTTACTCTGTTTCGCAGTCTTCACCAAAAGCCTTTGGTTGAATTACTATGGTTTCCAGTAAGAAGATCGATACTTACTTATCATGAAAATATAGATGATAAAAACGGTTTAAAACAAATGACATCAACTATGAATCCATCCCTAACCGCAACCCCAACATTAATCCTAACCCTAAACTCAGCACTAACCCTAACATTAGGTCTAACCTAATAAAAACCCTTAACCTATCTTTAAACCTAGTCCTAGTTGTGATCCTGATCCCAACTCCTAACCCAACGTGGTTTGGGTGAACTTTTCTCCTAAGGTGGTGAATAGAGTTAATGTTTCAGTTGTAAGAATGAATATATTCTTGTAGTTGACTAAAGGCACCTGTCAATGTCATTGAACCATTCGCACCCCTCGAACGTTAATGTTGAACTTCGCCGGATACAGGGCTCGCCATTTGCTTCAATAGACCTTGAGAGAGAGTTATAGGTTAATTATACTTGCAGAGCAGTTTCTAGTCTGCTCTAAGACCGTAGCACTAATTTGAGACAAGTCTTCACCTTCACCCATTAGCATGGAAGTACTATATTAATGTCAGCATCGTTCAAGCACAGAGTTAAGTTGTCAAAATCCTGCTACACTGCATGATACGAGGGCCGCATCTCAGTTTAGTAGTGTTGATAGGCGAAATTAAATGGGCGGCTGGCAGCTGCATGATTTCTCACCCTTCCCCTAAAGCCTTCAACCGATTGTCGAGTGTCTACGGCTCGCAGTAAAGAAATAGATGCGTCCCAAGCTCAACTTATAAACAGTGTGAACGTATATGAGTTTTTCCTTTCTGATTAGCAACGTCTCGAGGGTTGCCATATAGTATTTCTTGGTGACTGGATTGCATTGTCTGTGTCTATGGTCAACTTTTTTCTTCGTAGAAGGAACTGAGTTATCCTACAGCTGGAGACAGATAGCCATAGTTACAGTTCGATTCCACAGTACCTTTTTATCACATTTTCTAGAAGTAATTACAACTATTGTTTCCACATCTTTGAACTGTCTCTAAATAGTTTATATCTCTTTCACAGGATGATGGTGTGACGACACTGTGTAACTAAGCATTTCTCTGAATCTCCGGCATAATAATAATCTTGGTGTATCATATCTCCAGCACTCCTCCACAAGTTAATTCACAATTCTGACTAGATTTTCCGTTAGCATAAGACTCAAGTCGCCCACGAACTATACGCTGAAGAGGCAATGATTACAGAAGGAGTAGTTTGACTCTTACTAATTAGATATGTATAGATTAGTCGACATGCATTTCACTAGTTGAAGTTTTTTCTTCGACGTGCTTTCCAGTCTTCCAAAGTCACCTGAGTCATTTAAACTTATGCCGCTGAATTAGTCTTTATAGAGTCAAATTAAAGAAGAGACGGACAATATCCAACTGAGAGAGAGGACAGTGGCCAGTATTAGGACGACATATCTCTTGGAATACAGCCTTGCGAGACTTCGTAGGTCCAGCCGTTCCAAGATGAACAGGTGTGGCAGGTATTTGTACAGAACACCATTCCACTAATGTAGCCCACATGGGGCAAAATTTCAGTACCCGCCTGGCCTATTGCGCTAGGGAGAATGTTACTTCAAGCAGTGTAAAATTTATTCGAAACCCACAAGGACTTGAACGTATGCATCCCGGTATGATGTTCATTAATTCTGTGATAATGCTAGATGTACCGAAGCACCAACATTTTGAGCAACCATTGAATGTCAAACGTTACGCACAAGGATCGTTTACTGTGATGCTAGTCTGTTCGAAGAACAGTGCGTCAGATCCTTGTATGGGTGGTCTTTTTTTCAGTAGTCTGATCACAAACGGTGGATTGTACGAAAACATACATACGTATCTTTCTTGTGGCAGTTAGATGTGTTGTGACATGGGTAAGAATGAACAGCACCCTGACCAGTAGGCTGACTACTAGCTTCCCACTTAGCATCACCACTTGCATTCCTAATCATTTTTGTTCTTATGGTTAGTAACGAATTCCCATTGAAAATATTGCGAGCGGCCCCTGATCGCTGGTTTACGAATTCGAGGAAGCGAGTTAGTCACAATGGTTAAACCATTTCGAGCTCATTTCCGGTCGGCCTCAAATAGAAATGACGCTCACGATTATGGTTTAGCCATCTATCCTTCTCCTTTGAACACACTACCTGTAAGACCTTCAGCCTGGCACACCCAACTGGGTGGCCACATACATTTCAGGATTATAAAACGTAGGGCAATGGCGATTGCTTAACAGGGTGATGCATGAGCAACTAATATGACGCGACAGTAGGCCAAATAGTGCGAATGCTAGGCCGAGCATCACCGACTTAACAATTCGAATTAAATAGTAAAGGTCAGCACCCAGTGTTGAATGAAGAATGTTGCAGTCTAATAAATTTTTGGAACTATTTGCCTTCACAGCATTCGCTGCCCCGTCCATGATATTTGGTGGTAAATTACTGCATAGTTCTGGGTTTCTGTGATGGCGTGGGTAAATACACTGGGAACAAGAACATATGTGGTTCCATAAAATGTCGTGGTACAGTTGAGAACTCTTGTAGCATTGAATGTGCACCTACACTGGAAGTTGCATTTGAAAGACGAGTCCGTTTAATGATTAAAACATTGCTCACAAGGCAATCATCATTTTCATGCAGCAGTTTCTAAGATTTCTTACGTGATATTCTATTCTTTTTCTTCACATGGTTTTATGTGATGCATCAGGTGAGATGCGTACGTGGAGTAGCGTGGTCTTCTATCCACTTGACTCTGTAAGTTCCCAAGGGTAACATCTAAACAGACTCTAACGTCAACTCCTGATAAACTTGCTTTCCTCGGTTAACTCTGATCAGTTTACTACCTACCATGCATGTACTGATGTATGAGGTCTAGACACAAGGTTTATGCACTGTCATGTGCCAGATATGAATTACATTTGTACAACAAGTGAAAAGCAAAATTGATACGTTGCATTAGTGTACATCTTATCTGTTCACAGGCTGGGGTAGCAATGACTAGGAGTGAGCTTGCTGATAGCTCAACGAAGGAGCGAGATACGTGCGAGCAGTCACACCGGAAAAACAAAGATGGTGTGGCGCCATACAACAAGAATGCATTAAAACAATTGTTCAAATATTCAGGGAATGTTACATTTCACGCGGTGGTAAACCACTTTGACAAGATAAGGATTAGAAAGACTAAGAGGCGTGTGACGTTTGTTGAGGACTGATGGACTGGCAGAAAATACTTTTCGTGTCAGCCACGTCTCGTAAACCGTTAATGCCCAGCTCTTGCTACGCTCGGGCTCACGCTGTTCCTTGAAGTTTTCAGAAACGCTTAGTAATAACGGACGAAAAAACCAAAACACCAATTGGCCACTCGAGAATTCTTTATTGTTACACCAACATATAAAAATGTTTCCACTAAGGTCTGTGAACAAATATTACAATAATAAATCACAATATTACTTCTGACGGTTGTCTCCTGACTTCTTTCTGAACAGCGACCGATGAGACGATGACTGTCGTATTGATGCCTCCGCGAAAATTGGGGAAGTTGGTTTTGAGCAAACAACCGTGAATTGATCGTTCAATCTTCAACTACATTGACACTCCCCGGCAAAAAAGGGATCCAACCCTTTTATCCTTCACGACCAATACACTTTGACTTGGATGCCATTGCGAGAAACTGGGTCACACGGACAGAGCTGAAATGGAAAGCAAACAGAAAAGCCAACACACCACAAGCATACCCACAGCTCAATCTCACACATCAATGACGACCTGCGCCTTCCAGTTAAAGGCATCCTCTTGCAACACAACCGCCACTTGCTAGAATGACTCTTGCAGAATGCAAAGTGACCATGGCAGCACCTCACGATACTCTACACTCATCCTCTTATCTACTCACTATCAATTACCACTGAAATCGCTTGTCACTCATTCTGCCTCAATTCAAGTAACGGTGGCGTATGCGAGCCTCAGTCGTTTACACTCTTTCTCCCCGGCGTGCGGGATCACAGCTAACAATTATCTCCGTATGTGTGTAATTCTCAGCGATAGCCTCCCCGGCGTATGCGACCCATCTGCTGTCCTTAACATCAATCAATTCATTCACGGATGTAGAAGACTCGAAACAACTTCAGAAGTAAGCACGACGAAAATTTTAACAAAATTATGCAATAACAACAAGGTACAAAAACAACGAGTAAACACAATGAATCCACCAAAAAAAACCAAATGATATGACACACCACACATATATACAAACAGTACACACAAACTAGCGGATCATATGTTGATGTAATTCCTTTGAAGAATTGCAGGACTTACACCAGTACGCCTACAACCCCTCTCAGGTTGACGATTGCAATTTGTGGAATGTCCGGACACAAACAAGATTAACCAACAATTGCAACAATTGGAACTCACACAATTATTTAACACAAACATATGTACAATCAACACATCAAATGTTGTGGATTCTGCCTTGACGAACTACTTTTGAAAAACTGTAGGACTTACAGCAGTACGCCTACATTCCTTCTCAGGTTGATGATCCAAGTGGAAGTCGTCCGGACACAAACAGAATTACCAACAGCTAGATGACAGATGATATCAATTCAGTATATACAATATGAACATATGTACAAAATCACACACCAAGCACATTGGATTGCTCATTGGTGCGCTACCCTTTGAAGAATTGTAGGACTTACAGCTGTACGCCTACAACCCTTCTCAGATTGACACCCTAGGTTGGAAAATCGTCGCAGAGTTCATTTGCTGACTTCCTTCTACCAGCTATATCCTCAACTCTGAACGGTAACACGCTCATGTCATTGTATCGTAAAATACAGATGACGAACAAACATACTGCGTATCTGGTCAACCAAGGGTAGACGCAGAGTAATTTACATCAAAGATAATAGCATTCAAATAGTAACTTGAAACTAGAAATGCCTTTATTCATGCAAGTCAATTTAACAATAACTCTCTCCTTTACACTTGGCTTATCCACACTAAACTGACCATTGATATTCGTCCTTTCAAACGAACTGATACTACCATAGTCATTGCACAAGATACTCGAGTTGATGGGTGTCTGTTTCATTGTGAATGAAAACACCAACGATGACTGAGTGACACAAGGTGATGAACTTAGCGGTGGATCAAAAGCTGTTCTTTTTCGGCTTTCAGATAGTTGTCCAACTGCAAGATTACCACCACTGCTGTCTTTCACTACTAGTTCGGGTTTAGCACTATCATCTGATGATAGGTGGGCTACATGCTGATCAATTACACTGACCGTCTCACAAGTATGCACACCTTCTGGAACTGCATCTGCGTTCAATTCTACTTCACGTTGTAGTTGTACAGAACCTTTATTTAACTTAGCAGTAGTAGGCATATCCCTCATCTCATCATGATCAACAAAAGACAAATCTGCACTATCATGATCATCATCACAAATATTCAATTTACCGTCAAGTTCATCATTTTCAAACTCTTTAATAACAGAAGTAGACAATTTTGGTTCCTCCTCACAAATCATTAAAGGTTTTATATCTTCACTCTGACTAGTTATACTTTGTAAACTTTTGGAGTCAGAACTGCACTCTGAAGCTGTAACTCTATTCTGTGACACTCTATTAAACAATGGCTTACCAGTTGCAACTACAGACTTCTTCACCGCACCGTTATCGTCACACAATTCGGAGTCAGGCCTGCAGTTTACATTTAGCTTATCACTGAACTTGCTCACTGGTTCACAGTTCACTTATGTATGCACCTCTTGCAAACGTGTAAAACAACCGTGCTTGTCTTGCATCTTGTAACTTATCTGTTGAGGATGTACTACGAAACCTGTTACACTCATTAGGTCTATATGCATTACTAGACATCATGGAGCCTTCTCGATATCCACCCATCTGAGGCCTACTCGTCATCAATGATTGCATTTTACCCTCAGACTGCTCTATTCTAGGGGTGAGATGTAATAGACTGGCGAACTTGCTCATAGATTGATTGACGCTATCTTTTACCAGTTTCAGGATATCATCAAATTTTGGCTCGATACCCTCATCCTCCATACGGGAGCTTATCTTCACCCACTTCCTTTGCAGTCGAGTAGGTAGGCGTCTTGCTAATACTTCTAGTATAAAACTCGAGTTGAGGTCACTCATGCAATTCATCGAAATCAAGGTATTCTTATAAGCCATAAGATTATCTAAAAACTCAATAAGTGCCTTGGAGTCATCTTGAAGTTGACTGCCGTTACCTTTGACAGCTTCGTATACGTTCCTTACAATCATTGAAGGTCTTCCACACCATTGACGTAATATGCTCATAGCCTCAGCGTAGCCCTCATTAGGGGGCATGAGCTCACAGCACTGTATAGCTCTTGCAGCATCTCCAGTGCAATACCTCATCAAATACATCAATTCCAATTCATCTCTTAATAAAAAACTACTCAGCATGATCTCAAACTCCTTTACAAATTGTAAATAATCAGCCGGGTTTCCATCGAAACACCGTGGTTCAAATTTAGGGAGTTTGATGTTCCTATTATCCCTGAACGGCGAAACAATAACATCAACCATGTCATGCTTAACATCAGACACATCGTTACAAGTAACAGACAAGTCACCATGACTTACTTTCCTGTTTGCATCCAAGACACTCTGTCCCTTCTTTGACCCAGGCATTGTTGAACTTCACCCAATTCGAAAATCGTTCCAGATATTGCTTGTTCAAAGAGGACTTGACCGGCACCAGGAAAGATGAACGGTGACTATCCAAACTGTTACCAGCTATCTGAATCCGCCAGAATCTGTTTCTACCGTCAGAAACTGTCAGCCACGTCTCGTAAACCGTTAATGCCCAGCTCTTGCTACGCTGGGACTCACGCTGTTCCTTGAAGTTTCTCAGAAACGCTTAGTAATAACGGACGAAAAACCAAAACACCGATTAGATACTCGAGAATTCTTTATTGTAACACCAACATATAGCCAAATATAAAATTAAGCTTTAACTAAGGTCTGTGAACAAATATTACAATAATAAATCACAATATTACTTCTGATGGTTTCTCCTGACTTCTTTCTGAACAGCGACCGATGAGACGATGACTGTCGTATTGATGCCTCCGCGAAAATTGGGGAAGTTGGTTTTGAGCAAACAACCGTGAATTGATCGTTCAATCTTCAACTGTATTGACACCTGGAGAGGTTGTCTAGTAATGTGGTGGTGTGATACATTCGATGTGTTCTAACGGAATATCATTCTCAAAGTAAGAATCATTGTATTTTTCGGTGTTATCATTTGAATACGATTCGCACAATTGAATAGTGCACAAGCAACAGGATACCATGTGTATACTTGAACATTCTATTTTACTTCAATTAATATAAACAAATACCACGCTCACTGATCGGTTAAAGGATACAAATTATATATATATAAACTGCTGTTACAGTGAATTTTCCTACGCGCCGTCATGAGAACGAATCTAGATCATCGGTATATTCATGTGCAGTATAACCCTCCTATGATCAGTTGGTTGTGGTCTTCGCAGAAACATTAACTTGTTTTGTGGGAAATATATGATTTGTTACAAGTTATGTCACCGACGGAATGTGCTGCTGGTATTTAAGAAAACAATCCCTCGGATCACCTGGAATAAAGCTGAAAAAGTGAGTAAATTAAACAAATGTAAGATGCAGTTAAACCAATATACAAAAGTAAGGAGAAAGCAGATAAATGGTAGGGGAAAATGGAGTAAAAGATTAAAATGTGTGCACTGTAGAGATAGCTGTGGTTTCCATACATTCTCTCAGATCTATACTTTATCAGGTGATGTACATAGACTGTTTGAGTTTGTAGTTACCTGTCATTCACTTAAGACCATTGACTGATGGAGTTGTAGCCAAGCAATGAATTTGGTAATAATGAACACAAATAGGGAAGACATTCAACATATGTTCCTTCGCTCGGATAAAAAACTTTTCTTGATTTTTCAAAGTGGAACACCTTCGTTCCTCTACAATCACATGTCTCTACTTCGATTATTTGGATTTTCATCAACTGACGCCTCATTCTGAGATGACTGAGGGCATGCGGAACTGCAGGACCCTTAACGGTGAGCTAAATAAATTTACAAAATATCGGAAAAAATTAAGTTTATAAGAGAATATTGAGAGATTATATTATAGATGTATAGATAAATCAGTTATAAAAGTTAATAGTTACTTTAAAATACAGTTGTAGTCCACCGCTACGAACTATTAACATAATACGTAGCTCCGGTCTACTTCTGGGGTCTTGTTCACTTTTCGAATTTCCTTCACGGTATTTGAGGAGTCTTTTTAGAAGATGTTTCTGTAATTTCAAAAGGATATAACACAGGGATTAGATGAACGAACAGACAATATGAGCCAGTGATGAGACGAAGGTATTAACAGCACGACTGTATTTCCATTTATTTTTTTATTTATTTTATTTTTGATTACAGCTTGACTCCACGCCGTATTTTTGGTACAAGTGTGGAATTTTCAGCGTTGATATCGGTAGCCCAAAATTCACAGACCAACCATAAATATCAGGTGTGCGTCGGCATGGGCTAGAACCACGGACAATGTGCATGGTCGGTGAGAGTCCTAACCACATAGTTTAAACGTGAAAGTTATATATATCTGACAAAGAAGCCGATTAAACAAAATTAATATACAGTGGGTCCATTTATCAACATCTGGTAAAAACTGTAGGAATTTATTGTTCAAGACTCCATACGTCTATCATCCGAAACCGATCATCATACTACCAGTATTGTGCCTTTAAGACGGCTCATTTTACAAGGTGAATGTCTCCAGGATTGGTGGTTGCACAACATTGTGCAGCATTCCACAAACTTCGTACAGTTGCGAAAACCATTATCGTGTTAGCACACTTAAGTGTATTGACATGGACTAGTCATCTTGTGGTGAGAGCTTGCTGCTAGCCAAAGTTGGTAGACAGTCATTAATGTCAATGTTCATATCCCCAATATTGGTCGTGAGAAAAATGAGAACAAAGACTTTGTGTAGGCGGATACAGATTATCTGACATTCACGAAACAACCACAAAGAGATTTTAGAGGTTGACTGATATCTCGTTCAGCAACTTCTAATTAATTTATTATCGCATACCAAAGACAAAGCAAAGGCCAATAATTGATCGTCCAAACTTCGTAATATATTCTGGGACCAAAACAAGCCGTCAGACGAACGCTTAACTAGCTAGTGATCGTGCACGTGACACGACGGGTACCAAATGGCGGGGATGCTTGACCGGAAGCCTTCAGCTAAACAAGTCGACTTAAACAGTGGTGGTCAGCATCCAATGAGTGATTGCTGTGGTCAATAATTTTGGGGAATTATTTACCGCTACAGCTCACTCCCCCCTAGTGGGGTCGTGAGGACCCTAAGACAGAACCAGCCGGAAGTAAAAAAACTCGATGGTTCCCTTTCGGGTGAAAAAATCTTCCGAGCGGCTTGGTGGTATGCCTACTGGTTTGTCTGCCTATGCTAATAGGGTGTTTGTACATAGCTTCCTTGTTGTTGTTCGTTGGATTCCGTGCTTCGTTTGTTTCCGTCCAGTGCCCGTCGCACCTGGAAAAGAAAACAAGAACGCTAAGAACCATGTCGAGGAAAATGTACGAAATGAGCTTTTTGGTTAAAAAAATTATGTGCATTTACTATACAGTAAAATAATGCTAAGTTCAGAACATCGAAAAAAATACATCTAATTAATTTTTTTGTGTATGTTACATGAACTGTTGAGAAAAAATTTTTTGTTTTCGGTGGTACTGTATATAAAAAAAATTGATACGTCAAAAAAAATAGTCAGTACCACAAACGAATGAGTTGCGTGAATCACACGACTTCGTTAAGTCAAATAAGTGTGCAGATATTCTGGGAACCTTACGGTGCGTCCAGAACGGGTTTTCTTGGGAGGCTCGATAGAAGGTTCGGTAGCTGTCGCTGTGCTAGTGACTTCATCGATGTCTACACGATCTTCTGTTACTTGTGGATTTTGGGGTACGTTGAGCTCTATGCTAATAGGATTACCCTCCAAGTAAGCCGGTTTCAGACGGTCAATGCTGACGGTGTCCTCGCGGCCGTTTTTGTCCAAGACAAAGAATTTATCAGAACGTTTAATTACCTTATAAGGTCCGTCGTATGGGGGTTCCAGGGGTCTGCGCACAGAGTCGCGACGAACAAATACATGTGAAGAAGTTTTCAAACACGGATGAACGAAAACATCAATGGACTGTGGACGAAGGGGAGCAGGTTTAACTGAACGCATTGCGTTTGTAAGCCTGCTGACGTATGAAGCGTGATCTACCACTGGTGGGAAGCTCGAGGGAGAAACAAATTCACCAGGCAGTCGCAGTGTCGTGCCATATACTAGCTCGGCGCTAGTACAACCAGCATCGGTTTTCAAGGCGTTTCGTATCCCTAGGAGAACTAACGGAAGGGATTCAGTCCAATGGGTGGTGTTTGCAGCTGACAGACCAGCTTTCAGCTGTCTGTGTAGACGTTCTACCATACCATTAGCTTGAGGATGGTAGGCTGTTGTTCGAAATCGCATGCAACCTAATATTTTAGTCAGGGCGAAGAATAAGCCACTTTCGAATTGCCGCCCGCGATCAGTTGTTATGGAAGATGGGCATCCAAAGTTAGCGATCCATCTTTCTACGAAGACGCGTGCGACTGTTTCAGCAGATACATCCTTGATGGGTACTGCTTCCGGCCATCGTGTGAAGCGATCGATGCAAGTTAAAATATAAGTATATCCATGTGATTCAGGAAGGGGTCCAACCAAATCTATATGGACGTGTTCGAAACGAGCGTCAGGGAGAAGAAAGGTGCCAAGTGGGCTTTTGGTGTGTCTTATCACCTTGCACTTTTGACAAGCTAAGCACGTGTGTGCCCATTCCCTTACTTCTTTATTAATGCCAGGCCAACAAAACCGACTAGTTACGAGCTTGACAGTAGTTCGAATACCTGGGTGAGATAAGCCATGCAACGTATTGAAGACGTTACGGCGATAACTTTTAGGCACGATGGGGCGAGGAGTACTCGTGGAAATGTCGCATAGAATAGTATCTCTTCCCATACCTAAGGGTTTCTCAGCTAATTGTAGAGTTGTTTTCGACAACTCATGTTGAAGCTCGGTATCTTCTTTTTGAAGACGAGCCAGTTTTACAAGGTCTATGCCGTCGATTTGGGTGAGGGAACAAACGCGCGACAAGGCATCTGCCACAGTGTTGTTTACTCCGGATACATGGCGAATATCTGATGTAAACTGTGAGACGTAATCCAGTTGTCGTGATTCCCTGGGTGAATACTTATCTGAAGGTGAGTTCAGAGAGTACGTCAGAGGTTTGTGATCAGTAAAAATTATGAATTCACGACCCTCTACCGAATGTCTAAAATGTCGTATAGCACAGTACATAGCCAGAAGTTCTCTGCCGAATGTGCTGTACTTCGTTTCAGCTAATTGAAGGCGCCTGGAGAAAAAGGCAAGTGGTTGCCACTCTTTGTCAACTAGCTGTTGTAGAACTGCGCCGATTGCAGTGTTTGATGCATCAACCGAGATACTTAACGGTGCCGTTGGATCCTGATACATCAGAAGTGTGGCATTCGCAATAGCTTTTTTAATCTGGGTAAAAGCATTTCGAGCAGACGCGTCAAGTTCTATGGACTTGTTATTCCCTCGAAGGAGGTCTGTCAATGGCTGAATCAAAGAGGCACAGTTGGGAATAAAGCGTCGATAATAACTTACTAAGCCGTTAAAAGTGCGGAGACTTTTCACCGTCTGTGGCTCTGGAAAGTTCAGTATAGCCTCGACCTTAGTAGCCAGTGGGCGAATGCCCTTGCAGTCAATAGTGTGACCCAGAAGTCGAGTGAGTCAACACCGATTTGACATTTTTGAATATTAATGGTAACACCATGTTGGCGTAACCTTCAAATGCCAAGTCCAAGTGCCTAAGGTGAGTTTCCTTGTCTGGACTGGCAATGAGGCAGTCGTCTAAGTATGCGTATACAAAGTCGAGACCGCGAAATACTTCGTCAATGAAGCGTTGGAATGTTTGGGCTGCATTCCGAAGACCGAATGGCATACGTAGAAATTCAAAAAGTCCGAAAGGCGTAATGATAGCCGTTTTCGGGATATCTTCTGTTGCCATCGGGATTTGGTTATACGCTTTAACCAAGTCGATTTTGGAGAATATAGTCGCGCCGGATAAGGTTGCCGTCAAGTCGTGTATATGAGGCAACGGGTAGCAATCAGGGGTTGTTTTGGCATTCACTCGCCGGTAATCACCGGTGGGTCGCCAATCATTGCTATCCTTTTTCGGAACCATATGAAGTGGGGATGCCCATGGGCTATTCGAAGGTCGAATGATGCCAAGGGTAAGCATATGGTCAAATTCATTCCTGGCGATTCTCAGTTTGTCAGGAGCTAATCGTCGTGCTTTAGATGTCACAGGTTGTCCTGTGGTAATGATGTGGTGCATAACATTGCTGGTTATGCACGGTAGGTCGTTCGACGGGCAATTAAGTTCCGGATACTTGTCAACATAGGTTGAAAAGTTGGATCAAGATTGCCTTTATCTTAACGGGTGACAAACTAGGGCCTATGTAGCTGATGCCTTTGATAGACAGACTAGTAGTATTGTCAATCAGTCGTTTTCGGCGGACGTCTACGAGTAAATCATGATGATTAAGTAGGTCCGTGCCAATGATGGGCATTGTAACGTCAGCGAGAAGGAAAATCCACCGAATAGGTTTGCGTAAACCTACGTTCAGATAGACGTATTTCCTACCAAAGGTTGCGATTGGTTTTCCATTTGCAGCCTGTAAGTTGAAGGTAGGTTCCTTCTGTCGATCTGCTGCTGTAGCAGGAAGGACGCTGACTTCGGCGCCTGTGTCGACTAAGTATCGAGTCTGGCTTATCACATCATGGATGTAAAGTAGGCGGCTAGTGCCACCGGCGACGGTTGCCGCTAACGCGTGCCGGCGGGATAGTTTCCCACAGACTTTGAGACATTTCCGAAGTTACAAGGCTTACGGCAACACTTCGCTTCTTGGCCATAGGTGTTGTGGTACCAGCACCAGTCAGGGTTTTTCAGTGAACGTGGTTTGGACTTAGATCGACCACGTGAGTTCCTGCGTTGAGGAGATTTAGGACGACGGTCGGAGGAGTTAGAATGCATGTTTGACCTAAACATCTGCTGGATGGAGTTGCATAACTCTATCATTGCAGGATCCTTACTCGAAGTCTGCTTAGTCATCGAGCATATTTCGGGAACAGACCGTTTAGTTATTTCTAGAATCCTATCTGCAGTAATAGCTAAGTCCTCTATTACAGTACCCTGAAGTGTCACAAGTACGGTCTGTACAGACTGTGGCAGCTTGGTTAAGAAGAGTTCTCTAAACAGTCCTTCGTCGAACTGACTTTGGCCGACGACTTGTTTCATTCTTGTCAGCATGCTCACGGCTGACTGATCTCCTAACTCGATGTTACGAAATAATTCATCTAGACGTTGTCGGTCCGTGAGAACGTTTCTCCTGAGGAGGGATGCTTTGAGCAACTCGTACGAGTTACTTACCTCGGGACTGAACATCTGTGATGTTACGTACTTGCTGAATTCCCGCGGTAGGGCGTGAATAACTGCAAGTAACTGTGAACGTTGATCGGTTATCCCATGCTCACAAAAATCTGCTTCAGCTAGCAGAAACCACGTTTCAGCATTATCTGGCCAGTATGGTACGAGCTGAATGGTTTTAGGAGTTGAGCGGATACGGATGACCTTGGGACTAAGATCACTCATGACGAAAATTATGTCGAATAATATATGGTACAAGAACAAATACAAAATGGAACGAACTCACCGGGGTTATCTGCGGATTTATCGTGGATGAAGTTCGCGGTTGGGCTCACCAGTTTAAAGGTTGACTGATATCTCGTTCAGCAACTTCTAATTAATTTATTCTCGCGTACCAAAGACAAAGCAAAAGCCAATAATTGATCGTCCAAACTTCGTAATATATTCTGGGACCAAAACAAGCCGTCAGACGAACGCTTAGCTAGCTAGTGATCGTGCACGTGACACGACGGGGTACCAAATGGCGGGGATGCTTGACCGGAAGCCTTCAGCTAAACAAGTCGACTTAAACAGTGGTGGTCAGCATCCAATGAGTGATTGCTGTGGTCAATAATTTTGGGGAATTATTTACCGCTACAAGATATAAGGTTAACTTTCTGTGAGAAACAATCAATCAGAGGACTGTGTTTTACGCTAACAATAATCTATAATAATGTACATGAAAATCTATAAATATGTGTTGATTTCTTTAATAAACGATCTGTTGTCTGGCTCTTGTCCTCTGTTTTTACAATTTAACTAAGTTTCCTGAAAAGTTTGCACTTGCGTCTGATTTATCCTTCAGGAGGAGACTTAGGTCTTTCTCATTAGTAATTTCATTCTGTGCTACTGGTTTACAAAAAACCTAATACCTATTTAATCCAAACGTTAGTTCATTCAAGATGGTAAGACAGAACAAGCAGCCAAATACAACATGGGAGCTGAATACGATGGCGGATAATGGTTTGACTCATTACAGTATCTCCGCTGTAGAATAGAGGTATGAGAGATATTATATTGTACTCATAAATGTCAACGACTCCAAGAAAAGAAAAAAATAATTCGGACAATATTGGCTTTTTTTCTGACATAAAAATAAAAATTCAACAAATTTGAAAAATAAAATTAATGAATGAAATTTCAATAGTTCTGTGGGACAACAGAGACAGACCAAAACAGATATCACTGAGAAAGAAATATGTAGATTTTACGGAGGGAATTAAATAAAATTAAGGAATGAAGATACTGGAGTTCGTCAAGCCTTTATAAATGTTTGCAAAGAATTAGGATAAGACTTCATGAAAACAAATTTGAATAAAATGGACAAGATTAGATGCACGTTTCTAATGGCAATAATAATAATAGTGAATATGAAGAATATTTGTAATGCAAGAACAACAGTATGTGCAGAACAACATGGTACCACCATTTATTTAGTTGACTTCTCATTAGTTGCTTACAGGCTAAGTTAAATATTAAGTTTATGTACAGAAAAGTTTTAGCATACATACGAATTTTATAAGGTGTCAGTTGATAGGAGGTCGCAAACTTAGTGAACAGTGCTCAGAAAATTACGCTTACATAGTTTTTACCCGAAGAGTTCAAGTTTTAACAAAATCAGTATATGCATACAATGGTAAAAGAATTAAGTAATAAAGACGAGAGATGCGTAAGATGATGAGTGACTGATAAATTGGATAACAGTGTACTGAGGTATTTAAGTACGGTGGAGACAGCTTACTGTTCGGATTAACTGAGGTACTAGGCAGCGTTTGGGAATCAGAAGAACTCCCATCGGGTTGGTGTAAGTCACTGATTATCCCCATATACAAGAAGGGAGACAAGTCTTCCTGTGATAATCACAGAGGGATTAGCTTGACTAATATAGTATCTAAAGTCTTAGGCTCAATAATCATGCGTAGACTGAGTGGTGCTCGGGAAGCACAAACACGAGAGAGCCAGGCAGGCTTTAGACCAGGAAGAGGGTGTATTGATCACATCTTCACCCTCCGACAGATTCTAGAACATAGGGATTCCTACCGGCGTCCAACAGTCATTGTATTTCTTGACCTAAAGGCAGCATTCGACTCTGTCGATCGGGAAGTTCTCTGGAGATGCTTGGCTGTAAAGGGAATTCCAAGAAAATATATTGCACTGATTAAGGCACTCTACTCGTACTCATACAGCCAGGTGAGGGCTTACGGCGAGCTGTCATCTGAACTGATGACGACCAGTGATGTCCGTCAAGGATGCCCATTATCCATTTTTCTATTCAACTTCATCATAGATGTGTTAATGGACTTAACCCTAAGTGACTTCAGCGACTCAGGGATTGACTTGCTACCAGGGAATAATCTCGTTGACTTAGAATACGCAGACGATATAGTCCTTCTAGGCGAAGACGCTGACGAAATGCAGTCTTCTAAACACCTTGAGCCGCAATCTACGAATGTTTGGCATGCGATTCGCTCCCGCCAAATGCAAGATGATGTTACAGGACTGGACTACATCGACGCCTAGTTTAAAAATAGGAAGTGAAGTGGTAGAGCACGTTGACCGCTTCACTTATTTGGGAAGTATCATCAGCCAGTGCCAACGGGATGATCTCTGACGAAATCTCAGCACGAATACAAGGGGCTCGTTTCGCATTTGTTAGTTTACGCCGACTCTGGCGTAGACGAGATGTTCGACTATCGACCAAAGGGCGGGTGTACTGCTCATCGGTCCGCTCCGTCCTCCTGTATGGTTGTGAGACCTGGCCATTGAGAGTGGAAGACATGAAAAGACTAGCTGCCTTTGATCATAGGTGCCTGCGCTCTATTTCCCGTGTAAAGTGGCATAATAAGGTGAGCAACATGGAGGTTAGGCGTAGAGTTCTAGGTAAACGGGGGAAATCAATCGACGAAGTCGTGAAGCTACAAAGACTGAGATGGTTAGGACATGTGTTACGTATGCCAAGCCATCGCCTCCCTCGACGAGCAATGTTAGCGGATACAGGGTCAGACTGGAAAAAAGCTAGCGGCGGTCAAACAAAAACTTGGCACCAGTCAATGAAATCCACAACAGTTGGTCTAAGCCACGTAGAAAGGTGTAGACTTCCAAGCTGGGGTCCTCGGGACGGTAAAAATCTATGGTTGGAAACAATTGGTGACATGGCTCAAAACCGTTCTCAGTGGCGCAGATGCATCCACTCCCTGTGACTTATGATCTTCAATGAAACTGTTTTGTTCTTCTTTATTACTCCTTTGTCTCACACCTCTGTCACTGTTTCTATTATGCTTTTCTTGTACTTTCTTCTCTTGCTTCGCGTGCTACACGGAATGTGGCGACTTGAACTTCCGCACATTTGTGCAAAGTTCTATGTCGAAAACAGACAGACAGACAGAGTTCAACACAAATCATAGAAAGAGAAGATAAGCAGAATTACATTATACCGAAGGGGAATGAGGTTAAAGCTAAAGATTACTTAATCAGATGTGAGAGTGGAGACATTCAGTTACCAGGGCAAAGAAAGAATGATCACTGCCTCTTTATGAAAGCATAAATAGTTTTTCGGACGTCTGATAGAGATTGCTTCGGCTGAGACTATTTTTCTTGTGATAATTTTAAAGGATTTTGCGATTTCCATCTCGTGACCCGTATCAAAGAGATGCCTGGTAATGACACTACTGTAGGCGTTTGTTCCTCTGAGACGTGAGCTTTTACGTACATGTTCAGAAAACCTGAGTTAGCCCTTCTTTCTGTTCTCCCAATGTAACTACTCCCGGAGATACACGTAAATTTCTATACACAGTTGGAGTTAACATGAGAAGGGTATCTGTCGACTTTTGATTGCACCAAAGAGCATGTTGCCCGATAGACGGTAACCAAATTAGCTGCAGAATAGGTTGTGGCTAGTGACGTGCGGAATCTTCTGTTAAGTAAAATGGAGTTGAATGAAGACAGGTTTTTTCCCCACTGTGATTTGCTTGACATTTGAGCCTTCACATCTGTGGTGGACCTTTCACTCGGTTAGCTCAGTTACCCAAATTCAAGTAGAAAATAAAGTACCAAATCAGTTTAGTTACGGGAAGAATGTGCTAAAGTCTGGTTACTTGGGTTTACAAAGATCCAAAGTCCACAATAAACGTTATAGACTCCAGGTGCTGCGGGAAGACTGCTCCAGTACTAATTCTCCAATGTTGACGTTGCCGGAGGTCGACCAAAGTACGTAGGAAGAACTACGGTGCTCCTGCAAAAATTTGAGATAGAAAGCAGGTGATTAAAATTGATCGACGGCAGTTGAGATGGTGGAGAAGACGGAGAGTCGAAGGCAGAACTATATATTTATTCAAAACCCGAGGTAAAGTTCAAAGTACAGAGTTTATGGTTAAAACAAAGTGGTGTACAATATGTTCATTATTTACATAGTAGTAAAATTTGGATAAGTTAATTTTTGAGGACTCCACAGGGCTCCCCCTCTTAGAGGTCCGGAGGACCATCAGTACTGTCCTCGTGGACGATTACATGAATATAAGCAATATAAATAAGGGACAATGTCAACAATAAGGATAACAAAAAATAACAATGACAACAATAAGGATAAAAAGTTAGATCAGGATGTATGGCATGCATCCGTGTCGTATAAAGTTTAGCACATACATTTTTTTACAGGAATTTAAAAAAAATCAAAACTTGTTGTAATTTTAAATAAAAAATTTATGTACATAATAAACCATGACATGTTCGTTAACATTTGTGAAATTCATATATAAATAGATATATACATATACTTGGTGAATGCGTGTGCTTGCAGTACAGTTGACGAACAGCAAATAATAATACTAATAAATATTTATGGTTATAATGAAATGAATGTCGACAACAATAGTAATGAGAAGAATGTCTAAATGAGGTTAACGTTTATGTCAGTCAATAAAATGAACATAGCGGGCAGGTTTACAGATCTGCCGTCCACTGCGTGTCTGTACAGGGGGAAGAGTGAAGAGAGGGAGAGTTGGAGTTGAATTGACTTTCTGATTGTTCATTGGTGTCGGCGTTGCTAGTGTTTCATGTTCGCTGTCGGTGTACGCTGGTTTAAGACGGTCGATAGAAACAGTCTCCGGTTTACCATGTTTGTTCAGCGTGAAGTATTTATCGGTGCGTTTAAGTACTAGAAAAGGACCTTCATATGGATGTTGTAAACCTTTTCTAATGGCATCGACGCGAACAAATACAAATTTGCTAGTGAGTAGATTCTTATTAACTTGAACTTTCTGAAGTGATTGGCGAGGGGCTACTGGTCGAAGCTGGAGCATTTGCTGGGTAAGGCGGTTGGTGAAGTCGGAGATATTTACTTCAGTTGAATCATTAGACGGAACTAACTGACCAGGCAATGTGAGGGTAGTACCATACACAAGTTGAGCTGGTGTACATCCCAAATCTTCTTTTACAGTTGATCGGATACTGAGAAGAACTAATGGTAGGTGTTCACTCCACTTAGATGAGTCAGCTTGTGCCATAAGCGAGCTTTTCAGTTGTCGATGGAAACGTTCCACCAGACCATTCGCTGCAGGATGATAAGCTGTAGTGGAGATATGGTTCACTCCAAGGAGTCTCGTAAACTCTCGAAACAGAGTTGATTGAAATTGAGCTCCTCGGTCTGTTGTAATAGTTGTGGGTACTCCGTAGTTTGACACCCAGCGATCTAAGAAAACCAAAGCGATATTTTCTGCAGATATATCGTTGAGTGGACAAGCAATAGCCCATCGGGTAAATCGATCAATCGCAGTAAGTATATGAGTAAATCCTCTGGATGGCGGTAATGGTCCAATAATATCTATATGAACGTGTTGAAATCGTTTATCGGGTAAATTGAACTGTTTTGGAGGTGTGACGGTATGATGATGTACCTTGGATCTTTGACATTGCAAGCATTGGCGGGCCCATTTCCGAATATCGGAGTTCATCTTGGGCCAAACAAAACGCTCGCTGATTAACTTGACCGTAGCACGCACTCCAGGATGAGACAATGAATGTAGATGTTCAAACAAAGGTTTTCGACAACTTAGTGGAACAAAAGGTCTATGAACGCCCGTTGAAACGTCGCAGACGATAGTTGTATCAGACAGGGGAATAGGTACATCCTGCAACTGTAGGGAGGAGTTTCGTCTACAAGTATGGAGTTCGGCGTCATTTTTCTGCAGCTTGGCAATATTGTCTAAGCTAATATCTATCGAAGATAGGTGATTAACGTCACATCGAGACAAAGAATCGGCTACGATATTGGAATCTCCTTTGATGAACTGGATGTCTGTTGAGAATTGTGAGATGTAATCCAGTTGTCTGGCTTCTCTCGGAGAGTGTCTGTCCAACGAAGTGGTGAAAGCATAACAAAGAGGCTTATGGTCGGTTAAGATAGTAAAATGTCGACCTTGTAGTAAGAAGCTGAAATGTTTCACTGCTAGGTAGATGGCTAACAGTTCTCTGCCAAAGGTGCTGTAACGAGTTTGCGCAGGTTCCAACTTCTTGGAGAAGAAAGCAAGTGGAGTGATGTCATTATTGAACTTTTGTTGTAAAACTGCTCCCACTGCTACCTGCGATGCATCTGTACATAAAATGAGTGAAGCTTCTGGGTTGATATGAGATAACATTACAACGTTGGATAAGGCATCTTTTGCATTATTAAATGCTGCTTTTGCTTCTTCAGACCACTGAAATTTCTTCGAATTGCATCTAAGTAGGTCGGTCAGTGGCTGAACTATGGAGGCACATGATGGAATAAAACGTCGGTAGAAGTTGAACATCCCGAGAAAACGTCTAAGTTTCTTTAAGGAATCAGGTTCGGGAAAGTTCTTAATAGTTTCTATCTTATCTTCGGTAGGTCTGATGCCTTCGGCAGTTATTCGATGTCCTAAGAATTCAATGGAAGGGGAACCAAAAATACATTTCTTTGGATTGATAACAACTCCAAATTGTTCAAACCTTTGAAATAACAAGCTTAAGTGTTCAATATGTTCTTCCATCGATGAGCTGGCAATTAAGACATCGTCGATATATACAAAGACGAAATCAAGACCTTGGGTAACTTGGTCCATAAAACGCTGAAATGTTTGAGCAGCATTCTTTAGTCCGAAAGGCATTCTCAAGAATTCGAATAATCCAAAAGGCGTGATAATTGCTGTTTTTGCAATGTCTTCTGGAGCGACTGGTATTTGATGATATGCCCTGACCAAGTCAACTTTAGTAAAAACGGTCTTTCCATGTAAGGTCAAGGAGAAGTCGTGGAGATGAGGTATAGGATAACGGTCTGGGACCGTAGCGTTATTCAAAGCGCGATAATCTCCACATGGTCGCCAGTCATGATTAGTTTTAGGTACCATGTGCAAAGGTGAAGACCATGGACTGTTAGATGGTCGTATGATACCTAGCTGCATCATATGTTCGAATTCCGACTTAGCTGCTGCTAGTTTATCGGGTGGTAACCGTCGTGGACGTGCCTTCACAGGTTGTCCTGTTGTGATGATCTTATGCGTAACTGTATGAGATATATCTTCGACGTTGTATGATGGTTTAAGGATTTTAGGAAATCGTTGCAATAAAGCAGAGAACATTTCACTCTCCGGCTTTTCTATACAGATGCTATGAACAGAGTAGTCACATGTAATACCGTGGATCTTGAGTTGGGTGCAATTGTCAACCAGTTTTTTCTTGCTGATATCAACCAACAGATTGAAGTGACTTAGGAAGTCTGCACCTAGTATAGCGTGACGTACGTCAGCTACTATGAAGATCCATGTGAAACGTCGGCGTAATCCTAGGTTTAAAATCATTGACTGTTCGCCATACGTCTGTATGTTGGTTTGGTTGGCAGCACGAAGTGAAAGTTTTCCAGGTATTTTGGCTGATCGCCTGGATAGTGAGGGGGGAATAACACTGACCTCGGCGCCTGTATCTACCAGGAATAATGTGCCGGTAGTCAAATCCCTCACATAGAAAAGGCGACTGGGGTGATTGCCATTAACAGCCGTCGCCATTACTGTCTGGCTGGGGAGTTTCCCTGAGATGAGTTACTACTGTTGTACATACACGGTCGAAGACACTTCAGGGCATTATGCCCATACCTCCTATGATACCAACAAATGTTACGGCTTTGAGACGGTGTTCTAGAACGTCGTCTAGATCTTGATCGCCGTTGCTTAGATACCGTATGTGACTGGTTCCTTTGTGCTCGAAGCTCGGACACTTCCAGTCGTAAGTCTTGCATTTGAGATGTTAACTGGGAAAGTAACCAAAACAGTGGTGCGTCCTTCATAGATGTGGAATCCGGCAAGGCGGTAACAGATGAGTTCTGTATCACTTCGCCTTTATGAAGTTCTTCGGGAATAGTGACACGTTTATATGGAGCCATTGTCAAAAAAATATTTAAGTATAGAGATATACAAAATAGCAAAACTTGTGGTAACAAAAATTAAAGCAATGCGAGTTTAAAGGCCAAAATAGCAACAAAAATGTTCAAAACGAGTTAACTATCGAAACAAAAAGGTTCGAAAACGGGTTAACCATAAAAAAAGGTTCGAAACGGGCTCACCAATTATTGTGGTGGACCTTTCACTCGGTTAGCTTAGTTACCCAAATTCAAATAGAAAATAAAGTACCAAATCAGTTTAGTTACGGGAAGAATGTATTAAAGTTTGGTTACTTGGGTTTACAAAGATCCAAAGTCCACAATAAACGTTATAGACTCCAGGTGCTGCGGGAAGACTGCTCCAGTACTAATTCTCCAATGTTGACGTTGCCGGAGGTCGACCAA
Source organism: Trichobilharzia regenti (assembly GCA_944472135.2). NCBI lineage: Eukaryota > Metazoa > Platyhelminthes > Trematoda > Strigeidida > Schistosomatidae > Trichobilharzia > Trichobilharzia regenti. Next base: position 114,967,063 of record OX235262.1, on the reverse strand, counting down.
AGTACGTAGGAAGAACTACGGTGCTCCTGCAAAAATTTGAGATAGAAAGCAGGTGATTAAAATTGATCGACGGCAGTTGAGATGGTGGAGAAGACGGAGAGTCGAAGGCAGAACTATATATTTATTCAAAACCCGAGGTAAAGTTCAAAGTACAGAGTTTATGGTTAAAACAAAGTGGTGTACAATATGTTCATTATTTACATAGTAGTAAAATTTGGATAAGTTAATTTTTTAGGACTCCACACATCTTCCAAACTAGGTAATGATTCTCTGAAGGTAACAGTTGTTGTTCAAAATCTTTTCGAGAATCATAAATTCTTCCCCTAATTCCTCTGCAGAGCATATTTTCCTAGCTCTTTAGTGGAGAGTCTTGACTAGTATTCGTTTATAGCTGTTTGGACAAAAGCTTTTAAACTGTAGGCATTGTCCAGTCCATGTAGCCATTCAATAAACTGAACTCTGGAGATTATCATCCCTCAAGCGAAGCATGTCTAGTGTATAAAACTTTTCATCATAATCATAGTCCATAGTAAATTCAATATTCAAATATGAGGTATTATGAAAGGAATCTGATGGTCCTTAATTCTTACATTAAAATGTGTTGTAGGGGACTGTCAAGGGAGCTCATTAACATTACAAAAATGCGAATAAAAATGTAAGTCAATGAGATGATAGAGTAACAATATATTATCAAAAAAATGCAGTAATGAGTTATATTGGTAAAAAGGTTACTTGGATATAATGTTAAAGTCCACTGCTACAAATTATTAATATAATTCACGGAGGCGTTCACTGTTGGAATTGCGTCTACTGGTAAATGCTGTGGACCGATTGCAGAATTGCCTTCGGATGAGGATAGTATACTCCTACAATAAATCCAAAGGATACTACACAGTGTGAGTGGAGCGAGTAAGCAGTAGCCGCCAGAGAGAAGGCGAAGTTCCCAACAGTAAAGTGTTTTTCCAATGGTACACGGAAGTTAGGTGTATTTTAACATGAATCGTTTTAGACAAAAACCATGTACAATGTCTCTAAATTCAACAACTAACAAAAAGTGTACAATCATATTGTTATGTACTCCACACGGCTGCCATCCTAGAGGTCCGGAGAGACTACCGGAAACTGTCACTGTTAGTGAAATAGATAATAATAATAACTATTTTAGGATAAAATTAAGGATACATAATAACATGCACATACGCGAAAAGGTATTTGAATCGTGTAAAGTTTGAACGCATTTACAAATAGTTCAACAACAAAAATTGAAAAAGAAGATCCTATCAATTAAATGAGGTCGGTTTCTTTTTGCACAAACCATGAACGAAGATTTTTAATGTATAAAGAAAGATATCTATGGATACAGTCATTAAAGAGGGTGAAAGAAAGAAAAAAATATGGATTGAAAATTGATCGTTTCTGAAAAACACAACACCTGTTTTGTAGGTGAGGTAGACATAAATAAATAAATAATAGTGACAGTAATCTTCTATAGTAACATTTACATCAAAGTGTACGAAGAAATACTAATAGTCATGATAATAATGTTTAAACGAAGAAATAAAGGTTTTTTTCTTTTAACTTTTTTGTGGTTAATTCGACACCAACTTCTGAACTAAAGACAGGTGGGAGTACAGTGGATACAAATTACGGAGAGTGAACACGCAGACAAACAGAAAAAATATTTGTACAAATAAACACAGATATGTATACGTCAGCTCTGTAGATATGACAAATGAATGAATAAAATTGCGAAAGAGATCAATGTTAATTGGAACGATGGAGTCAAAGTCAATAACACTAATGATAATAATAATAATAATAATAATAATAATAATAATAATAGCAAAGATAACACAACAAATGAAGTAAAACAACAAGCTGTCATTGAAAGATAACGTCCATTAAAATGCTGACCAATATAGTAGTAATTATGGGACAATAGTTGTGAATGTATATATACACAAATACAGTGATTAGGCATTAAAAACAGTAATACTTTGGAAAAAATGATATCGTACCTGACACAAATAAATTATGTAAATCAATAATTAATAACATAATCATTATAAGTGGTAATAATGTGTATGTAAAAAAATTGTTACAACCTTGAGGGTATTAAACAGTAAAGTGTACAAAACGGGCAGGTTTATTGACCTGCCTGCCACTACGAGTAATGGAAGGAGGAGGTAGTATTATTGGCACCTCTGGAGCTTTGGCGATTTCTTGCTTGTCTGCTGAAGTCGCTGTTGGGATGTCATCGTCATCTGTGTAAGCAGGTTTGAGTCTATCCACGGAGATCGTCAGCTTTTTACCTTCTTTGTTCACAGTGAAATATTTTTCCGCGTGATGCAGTACTGGGAATGAGCCTTCATATGGACGTTGTAGCCCTTTCCTGACGTTATTGATGCGTATAAAGACAAATGTACAACCAGGGTCCTCTTTAATAGTTGACTGGATGCTGAGCGAAATCAAAGGTAAATGGTTACTCCAGTTGGATGAATCAGATTGCGCCATCAAGGAGCTTTTTAACTGTCTGTGAAATCTTTCTACTAGCCCATTCGCTGTTGGATGGTATGCAGTGGTGGAGATATGCTGCACTCCTAGAAGTCGGGTGAACTCGCGAAATGATGTCAACTGGAACTAAGCTCCTCTATCTGATGTCACTGTAGATGGGACACCATAATTTGAGACCCAGCGATCTAGAAATACTGAGGCGTCCTTTTCAGCTGACACATCACTGAGTGGGCAAGCGATAGCCCACCGAGTAAACCTGCCTATCACCGTGAGAATATGTATGTACCCTTTTGATGATGGCAACGGGGCGACTTGTAAAAAGTGTACAATCGTATTGTAATGTACTCCACAGTGTGAACAGCAAACACAAAATAATTATATGGACAATATACAGAAATATCGACATAAGAAAGTAATAAGCGTTATGTGGTGAATAAGAAAGTAGTAATGAATTGATTAGACAATCAAATGGTTATTTCAAATAAATAGAAATCCCAACAGTTCAAATGTTGATCATCTGATCACTGAGATTAGTCTACAGAACTCCAGTAACAGTTCCCTTCGACGACTGCCTGTTCCCTCGAACCTGTAGATTTCACTGATTTCTTAGAACTAAGCATGTGTTCAATTCTAGATATTTTATTAAAAATCCCCGGTTTTACCTAGCTTTTATGTTCGCCTTGAGGAGTTTTCTGAGGTCAACTGTCTCCTAGTTACCAAGCCAAACACTACTACTGCTATATGGTCGCTTCTACCAATTAGTACCTGGGTATGTGAGTTCTCCTTGGTTTGGTTGTGTTCTCTGATTTGGTTCATTTAAAACTTTCATTGTCTTTCTGAACAACATCTTCAGCGAAAACTTGAATTCTCTATGAATCATACAGTTGTATCTCCTAACTACCACTGTCTTGATTGGTTGTTCATCTACGTCTTTACTGCTAACTTTTATTCACTTGGATTTTGAAATTTCTTGTTAGGTGATTTATTTTTCATCAGTTGGTAAGTTTGATCTGTATTGATGTTTGTTAGTCGCTGATGCAGCTGAGCTTCTAGTAATCCCCTGGCATTTATTTGGTGTTTTCCTCTGTTCAAAATTCCTACGTTTTCTCAATTAAATCAGCGTCCATAACTGTCTACATAAAAGAATAACTATCGTGTCTTTCTCACAGTTAAATTATATTCTTAGATTCTGTGTCGAAAATGGTGACCACTTTGACCAATGTAGTGTTTATCATATTTCATTTGTAAATGGTATTGATCCAGTCTTCTTTTGCTGCTGGATCCTTTGGCCTGCACAATATTCAATTCAGGTGTCGCCCAAAACACTTAAGTAAATATTCTTATATATACATAACAAATATTTACATAACACCCAATTGTAGCCTTTCTAATATAGTTATGTTTGCAGATGAGTTTACTGAATTCGCTGCTCCTGCATTCGGAAACTCGTTGTCTATAGTCTGTGGTGATTTTAATTCATGTGATCACAGCTTTCTTACTTCACTTGGTCATGAGAATCTAGTCAAGTTTAATACACGTCTGGACAAATCACTAGACCTGGTTTTCATAAATGACCGTGATGTATATGAAACCCGAAGGAGAGCTCCTTTGTTAAATTCTGACCACTGCATTATTCGTATTTTACCGAAAGTGTACGGCAAGTTACAACGAAAATTGTTTAGTCATTTAACAAAGAAGATACATGAACGTTCATATTCCCATGACAACATTCTAGCATTAAGAAGCATGTTGCATGATACCAACTGGGAACTATTTACTGACGATAAGTTGGATGCTACTGTCTCTAATATAACCGATTATCTGAAGTTTTGTTTGGAAATTTGCTGTCCATATGAAACACTGTTTTCGAGATTTGACAGAATCTCTTCTGTGCAACTGAAAAAACTTAGAAGACAAAAAGAGAAGTTGTATAAGAATTGTGATAATACTGGTGTCCGTAAAATAAACACCCAAATAAAAATTGAAATAGAAAGGTTGAACAGACTATATAATGAAAAATTTTTATCACGTAAAAATCCTTCAAACATTTGGAAACTTTTCAATAAACTTACAAGTAAAAAACAAATGTCTGTTGATGCTTATTCTGATGTTAATGCTTTAAACAAATCATTTATCAAGAAACAAATTAATGTGGTTGTACCTGATGTACCTAGTCAAGAAAATGGTCATTTTCCGGGTTTTAAAGAAAAGGATGTACTATTATGTTTGAAATCATTAAATCCAACACATAGCCTTGGTCCGGATGGTGTACCAAGCATTCTTCTTCAAAAGTGTGCAGACATCTTGTGTCATCCTCTTACTCAAATCTTTAACGCATCATTTAACAGGGAAACGGTACCTGCTGACTGGAAAGAAATCAAGGTTGTACCTGTACAGAAATCATCTTCTGGAGCAGGTATAAAGTTTAGACCGGTCGCTATAACATCTCCTTTTTTGAAAACTATGGAGAAACTTCTTTTGAATATTCTTAAACCTTCTTTAAAAGCTTTTAGTGACCCTAAGCAGTTTGCTTATAAGTGTGGAAGAAGTACATTAGATGCAGCCATTGTACTACACCACAATATTGTTTCCTGCCTTGATAAGGGTGCTAAGTTCGTTCGAACAGCTTTTTTAGACTATACTGCGGCTTTCGACTCTGTTCCTAGGACACTTTTATTAGGAAAGATGATTTCAGCTCAAACAGAGACCTGGGCAACTAGATGGCTGTCTTCTTATTTTAAGGATAGGAAACAGCATACTGTTTTGGCTGGAAAGTGCTCCACTTCTCAGCTAACTGAAAGTGGTGTGCCTCAAGGTGCAGTACTTTCTCCATTTCTTTTCTCTTTCTTTTTGCATGACCTTCCGAACTCACCCAAAGTTAACTTCATTAAGTATGCTGATGATCTGACCGTTTCTGTCCCTGTAGTTTCCACATCGGATTGTTCCCATATGAATGGCTTCTTAGCTGAAGTTAAGGATCGGTGTGGCTCAAATGGTCTTAAACTAAATCCAACTAAATGTAACACTGTTGACTTCAGCTTGAGAAGTGAAAAAGACATGCATGGATTGATTCAATCTCATGATTGTTGTAATATTGATGGTACCATGATAGAGAGTAAGTCAAGTGTTTCTTATCTTGGAATTAGTTTCTCTTCAAACCTTTGCTGGTCGTCCCATATCCTTATAGTTTCTAAGAAAGTTTTCCGTCTGACTTATTACATAAAGAAGTTGAGACACTCAGGTATAACCCAATCTCTTATCATACAATTTATTAATTCATGTGTTTTGCCCATCATTCTTTATTGTTCTCCATTATTCTTCCCTGGGCTACTCAAGAAAGACCATATAATACTACGAAGAACATTGAGGGCTGTAAGTAGGGTCAGTGCTATCCCTTTGACCCAACTAAATGACACTGTTGTCAATAGGCATATGAATTCTTGTAAACACTTAGCTAAAGTTATCTTATCTGATAGTGAACATCCTCTTTATTCACAATTGTTTCCTTGTATCTCTTCGGGTAAGACCAGAAGAAATTTTATAAACATTTATGCTCGTACTACAAAATATAAAAATTCGACCGTTCCATATTTGGCACGAGTATTATGTGAAGAGACAAATATCAGAAAAGAACTTTTACAACTTTTGAATCAATAACTAATCTATAAAATGTAATGATGCATATTAATGCATGAGTTATTTGTTATATTATTTATTTATTATTCACTATGACCTAGAAATGGTGTGATTTTGTTGGGTTTTTTTTATTTTTTTTTTTCCTATTAACTATCAATATTTTAACATTTTATACATTTATATAATTATAAACAGAGCTAAACCATTGCAATATGTAAAAGAAACGCTGAAAATTCCATGCTGTAAATTGTTATTGTTGTGGAATAAAGTGATTATTATTATTATTAAAAGTGATTGTGTTGACTTGTGTACTACGTATGTTTTAAATGATTTTACTATTCTAGCCTTTGTCTTACAGATATTCTTTAGATGTGGTAGAATTAATTTTCTCGTGGGTTTTGAAGATGGTTTCCTGTTGGTATTTCGATTTGAATTTAAACATTTCGTGATGAAATTATATGGGTGTGCTACAGTGTGTTTGAACACATTTAAACAATATTTTTCACACTGTTTCTGTTGTAAGTCATTTGATGTTGGTGTTGTATTTGAGTATTACATCTGCGTGTCTTGACCTTTCACATACTTCACTTTCTAAATTCCCCGTTTCCCCTTTTGATTTAAGACATTTACGTATGGAATGTTGTTGTCTGATTCTTCTTCTCTTGTGGATTTAGTGTCTTCATATTTGTTACCGATTACTTTGTTGGCGCATTCCAATTTATTTCTTTTAATTACTGCGAATGCATCATCAACATAACGTACCCAGACTTTTGTTTTAATCATGAGTACGGCTATTAATTCTAATCTTTGTAAAACGGCTTCAGTTATTAGTTCTGATATATTGTTATTCCTTTTATCACTTAGCATATTTAATTCCTGAATGGGAAATATGTTATTAGGCAGAATTGTATAAGTTCCATCCAAGTTGAACACTGGGATTTTGTGCGTTTATAGCTATAGAACAGTTATTGCATAGTCTATTTTGCTAGTTTCGAACCAGTTAAAGTGTATTATTTTATTGCTTTACTTTACCAGTGGAACATAGGGCCTCAAGCTAGAAGCTTAAAGTTTCTGTAGCAGTGGTATTTAATTTTACGGGATGGGGTTACAAGCCTCATGTCCAACCTTCTATCTTTACCAGTCTTATCACTGGCTTAGCAAGGTAAAGGAGTGTGTCGGCCGGGAATCTAACTCTGTACCACATGCATGCTTAGCACGCATTCTAATGCAGTGCCATCAACGCACTAACTGAAGTGTATAATGCTGTGAAATCAAACGATATCACAATTTTATCATCCACTTGAACGTTTTCAATTTTTTAAATTGGATTGGTTAATTGGTAGAATGATCATACAATTCCGTTAGATATTTTAATTTTCTGAAAAATTCTTTGGATAGATTAACGGTAGTGCTCCTGGTAGCGAAACGATTGGTCGTAAGCGAATGTTTAGTATTTGTAGTTCTCAATTAGCGAACAGTCACTCGTTAGAGGCTAATCTAGCCATCTGACCGCCAGCGTGTCATTTTATTTTTTTCAAAACGGTCAAAACTGCTATTAGTGTTTAACATGTCTCTATCAAGAACGCTCCTAGATGTAGTTTGTGCACAATGTCGAGAGATACAGAGTTTTAGTCACGGGCAATAATGATCTGATAGGATGACAAAGTTGGAATCAGGTGATTTTCTCCAAGTTTTTATCACTTACGTTTTATAGGTAGTTCAAGTCCCGCGTAACTAAAATAAACCTTAGGCTCAAATAAACAGATCAAAATGAATTAACTTAGAAAGTTAGAACATTTATTCCCACTAGTAAATTTGATCAGAGCAAGAAAAACAACATAAATACCAGGATAATATGAGATCATTCTTTCTTATTTTCGGGTTACCTTCTAGCTGGCTACAGTCTGAACAATAAAAAGAAATATAAATTACATAAGAGGTTTAAATGTACTTTTTACGCGATTAGAAGAAATAAGTGATAGGAACTATAATTAAAATAGATACGGAAATGTGTACGTTATTAAGTTATGTAACTTATAGTTCTTATCAATTACTTCTTGTCGTTGCATAACAGGTGTATTCATATCTTTTATATATTTATGTTTTTGCACTGTGCAAGTTGTAACCAGTTGAGAAGAAACCACAAATTAAAAAGAATGAGCTTATATTATCCTGAGTTAACTTCATATTGATTAAATAAACATGTAGCCCGCCTATTGAGGCTTTAAGTTTTATTTTAACGCGTAAACTTTCAGTCATGCTTGGTTAACATTTTACACCTCTTATTCATGCTGGTAACACGCATATTTTCGAAGCTTGTAATCTGGTCATACTAGCCAAATTAGTCTTAAGTTTATTTCCCCAAATGTCTTTAACTATTTACTGTTTAAATGTATTGCTCACTAGGGAATATTTCTAAATAACTGAATCTTTATTGATTTGTATTTTTGTCATCAGTACTTTTAGGTTAGGCGGTGTAATGATAAAGTAGTTAATTGAGTATATCGGATTTAATAGAGCTGACATAGTGTAGTAATATTAACAACACAACCAGACTCATATATTTATCATACATCCTTAATTATAATCCCTGTCAATTCAGAATGTTGTGGAAATATATTCCAAGCAATTCTTGCTGTTGCAATAGAAATAAGAAGCATGACATGAAATAACAGAAGAAACAAGAAAATTACACATAAATTAGTAATTGACAATTTGACACAAACCAAAAAAAATGTAGGCATGATAACATATTGAATGTGAAAATATAAATGTTCAGAAAAGATAAATAAAAGAGACTAAATTAAAGAAAATGAGACGAAAAACCATAGCACAGAGTTAGCATAAAATGTTCAGGTAATATTTTGGTGAGACTGTCTGCAAGCCGAAATTGTAGACAACAATTTACCTCAATGTTTACGTCTCAAATAGGGGTCATGACAAAAATAATAACAAAGCCTAACTTTGAGGAACTCAACAACCAATCACAGCAGACCTAACGTGTGCAAATACGATTCGCAGATATATGGCTAAACTTTCTAAGAAACGGTCACAAGCAGTACAGAATGACCTTCAGCAAGAAAACAACCAATCAGAAGATTTTGCTTCTCTGCTAACAACGCTAATAATAATGTGCATATTTTCGAGCCTTGCACTCCTAAATTAACGTACATATGACACTCCTTGAACTTACGTGGAAATCAAACGTAAGTAAAAGTGACAAAAAGAATCTTACTCGTTTTAAAAATATCGTGAATTATAAATTATTTTGCATACATGTAACTTTGTTGTATTCCTTTACATTCCAAGTGGAACACAGCGGGGGGAGGGGGATTGATTTACTCATTCTTCTTAGTCATCACTATCTGATAAGGGATGCATTGCAGCACCTGCACTTGTGTCAGCAAGTACATAGGAAGGACCAAGAGGAGAGCGTCTACTAGATTCTCCGAGCATATCACTAAAAGTCCCCGTTTGAAGGGTTGCAAAGTGTTCCCTAGAGCAAACTTCAGACACCTAGTTGACAAGGGACATACAGTGAAAATTAGTTAGGTTTCCAAAATAATCAATACACAAAAGAGAAACATGGTTACTTCGGTTCGCAGAAGCCATCACTATCAAAAGACTTAGACCCAATCTACGTATACAGAAAGAGAGCGTGACTAATCTCTCACTACCTTGGTAAACATAAATGTTTTGTTCTGTTGCATAACATTCCAGTCCATTTTGATTTTCCTTCACAGGCCAACAACAACAGACAACAATCAGCATAAATGGGGGGAACCTGAAAGAAACAACCTTCTTCACCAACCGACCTGGGAAGCATCGTTTCAACTACAGGCGGAACTGACGAGGATATCAAAGCCAGAATCGGAAAAGCAAGACAGGCTTTCATTACCCTTAAGTCTGTGTTGAGGTCAACATCACTCACCATCAAAAATAAGATCCGGATTTTCAACTCCAATGTGAAGTCAGTCAGTGCTACTATACGGATAAGAGACTTGGCGCCGCGTCATAAAGAGCATCAATACTCAAGATCAGATGGCCAGCCAGAAAAGATCAGAAACAGGGAAATCTGGCAATGAGCGAACCAACCAGGGACCGATTGTGAAACAAATATGCAGGAGGAAATGGAGATGGATTGGCCATACTCTGAGGAAACAAACAACCAAGTGACATCACTAGACAAGCCATTGCTCGAGTAGAACCCGAAAGGGAAGTGGCGAGTTGGTCGTCCAAGGGTGACTTGGAGGAGGTCATGTGAAGAGGAGATGAAAGCGTGTGGGCAGACCTGGAGCGGGGTGAAAAAGTTGGCAGAAAACCGAAGGCGACAGAGACGCATGGCTGAAGCCCTATTTTCCTCTAGGAATTAAAGGATATAATAATAATAATAATAATAATAATAATCACTGAGCTGAACTCACTATTAAGGTTCCAAATCTACTAAATTAAATTATTTTATCTATTTTATAATTTTACTTCACTCTTTACCTCCATCCTACTGAACTCTTCGTCGTAATATGTATTAGTTAACCTTGTTGTTCTGTCTTCTATTTTGTCTCTGGTTCATCCTTGTTTGCAAGGGAAATCTGAACTCCACCCCCTTTGTCTGATTACTTCATAAATAGTTACTTTTTAACACTAAATAATTGTCTACTTACATCATCTTTGAAATTATGTTGCTTACACTTTCTATCTAATAACTTGAGATCATTGTAAAAAAGTATGTTCAGACACCACTTTGTAACTTATAATTGATTTACTAAGGATGTACGCAGTTGAAGAGGATCCACGAAATAAACCAAGTTCGTATTATCCTCCAAATTTGCCCGTTCTTCATTCAAACTAATAAATGGAACTCGAGGTATGATGATTCCCCGCCACCTATCATATTTTTTTTGTCGGCATAACTGTGATGCATGGTTTAAAATCCACATTTCAGTGTGCAATTAAATATAAGGGAAGAAATATATTTCCTCACTCTACTATTTTCCAAACAAAGGCATAGTAAAGACTAAATAGTTATATGATTGTCTATTTGGCCTGGAAGAATCATAAGGCTATAAAAAATCCAATCATTATCTATTTATTTGCAGTCTTCTAAGTGGCTTGCCAAAAGCAACTTTACTTTTATTTAAGTAGACATGTGATAGCAATAAGAATGAAAGAAAACACAATATACACATCCATGAGAAATATGTAAAACAGTTACTACTACGTTGTCTTGCTTAGAAATCAAGAAACTTGAAATTAATCAAGAAATTCTCAAGTTCTACATACATGAAGCCTTTTAATTTTAAAGTTTCAAACTGTGTGCTTACTTCTTATTGGCCCGGATTATTGTACATTACTTCATAGTATTCACTGAATTCCTTGCGGGTGTATATAAATACATTCCATAGGACTGTTATTCTTCTAATTAAACTTATTCATCAGATGGTCCTTCTACTTTTCAGGAAGAAACAACACACCGTTTTTAAAGGGAACCACTCCATTGCTTTGCTCAGGGAAGCTGGTGTACCACAGGGTGATATACTTTCCCTTTTACTTATTCTTTTAAAGCTAATTTCATTAATTACGTTCACAATCTGACAATTTCTTGTCCCACTTGTTTCTACAATAGATTGTTCTGATATCAATATTTTCCTATCTGAAGTCTTTGACTCAATCCCTCTAAATGTCAGACTTTTAATTTTAGTTTCAAACGTGGACAAGACTTGCGTGGCTTGACTTAGTCCGGTAATTCTTGTAGTATCGACGGCACTACGATAGGAAATAAATCGAATATTACCTATCTTCGTACTAGTTTCTCTTCAATTCTTTTTTGGTCACCTCATAGTTTGTTGACCTCAAAAGAATCTGACATTTGACTTACTTCACAAGGAAAGTGAGACTTCTTGGGACTACTCAACCTATTCTCTTACAATTTACTAATTCATGTATTCTGTCCATTCTTTCTTACTATTCGCTTTTGGACTTCTCGAAAAAGACTATATTATATTTGCAATAAGACGTAATTTATCTGAATCGTGTGATGTATTTGCGCAACACATTTCGAACAGTCTGGTCACACACAAACTTGTCACAGGAATATATATATAATTAATAGAGTTAAGAGGTGAGAAAATAGACTTAAGGCAAGTTAAAAGGGCATATTGAAGGTCAAAATAACAATGAAGATCACTAAACCAAATAACAGAGGTAATAGTACATCTGCTATGGTATGAAAACAAAGTTAACCAAAGAAGGTTTAGTGGGATGACCAATTGTTTTCTGAAGATTCTACTCGTTTCTGGAGCCATTTAGGAATATGCTTTGAAGCCCATACTTGCAAAGATTGATGAGTCCCCCCCCCTAAGAACCCATTAATGGTGAGAGCAAGAAACCTAGCTCCTCTACTGCAAAACATATTATAGAGACAGGAGATAAAATTGACCTTAACACATCTTTTAAACTTATCTATAAAACATGTTTGGGGCGTACCCTATAGTTTATGGAAGCCCTAGCAATTAGAAAGTTTAAACCACATTTATGCGTTCGAAAACAATTCGTCATCACACTAAACCTTCCTCGGTAAACTTTGTTTTCATACCATAGCAGATGTACTATTACCTCTGTTATTTGGTTTAGTGATCTTCATTGTTATTTTGACCTTCAATATGCCCTTTTAACTTGCCTTAAGTCTATTTTCTCACCTCTTAACTCTATTATATTTATATATATATATATATATATATATATATTCCTATGACAAATCCGTGTGTGACCAGATTGTTCGAAATGTATTGCGCAAATACATTACACGATTAAGATAAATCACGTCTTATTTCTTTGTCTGAATTCGTTAAGGGAATCAATTGTTTTAAATTTAAACTATTTTCGAGAGTTGATTTGTGAGGATTATATTTGTTTTTCGAGTTTGACCACGGATTGATATCAGTTAGAGAACCATTGAAAACCAGAACTGGAGTACTGGACAACTGTTCCATCTTAGTTTGGGAACCACCGGCAGTACGCAGCCACTGGAGATCGAACCCAGGACCTTCCGGTTACAAGGCAAGCTAGTATACCATTCAGCCACTGGGACGTGATTCAATGACCTTTGAATTCTAACTTCTACCAGTTCATGAATTTAGGGCGACCACCAGACAATGTAACTGCCGGGAAATCCACCCTCACTCCCTACTGGATGGACCTCACTGGTCACGACTTCTCACTAGAACTTCAGTAAACTCCTTCGAGTAGTAAGTCACTAGAGAGCATCAGATTAATTTTGAAGAAATGATTTGTAAGGACCTTAGAAGCTGTAAGCAGGGTAAATGGTGTGCCTTTGACACAACTTACGGACACTATTGTCAATAGACATTTCAATTCTTGCCTTCAACTGGCCAGAGCTATTCTGTCGAATACTTAACATTCTTTTTGTTCGGAACTCACACTTGTATTTTTTTGAGAAAAACCAGAAATTCCATAGGAATTTTGGCTCATGTGGCTAAATATAAAAATTCATACATACCATATTTAGTACGGGACTATGTGAAGAGGCAAATGTCAGAGAAGGGCTTATAAACCTACTTATTCATCTGTAAATAAAAAGTGGAATGTAACCAGCATTATTATAACATATTATTCTTTAGTTTCTTTCAGTTTTTCTTTTTGGTTTTATTATTTCTGCTATTCTATGTATTTATTTATTTGTACAAGGAGATCAATTGCTGCATATATACAGAGCTGAAATTCGGATTCTGTATGGAATACGGGTATTAATAATATTGTTATTACTACTATTGTTACTATAAACTAATGTTTTGTTGAAACAATCTAATCTAACCTTTGATTATCCTTAAATTTATTACCACGAGGTACCTAAAATGACTGTTTTATCAAACAGTTGCTTGCGACACCCATTTGCCAGAAACACCTGGGTCTGAACCCCGGTCGGGTGCATACTGCTGAACCCCCCCCAAACTAGGATGAAACAGCTGTCCAGTGCTCTCAGGTTTTCCAATAGTTCTCAAACCGATGTCAGTTCATGATGAAATCCTCCAACCTATTAAACCAAATCCCTACAAACCAATAAATGAATATTGATTTACCTTAAGAAATCTTTGTTCTAAATTTAATACCATACCAAACATGTTATCGCATAAATCTGGGCTCAGAACTGAATTCCATAAACATTTGAATTTAAAATCTGTCATTCCCACGGTAAGTTTGACTATAATATTCACAAATCCACCGTTAAACTTTAAATTTAAGGCTATTTATAAAACTCTATAGGGGTTTTTCATAGGTGCAGGAGTGTAAAGGTGAAAGTAGCACAGCACTTCACGTAATATCTAATAGGCGATGATAAGATGAACTTGATCTGCATATAAATCAATAGCATATTTTGAACAATGACTGCTTTCGCAAAGAATTCTGGTGTAAATTAGCCTACTGTTTATGCATACATCCAATTATCAGGTGTATTCATTTCAGTAAGCTCAAACTAATTACTACAAGTGTATCGACTTTGAGAAGTGACAAATGTTTTTACGGCTTCCAGGCTAACTGTGCTGTATTCACTGTCTGATTAAGTTTACAAATAAACTTCGTGAGTCACATTCGGTATGGCATCTTTGATGGAGAGTTTATATATACATATACATATATATATATGTACCCTGTCGTATCATTTTTATCAGACGTCCTTAATCTTATTACATCTTCATAAAAATGTATTTTATTCACTTCCCTTACAATTGAGCAGCTTGCTTCATAAACCTTTATCTACTACATAAACTTGAACCTTTGTTTGTATCATGTTTGTTTTTCAGTATATTTATCATAAATCTTACCACCGTCATTAACGGAACTATTGTCATTATTATGAATAAGTGCACAATCTTATCATCCCACTAACAAATCACTGTGACTGGTTTTCGTTCAACAATTATTTGTAAATTTATGTATATTTGGTATGAAGCCTAACGGGATCTAGTTGAAAACAATATTCGTCGCCAACAGGTGCTCTTCTAAATTTAACTATGGGAAAAGAATGGCGGGTAATGAAAAGTCGACTTCAGAAATTCGACAGGTAACACAAGTTGTAATTTGATGCCTGATAAGAATTTCAGCCTGCATCATACTTGACGGTGTAAGATAAGTTAAACTATTTAAACAAGGAATTTTGAGTAGACTAAATTTAAACACACATATTCTAATGCGTTATGCACAACATAGCAATATCTCTTATGTTGTCAGCCTATATGAGTGGTCAATAGGATTCATATTTGCCCGTAAAGAAGTAAAACATTCACGTAATGTTCGCTATGACACTTAGACTTCTTTGACTTGGACAGGGCACTCTACTCGAATTCATGCAGCCAGCCAGGTAAGAGACTTCGGACCGCTTTCTTCTGTGATGACAACTAGTGGTGTCTGTCTGGGAGGCCCACTGTCCCCATTTCTGTTTAGTTCCATCGTAGATATACTCATGGACTTAACCCTAACTCACCTCAGACTCAGGGATTGACTTGTTACCAGGGGATAATCTCGTTGAATTAGAATATGCAGATGACATAGTTCACCTTCCTAGGTGAAGACGCTCATAAAATGCAGGCACAGTCTTCTGAACACCTTGAAGTGAACAGCAATCTTCGACTGCTTGTCATGCGATTCGCTCCTGTCAAATGTAAGATGATGCTACAGGACTGGACTACATCGACTCCTAGCTTAGAGATAGGGAATGAAGTGGTAAAGCGTGTTGGCCGCTTCACCTATTTGAAAAGTTGCATCAGCCAATCCCAGCGGGTTGATTGCCTAAGAAATCTCAGCAAGGATACAGAAGGCTCCTTTGGCATACGCCAAATTACTCATTCACTATTTGTTATTTATAATATTCAATAAGATTGTATTGTTCTTCCATATTACTATTCTTTTTGCTTCATATTTCTGTTCATTATCACTTTTCACTCTTTTCTGTTGCTTTGTGTGCAATATGGAGTGTGGCAAATCGAACTGCTACACATCTGCGCAAAGTTCTACTTTGAAGCCATTCAGGGAAAATGAAACAAATTGAATCGATAAACTAAAGTCAATTCGGATAATTTTGAAATGATATTTAAGAAGAAATATCACCAACGACCGGTTCTCCAGTGTTTGGATTAAGAAAGAATACAGTACTGTGAAGAATTTGTTGACAAACGACTTAACCAGTTTTCTATCCCTTAATTTACTAATAGCAATAACACATTTCATAGCTGATAGCAATATGAGTCTCGACATCAATCCACTGATAAGAAAATATCTGGTTAGCAGACCAGCCACATAATAGCAACGGAGAGTAAATATCCAGTTGGTTCCTAACATAAGTTAATTACCGAAGGTTGTGAAACATGTTCCTTCTGAGAGTATCGAGAAATCTTGCATCGGTTAAGAATTCACACTGAAGGTGGCAAGGATACTTAGGGTCTTAAGAACAATTTGATGTGAGTTTATGATATTCAGTGGTATCCATATTCACCTGAAGATGATATGAGTGAATCTGGGTAAATCCGGCCTACCTTTGTAAGACTGACTGGCCACATCTGACAACTATTTCGTTCTATATTGTGTAAATGACGAATTCCAGTTAAGCGAAGATGCAGACTAGACACAATGCTCTTTACCATGTGATTAGCAATCACACCTCATGCGACGCGATATACACTTTCAGTTGTAAAATGCCTCGAACGAAGACGATTTAACAAGAAACAGAGTGAATAAATGCAATTCAACGGTGGAATGCAACAAGAAATAGGGTTCATGTAATTTGTAAAGCTAAACAGTGAAAGAGATAAGTGAGACACTTCCACACTGAGTTCAGCATTAAACAAATACTAGAATTGAAATTTAAGTTTAGGAAATCGACATCTGAACGAAGACATAAGGAAAACAAAAAAACTATAGAAGTCAGAAAAAATAAGTAAAAATGAAATACAAGAAACGGAAAGCGAACCACGGAAAATGAGATCAGAAGGAAAGCAATACAACACAGAAGTTCAAAATCAAAGCACAAGAAACAATAATAAACGCCCGCTGGAGAAGTGAGAAAAAGTCATACTAAGATATTTCACTGATTCATTGTCAAACACTCATTTCCTGCGAAATTTTAAATACCAACAAGACTACCTTTAACTTAAATATAGTATAGATATGAAGTCAGTTGGCAGTCTACATCGCTATATAATGAATCATACGGCTTACAAAATAGAATCAATAAGACGTGCTGCAAAGCTACCATTGACTATCTTTTTCACATTAAAGTTCAAGATAATTACTGTGGAGAATTACGGAATGTCTGAACATGTAAGAAACCGTGTGTCATGAGGACAATTAACCAGTGGATAATTTCGCCGTGATTCACAAAGTAAATATGCAAAAACGTGATGACTTCGACTGTAAGAATACCCAGAGGTGCGTGGGAGCTAAAAGCCGGTGTTAAGTGTACATCAAGTTTGAAGATGGCGTTAGGAGACTTAATATTAGATTACATAAATCCCATCCTAAATTTCCAAGTTATGGTTTCAGAGAAGTTGCTAAAACTTGAACTATTCTGCTCATTGGCAGTCTTAATGAATCTCAAGCTCTCCACTTCCTGCCACGTATCACACAGATGCTTCTAAATTGCAGTACTGAAAGTACTAATTCAACTGCGAAGCGAGTTTACCAAGTGTCTAAAATACTCGAGGTTGACTGCCCTTCTTATCTCATTGCAATGATTCCACAGCGACAAGCGAATCAATCAGCTGCAGTAGACTAGCTGGAATAATCGCAACAAAAACACACTTCGCTCTGGCTTATGCTGGACCGCCATCCCACATACTGTCTACGTACTTCTCATTTCAGATGCATTACGACCTGTTATTTCCATAACCTAAGGTCTACGTTCTGCTTCTCCAACTTACTATGTTAACACAATCCTGTTCACTACACCATTACTTGAGAATCGTACACTATTAGTACTTTACGGTTCACACCACACCATCCTCATAATCTTACCATTATTCCTATTAGTCACCCTTGAAATTACGTCGTTTATCCTATTTCTTGGTTTACTCTTCTATAGGATCAGCACTAGCTCACACCCATGAAACCTGTATTTTTGCCGACCATATATGTATATATATGCACGTCACGAACCTATTCCATCTCGATTCACTTCATGTTCTTACTCACCGTGCACATCCTAAACGACAACAGACGCTAACTGATTATTGTTCCATCCACAATACATCTGATATAGTTCTGATTTGCCTTTATTGGCTAATGCATGCTTAAGATTTAAGGACTTGAAATTGGAGCCTGAAGAATTTGTTGAGAGCAGTTGTTCGTTCAAACTATTCTTCATTTAATTAATCAGTAACTAATCGAACTATTTGTTAAATGACTCACCGACTCGTCACCAGACACTGATGCCCTATGAGTTTGATTTAACTAGATCCTTCGTTTAGTTGGGGTTGTGACGCGTAGAAAATGCAAAACAACTTTGCACATGTTCATCGACCGCACCTTCTGCTGCGTGGCTTATGCCGGCTGAATATCTTGTACGAGGAAGTTATGTGCATATTTGGGACTTTTATTAGTTGCAGACAACTCTGACTGAATAGCTTCTGTCCCTTCCTGGCATTACAGTACATCATCCTAGTGGTTGAAATATTTTTGGAATGTCTCAGACTATTAAATCCAGGAATATTTTGTTTAGTGACACATAACCACCTGTGTCTCTATAAGCCTGTTCACTTAGCAGTAATAACCTACCAGTTTCTCAACTTTGAAGGTTTATTGCCAACTTTCTATCCTCGTTACAACCGGAATTCTAGGTAGCCTAAGCAACAGTTCAGCATGCATTGTGCTGATTCGTGTAAACATTCTTAGGCTGGGAATCTCACGTCAGATCATACTTAGTAACTATGTGACTATCAATCGAACTGCTGAATTTGATACACAATCGAAGGTACAGTGGACATCACAAAGAATTAAACTACAACCTCGTATCAACCATTATAATGCTACGAGCCGAATACCTTTTTGTCAGCACGTTATTCAGCCAATCTAAAAGTTCCAATTAATACGCAACTGATTCGTCAGATAAGTGAAGCGCCACGACATACGCTAGCAATATTAGTGCCCCACAACTGGCAACCTACTTAATAACTAGACAGGGACTTTTCCGTATTAGGTAAGAAAATTCACCTCCACTCAAAAGTAGTTACGTGATTCATCCAATAATTCCCTTAGTTCTCGACAGTTGGATCGACCAATACAAGTGAGTAGTTCCAATAACTATAAACCTATTAAATTTTGTTGACCAAATTCATGAGTCAAATGCTGTCATCAGCTTATTTTCACTCTTGTGACTATATTATAGGAACCCTGAAACACATGCTATAACTTATCATGGATAGAAGTTACACCGACATCCACCACCCCCCTACCACATATGTGAAGCAGACGAGGTCTCTGTGAAGACTAAGTTTATGCCGCCAAGATAATATTAAATGACTCAACAACTACATGCGAAATCGACAAAGTAATGAGTTAACTCATGACCTACAAGCAGGATGAATTTCCTAATTCAAAGGAGAGATAGGCGATGTTATGAAGTAAAGCCACCCTAAGTTCAAAAAGTGAACTCTGACACCCGTAATTGGTGTGAATGTGTGAATGAACCAAGCCTGAAATTTTCTAGGGACAAGTACATGATCGTTCAAAGTATCGAAATTGGCTTCGACACCTTTAGGGTTCGGATTCAGATGTATTATATGCTTGACTTGTCTACTAACAACATTAGTATTATATTTATCTAACAGAACGTAATCCTTTGAGAAATCATGCTAGTGAGAACTAAGGTGGATTAAGCTCCTTTCAAAAAATGTAGAACAGAACTACGGAGGTTAAGTCAGACGCAATCAGGTAATTCTGTTTTTTCAAAAAATGGGCATTTAATAGAAATCTTGCGAACCCGGACATTGAGAGCAACAAATAGGTTAAGAGCCACAATCCATTTAGCCAGGGGAAGTTTCTTATGCATCTGCCTCAATACCTGTTGATCTTAACAGCTATTCGCGTACCTACCTCACAGAAATAGGAGAGAATAGAAAATATTTCAGTCCTGCAATTATTAGATTCTGACCACACGAATCTTGATTGCGAAACTGAAATGTAATTCTAATTACAGCGTAGCCACTGAACCTATTAAAAGCGACGGTATTATCCTATGACTCCTATGAAAACATGCATACAGTGAAAATTCAGAAACAAATGCAGGCTCAACAAAAATCACTTGGCAGAAAACTAGTTAGCACAGTGAAAAACCAGATTAGGCGGGTTATAATCAGTATGAAAACAAGTGTAATTTGTAGCATTAGTGTGATGGACAGTGTGACTGTGAAGAGAAATACATCATACGGTCCAACAGGCGAAGTACATCACAATAGAAATATACACCCACCGAACTGGAGTAAATAAAGCTTCAAGACGACGCACATTGCACACGTGGATTACCACTTTCAGCCCCATCATCATCTTCATAAGCCTCTGCACGGCGATCGTATTGATTTTGGTCATGCTCTGGATCGAAGGCATGCAAGTCCACAGCCTCGGCATCTTCAGGGATGTCTTCGATGGAAGCAGGTGCTGGAAGTAATTTTCGCAAAGTTTCTAACTGCGCCTTCGGTAGAAAATCATTTTTCGGAAATGCGATATCAAACTTAACAATGAGCCGACCTTTCTCGAATGGATTTTTGTAACGTGGCATTCCCTCTGATTCGATGGCACGGTAATCCTTGTTCGTGAACACCTCACCTACCAAAATTATGCGGAGTAATAAAAGGCACTTACCTGGTCGGGAATGTATAACTAATGTTCGATCGTCCAGAGTATGTATGACACGCTGAAAACCACATAAGGCTTCAGAAAGCGACAAAACAAGTGTGTATATCAAATCTGTCCGACGTCTAATAAACCGGCTATGTTGCTGTTCATCAAGGGATACTATCAAATCCCCAGGTTCCAAACCTGGCTCACGATCACCTTCACCAGAGAATCTAATCGTTTGGCCGTCTGACATCCCTTTATCAATAGGTACTTCAATCACTTTGGTTTCACGGACAACCTTTCGGCCCTCGCACTTCTTACAGCAGTCTTTCGGATCAATTATTTCCTTTTCACCTCTGCATGCACTACACGTGCTTTGTATTTGTTGCACAAATCCTATGTCTAACTGCCGGATATGAGTCTGTATGCCTGTCCCACGACAAACACGACATGGCATCACAGCGCCCGCCTTACCACCACGACCTGAAAAATGTCTGGTGAGTTATGTATTGACTTACCTTGACATTTATCACAAATAACTTTACGTGTAACACCAAGTTTCCGCGTACTACCATTGTATAACTCTTCCAAAGTTACGGAAAGTTGGTGTACACAATCTTTGCCGCGACGTGGGCCACGGCTGCGTCCACCACCGAAAAACATTTGGAATATATCCATGGGATCAGCCATTCCTCCTGACTCACCACCGCCTTCTTTAAGGGCTTGTTCACCCCCTCTATCGTATATTTTCCTCTTTGTGGCATCACTCAGAACCATAAAAGCCTGTGAAATTTCTTTGAACTTTGTCAGTTAAGTCAGGACTGCCTACCGTACTTTTTCAGGATTGTCCGGACATTTATCTGGATGGTACTGTAGAGCCAATTTACGATAAGCTTTCTTTATTTCTGCCTCTGTGGCTGTCGGTGAAACACCCAGTAAGTCGTAGTACTTCGTCTCGTGAACCATATTTGTTGGAACCCGCCTCCAAGTGACTCCCGGCAGAACTTTCCAGACCGTGTTGAATCAGTTAAACAATGAAATACTTTGAAATTGAGAAAACATCACAGAAAATACCAAAGTAGGATGAGACTGCTTTTGTAAAATATTTGTGTGACTGTCATGTTAAAAAGTGAAGACCTGCTATCATAAGTCTGTATGTCGTGATTCTTCAGAGCACTCAGTATGTTTGAATGCGCTTTATGTTCTTTCTAGAAGTGTAGATTCTCCTTTTTGACTATCTAAGGGGGATTTATGACAGATGAACTTGGAGGGCAGTGACCTCATTGGTTCCGTCCGTCAAGAATCCCTCTCTCGTTAATAGCTAATAGAACAAAAATGAATTTTATTGTGCGGAGCTTCAACTTCATCCTAACTTTCGCTTTCCTTTAATACATGTTGAGAAATCTGACAAGGCGAATCAGGAATGTGACATTTCTTTGACTTACAGATTTACCAATCAAGTAATTAACTGTTGTAGGTGACATCTGGGAGAGATGACTGAGAAACATCAACTAAACCCAGTTTCCTGAAAGAATTAGCAAACTACAACCAGGAATTATTGATTCGATTACTTCCTGAGTTAAACCAGATTTTAAACATTTGGAGATGAATATGCTGATATTCTAAAATGTAGTAGGAGTGGGCGTAACTATTGACCAAATGTTTGGTGGTGCTAATGAACCTTCTGCCATTAGGATTCCGTTAAGTTAGGGATTAGATGGTATCCACCGCATCACCAAGTGTTCCACCCTAAGGATTCTGTTCGACTGTGCAGCAAAGTACTCAATGGCATCATTAAATAAAAATATGACCTCCACTTAGTACTCAGTACGGGTGTCTTTTTGATACTTCCATAGCGACTGTCAAGTATCACTGCAGATATATGATCTGAGTTTCTCTATGAAATTGTACATTGACACTACAGAAAGCCTCTTAGACTTTTCGGGCAGTTGGGGGTGATGTCGAAACGGGAACAGCGGTCTACAGAATGGAATTGCATGTTTCTCGAAACATATAATAAATTCGCACGAAGTTTTACTCGCAAAGTATTATCTCGGATAACGCTGGCTAGTACGATAAGAGTGTCATGAAGTAGCTAGAGGATACTTATATATTGACGATCTGACTACAATTATTAATACAATATATAAGGATAAGCTAATTTATCCTCAGCTGAAGGGTGTTTTTTGAGCAAAAGGATCTAATTTAACTGAAAACATTAACGACAAACCGTAACTATTGAAATTAGACCTCGAACAGGATCATGCAGAAAGGAACATTGACATTTGCCTATCTAAACACTGAATCGAGGAGACGTTCGGGATCGATTGTAATGTATCGACCAGTAATATCCGTTTCCGAATGAGTGATCTTAACGTCAACCTAGCGATAACTCTTCTATCATATGTAAATTCAGTATTCTACCCAACTGTAGTTATAGCAGTGCAACCTTATTGCTGGGTAAATTACTTCCGCATGGTGCTTGTCGATGGAAATCGGAGTGATATCCATATCATTACGCGTAAAGTCTCTCTCGTGTTGGCCGCTGACAGTTCGAGTGTATTGTTTAGCCAAAGCTTCAGAATTCGCAAACAGTGCTGCGACATGTATCCCTGTCGAAGATGTTTCTAGTGAAGTTCACCGTTCTTCGACCTAAACTAAGTTTATGGTTGCAACACTGAAATCTCTTACTGTGTCTAGACTTGAACTAGCGGCTTCTGTACTGTTCAATATGGGAAAATTCCCACAATGTAATTTGCACTTATTGACCGCCTTGCAATCATTCATGAATTCTCTACACCAGTTCAGTTGATTGCGAACAATACCCCACAGATTACATTTCCCGTGAACTCTTATTATTAACGACATTAGGATTATGAAGTCTCTACATCGATTGAAATCCCTAAGGGATACAGAAGATATCGAGCCTAATTGGAATAGGGATGAAGCTGTTATCGAGAACATGTGAGTTACACGCAATTCAGAAGTCGAATCAGTTGCTAGGTAGATTTTTAAGTCTTGGTTCTGAATGCTAAGGGATTTTGGCATGTGTCAACACCAAATACACAGTGCGTGGTTGGAAAACCATGCGTTTCCAGCGGACCATAACAGTAGTATATCAGTAAAGCCAAGTTATAAGTGCGTAAGATGGTACAGGAAATATTGTTTCTGAATGAGTTGCGAGATCGTATGTATCAACTAAGAATCAAATAATTGTAGACCTGGTGCTGCCACGTCTCATAAACCGTTAATGCCCAGCTCTTCCTACGCTCGGGCCCACGCTGTTCCTTGCAGTTTTTCAGAAACGCTTAGTAATAACGGACGCGAAAACCAAAACACCAATTGATGATTCGAGGATTCTTTATTGTTACACCAACATATAAATGACGTATGACTAAGGTCTGTGAACAAATATTACAATAATAAATCACAATGTTACTTCTGATGGTTTCTCCTGACTTCTTTCTGAACAGCGACCGATGAGACGATGACTGTCGTATTGATGCCTCCGCGAAAATTGAGGAAGTTGGTTTGAGCAAACAACCAAGAATTGATCGTTCAATCTTCAACTCCATTGACACTCCCCGGCAAAAATGGATCCAACCCTTTATTCCTTCACGATCAATGCACGTTGGCTTGGATGCCATTGCGAGAACCTGGGTCACACAGACAGAGCTGAAATGGAAAACAAACAGAAAACCCAACACACCACAAGCATACCCACAGCACAATCTCACACATCATTGACGAACTAAGTCTTCCAGTTAAAGGCATCATCTTGACATCTTGCAACACAATCGCCACTTGCTAGAATTACACTTGCAGAATTCAACGTGACCATAGCACCACCTCATGATACTCCACGCATATCCTCTTATCTATTCACCACCAATTACCACTGAAATCGCTTGTCACTCATTCTGCCTCAATTCTAGTAACGGTGACGTATGCGAGCCTCAGTCGTCTACACTTCCGCTCCCCGGAGTATGGGACAACAGCTAACAATTATCTCCGTGTGCATTTCATTCTCAGCAATAGCCTAGCCTCCCCGGCGTATACGACCCATCTGCTGTCCTTAATATCAATCAATTCATTCACGGATGAAGAAGAGTGGACACAACTTCAGAAGTAATCACGACGAAAATTTTAACAATATTACGTAATAACAACGAGGTACGAAAACAACAAGTAAACACAATCAATCCAAAATCACCAATTGATAGGACACACCACACATATATACAAACAGTACAAACAAACTCGCAGATCGTGTCTCGACGGAATTCCTTTGAAGAATCGCAGGACTTACACCAATACGCCTACAACCCTTCACAGGTTGACGATTGTAAGTTGTGGAATGTCCGGACACAAATAGAATTACCAACAGCTAGATGACATATGATATCAATTCAGTATATACAATATGAACATATGTACAAAATCACACACCAAGCACATTGGGCTGCTCATTGATGCGCTGCCCCTTGAAGAATTGTAGGACTTACAGCAGTACGCCTACAACCCTTCTCAGGTTGACGCTCTAGGTTGGAAAATCGTTGCAGAGTTAATTTGCTGACTTCCTTCTATCAGCTATATCCTCAAATCTGAACGGTAACACGCTCATGTCATTGTATCGTAGAATATAGATGACTAACAAACACACGACGTATCTGGTCAACCAAGCGTAGAAACAGAGTAATTTACACCGAAGATAATAACATTCAAATAGTAACTTGAAACTAGAAATGCCTTTATTCATGCAAGTCAATTTAACAATTACTCTCTCGTTTACACTTGGCTTATTCTCACTAAACTGACCAATATCTTTCGTCTTTTCAAACGCACCAATACTCTCAGAGTCATTGCACAAGATAGTTGAGTTCATGGGCGTCTTTTCCATTGTGGATGACAACACCAACGACGACTGATTGATACCAGTTGATGAACTTAGCGGTGGATCAGAAGCTGTTGTTGCTCGACTTTCAGAAATTTGTCTACCTGCAAGACCACCACCACTGCTGTCTTTTACTATCAGCTCAGGTTTAGCACTATCATCTGATGATAGGTGGGCTACATGCTGATCAATTACACTGACGGTCTCACAAGTATGCATGCCTTCTGCAACTGCACCTGCATTTAATTCTACTTCACGTTGTAGTTGTACAGAACCTTTAATTAACTTAGCAGTAGTAGGCATATCCCTCATCTCATCATGATCAACCAAAGACAAATCTGCACTATCATGATCATCATCACAAATATTCAATTTACCGTCGAGTTCATCATTGTCAAACTCTATGATAACAGAAGTAGACAATTTTGATTCCTCCTCGCAAATCCTAAAAGGTTTTATAACTTCACTCTGACTAGTTATACTTTGTAAACTTGTGGAGTCAGAACTCCACTCTGAAGCAATAACTCTCTTCTGTGGCATACTATTCAACAATGGCTTACCAGTTGCAACTACAGACTTCCTGACCGCACCGTTATCGTCACACAATTCGGAGCCAGACCTTGATTTCACATTTAGCTTATCACTGAACTTGCTCACTGATTCACAGTTCACTTCTGTATGCACCTCTTGCAAACGTGTAAAACACAACCGTGTTTGTATTGCATCTTGTAACTTATCTGTTGAGGATGTACTACGAAACCTGTTACACTCACTAGGTCTATATGCATTACTATACATCATGGAGCCTTCTCGATATCCACCTCTCTGAGGCCTATTCGTCATCAATGATTGACTTTTTCCCTCAGACTGCTCTATTCTAGGGGTGAGATATAATAGACTGGCGAACTTGTTCATAGACTGATTGACACAATCCTTTACCAGTTTCAACATATCATCAAATTTTGGCTCGATACCCTCATCCTCCATACGGGAGCTTATCTTCACCCACTTCCTTTGCAGTCGAGTAGGTAGGCGTCTTGCTATTACTTCTAGTATAAAACTCGAGTTGAGGACACTCACGCAATTCATAGAAATCAAGGTATTCTTATAAGTCATAAGATTATCTAAAAACTCAGTAAGTGCCTTGGAGTCATCTCGAAGTTGGCTGCCATTACCTTTGACAGCTTCGTATACGTTCCTTACAATCATTGAAGGTCTTCCAAACCTTTGACGTAATATGCTCATAGCCTCAGCGTATCCCTCATTAGGGGGCATGAGCTTACAGCACTGTATAGCTCTTGCAGCATCTCCAGTGCAATATCTCATCAAATACGTTAACTTCAATTCATCACTTAGTAGAAAACTACTCAACATGATCTCAAACTCCTTTACAAATTGTAAATAATCAGCTGGGTTTCCATCAAAACACCGTGGTTCAAATTTAGGGAGTTTGATGTTCCTATTATCCCTGAACGGCGAAACAGTAACATCAACCATGTCATGCTTAACATCAGACACATTGTTACAAGTAACAGACAAGTCACAATGACTTACTTTCCTGTTTGCATCCAAGATGATCTGTCCCTTCTTTGACCCAGGCATTGTTGAACTTGACCAAATTCCAAAAAAGTTCCAGATATTGCTTGTTCAAAGAGGACTTGACTGGCTCCAGGAAGGATGAACGGTAACTATCCAATCTGTTACCAACGTTCCATACCCGTCGAAAACTGACTTCTGCGTCAGAAACTGTCAGCCACGTCTCGTAAACCGTTAGTGATCAGCTCTTGCTACGCTCGGGCTCACGCTGTCGCTTGAAGTTTCTCAGAAACCCTTAGTAATAACGGACGCGAAAACCAAAACACCAATTGGTGACTCGAGGATTCTTTATTGTTACACCAACATATAAATGACGTATGACTAAGGTCTGTGAACAAATATTACAATAATAAATCACAATGTTACTTCTGATGGTTTCTCCTGACTTCTTTCTGAACAGCGACCGATGAGACGATGACTGTCGTATTGATGCCTCCGCGAAAATTGGGGAAGTTGATTTTGAGCAAACAACCGTGAATTGCTCGTTATATCTTCAACTGCGGTGACAATAATTTTATTATACACAAGGTCTAAGAAATAATGTTATAACAATAATTTTTGATAATACTTCTGATAATTTTCGGTCTTCCACTGAACGGTGAACGATGAGACAATGACCGATGGATGGATGACTCCCGCGAAAATTATGGAGTTGGGTTTGAGCAAACAACCATGAATCTATCGTTCAATCTTCAACTACATTGACACCCTCAGTTAATTTTACTGCACAACACTGTGATTTATCCAAATAAATTCTTATCTATTGTTGGTATGAAGCCTTGAGATTATTCACTTTGGGCCATGGTACAATTAGTACGCTTATATTACTGATGCTGTGACATGGAACTCTTGTACATGTTGCTGTGAAGTTTCCCTGTAATAACATTTCCTACATAGTAAATACAGTGCTTGTTATAACAATTCGTCATTATCTTTTCATTCCGATGATAGGTGCGTAAGTATTAAAAAAAGCTGACCTCGTGTTGGTTCTCAAAAATACTATCACTACGCGCTCATAAGTCTGCTAAGGACCAAGTGCTACCCTCGGTCCATGAAGTACTTTTTACTGCATTCGTAAATAACTATCAGACTGTCATTATACAGAGTAGGGGAGAAGAAGGAGCAGGAAATTGAGATGCTGATACGTATTTGCAGTTACCAACACAAAATATATATACACATTTCACTTCCAAGCAAAAATTTTTATTGAGCAATGCAGAGCTGAGCGCAGCGAGTTAGTAGTGTATTCATTACTGTATACATCCCGTATAAGTGAAACGCTTCTATTCAGTTTTCGGCGAAGCTGCATTTTCTCCCTACAGGGTTTCTTCAATGCACTCTCATAGGGAAGAATACTTGGCACTGGGGAATCCAGCCGGAATCATCTATGACACAGTTAAACGACTTTTTCAACTAAAAGCTGTAGCACTGATGTTATTATAAGTGTAATCTACCTGTAAACTGAGGTGTTCTAGTGTGACACTGCACCACATCCCAGCAGGGTATTCTTTGTGTCGTTAAATTCCTGCAAGTACAAGCAGAATTCGCGGACTGAGCATTCCTCAAGTATGAAGGCGTCCCACTGAGTCGTGTAGGCGAAAGTCTGACGAAATGCGATACCTTACACACACCTGCAGATGATGGCATTTGACGTTAACTTTGTGCCGTATTTAGAAGGCACTTCTTCCAATCGATCCTCCGTTGTGCTCTTAATTATCGTTCGTATATAAGTAATGACTTGGCGCATTTCCTAGTTTGCCTATAATTATGGAATGTAGATAATATTAAAGAATACAAATGTATTTTCTTGAAACCAGTGGTGTTCCTTCTGTATTCTCAACTGGTGCCAGTTTGATTGACGCGATTAAAGGAATGGACTGCAACGTGGTGTGTTCTGTGGCAGCGAATCGTAGCTACCTAGTTTTGAATTATTATCAAGCGTCTAATCCTATTAACCTATGGATATAGTTCTTCCTTTACGGTACACCACTATATACAGAAGTCAGTAGCACACTGTATTTGGCAGATCTAGTCTTACTTCGCGACCAATTGGTGAGTCACCTGGTGTTGTGATAGTAAGAAAGGCAACTCCAAATCCAAGTTTTTTCTGGGTATGAACACATTTAATTACTTTGATGAAAATTTAATCATTTTATCAAGAAAACCTAGGGATACCAACCTCTACTAAGTAATTAAAAACTAAATGTAAACGGCATGTTACTAAGTTATTCAAAAGACAGAATTAATAGTGAAATAGTACTCGGATGCACTTATTCTAACGTAATCAAGTAATTATAACCACTTAGACTACCAGTATGCCTTTTACTTTCAGCTTTAATTCGAAGAAAAATTTAGTTACCCACTAAAGTAGTAGTTTCAAGGGACTGTTCTACTCCTGTCTTCGAGATACTTTGCCCAATTGCGTTTTACATCAAAATAGGCATATACTAGCCAGCCGATGTTACTTATCCATGCATTCAGTTACACTGTCCCACCTTTGTTTCCATCAAACATTTTACTAATATTTCTAAATATATAACTATCTGTTCGCATGTAAACGATCTTAATATTTTAATCACTTATATGACGTTTCGATTTTCGAGTAACCAATTTTCCCTTACGTAAGCACCTATTTCAATTCAAACGGGTAGTTCTAACCTTTGACAACTGCATTAGTATGTTTTGTTATACACCAACCTTCCGAAATACAGGTAATGATTATAATTACTGCTAACGAATTTATCACGACAACAAGAATGTACTGCATGTTAACGACAGTATAACTCAAAGACAAGCGTCTCTTCTAAATACACTACCCAATATAACACATGAACCTAGTCTCCCGAACTCTGTAGCTCACAACATTCGCAAAGGTTAATATTTACTACAAACAAGTAAAATATCCGATTGAATAACAGAGAATACATTTATAATAATAATAATTTATTTTCATATAAACATAAATTAGTGATTTAACACAGAATACAAAATCAGCGGTACTGAAAACCACTTTCTTCAGCAATGAACTTGATGAGGTTGCCAAAATTACCGAGTAGCTAAAATAGAGAAATCTAGGGTTCACAGGGTTTACACATGAACGTAACTATTAATATAACAGTGAAAGTGTTAAAACAGTAGGAAGTACTATAAGTTTATATCGTTCACTATTTTTGAAATAAGTGGATATTTACACAAGGCAATGAGAAGACGTAATTTGTCTGAGTCGAGTGATGTATTTGCGCAACACATTTCGAACAATCTGACCACACCCGGAATTGTCATAGGAACATATATAAAATTAATAGACCTAAGAGGTGAGAAAGTTAAAAGCACATACTGAAGGTCAAAATAACAATGGAGATCACTAAACCAAATAACGGAGGTAATAATACATCTGCTATGGTATCTGTCAATGTAGTTGAAGAAGGATTGATCAATTTATGGTTGTTTACTCAAAATCAACTCCATATTTTGACATGAGTCATCGATACTGCAGTCATCGTTTGCTGTTCGTTAGAAAACGGAGAAATACTATCAGAAGTATTATTGTGTTTTTTTCTTAGACTTTGTGAACAATAACCTGGTGGTAGGCTCTATATTGGTGCAAGAATAAGAAGTTCTTGAGTCACCAATCTGTGTTCTGGTTTTTTCGCGTTGCTTATTGCGCATAGTTCCTGAAAGTCTAACAACAGTGTGAAGTCCAGTGTAGTTAGACCTGGACATTTGACAGTATCAAAACAAAGATTGCCAAGGAAGGTTTAGTGTGATGACGAATTGTTTTCGAACGCATAAATGTGCTAGGGCCTCCACAAACTTTGGGATATGCCCCAAACACTTTTTATAGATAAGTTTAAAAGATGTGTTAAGGACAATTTTATGTCCTGTCTCTATAATATGTTTTGCAATAGAGGAGCTAGGTCTCCTGCTCTTACCATTAATGGGTTCTGAAGGTTCTGTTTGTTTCTGGAGCCATTTAGGAACATGATCTGAAACCTTTACTTGCAGATATCGATGAGTCCCCCTTGAGTGCAGGTAGCAACTGCTTCTAAACCTTACAGCCATAGCTTCAACAAATGTCGGACACTACGTCAACGTAATTCCTGGACAATTTTGCTATTTGTTGTTGCATAAACGCACATAATGTAGCTTCAGAATAATAGGGAAAAGCAATAAATCTACGAAAGTAAACTCAATAATAGGACAAAATGGCGCATACCTCAGATTTATTTACGTACCTGATCACGAATATGTTTAAGTTTTCTAATCCAGCAAGGTAGTAGGGTATGTTGTTGTGCGCACGTATACCATTTAAAATTTTTGGCAGAAAACATCAAGTGTTGTGAGTGTTCATGAAACATATTTCAATTTACTGCCACATATATGACCACCAATTTTTGCTTGTATCTACGGATTGCATTTGCTTTTAGCAGTCAAATCACCAGATAAATGTGCAGGAGCACGAATTCGATAACAACCATATTTTTAGGTTCCTGCAACGAAAAAGATATCACACAACAGCTGATCAGAGAATTTACAACGAAGTAAAAGTTACCAGAGAGCTGCAGAGAAATTTTTTGAAAGCCAGTCCCCTAAATGTACGCGAAGTACGCTCAGCATACAAAATAATCATTGGATGAACCTTATATTTAAGCGTCCTGCTGCACAAACAATACTTCGATGCTTAGGAACAATATCAAAAAACAGTTTTGATATAAATGCACCCAACAAGATCCAAATAAGCATCAAAATCAAATCAACTGCACTTGCCTGGGCCACTAGCCCCAACTCAAATCAACTTATTTGCGCAAATGCCCTCAAGGTGAAGCAGGTGGTGCCACCTCAAATGGGGGATATGCCGTATAATCTCCCGACTGCATGAATTACTTCTAAGCATGCCAATAAAATGTCAAAGAAGGCCTCACTCTATGGGAGTCGGTTATTACTTCTCACTTTACCAAACGCGCGCTCACTGGATAAACCCAAAGCAAAAACGTTAATGTTAGGAATCTCCGTTTCTGCATTTTATTTATGAGTTCCCGTGTCACCGTTCTGGTTGCATTTTTTATCCTACTCCCCTATTTTCATCACACTTACCACAAGCTTCTTGTCGAAATATGTCACAGCCGTCATGCGATATCCATTCCACCATTTTAACGACAAGTAGTGCAGATATCTGAACAAAGAATTCGGGATAATAAACAAAAGTAAATATTTCTTTAGTGAACGTGAAACTGCGCTTCAAAACTTGTAATTACCCTACCTCAGATATGGGGGGTTTATCTTCTGCGATTAAAGCTTCTGTACTGTATAACAGCATGACTTATTACATTAGCTGAAACATTTTTAACCAACTTCTGTAGTGAGAAGTCTTGTTATTTCCAGCAACATAATACAGCTGCACATGGATGTAAAATACTAATTATCAGATGATCATCTGGAGAAAGATTATGCACACTTCATTATTTGGACGACGTTATATATGACAAGGAAGAATGATAGGAGGAAGTACTGGCATGGAGATGAAAAAGCAAACAAGAATCATACAACCTTATGAACCCCCGTTTACCGAACCGTAAAACAGTGAATAACAATGCCTTACTGGCGGCTATATTAAGCAGTCACTGGGCGGTATATGCCTACTACCGTTATGTTGTCGAGGGCCAGTGATATCTATTGTTTCTGTTGGAAGCAATGAATAAGAGACTGACTGATATTTTTATGTCACAATTTGGAGGATTGGCTAAATAAACCCTCCTCATGCTTGGCGACTGACGATATATGGGATGACGAAATAACCAGCGAAATGATTCTCGATGTGGTTTACTGTGAGGACTCTTCGAGTAATCCAACCTGCGACTGCTTAAAAATGTCTTAAAACTTACTTTCACTCATCACATTCATTTTGAGTGCATTAAGCCGTTGCGTCATCATTGTACAGATTAAAAATAAGTGTACACGGCTAACTGGCGACCCAAACAATCTCAGTGTTTACCACACACACATTACCACCTGAAAGTACCGACATTATTTAAATTTAAAGAAATACGAGATGGCTTTACTATGAGAAGTCAGTAGCACATATTAATCCCAATTATTTTACCTGAGATTTGTTATCACTGGAACTATCTGTGATTACTTCTCCTTGACTGGTGCATTTGTGAAAATCTCAAAGGACTTTAAAACTATAGACGGTTCACTTAAGTTTGGGTAGAAATCGACTGGCATCTGAAAGACAATAGTGAGATTACTGTTGTTCCCTTTATACTCCTCTGCCTGTCTTTTTTCATAAACTTTTAAGTTTTAAGAATTTGTCCACAATTTGTAATACGACGTGCTTTTTCCTCTCTAACTGGAAAATACCAATTCTGTGAATTATCCGTTTGGGAAACCCGATCTTCCTAGTCGGTGAATTAAACTCAACCATTACTTACATAATAAATCTCTGTGTGGTAAGTCCAGCTGTCTCGAACTACTACCAAAGCATCAGATGCTACTTTTGTAGCAGCACCTTCCTCACTCGTTCAGATAAACAAGACTTGTTGGTCTACCACGTGATTGCTGTGAAGCCGATCATCCAGAAAGTACTAGGTAAAGTCGAATACGTTTTATTTTCCTTGTCTTGTACTTTTTCAGTCTTATTCCTGTTCTTTTGGATAGATACTGTTACTTTCATATTCGTTTATAGCACAAGTCATACTGATTGTCAATATGGTTGTCGAAAGTAGCCTTAGAAAAGCCACTAAAACGCCATACTCTGTAGTCACAAGGGCTTCAGCCAGAGAAGGAAAAAACCTAGGGACTTCAACCCTTTCCCGCACACAGATCCTAAAGACTCGTGTAGGTTTCGTCTGTCCTGATACTACGCCTGCATTGCCACAGTCTAATACTGAAACGGTACAGGCAATACCAGAAGGACAGGATTCTACACCTGCATCAACTGTAGGCCAGTATGTGAAACACAGCAAACCTAAAAGGAAACGTTCAAGATATCATAAGACCTCGAAGGCGTCATCAAGGAAAGGAGATGAATGTCAGGCGTGCAGCATCACAGTTTCTAAAACTGATTCAGCGTTTGAATGCAATTTTTGCAAACGATGGGTGCACTGCCGTTGTGACAAAGAGGTACCGAAAGCATACTATGAGTTTATGAGAAATAACCCATGTCCATGGTTTTGTCCACTTTGTCGCCCTGGCATAGTCCCACAAAGCGTGTCTGCGGATAGCAGAAACAACACGCTCTTGTGCCCCAACACAGACTTGTGCAGCCCCCCCTGCTAACATCACACCGCCAAAACTGGTCAAAGACTTTAAGAAGGACACACCAGCCCTACTGACTGGAAATGCCAATTTTCACAAGGTGAAGATTAGCAAGGTTGCATCCACATCAGGGGAAGGCAAAATTACAAAGGCACCACTTGCATCCACTAGCAAGCCTGGCAACACAAAAAAGGCTGTCCAGGTACCGATGAAGCCTAATGTTGCTAATGATGCAAAGGACTGCAAGAAGCCGAAGGCCAAACCTAAGTCTGAGGGTAGTCGGTCTAACTCTCTCATCCTCTTTAACGTACCTGTGAGCACGGATAGCTTGCTCGAACAACGGGCCCTGTTTGATCAGGAACAGTGGTCCAACCTGTGCAAACTAGGTCTGAACATTAGTTCAGCAAAACTGTGCAGACTGTACAGGGGTGTCCACACGCCTCAGGGTAAGCCACCCCCATTACGGGTTACACTGGACTCTGCCGAAGAGGCCGAAAAAGTACTGTTAATGGCTCAGGTACTAGCCCTGGACAGAAGTTCTAACATAAGGGGCGGCAAGATAGACCATGGGCTATCAGAAATATGGCGAGGGAGTCACCGGAACTGATGCCTTCCACCTCTATGGTGGTACACGGTGTTCCGGAGCTGGAAACCGGCACTGCTTGTGAAAAACACATGCACGACGTACAACAATGGAGATGGCTGTCATCTCAGATGGCCCCTGGCGCTTCTGGAGCCATCTCCATTTTCCGACTACCTCGTCCCGCTCATCTAACATTGATTAACTCTCCAAAGCTGCTATGTGTCACATTCAACTCCCCGGAGCAGTTGTCCATATCACTTCAACGGTGGTATGAGACCAAGGGAAAAATTGGAGGACACATCCGATGCTGTGAAAGCAGACCCAGAAATATAAGGAGGCAGCAAACTGAGGCTTTAATACGACCCCAAGCTTCGGTGACACTAGAGCGATGCAGCTCTGAGAATAATAGTCTGTGTCTCCCAAGTGTCCTGCCTAAATCCATTGAAAAAAACTACAACGGGCCGGTTCTATCGGAATCGGCCAACTAGTTCCAACATCAAGTCCCCCACCAGCAGACGGTTTCACGTCAACTACCCCACAACACTCTGAGGTTGTTAGACTCACTGTCAGTTGCCTATATAGCAATGTGAGGGGGCTGAGAGGAAAAGTAGGTGAACTCCGAAATCTCCAAGCACACCTTCAACTGAAAATAATCATTCTCACTGAAACGTGGCTAAACCCCACTATCGCCGACAATGAAATCAGTATAGGTGATATGGTACTGGTCAGGAGAGACAGGGATAATAAGGAAGGGGGAGTTGCTATATACTTTGATAGGCAACTTAAATGTGTGCGCGCAACGGACCCACCACTTATCGAACTCCCAGACTCCATATGGTGTCATTTCACCGTAGGCCACACCAAGCACTTACTGGGTGGCATCTACCGATCTCCCACCTGTGGGGCAGAGCACAATCAGCTACTGCTCAGCACTATCACAGGAATACGAGATTTGGGCTACGACCAAATCACCATAGCTGGAGATTTCAATGCTCCATCACTGAACCTTGGCTCCGGGTGTGCTAAGGGAAAATTTGGCCGAAACCTACTGCAAACTATTCGAAACACGGGACTGACTGAGAATGTTGGAGACGACACTAGGTGGGGCCCTAGTGGAAAGTCATCAAAACTAGATTATATTCTAACTAGTGACCAGCTACTCGTCGAAAAGGTCCAGATCATGACTCCTCTGGGAAGCAGTGACCATGCAGTCATAGGTTTCGATCTTGTCCTCCGTGAGCGTTTGCAATGGGATGTTACGCGACCATGTCTGTGCTACAGCAAGGCTGACTATGCTGAAATGCGGAGGCTCTTGTCCGACGCAGACTGGCCCTTAGCATGGGACGACCTATCTGTGGATGAACACTGGGAAGTGGTAAAAAAGATTATCCATACAGCAATCTCGGATACCGTCCCTTTAGTCACAACACAGCCCAAGAGAAAGACGTCATGGTTGAAGAGAGGCACGCAACGTATTCTGCAAGCAAAGCGGAAGGCTTGGTTTACGTGGCGTGTATCTAAGAGTCAGACCGACCATGATGCATACCTCGAACTCAGGAACCGGTGTAATGCAAGAGTCAGGAGGGACAGAAGGTCATTCCAGGCTAACCTTGCTAAAAAACTCCTATCAAACCCTAAAAACTTGTACCGATTCATGTCGGAAAGAAAACCGACAAACCAAGGGGCATGCGCCTTAGTAGGCCCAAACGGTCAATATCTCACTAGTCTGGAGATGGCTGAAACATTCAGTTCAGCCTTCGCTAAACAGCTAAACAGCAATGTGGATATTACAGTTACGGACCAAAATGGTGGCACCACTATTTCAGAGGAGGAAGACCTAGCGACTACTCCCCAAATAAACCCCGCAATAGTACTAAGGAAGCTACAGCGACTCATACCTGGGAAGTCCCCAGGTTGTGATGACATCAGGCCATCTGTTCTGAAACAGTGCGCCGAGGCTCTCTGTAGACCTGTTCCAACACTCAATGGATTCGGGGACCCTGCCAAGGGAGTGGAAAAGAGCCATCCTTTCTCCAATCTTCAAGGGTGGGGACAGGCAAAACGCTGCTAGCTATAGACCAGTAGCTCTACTCCCAGTGGTATCAAAAGTACTGGAAAGTATTATTGACGACCACATCAGGGAATATTTCGATAGGACTAATATACTACATGAAGCCCAACATGGTTTCAGAAAAGGCAGATCCTGCGTCACTAACCTACTGTCAGCTTGGGACGACTGGACATCATGCTGGGACATGAACGTACCAGTCCATGTGGTCTTCCTAGACTTTGAGAAGGCATTTGACACTGTTCACCATGACCTTCTCCTACATAAAATAAGCCAGGCAGGCATAGGTGAGCCACTTCTGTCATGGTTGAAGGACTACCTAGCCGACAGGCAATTTTGCACTAAGGTTAACCGAGTCCGATCATCTTGGCACAGATCGTCATCAGGAGTGTCGCAGGGTTCTATCCTAGGACCACTGATGTTTTTGATTTCTATCAGTAATCTACCACGCCGACTAAGCTGCCCAACTCCTATACGCTGACGACGTAAAAATAAAAAGTAAAAATTCACTTATGAACTGGAAAGTCAGGGAGGGAAGCTTTCATTGTTAGATTTTACCGTTATATGGACAGAAGATGGGAAGTTAAACTCTGGTGCTCACAAGAAATCCACACTTTCAAGCTGATATTTGGATTTCCGATCATCGCACCATATGTCAGTAAAAATGGGTCAATGAAGTGTTTCAGCAATAAGGCTAGAAAACTATGTAGTACCAAGGAAATTCTGAGGCGGGAAGCGGGACATGTGGGAGAAGCTTTGAAACTAAACAATTGCCCTGATAAATTTTTTAGGAAGAATGTAGGTGAATGTATGGGTGAAGTAATAGTCATGATAGTAATAACATTAATGACAACACACATGTCGAACATGCACAGGATAATGACAACACTAACAATGGGAAATTTAAATCGCCAATAACACTTCAATACAAAGAAGAAACCTCGGAAACCTTACGAAGAATCCTTAACAACGCAGGAGTGAAAGTGACATTCAAACCCAGAAACCGGAATAGAAATAACCTTTGTTAATTGACGGAAGAGAAGTATAGTTTTTGAATGATTTATATTGGTTTCATCAAGCTTGAAAATTCTGGATATTTGGGGACTGTTCTGTGTACTGACTTCCTATCTTCCTTTCTTGTTGCAACCCACGGAGTTAAGCGCATCAGACAGGAGTGGGCCGAATGCGCTGACGAAGCTGGATAAAAAGGGATAAGAAAGACATCCGAATGGCCTACTTCTTTGAAACCCACACATCACACTATTACTGGGTATCATATCTAGTGTTTCTTTACCACTATTCTTTTTCTCTTGCCTTACTCTTCTGAATACTGCACCTATTCATTCACTTATTTTACTTTTTAGACTATTAGATTTCACTCACTGTTTGCGCACAATATAATAATTGTATTTACCACTATTATCTGGGCGGTGGCCAGTGGCATGACTTTCAACCTGAAAAAGTGCAAAGTAGTGAAGTTGCGCATCTGTAGACTGCAGAATGCAAGTTACACCTTGTGCAATGAAAGCTTGTCCTGCACAACGTCGGAACGCGACTTAGGACTAGTTCTAACGGAAAAAATGGACACGAGGTAGATCGCATACAGTTCAGGTGTAAATTACACAGGGGATGCAGCGAGGGCATATGCAGTCATACACCTTACGCATAAGCAGTTAGGTGCACCCACTCCTGAGCTCTTTCTAAGGTTGTACAAAACATACGTCAGGCCACACCTTGAGGTGCACTATATTATTGCACCCTCAATGCTGAGAAGAGACGCCAACCTATTGGAAAGAGTCCAATGACGGGCAACAAAAGGAGTGGTTGGCCTCCGAAACAAACCATATGATGGAAGGCTGAATCAATTAGGCCTGTTCACACTTAGCTACCGTCGACTTAGGGGGATTTGATTACTGCCTACAAAATAACAAATGACCAGAATCACCCAAACAAAGGTGTTCTGCCATTGAGTAGGTGTAGGCTCCCACGTGGAAATCCCAGAAGGATAGCTCACCAGAGGGCAAGGACCCGGGTGCGCTCCCATTTCTTTTCACTGCGGGTTTGCCGTCCCTGGAATTCCCTACTGGCAGATGTAGCTATGGCACCGTCTTTGGATGTCTTTAAGCGAAGGCTGGACAACCATGCATCGACACAAGGACTGCATCCAAATGGCCTATCCCTTAAAATCGCATACACCATTCAGGGGTAGACAATTAAACTGGTTGTCTTACTTCTTTACATTCTCTTCCGTCTTACTCTCCTGACAACTTATTAATATTATAATTATTATTGCTATCATTATTATTATTACCGATATATATATATATATTATTCTTCAAACTTAATCAGCTGACTGTTGTTACGCTTTCCTATTTCCGTTTCTGTCTCCTAGTCAGAATAACTTCACTAATTATATCTATTATTAGCATTATTATTATTACTATCTCTTTTCTCTTGTCGACGATACCAGAGGACTAACTGGCGAAAGGATCAACTCCAGTCACGGTAGTAACAGTCTTAACACACCTCATACTACAATTCATATATAATTAATCCCAGCACTACTGTCTTTGGAGTCAACCAAAGCTACGACAGTCGAGTGGCGGGACAAGCTACGGAGAAGTTTACCGAAGATCAGGAACCTATGCCTTACAATCAAGAAGCGAGCACAAAGAAATCAAATTGGTTTATACTAGCTCGTAAAAACGATATTGGATATTGGATTTCTTTCCCGCTGTACTTATTTCTCCTGTTTTGGGTTTAACTTTTTGTCCGCTCTAGAGTTTCCATTATGTCAGGATGTAAGAGCTTAGGAATAGAAATTTTACGTAAGTTTCTGAAAAGGATATTGAATATTGGATATACTGCACCAAAGTCAACCGCATCCGATCATCCTGGCACACCTCGGCATCGGGGGTTCCTCAGGGTTCTATCCTAGGGCTGTTGATGTTTTTGATTTTTATCAACGACCTGCCCTCCCAACTAAACTGCTCTGCGCTTCTTTACGCTGACGACGTAAAGATTTGGAGAGCAATAAACTCATCGGAAGACTCAGATAGATTGCAGGCTGACCTGAAAACTCTGGGAAACTGGGCTCTGGCTAACGGAATGCCTTTCAACCTAAAGAAGTGCAGAGTAGTGCAGCTTCATTCGGGCAGGTCACAAAGTGTAAATTACACCCTTGGTGGCCAGAACTTGAGTTGTGTTCAATCAGAGCCAGACCTAGGTCTTATTCTAACAGAAAAGCTAGACACCAGTGGAAATTACTCGAAGGATTTCGCCAAAGCCTACGCAACTTTACACTTTATGCATAGGCAGCTGGGAGCTCTCACTCCCGAACTGTTCTTAAGGTTATATAAGGCATATGTGAGGCCACACCTTGAGGTGCATAATATCATTGCACCTCCGCTACTCAAAAGGGATGCTAACATTCTAGAAAGTGTCCAGAGACGAGCGAAAAAATGGGTGATCGGCCTCCGCAACAAATCATATGAGGAACGACTAAAGAAATTAGG
Organism: Trichobilharzia regenti; assembly: GCA_944472135.2. NCBI lineage: Eukaryota > Metazoa > Platyhelminthes > Trematoda > Strigeidida > Schistosomatidae > Trichobilharzia > Trichobilharzia regenti. Next base: position 114,926,159 of record OX235262.1, on the reverse strand, counting down.
TCTTTTCACACTTAGTTACCGAAGGCACAGGGGAGACCTCATCACCGTCTACGAAATCCTAAATGACCAGGCCCACCCAAATAAAAGCATCCTGCCATCAAGTGACTATAGGCTTCCACGAGGTAACCCGCTAAGGATAGCACACCAGAGACCAAAGACTCGAGTGCGATCACATTTCTTTTCGCTTCGTGTTTGCCGTCTCTGGAACGCTTTACCGGCGGCCGTGACTACAGCGCCATCTCTGGAGATTTTTAAGCGGAAGCTGAACAATCATGCAGAAATGCAAGGTTTGTGTCTCAATGGCTTATCCTCATAAAACTTGAAACCACACTGTCAATGAATAAGCGTACAAACTAAATCCCCACGACCTATTCTGCCTTCTCTCACTCTATCTTTTCCTTAGGTCACCTTTATTATTCCACTTATCTCAACCTATATTATCTACACTACAACCCATTATTTTTATTCTTATTATTATTACTACTATTCTGCTTTTATGACTATACCGAATGGCCAACGGGAGTTAGGTCAAACTCCATTCACGGCAGCAATACAGTCCTAACATACTGCATACTACAAACCACATCTCGACCAATCCCCGCACCACTCCTCCTGGAGTCTACCAGAGCTAAAGCAGTCGAGTGGCGGGACTTACTACGCAGAAGCTCACCGAAGATCTGGAACCTCTACCTCAAAATCAAGAAGCGAGCTCAAAGAAATCACTGGTTTATACTAGCTCGCAATCAGGATATTGGATATTGGAATGCCCGCGCCGTACTCTTCTCAACGTTACAAACAGCTGAGTTGGGGACGTAAGTGGACGGAAGTTGTTGTAAGGTCATTTGTGTATACTGTTCAGAGAATTTTTAGTCGTGGAGATGCTAAAATTTTTCATTTTTAAACACAAAGCACTTTGGTGACGACCATTGAACAATGCCCAATAGAGCGTCTACCAATGGTGACAACCACATGCTATTCTGTATTGCAGTAATAGGTACAATCTGATGTAAATGAGCACGTTTTTACCCACTTTTATCATGTTCACAAAAATCTATTGGACTGGGTTCTTCTATGACACTTTTAAAATTCGATGGACTATTTTTTAAGTTTTTGGTTACAGCTTGATTCCACACCGTATTTTTGGTACAAGTGTGGGATTTTCAGCGTGGATATCGGTAGCCCAAAATTCGCAGGCCAACCATAGATGTCAGGTGTGCGTCGGCGTGGGCTCGAATCCCGGACCATGTGCATGGTCGGCGAGAGTCCTAACCACTATGCCCAATAATCGCCTGAAGTCATTGCGAGTATGAATTTATACTCGGTAAATGTAAATACTGTTTAAACTCACTGTTTTTGGTTATATAGTCGATTTCTCATTTCGACAGACCTACGGACCTTGAGGTCACCTGCCTCTTTTTGTCATGCATTTTGCCGATGCGACCATTCCTCATAGTCTGATATATTTAGACAGTATGTGGGTTATTTTACCCAGATGAAAAATTTGAGGAAATTTAGGCTTTTCCGGAGTAATTTCTGGGTTCGGGGAAGAAAATATAGCACTATCCGAATTTCTACATTGATTTTCCCTATACTTATTTTTTATTCGGGTAATCAATGGTTTACGTTGCAATGCTGCATACCTATGCATTTCTGATAGTTTTCCCCCTGGTGACTAAAAGTATGGTAATGGCACGTTGCTTGACTTTTTGTTGAACAAGAGATTTATCAATCAGCCTGGGTATCGCAAGATAGGGTTCCAAAATTGGTAGAAGTCTTTAATGTCTGAATGGAAATTCTCATAAATTTGAACTCCCAAAGTATCACCATCATAATACTGATTTCATATGTGTCAGTTTTGCCCAAAACATCTGGGTCGCAAACTGGCTGCTCAGTATCTTACCTTTTCACAAGCACTTTATGAGACTGCAGACGTCCAAGACTAAGAAACACGACTCGTACTGCTGCACATCGGTGCAAAGTTCTATGTTGAAAACAGACAGACAGAAGGGTCCTGACGTTAAATGCTCTAGTATGAATTTGGCAGTGCGGCTTTAAGAGACTATCAGCAGTGTTTTTCTGGCCCCACCTCTGTATTCCCTACAAAACTCTGAAATGTATTCTATGAGAACCACAAAATCCAGAAATTCTAATCAGCTTTCCCCATTTAGTTAGTTGTAGCTAATTATGTTGAAATTCATAAATTTTTTTTAAAATGAAAGCAGGGCCATAGGGCTATCCGATGAATTCGGAAGACTACGTTTCTTGCGAGAAGATTCTTAGGGATCATACCAACCAAATAACTAATACATGTAGCTCATCTTATAGAAGTCTACAGTCATCTGTGTGGGACTTTTTGAGGTTCACTGTGAGTCGGTCATGCGATAATGTTGACAGTAGCCTCATTATCGGACTGTTGTTAAGTAATTTTGACGAATTTCGCAATATCATGCAGTGTGGCTTTTTAGCTTTGACTAGTGATGGAAATAACATCATTTCATTGCAGCCCAAATATGAACGGATTTATAAAATTAGTTGCTACGTTGGTCTTCATAGCTGCTCTGAAATGGTTATATGTATTTCATATTTTATTACAATGACTAAGTTCTCACAAATGTTTTGTAAGCCAGGAGATAAATATGTTTTCAAGGTTTCAGTCACAATTTATTCGTCCAAATTAGCTTCAGTACTATGAAATTCAAAACTTGGATAATTTAGCCAATCAGAAGCTTAACTTGATGGAACATATCTAAACATTTTCACTTCAGCTACAATGACCAAATTTACGATTCATATAAAGGTCTATCAGCGCCAAATTCGTTAGACCTAATAATGTAAAAGCTAACAGTAACCTAGAATCTTACGACGCATGAAGTTTGTCTTCAGAATTCAAGTGTTAGATGTACAGGTTCTGAACTTTCATACGATTTCCTGTTAAATAATGACAACAGCCAGTTTAGGTTAGTATGAAGCAGACATAAGACATAAATTCAATAACTGTTGGGCTCAATTATTCTTAATGGTCGCAAAATAGGTTACCGTTTCATTAGTCGAATTCGTAATTTACTACTTACACATCTCAGGATATTTGCCGGATTAACTGGCCAGGATTCGTGTGCCTCGAACTGATTCAGCTCTTAGAGCTGAGTCAAACTTGGTACACCGTTGATAACGTCAGCCTCAGACGAGCGAGATAGCTCTCTGGTATTTTGATCACTTCAAGTATCACAGGTTGATGTTAGTGGTATCCAGCTACTCATATAAGTCAGTCAGTAGTACGTACTATCATACCATTTCTTTATTTCAAAGTGTTTATGACTTTAGGTTCAAGCAAAACCAGCTAACTGTTTTGCGCCTCATTCCAGTTTCCAGTGACAGCTATTAACCACTTCAAACTCACTACTTGTCACTTTGACAGTCAATGTGAGCGGCTGAGATAAAGTTTTGATACTTTCAAGCTTTTTACTTTCAACGGCCATCTCAGTTACAATGTAGGATAGGTTGAGCTGCTACTTCGTACACTTACTTTTTGATGGTTCGCCGGATATCCTATCAGCGCTAAGACTGACATAGTCTGGCGAATGTGAAGCGGGGCTTTTGTATCTGTGCTGAGATTTCACTGGCAACTAGTGTGTTACGGCTGATTAAAAGTGGCAAAACATTTGTGATTAGTTACAGGATGAACAAAACTTTCATGACCGAGTGTCCACTCGTGCAACGTACTTGGTATTCTTCTCGCATCTAACAATGAAGCGTTCTATTGCATCCCTCGTGCTATAGTTGTGATGTTTTGCAGTGTCATCCAGAATAAATCGCATTTGTATTCTCATGTATTCATTTTTTATTTGACACTTAAGTAAAACCTTATTTATTTTGTATTCAACCACTGATTACTTCCACCTAGCATTTTTTGTGTTTTTTCCAGCTGCCACATGAGGTCTCGTAAAGTTCGCTGTTTAAGACAGACTACAGAACTTGGCTCGTCTTCGGATTCTGATGAAAATAATGTGGATGATCCTACGCCTTCAGTTGTTACCGATTCTACGGTAGTTGTGGAAGCAATCAGAGAACTACAGAAACTGAGGAAACGACCAGCTGGTATCAGTTTGCCCGCACTGGCTACGGGTAAAGAGGTTCCAGATCTGAACTTGGCAATAGCTAGTGATCCATTTAAACTAAAAACTGGTGGTCTGGTCGACCTAAGTAGCATTTCATCGAACAAACAAGCTGAAGAGGATGATGATGTCGAAGCTCGTTTGGCCAAAACATTTGCAACGGAAACTAATAAGAGAGATGAAGATGCTGAAATGTATTTTAATTGTTTGTTTTTTAAGACTAATTTTACATTTTAGGATTAAATATATCGAAGAGGAGCTAGCTAAACGAAAGGGATTGGTCAAACCGTCATCTCTAGAACGGTATGTCATACCACTTTTTATACTGCCCTGTTTTTATTGATGTGCTACCCAATTTTTTTTTGTTTATGGGTATAAAAATGAGTAACTTTCAGTGTGAATAAGCTATGATTTGCAGCTTTGTGGATATTTGGAAACCGGTATAGTTCACTTAGTTGATAGTGAATCAAATTGCTTATTGTTTCAAGCTCACCTAATTAAAGACTATTCTATACCGAGTTTGATGTCTTTATAGTACAAAGGTACAAAAATTTGAAATGAAAAGAATAAACTATATCAGCGTTCGTTAGGAACTAAATATCAAATAGAAATATTGAGTAAAGGGCTATCATCAACCGGAAGGTCAAGATGGAATCACATAATCATACATTAAAATCCTGCAAGCTTACAATATAGAAAACCAATTGTCTGTCTGTCTGTTTTCGACATAGAACTTTGCACAAATGTGCGGAAGTTCAAGTCGCCACATTCCGTGTAGCACGCGAAGCAAGAGAAGAAAGTACAAGAAAAGCATAATAGAAACAGTGAGCAGAGGTGTGAGACAAAGGAGTAATAAAGAAATACAAAACAGTTTCATTGAAGATCATAAGTCACAGGGAGTGGATGCATCTGCGCCACTGAGAACGATTTTGAGCCATGTCACCAATTGTTTCCAACCATAGATTTTTACCGTCCCGAGGACCCCAGCCTGGAAGTCTACACCTTCCTACGTGGCTTAGACCAACTGTTGTGGATTTCATTGACTGATGCCAAGTTTTTGTTTGACCGCCGCTAGCTTTTTTCCAGCCTGACCCTATATCCGCTAACATTGCTCGTCGAGGGAGGCGATGGCTTGGCATACGTAACACATGTCCTAACCATCTCAGTCTTTGTAGCTTCACGACTTCGTCGATTGATTTCCCCTGTTTACCTAGAACTCTACGCCTAACCTCCATGTTGCTCACCTTATTATGCCACTTTACACGGGAAATAGAACGCAGGCACCTATGATCAAAGACAGCTAGTCTTTTCATGTCTTCCACTCTCAGTGGCCAGGTCTCACAACCATAAAGGAGGACGGAGCGGACTGATGAGCAGTACACCCGCCCTTTGGTCGATAGTCGAACATCTCGTCTACGCCAGAGTCGGCGTAAACTAACAAATGCGAAACGAGCCCCTTGTATTCGTGCTGAGATTTCGTCAGAGATCAGCCCGTTGGGGCTGATGGTACTTCCCAAATAAGTGAAGCGGTCAACGTGCTCTACCACTTCACTTCCTATTTTTAAACTAGGCGTCGATGTAGTCCAGTCCTGTAACATCATCTTGCATTTGGCGGGAGCGAATCGCATGCCAAACATTCGTAGATTGCGGCTCAAGGTGTTTAGAAGACTCTGCATTTCGTCAGCGTCTTCGCCTAGAAGGACTATATCGTCTGCATATTCCAAGTCAACGAGATTATTCCCGGTAGCAAGTCAATCCCTGAGTCGCTGAAGTCACCTAGGGTTAAGTCCATTAACACATCTATGATGAAGTTGAATAGAAAAGGAGATAATGGGCATCCTTGACGGACACCACTGGTCGTCATCAGTTCAGATGACAGCTCGCCGTAAGCCCTCACCTGGCTGTATGAGTACGAGTAGAGTGCCTTAATCAGTGCAATATATTTTCTCGGAATTCCCTTTACAGCCAAGCATCTCCAGAGAACTTCCCGATCGACAGAGTCGAATGCTGCCTTTAGGTCAAGAAATATAATGACTGTTGGACGCCGGTAGGAATGCCTATGTTCTAGAATCTGTCGGAGGGTGAAGATATGATCAATACACCCTCTTCCTGGTCTAAAGCCTGCCTGGCTCTCTCGTGTTTGTGCTTCCCGAGCACCACTCAGTCTACGCATGATTATTGAGCCTAAGACTTTAGATACTATATTAGTCAAGCTAATCCCTCTGTGATTATCACAGGAAGACTTGTCTCCCTTCTTGTATATGGGGATAATCAGTGACTTACACCAACCCGATGGGACTTCTTCTGATTCCCAGACGCTGCCTAGTACCTCAGTTAATCCGGACAGTAAGCTGTCTCCACCGTACTTAAATACCTCTGGAGTCATTCCATCAGGTCCCGCTGCTTTGCCTAGTTTCAGATTGGTGACAGCTTTAGTAACCTCAGTTAGTGACGGAGGACCTGTGTCTATATCCCATTCAGGGAGGTGTTGGATGCTCGGAAGGTTGAGCGTGGCTGTGGGCAAATTAAACTGCTCCTCATAATGCTCTTTCCAACGATCCAGTCGTCTATCCTGGAGCTAATTATAGTGCCATTTTTTTCCGAGATTGTCTCACTAATGATTTGTCTTCTCCCACCCGTTTCCCTGATGAGTCCAAAGAGTTGCCTGGTGTTGCCTATCCTCAAAGCTTTCTCCATCTCTTTGGCTTTTGTCGCCCACCACTGTTCACGGTCCTTGCGGAGACTTTTCGTAAGTTTCCTCTTGTGCAGCTTTCGCTCCTCATTGAATTCGGAGCTCGCCGGAATAAGTCTTCTAGCATCTATCAGTTCGGATGAGGCGGTGGAGATCCAGTGGTTTTTACTCACCTTTGGGTTTACCTTATTCACAGCTTTTACAGCTGTATCTATGGCTGCCTGGATATTTTTCCAAGCTTCTTCAGGGTGAGCACAGCTGTCGAACACAGATATGTGTTTAGCTAGTTCTTCCTCAAATACGGATTTAGTTTCCTGATCGAGCTGGGGACGTGATGGTTTTACCGCCAGCTGTTTCCTACGTCCGTTCAGTCGTAAGCACACCCGAGCGCGGACCAGTGCATGGTCGGTATCTACGCACGTGTTCCAGAAGGAGCGACAATCTCCTACCGACCCACGCCAACGATAGCTTATTGCTATGTGGTCTATTTGTGTCCAGCGTTGGTTTGATGAAGGGGGTCTCCAAGTCAAACAGTGTCTCTCCTTGTGTTTAAAGTTAGTGCTTACAAGAAACAAATGATTATCAGAGCAGAACTGTAGGAGACGGTCACCGTTGTCGGTTCGCTGGCACGGAGCTCCATAGGTGCCACCGACATCCTTCTCAGATTGACACAATTTCCCTACTTGAGCGTTAAAGTCACCAGCTAGAACGACTATGTCTGAGCGTTTAGCCTTTCCACCAAACTAGACAGCTTTTGGTAGAACTCATCCTTCGTTTCATCTGAACTGCAGTCAGTGGGGGCGTAGGCGGAGATTACGAAAAGGCATCGGCGAGTAGTGCAGTCCTTCCTCCTTCTTACTGATCCGTTCAGGCGGACAGCACACATTCGGCTATCTACCGGGATCCAGTCAAGCAATGTCTTTTCTGCCCTAGTACTCAAAGCTATCCCTACGCCAGCTAATCCTCGTGAACTAGCTGTGGCATCTCCTGACACCCTCAAGGTGAATTTTGCAGATTCAACCTGTTGGCCAGGTGGGGTTAGGTGAATAACCACACTTGGGTCTTGTATGCGTGTTTCTGAAACACAGCATACATCAATGGCTCGTGATGCCAGGGTCTTGGCTAGTGATGCTTGTTGTCCTATTTGGCAAAGTGTCCTAACATTAAGAGCTCCTATATGAAATTGGTGGCGCGGCTTTAAGAGGCTGTCGGTGGTGGTTTTTTGGCTTCCATCGTTTTTAGTGGACGCAGAGTGGAGAGGAAGTGGAGAGCTATCAAGTCGAGGAGTTGCATCAGTGGAAGGAAGGCAAGATGATAGAGATGAAGAAGACAAAGATGAGTGAGTAATAGAGAGGTTTCGTGTGCATTTCGGATTGTGAGGGCGATTGTTACTTCCCGGCTGCCCACACCGTGGAAGTTGGTTGCGTGACCGCAGAGCCCAGGGGACAACTGCTTGAGGCCGGTCACACGCGGCCTGTTTTTGTTCGTTCTTTTTTGTTTGGTGTGTCTCAGTAGCAGATTTATCACTCCTGCCCTGTGACACGGCAGCAGGAAGCGCGGTCGTTGTTAATCCGGGCCACGGCCGATCCGGCATGAAATTTTGTATTTATTGGACATGATGTTGGATTGGGTAGCTGCTTTTTGTTTAACCGCTATCCAAACAACCTGCCTGGCATGGTAGAACCTCAAGAGACATAAGTCTCAGCCAGTATAGCTTGAATAGGTCATTGCGGTGTTCAAGCCCGACCACCACGTCAAGGTAGCAGCTTTCGGTCGGGAGAAAACCAATTAGATTTGAATAGTGTATTTTCACCTAAATGGTAACTGCAGGGTCCATTGCTCACGGCCGCGAAGATCTAACTACCATCTGAATTAGGAAACTGACAACTGGTTATGATGTATTACTGAACAATGAAGCAACTGCGTTCCTAGTTATTGATTTCGATTGTCAGCTGTTTGATGAGAATAGTTGCTCAAATCATTTTTGACTTTTCAATTTTCCAAGGTATCGACCACATCTGAAAAGACGTGTCATTTTACGAGATGTTTGCCCTTAATAGATCTGTAAAACTGGTAGTTGTGGCTGTTTTGGTTTCTTCTCTGGGAAATGTACTACTGAGTTAGCCTCTGTCATTTCATCTTCATTGTGTGCACTTTCATTTATTCCTCTTTTAAAGTCCTGCGTGCATTATTCATTTAGTTTTCTTATTAGAATGGGACATTAGGTACAGCTACTGGACTGATGTTTATTCCTTCAAATAAATGATTTCATCTTAAAGTTGGACAGGTGCAACCACCTTCGGAAGGACCTAATGGAATGTTCTCTCAGTCGTTTAAGGACGATAGTGGTAGCCTACCACCTAGTTTTAAATAAGATATTAAGTAAGGGATGGGAATCCTAAAATATTACTACAGAACTGGTGCAAATCATTAGTTGTCTGATTTTATAAATGGGGAGACAAGCTTTTTTTTGATAGTCGTAATAACATCATCTTGACTAGCATAGTGTCCAAAATTCTAGGTTTAATCTTGCGGAGTAATTGATTCTCGACAAAAATAAAACTGTGAAAACTATGTAAGCTTTATTCAATGACGAGGTTGTATTGATCGTATCCTCAACGTTCGACAGATTCCAAAAAGTAGGTATACTCACCGGTGTTCAACTCAGTTTTCAACTCAGAACTCCGCACAAAAGTGAAGCAGTTCAAGTTGTCACACTCGATATAGTTCACGGTGTAGATAGCTGGCAATTAATCACTGTCCACACACTTCCATAACCACACAAAGGCTGGAAAAAAGCTAGCGGCGGTCAAACAAAAACTTGGCACCAGTCAATGAAATCCACAACTGTTGGTCTAAGCCACGTAGAAAGGTGTAGACTTCCAGGCTGGGGTCCTCGGGACGGTAAAAATCTATGGTTGGAAACAATTGGTGACATGGCTCAAAACCGTTCTCAGTGGCGCAGATGCATCCACTCCCTGTGACTTATGATCTTCAATGAAACTGTTTTGTATTTCTTTATTACTCCTTTGTCTCACACCTCTGCTCACTGTTTCTATTATGCTTTTCTTGTACTTTCTTCTCTTGCTTCGCGTGCTACACGGAATGTGGCGACTTGAACTTCCGCACATTTGTGCATAGTTCTATGTCGAAAACAGACAGACAGACAGACACAAAGCTTACCTGGTTATCATTCATAGATATCAAACAATTGTCATATTTCTTGACCTGAAGGCACCATTTGACTCCGTCGACTGAGAGATGCCGTGAGAATGTCTGTCCGTGAAAGGAGTTCCGAGAAAGTGCATCGTGCTAGTCAAGGCACTCTACTCGAATTCATCCATCAGGGACACCTACTGTTTATTTTTGCTTTTTTTATTTTTGATTACAGCTTGATTCCACACTGTATTTTTGGTACAAGTATGGAATTTTCAGCATAGATATCGGTAGCCCAAATTTTGCAGGCTGACCATAGATATCAGGTGTGAGTCGGCAGGGGATCGAACTTCCGACCATGTACATGTTCGGCGAGAGTACTAGCCACTGTGCCACCGACGCACATATCTGTTCATTTTCATCACAGACGTATCAGTGGAGTTGACTCTAGTTGAATTCAGTAACTTAGGGATTGACTGGCTACCAGGGTATACCGAGGTGAAGACGCTGATAAGTGCAGAGTCTTCTGAACATCTTGAGCAGAAATGTTGGAATCTTTGGGAGCCGATTCGCCCCTATCAAATGTAAGATGATGGCACAGTACTTGTATGCACCGACTCGCAGTCTTAAGACAGTGAGTGAAGTGGAAGAGTGTGTTGACTACTTCACTTATTTAGGAAGTTGCATGAGCCGAACTGGACTGATTACTGACGAAATATCAGTAGGGATACAAAAGGCTCGTACGATATTTGCTTATTTCCGTTATCGCTCCCGTGGACATCGCCCGGTTATCGGTCAAAGTATATGTGCCGCCCAGCAGTCCGTTCCACCCTCCTGCATAACTGTGAGACACGGTCATCGAAAGTAAAAGATATGAAAATGATTAGCTGTCCTTGATCATAGGTGCTTGCGTTTTGTCCATAGTGTTAAGTGGTATGATAGGGCGTGTACTGTTGAGTAGTTAGGGGGACTTAGTGACTTGAGACTGTTCGCGATATAACCCAAAATCTTTCACAATCGAACATATGTATTCACTGTTTGTTATCTCATGAATCCATTAAACTCTTACTCTTCTCCATGTAAGTATTGTTTCTCCAGTGCGTGTCCGTTTATCATACTTTATTTGCATCTCTATTTCTTGTCTGCCTTAACGTGCACTTTTATGATTCGTGGTAATTTGAACTGCTGAACTGCTGTGCCAAGTTGTGTGTTGAAACTTAGTAATTTATCCAATTTCAGGAAATAAACCAATTTAGTTATGCGTAACTTCGAATACTGTAGAATCCAATTAGGTTAAATGTTGAACATATGTACATTTCTCACTGGTCACAGTGATCTTGGTAGCAAGGGGACTGACTATTAATGGTTTGTAAGGCGATTATCGTATTTGAAGTAGGAGAAATATTTTGACTAGCGTTTCACTTCATAATAGTTATTTAGATAAATAAAATCATCTATTTATTTCTTCAGAGACGAGGATTCAGACTTACTTCAGGATGTTCCTGAATATCTCAGACCATCTATTGGTCAACAAAAAGAAGATATGCTGTCCAATCAAATGTTATGTGGTATTCCTGAAGTCGATTTAGGTGTGGAAGCAAAGATGAAAAACATAGAAGCCACAGAAGAAGCCAAACAAGTTTTATTAAAGAAAAGATTTGTCCGCAAGCATGATCATTTCAAGGACGAAATAGCGCCTATCAATATGGCAGTTAATTTCGTTCAGCATAGTCGGTGGAGTGAGTTGAATTTTGAATTATTAAAGTCCATTAATCTGTTTATGTTCAAGTTATAAAACTGCCTCAATCATCTTTAACAGTTAAATACACTGTAAAATGCTTATTTTTTCTAGTAAATCTTAAAATATTGTATGGGAATGGATTTTAGAAATACTTACATTTGTTTTACTGATAAGATGATTGTGTTAAATGAGAATACACATGAAATCCACAACATAAAGTGCTTACTCAACTTTCATTTTTAACTGTTTTGTGTATAAAGAGAAGCTCCTATTCCCACTTAATTTTTTAGTTTAGTTGGTGTGAACTGATTTAGCTCTGTAATTTGCATTAATTTGAGTACAGCACGGATGATCTTGTCTGCTGACGAGTAAAACTACAGTCCAGTTTTTAGGTAGTCTCAATCTGGCTGACAAATAATAATTGGCGTGAGTAACTTTCAGCCACTTACTTTAATCAGGGGTATATATTACCCCTAGTATTAATACATGCTGTCTTGATGCTTTCTATGACGTCAAATTAGTGGCATACTATTATATGAGTATTTTTAGTTTCCAAATGAACATGTTATGAAATTTCACATTGAAAGCATACTTATGAAATGAATTATTGTGCTACTGCTTGTGTTTCTGATTATCTGTCGTCAAACGACTCATAACAATGTGTTTGACATCCGTTTAATAATTTAATAACTCCCATTGTAGCATTAAAAACACAATATTCAGCGAAGAGACTCTTTTCATAGTAATAACTTCGTTGAAAAGAGTCACTTCTCTGTATATTGTGTTCTTAATAATTTTTATCACCACCACAAGTAGTGTTGTATATAGACTCGGCATCATATACAGGAAATCAGAAATCAACTAAATGCTCTAACCTTCAGTCTCAACAAAATATAGTTTAGCATACCCTTAACAATAATTATTTATGTACTAGTTTTTTTAAATAATGCATTAAGTAAGGTACCACAGACACTCGAGTACATAGATCGATTTCTAGTCAGTAAATTCCCTTCGTCACTGTTCTCTGGTCTATGTTTCTCAGCAGTGAGTATGATAAAACAGTCTTTCGTTACACTAAACCCAATTGAGTAATTTTTACTTGATTATATTACTGAATAATTAATTAGTGGGTTTTATAATTTATCAGGTTTGCTTATTAATGAGATCACTTAGTAGTCGTCTTAAATTTCAGAAATTATTAACTAAAAGTGGCATAACAGATAAGACGGAGGAAAAAACACTTGGTGGGATTATTAGGAAAATTGAAGCAACAGGGTTATATCGCACCAGGTGTGTGTGTGTGAAACACTATGATCTGTTGGTACTATGGCACCTAGGTTATACTATTTATCTGACTGCGATTCACAAAAAGCGGCTATACACCTAAACCAGCTCTCAATATGCTTAGCTCACCACATACTATGCAGTTGCGAATTAGCTGATACAACTTTTACAACGGTTACACAAGAAATTTGTAAAAGGCGATTGTGACTGTGTAGAAAGAATTAAAGACCTAAAGGTGAACGATAAGCTCAAAATGTGCCTTTGATAGAAACAGTAGATTATATATGTAATGCAATGATGGACGGTGTACAAATTTTCATTTGCACATCTGTATTAAAGGAGCTTTCTTTAAAATGTACAGTGAACGTACACATTCTGCCTAGTAAAGAGGTGTATAGGCAATCAGATGATGTGCGATAAGATCATCACTGGGTCCAATCCTAGCGGGATTTTTTCCTACAGAAACTAGAGAATAGTCCTTTGGAAGGTGTTATAAACAATATGAGTTTCTGTTGTCTTTATAGGAATGATACGTTTATAATTTTAAGGAACGGAATTGAGGTAGAGTGCATATTAGAGAAATTAAATAAAGTTCACCCAAATGTTAGCTCTTTACTAAAGAAGAAGAACATAACGACTTTATCTTGTTTTTGGATGTTCTGTTGACAAAACGAGTAGATAGAACAACAAATAGAAACATACACACTGAAAACCTACATCAGGTAGGCAGTATACTCACTTTTAGAGTGTGCCCGTACAATACAAACGAAATCTGGCTAGAATTTAGTTCACCCTGCAAGTGTTATTTATTCGAACGGAACACTTAACGAAGAAATTGGTAATATTCGTGATCTACTAGGTAGAAATGGATATTCGAAGAAGTTTTCGAATAAACACATGGTATTAGATAGTACAAAGTCCAAAATGCCCACAGTGTTCTTAAGACTGCAGTTCATGGGAGATGTTAACAGTGAAATTTCATCACAACACCTGAGGCTTATACTGTTTGTTCACCAGCTAACTAATACTTGGTTTGCAAAATAAAGATGAACTGTCTAATTGTGCGTCTTCTGTGTGTATTTATTTCTCCTGTGGAGCTAGTTACATTAGGCGTACATCGTCGAATTTCTGAACAGCATTCATCTTAGTTAGGTGAGGAACCAAACAAAGCAATACGGAGCTGCATTCTGGCTTACATTGTCGATACATGACAAGAAATGAAAGCTAACATAGCTTTAAAGGTTATTTATCTTATTTAATCCTGCCTTTCTCATCTTCTATGAGTCCGACTTTTGCATACAGGAAAATTGAATGGAATTCATTTGAATAAGCCAAATCTATGTTCAAAAGAAATTTGCATCTACCCTTTCTCAGCTGTAGTCGTTCAAAGGATAATGTGAGCTCGTTTTGTTTCGTGGATCGCCTTCAACTGCGTACATCCTTAATAATCAATTATAAGTTATAAAGTGATATCTGAACATACTTTTTTTTACAATTATCTCAAGTTATAAGATAGAAAGTATTAGCAACATAATTTCAAAGGTGATGTAAGTAGACAATTATTTGGTGTTAAAAGAGTAAGTATTTATATGGTAATTAGACAAAGCGGTGGAATTCAGATTTCTTTTGGGAACAAAGATGGACTAGAGACAAAATACAAGACAGAAGAACACAGTTAAGTAATACATATCATGACGGAGAGTTCAGTAGGGTTGAGGTGAATAGTGAAGCAAAATATCTGAACTCTACCCGCTTTTAACACTAAATAATTGTCTACTTACTTCATCTTTGAAATTATGTTGCTTACACTTTCTGTCTACAATTTGAAATCATTGTAAAAAAAAGTATGTTCAGATACCATTTTGCAACTTCTAATTAATTTATTAAGGATGTACGCAGTTGAAGAGAATCCACAAAATAAAACGTGCTCATATTTTCCTGCAAATACGATTGTTCCTTCTTTATTCAAAATAAATATGGAATATCCAAAGTATTCTCGTTGAGGACATTTACTAAGAGTGCATTACGACATAAAAAATCGGTTGGTGAACCATTGGAAAAACTGTTTTGGCCTAGTTCGAGACTCTTCAACAGTACGCACCCACTGGGGTTCAAACCCAGGACTTTCCAGTTACAAGGTGAGCTTTTTACGTGAGTTCTATTGGGAAGTCGTGAATAGTCGGGGTGTGAGGACAATTACTCGCCTATCATCACATTGGCTAATGGCTAATGAATTGGGAGAAGTAGGAATTCATAGGCTGGCCATCAGGTCGGGTCCCAGTGGCTTAATAGTCTATGAGCTCGTTTTGTAATTAGAAAGTCTTGGGTTTGAATCCCAGTGGGTGCGTGCTGTGAAGAGTCCCGAACTAGAACGAAACAGTTGTTGAGTACTCCCAGGTTTTTCAACAGTTCTCTTACGGATATCAGCTCATGATGAAATCCTGTAACCATTGAAATCTCTGCAAACCGACATTTGGACATAGAAAAAATGTTTTATAAATCTTTGAAATGATTCGTCTCCACTTTTAAATTCATTTTTGAAGTAATCATATCATTGTAGTGTCTTGTTTTAATTAATTTCTTGATACTATAAGATATAATAGTAGTAGTATTAGTAGTAAAAATAATGTCATAAACTCTACTTGGTTGCTAAACGTTTTTATTCATTTGTCGAATTTTCATGAATATAGCCTACATATTCGTCATTCCTTTGTCAATTTTAATTTTTTAAAAAATATCTATTCTTTGTGATTTCTTTAAGAGATTTTCTTTTTATCTTTTTCTTAATAAATCAAGATAATTATACAAGTGGAATGAGTAGAAAAGCTGATATGGACAGTAAACGAGAACTCAACCAAATAACTGATAATGAGAAGACAACATCCATCGGTGATAATTCTATTTATCCTCGCAAAGATAGACGTCGTTCAGATTGTAAGTTAATGGAAGTTTATACATCCATTATAACTTTAATTGGATTTCTACATAAAATATTTGACGGTATAAATCAAATTAAAAATCATTTGCATCAACAATATGATGGTTGGTGTTCATAATGTAAATAAGCCTACTTTTGAAAAAAATTAGTTTTCTCTTAAAGTTTACACCGTTTTCTCGTCCTTTCTGGTTTTTGTTAGTAAAAAAAAATTATGGAAGTATTTTATCCCGAAAATGTTAATAGAGTAACTAAATGACAAGAATTAATAACAATTAAGAGAACATTTTCACTTTTTCTTGATGTTTACAGGCGGTGTAGATTGAATTTATTTCAAGATTGTGTTCGAAATACTTTTATATTCACTGATTTTTTTTCGTAGTATTTTCAATTTAGTTATGCTGAGTAGATTTTTCATCTATTAAATTTTGAACCACATATGTGTTTTGAGTGCTCATAATGTAATAGCTGAAAGCAAAACACAGAAGCCAAGGCATATTTTCAAGTGATCAAACAGCTATTAATATTTATACAGCTTGTATTCTCTAACCAATCACTGAGCATGTGATTTTGGTTCACATTAAACGATATGAAATGAGCGTGTTGACCACTTCACTTATTTAGAAAGTTGCATCAGCCCCAACGCCAGCGGGTTGATCGCTGACCAAATCTCAGCACGGATACAGAAGGCTAGTTTCGCATATGCCAGTTTACGCCGTCTCTGACTTAGTAGACGTGATATCTGGCTATCGACCAAAGGGCGGGCGTACTGCTCATCAGTCCGCTCCGTCCTCCTTTATGGATGTGAGACCTGGCCATTGAGAGTGAAAGACATGAAAAGGCCGGCTAGCTGTCTTTGATCATAGGTGCTTGCGTTCTATCTCCCATGTGAAATGGTATAATAGGGTAAGCTATTTTGAGATTAGGCATCGGTCAAGTGCTAGGTAAGTTGGGGAAATCAATCGACGAGGTTGTGAAGTTACATCGATTGAGTGAGGTGGTTAGGACATGTGTTACGTATGTTTAGTGATCGCCTTCCTCGACTGGCAATATCAGCTGACATAGGGTGAGGATGGAAAAGAGCTAGCAGTAGTCAAACGTAAACATGTCACCAGTCAATGAAATCCACGACAGTTAGTTTATGTCACGTAGGAAGGTGTAGACTTCATGATTGTAGTCCTCGAGACAGTAAAAACCAACGGCTAGAGACAATTGGTGATATGGCTCAAAATCGTTCTCAATGGCCAGCGCAGATGCATCCACTCCCTGTGACTTATGATTTCTAATGAAACTTTATTGTTCTTCGTTATTACTATGCCTTTGTCTCACACATCTGTTTACTGTCTCTATTATGCGTTTCTTCTACTTTCTTCTCTTACTTTGTGTGCAACAAGGAGGGAGTTTGATGACTCGAACTGCTGCACATCTGTGCAAAGTTCTATGTCGAAAACAGACAGAGTGACATGAAATAGAATGTTCAAATGTGTATAGCACTCTGCTCCTAATAAACTATTGTCTGTGAAAATAATATTCCGTTGGAACCCATTGTCTGTATCACACCACCACAATACCACCACTCTCCTAGACTGAAGTAGACGCAACAGAATTCGAACCTGGGATAATTTATGAGTGAATGTTAAAATTCGTCAAGCTACTACAGCACACATTAACACTTTTAGATCACCTAGCATTTGTATATATTGCGATTGAGTAGAATTATTTCATATTACATAACTATCCTGCCGAGAAATCTACAAATATGATTTTATTTGAGTAAAGGTTATCTCAACTATTCTAATCTCTTGTTTGTTAATTTTCTAAATATGTGGTCTCAAACGTATATCTCTTGCCCTATTGCTAATCCCCCTGTAGTAGTGGAATGTTTATTTTTTACTGATTACAGTTACTAAAAGTGAAAGTTTAAGTGAAGTCTCTTCAACATGGAAATAATTAAGGTCATCAATTCCTCTGGTCTTCCTGAGATGTGAATAATAAATATATGAATACTTGTTATTAATGTAAACAATCGATATTTATCAACACTATTCATTGGTATACATCTTACAGAGTTCTTACTTTGATTTGATTTCTGATGCCATCGATAGTATCAAGGAGATTATAATATATTTTTCAGTTTTACCAAATGCTCCTATTAGTAGTTGTGTGCGTCGGTAGCGCAGCGGTTAGGACTCTTGCCGACCATGCGCATGGTTCGAGGTTCGATCCCCTGCTGACTCACACCTGATATTTATAGTCGGTCTGTAAAATTTGGGCTACCGATATCACATACTGAAAATTCCATACTTGTACCAAAAGTACGGTGTGGAATCAAGCTGTAATCAAAAATTAAAAAAAATAAATAGGAATATATTTCATTAAATTTTTGTTCTTTTTTTTCCAGATGATTCTTCACATATTTACAATGAAAAATCAACAGATAATATTGCACTTCAGAGGTTTAAAAATTATATGCGTGATAGAAGACGTCGCTGATTTTCTTTTCCTTTTGATATTTTTCTTTTTAGCGGATTTTATCTTCTTTTTCAAATTTAATATTCCAGTTTAAACTGTAATATTATTATTACTGGTGTTTGTGTGTACATTGTAAATATGACTTCTAGTAATTATTATTACTTCGTCAGAGCCATCTGATAACAACTGTATGTAAATTTTATTAATTAATAACTAAGATATTTTTATCTATAGGGAATGTCAATTCACTTCATATAATCTTTGGTTGTACATTTCTCTCAATGTCTTTTATTGTGCGCCAGAAGCTTAGTAACTAAATGAAATATAATTTAATGAAATAAAAGACTAAGTTATTGTGTGTATAACTGATAAATTACCTGCCCATTAAAACAAAACTTTTTTCCAAAATACTAGTCTACTAGCAGTAAGCAGGTGGTTCAAATTGTTTGATTCGCCATTATAATATTAAAGTAATCGATTACAATACAAGAAAAAAAGGTATCTTAGCTATGGGTTTATACACATATATAAATAATATATACCCAAGTTAAAATAAAGCAGCTATTTAATGTTTGTGTCATGTTCAATACGCAATCGATTTTTATTTGAACTAATCCATCGTCGTATCTGTTAGTAAACCATCTTGTTTAAATTCTTTACTTTAAGAAATGAAAACAATTCAAAACAAAACAATAATTATTACTCGCTTATAATTCTGTCTATTGAGTTAGGAATATAAATATTAAACGAAGTGATTAGAAATCGCATTGGACTTTACCATTGGCTAAGGACGAAAATATATTTTACTCTTCAGGAGCTTACAGTAATGAATTTCGATAAGGCGATAGGCAGGTTAACTGATCTGACGTGTAAAATGTATTGGCACAACACATTTCGAAAGTTCTGATTACTTACATATTTACATAAAAATTAACGGAGTACAAAATGTGAAAATTGAAATCAATAGGAGGGTGAAATCACTAATGAAATAAAAAGAAAGTGTGAATAAACCTTGTCTTAAAATTGGATTACGGCTTAAATGTCGTGTACGTCAGAATCAGTGTTCGGGTATGGAAATCCAGACACAATTTGATAATCTGTTTCACCAGCAAGAATCTCTTGTTGTAACTGTTTATGTTGATCACTATGGTTATTTGATGCTGCTCACCACTTCTGTAATCGTTGTATGATGCAGAAAAGTATTTTAACGTTTGAGCATGTTGGAACCCTTAAAAAGAATGAAGGCATAACACCCTGGTAGTGTTATTCATAAACCAGATAAGAGTTTAGGTGTTGTTACAAGAAGGCAAAACAATTCACCAATTTACGTACATATAGAGTACTCATCGATGTCTCTAGGATAGGCGTAGATAGCACCTTTTAAAATGTCTGCAATATTAAGCGAAATCATTCTACCCAAGCAATCCTCGCAAAACATGTGGAACGTTATCTGGTCGAAGGTATGTAGAGAGGGGTCATAAAGCCTACCTTAACTCCATTAAAATCCATATACAAAGCAGGTCCGGGTCAAATAATTAGGACTGTTTGAAGTCGCAGTCAAAAAATGTTTTGCCTATTCGGTATGTTCGGAAGTTGTTTGTTATTAAATCAAACCTCTGTTCATAGTTCGATTTTAAAACAAGGGTTATTCACACTTTAATTTTCCTTTCTCTGTGGTTTCAACCTTCTATTGATTTCAATTTTCACACTTTTTACTCCGTTAACTTTTGTGTAAATATGTATGCGATCAACATGTTCGAAATGTGTTGTACCAATACATTTCACTTATCAAATCAGTTACGTTTGTTTATTGTTCTGTCGAAATTTATTTCACTGAAAAAACTCATTTTCAGTACAGAAAGTGCCTGAATTTTGAGTTGAAAGAAATTAAAAATTATAAAGGAACTTTCAAGTATTGGTTTGTAGGGATTTTTTTTGGTTGGTTGGAGCTGACATCCGTTAGAAAACCATTGGAAAACCTGGGAGTACTCAACAACTGTTTCGTTCTAGTGTGGGAGTCTTCAGCGGTACGCACCCACTGTCAGGGTTTGAACCCAGGATCTTCTGGTTACAATGCGAGCTCGTAGACTATTAAGCCACTGAAGTCCGACCCACTGGCCAGCCCATGAATTCCAACTTCTGCCAATTCACGATATAGTGTGACAACTTAGCAATGTCTTCGATGAGTAAGTGTCCTCACCGACCTGCTGTCCCCTACTGGTCACGACTTCCCACTGGAACCCCAGCTAATTGCCTGAATAGAGCCAGTCGCTAGTGAACATCAGATCTGAAGTTGACTGTAAAATAGAATAGTTTGTCCTGAATATTACCAACCAGAAAGTCTGGTTTGACAATCAGTGTAATCAAATCACTGATGAACGCAAAGATCGTTTTACAAACTGTTGTTTTCTCTTATTGGGATTACCGATAATTATACGGTCTTGCGTGAAATCTGATCATGTCTTGGCTTGGGCATGTGGGTGACTTACTTGATGAGCGTCATGTGTTCCTAGCTCAAGCCCTATCTCTCTTCGTCATGGACAGCAGAGTATTGTCAGTCGAAAAAACCCAAGAACATAACACGTAGACCTGTGCTTGGTCAATGATTGAATTGAAATAATTGAATGACAGTTTGGCTTTCTTGTACTTAGTATGTGTATAGCAGCATCGCATTCGCACTGAAAGTGAAGGTAATCAAGTATTTATCTTAACATGAACAATTTGTGTGGTGATTAACTTGATATCAACTAGTCAGTTGGAAGTTGAGTGATGAAAACAATGATCTACAATGGGAGTTTGCTAAGAGTAACTGATACTACACTATTTGCTCTACGATGGTCTGCTAGCTCGCCTTGTAACCAGAAGGTCCTGGGTTCGAACCCCAGTGAGTGTGTACTGATGAGGAGTCCCAAACTAGAACGAAACAGCTGTCCAGTACTCTCAGGTTTTCCAATGGTTCTCTAACCAATGTCAGCTCATGATGAAATCCTGTAATTGAATTTGTTCTAACCGTCTCCACTTAGGATAAAGTGTGAATGCAAAACGACTTCGTGCAGGTTAACATGAGTGAGATATGTCAACCTTAGGCGATATCTGTCGGCCTCTTAGTCCAACTAGAAAATGATGTTGAGAATATTGCCGCGAAGAACATCTCTATTAAGATTACAACAATGGCATATGTGAGATTATACGATTTTCAATGAGTCAATCCTATCTTGATTTTGAACTAGATGACAAGACTTTGTTATCCCAAACAGTCAAAGTAGCAGTAGCTTATGGTCATTAATTTCCACATATTCTCTTGCTAGTGCCTACGAAGTCAAGTAGGGATAGTTACTTGTCAGTGTGATCGACTGGTGCTAATGCAGTATCCTAAATTAACAAAATTTACAATTTTTGGGCTACCGGGTTTTGATGTAGTGACCTAGTGGTAATGTATTTTCTTCGTAACAGTGTATGCACACTGATGAAGAGTGTCAGAGTAAAACAGATTGGCTGTTTAGTTCTCTGTAGCTGCTGTCGGTTAATGACAAAGCTAATGGAATCCCCACAAGTCAAGGCTTTCATTATTTCTCATTTGTCATATGTTAGTTTCATACTGAAGTACTCATGTGGATGATTTAGAGTGTAGCTTCGTTAAGAGATGTCGAAAAATTAGGCCAAATACGTTGAATAGGAATATTAGTACATTTGGTTTTATTTTTGCGCAAATGTTAAATACTGATGAAGGACACGCTTTTATTGACTCCTAGCTAAGTGAACAGATTGAACGTGTTAGTAACTTTATTTATTTGGCTATTTGTCCAATATAACAAAAATTTCATTGGTTATCAAATTCCAACGTTTATCACCCACAATGAATCATGATTATTTTAATTTTTCTGGAGAATGACATCATGAAGGTCAGTTCTGTTTGGAAGCTTATATGTTTGGATATGTAGCTATCACTTAAACGTGTGGAAGAATTTATGTGTAATCCCATTTTCCTTGCAGATTCTTAATCTGTGACATTCAACTTTCGACTATTACCGCACAGATTGGGAATCCATACTGTCTATGAGGGTTTTGACACACACATATTGTATCACCACTATCTCAGCAACATATATATACCATCAATTACATTAATATCTATATAGTTACTGCATGACATGCAGAAAGAAGCTCTTGGAACGAACCAACCAACAATCTGTTGTTCAGCAAACATGCTGAAGAAAATAGAGTTGAATTACGCATACTCTGAGGAGACTATCGAATAAAATTGTGCTCCACGCCCTCAAATGGCACCTGAACGGGAAACGACGAGTGAAGGAGATCGTGCGAGGAGATCAGAGATTGGGCAGTCATGGGGCCTGCTAAAGGGAATTACAAAAAATAGGACAAAGTGGAGATATGCTATTGTAGCCACATGTTCCGCTCGGAACCCAAGGGAACAATAAAAAAAAGATAGTGAATAATATTGAATAACATACGATACTATAGACTTTTAGACACTATAGTGTCGAAGTGAGGCAGGGCTGTCTACTATCGCCAATGATCTTCCTGATTGCAGTAGACTGGATAATCCGACAGACAACGGGCAATGAGGAAACAGGCATAAAATGGACTCACACAAAAAACTTGGAGGATCTGGACTTCGCCGATGATATATGTCTGATTTCCAACAAACTGGAAGATATGCAAGTGAAAAGCAACAGACTGGAAGGAGAAGCCTCCAGAGAAAGGACTTCAGGTGAACATGGAGAAAACAGAGGTGTTCAAGATTCCTGGCAACAGTAACAACAACAGACAACATTCAACCAGCGTAAATGGGAGGAATCTGAAGGAGGCAACCTCCTTCACCTACCTATCTACCTGGGAAGCATCGTTTAAACTACAGGCGGAACTGACGAGGATATCAAAGAAGGGATAATCGGAAAAGCAAGACAAGCTTTCATTACTTTTAAGTCTGTGTGGAGGTCAACAGTACTCAGCATTAAAAATAAGATCCGGATTTTCAACTCCAATGTGAAGTCAGTGCCACTTACTATACGGATCAGAGACTTGGCCGGCGCGTCATAAAGAGCATCTCAAACAAACTACAGACCTTCATTAACAGTTGTCTTTGCTCAATACTCAAGATGAGATGGCCGGCCAGAAGAGATCAGCAACAGGGATCTCTGGCAATGAGCGAACCAACAGTGCAGGAACCGATTGCGAAACAAATATGCAGGAAGAAATGGAGATGGATTAGCCATACTCTGAGGAAACCATCAAGTGACATCACTAGACAAGCTATGTCTCCAGTGGAACCCGAAAGGGAAGCGGCGAGTTGGTCGTCAATGCAAGGGTGACTTGGAGGAGGTCATGTGAGGAGGAGATGAAAGCATGTGAGCAGACTTGGAGCGGAGTGAAAAAGTTGTCAGAAAACCGAAGGCAATGGAGGTGCGCAGCTGAAGCCCTATGTTCCTCTAGGAATTAAAGGATATAGTAATAATAATAATAGTGTTATTCCAAGCTTCGAAAGTTGAATAAAAATCCTAACACCATTAACGCAAAATTTCAATTCCATTATTGCGAAAATTATATTTTAATCAAGGTCTCTGAGACAATTTGAAATGCAAAACATTTTCTATCAGATATTTTGTAGATATTTGGTGCGAATTAATAATGTAAATTATTTACTGTGTTTTTTCTGTTGTTGAAGAGATTTGATCTTGTCAATTAATAACATAAAATTATAAACACACTTGATTTATTTTACTTAGTGAAAACATGACTTAGGTACAACACAAGATAAAATAAGATTGTAACCGTTTCGTTTTTCTGTTTTTTGATATTTTAATTATTTAACAATATTAAATGTACAACATCAATGGCTCTTAAATATAAACTCCATTTACGAGATAGTTTTACACTTCAATTGTAAAGTAATTTCTTCTTCTGAAAATAAATGAAAACTAATTTGATGAATAAAGATCACATTGGAATACATTAGAGATTTACAGGAACACACATATTACGTTGATTGTACAATAGTAACTGATAAAAACTAAAATATATCATTAACAGTTTCTAAATTTAGAAGCCGATGAAAAAAAATTTATCTGTAAACACAAAATGTTTTCTGGTAAATAGGTGTTCACTTATACTGAGAGACAGAGGATGTCAAGTCTAACGTTTTCCTTTATCTCTATTTTTATTATTTCAAACATTTATTAAATATCAAGTTGTTGAAAAGGAAAGATCAAAAAAGCAAACAAACAAACTCCAATTGATGAAAATAAACTAAAGAGTGAAAGCTAAACTGAAAATTGTCTTAATGTTGAACAAAGGCGAATAAAATAGCTATTTTCAAATTTTAGTCTTTCATACTGCAATGGATTGCTTGAAATAATGTATTATCACTGTGTTTATCTTCCATAAAGTTTTGTAGCAGTAAAAATAAAAAATGTTATTCTTTACATTAGTGACTACAGGAACTGTAAATTTTTTCTAATAAGGGATTAAATCTTCTACATTTGTACATACTTCCACCTCTTATTTAAGACAAAATAAATTTCATGAATTATTAGAAAGAATTGATGACGATTTCATAGTGTTTGACACCTTGTATGAAACTAACCAATAGATGTGTTATGGTGAATTTTGTATTTTTATAGATGGTGGTCTTCCCGTGTTAACAGACTTATCAGTTTCATTTCTCGTCTCCATCTCATCTCTTACCTGCTGAAACAGCTCCTTTGATGTTGGTATTTTTACAGCTTTAACTGATGAATCACTTGGAGCATAGGCTAGTTTTACAGACGGCATACGTACTGGAATGGGTGAACGTACATTTGGCGTTTCACATGATGAAGTCTCATTGACTTTAATTTGATTGACACAATCAATAAGTCTTTCAAGAATTGATTCAATACGTTCTAAACGACTGTCTATTTGATTATGTCTTGCTTGCATAGTTTCACTATGCGCTGCTGGATCAGAACTATTCGGTGTTTGACTGGTATAAGGGCCACGGAAACTAATCCCTGTACCCAATGCGTGTCTGTTGTTTTGCAATGCAAAACTTTGTATAAGGATGAATTTCAGTACTCCATCTATCTCTTGTTTGTATGACTTAACACAGTCATCTGATTCACCCATTAATTTTTTAATTCGTCTATTATTTTGTTGTTTAATCTTAATTAGGTGATTTTGTCTAGTCAAAAGTTTTTTAGCATTGCTATTTTCCTCTTCAGGTGAATCATTTTCTTGCCCGTCTGTCTCACCATTCGATTCCATTTTTAATAATGTTTTATTTCTTTTATGCGAATTTTTTAAATCTGCGCAAATACACTGACCAGTTCCGATGTAAAAGCATCGTAGTAACTCATAAATAATGCAAAGTGTATTGAACGGTGGAGGCAACATAGTTCGTTCACTGTATTCTTTTACCATTTTATATCGTCCAGCTAACCAATGTGCTGTCGATTTTTGATCTATTCTTGATACAGTATTACTGAATAACGCAATAAGTAAATTGATTAAGATAATATTAACAATGCCAACGTATAATACCAGGACAAAAAATGTGACTGTATGAAATCCGTTTACACTTCCACAATACTTGTTATCTTCGCAAGTTTCTTCCTCCAAAACAATGCTGACTTCGAATATACTGTAGAAGGCGCGCCTGAATAATCCAGTAAATGATTTAGCTATTCCTAGTCTCTGCATATCTCTTTGTCGAGAATATTCCGTGCTGTTCATAAGATACGGTTGTCGGCGTTGTTCTGGTGTCTCAAAAAAGCTATTTGGAAAAATTAATCCTTGAAACCATACTCCGAAAGAGAATATGAAGATTGCAAATACTAATAACAGTGGTATTAAATCTTTACGTAACATATCAGCCATCATTTTTAATCTAGGACCAATAATAGGAGAAATAGAAGTAATGTATAGAGTTCTCATGTAAAAAAGATTAAGACCAAGCATATACAGATTGCGAGTTAAATAAAGTACGGGATCATGGGCTTCATCAAAAAGTGATGCATACTTATTCACCACATTCATTCTTATGCAAAATCCAATAAATGTTAATCCGATTGCAAATAAATCTATCCAATTCCACCCATCTCTGAAATAATCACCAAATCCATCTCGAGATGCTTCAAGTACGATTTGTCTCATTTCTTCGAATGCATATCCCAAGACATAAGATAGTGAAATTAATTCCATACGATTAAGGGGAAATTTTAAATCATATACGCATACAAATGAAAACAGTAATAAAAATAACAAGTGGAAAAGGGAATGTAAGCAAAATTTCATTGTTGGTGATGAATAGACTCCAGTAACAAAATGCCATCTTGGAGAAGAACTCCAGCCAAATTGATTTGACATGCGGTCATAAATGCTTACTTCAGGTTCAGGTGCTTGTATTGAAAATATCGGTAAGGCATTTTGAGTTTTTTGTGACTTTGATTTTTTTGGGTTCATTGGATGATTTATTAGTTGCGGTGTGGCTGGAAAAGCTTTAGATATGATATTTACAGAGGATGATATTCCATCTTTATGTGCCATTGAATCATTCAATAAGTTGCAAGGCAGTTTACCTCCCAATGCAGAATTAGCAGCCATACTTCGTAGTAGTGCTGCACGTCTACGTTCTTTATTCCTTTTATATTCAAAGTAAAATATACCAGCAACGGGGAAGAATTTGCATGTCCATCTCATCCATATAGGTAAACAAATCAGAACTCCATGCCATCGTTCATCCAAAAGACGTTGGCAACATGACAAGCTTAATACACTGGTACATTTTGCTTTTGCACATAAATCTATTAAAGAAATACCTCCAAAGGTACGCAATGGTGCTCTCAGCATTGAGCGACATATCATTTTTTCTGGTGTGTTGTCCTTGAGAAAAACCAAGTTTAATACATCAACAGCGATAGATTCTAGTCGATCTGCAAAAGTGCTCAGTTCACTCAGCATCTGAAAAAAATAATAAGTGGTAATAAGTTCTTATTATTCTGAAAAGTAACCATAAGAGACATCGAGTTACTAACACTTAATAGAACATAAAACAACTGGTTCAAATCCTGCAGTAGTCTAGAATTTCTTTTGACCCTAACTCCTAACATAACTAAATATACTGTGGATGGAACAGTTGCTAATAAACTTGTGTTTCTTGAAGTTAGTAAGTCAACTAGTGGTCCCTGTTTTCATGCTTAGACGCTATAGCCTGCAATCTGAAAATGCCTCATTAATTATACAGCATGTACCTGGTAAAATGAAATATTATTTCTTATGCTATAATATTGGATGATACTGACCAGACGTAGAATCCAGGATGCTCATATTAGCCTATTCGGTACTCGTCAGTTGGATGTGCCTGGATTTCCAGTGGACGATGTTGCTTCCATTGAGACTCGGACCCTGTATTCATCGTTTCAAAGCATTATCACTTAGACCACTAGGGTTATGGAAGCCACCTCTCGTAAAGCAGGTATCAGTTATTAGTTTCATGCATTTATTCCCCTTGATAGTTTTGTCTTTTAGCCCAATTTGTGTAATGTTGGACCGTCACATTTAGGACTCGTCAGCTGAATGTACCTTCATTCCCAGTAGTCTGTGATGTTTCCAATTAGACGCGGACGTTTCACTCAATGTTTCAAATGTTGGGCATTTCGATCTAACATAATCAGTCGTCGGAAAATGGAAATTAGCCTACAAGCAAAAATATTTATTTATTTTTGTTTGAACCTTTAATGGACAAAGAGAGAATCACTACAACAAGATTTTCACTTAATTTTATCATTTAAACACTTTCATGAAACTAACTCTTATGCACTCACTAAAAATATACAATCTGTACTTCTGGGCTTCCTCTCAGCCATTCTACCCTCACTACAGATATTTCAGTTACACTTTACAAATACTCTGAAATTAAAACCATTGTATTGAGCATATATTGATTTATCTGAATTTCTACATTTTAAAGGAGTTAATCAAAGAAATTCAGAGACTTTTAATATTATATATATGTATACTGAAGTGGCACAAAATTTTCATTTTTAAGTAATCGCTCATTGGCTGTTAATTGATGTTACACTGTTACTCTCACATTATTGACAGAAATTCATTTGTTGTCTTCTGCAGTTCGAAAATTAGTTCATGTTATGTTGTACCAACCACTCTGTTAGTGCAAAATATATGTTCGACTATTAGAAGCTATGAAGCTTGCTGATTTTTAACAAGCGGTGCTAAGCATTACTGAGGGTTAACTTTTACCTAACATCAAATCTGACAATATTTGTATACAAATCATGAAAATATCTTACCTGTTGGGGAAAACCAGGTTGTTTATGAAGACGACGAAGAATCAGCGTCACCAAAACAGTTGCTGGTAGAATATCGAATTGTCTCATGCGAAGTAACTGTTCAACTACACGAAAGCGTCCACAGATTATTGCTAAAAATAAAAGTGATCTGTGCATAGGACGCAGAATGACAATTTTATCAGTACTTAACGAATTAAACGTAAGTAAGCCAGTCATTGATTGTAGAACTGTTCTAAAGTCGTGGGCTTTTAACGTTTCATGGAATTCTGCTTGAACATGTGTAAACACTCCAGTACCATTTTCATAACAATCAGAGAATAGTTCGTACATTTGCTTCAAGCTGATTTGTTGAGCACTTTCAAAATCATCCAGTGATATCTGATCTGCAGGCATGGCTAAACTTTCATTTATTCTGCTGAAATCAGTAGCAGATGTAGGAGTGTTTGATTTGTTTTGTCTCCATACCAGAGAGTCTCTTAACGTTGTTAACAGTTCCACATTATCGTTCAGCAGAATTTTACGCCATATACTAATTACATTTGTACAGTCCGCCTTGTAACTTTTCCCAAAGCTTTTTAATTGTCCCTGATTACCATCAGATGTATCCATCTTATCAGCCATACGACGAATGAATGAATAACCTTTTCGTGATCTTTTGCGCATTTCACTACTCAGACCTGGACTAAGTTCTCGTTTTACACTCATTGCCATATAGGGTTCACAGGCTGCTATATTACCAAGTCCAGAACGTTCTTTCTGTTTCTCTTCTTCATTTAATCTTTTTCGTACATTAAGTGGGACAATATCATCGATTAACATTAGCAAAGCGATTAGCTGTCTCTTTGGTAAAACATCTACTAGTATTTGTGACCTGCCAGCAGCATATGCTAAGTCCAATGCAGTTTTACCTTGTGACGTAGGCAACATTGGATCAGCACCATTATCAAGTAGTATTTTCAAACAATCATGGTAATAGTTTACAGCATCTTCACAACTTGCATGATGTAAAGGTGTCCAATGGTTCATATCTAAATAGTTTGCAGCTGCTACTGTTTTCATCATGCTCTTATTAAAATCCGTCGAGCCTTTTCTTTTCATTGCTAATAATTTTGAATGTGATCTATTTTCTTTCTGTTTGCCGCCTATATTACTTATATCCTTTTCATCATCTTCATCCTCAGAACATTCATTATCATCATTCAGAGCAGATAAAAATTGAGCTGGTACAGACACAGGATGTAGACGTGTGGATTGTGCACGTATCAGATAGGATAAAATAACTGGCTGCCCGAATACTGATGCAACGTGTATTGGTAGACGGCCATTTTCATCCGCTTCTTGTAAGGAGGATGTACCCTTTTCAATCAAATACCTTAAAATGAACAAAAAAATATACGTTGCAATTTAACGATGTGAATAATGTGGAAACGTAGAAACACAAATTTTTTTGGTTACAGGATTTCATCATGAGCTGACATTGGTTAGAGAACCATTGGGAAACCTGGGAGTACTGGACAGCTGTTTCGTCCTAGTTTGGGACTCTTCATCAGTACGCACCCACCACCAAAGCTCAAACCCAGGACCCTCTGGTTACAAGGCGAGCTCGTAGACCATTAAGCCACTGGGACCCGATCTGATGGCCACTCCATAAATTCTAACTTCTGCCAATTCACGATATAGTGCAACCACTAGCCAATGTCTTCGGCGAGTAACCTGTAACTTCCTGTAACCAATCATCCAAATCCCTACAAACCAATACTTGAATAAATATTTTTGTTAGAAAAATGTAACAAAACAAGAAAGTATTTATTAATAGGAATAAATCCTGTACACAGCTATGTTCAATATCCTCCTGCGTAAAAGATAAAGGGATAACTATCTAACACTTTATCATTACAAATCTCACAAAAAATTCTTTTTAGAAATCAGTTATTATTATTATTATTCCACTTAATTAGTCATGTATCATCTTTTTTTTCTACATTGCTTACAGCAACTTTCTATCATGTATGAATGCAGCTGAAATGACATTAAATCTAATACCATTCTTCAGTGTATTTAATGATGATGACATTATTGGTATTTTATCATTAAAGCATTCAGTCATATCCAAGAGACCGCTCGCTACTAGATAAGCAAGCGGAATTTGAATAATATTCAGTGTAGGCAGTATAGAAATTACACAGTAATTTAAGCATTTTGCTTTCATTATGATTAATTAGAAAGGATAATTTTTGAATTAATCTTATTCAAATTAATAGACAATGGCAATTTTTGATATTCCAACGAGAAAAAAGCCTAAATTCATTCAACTTGGTTTTAAAGGGTGATACTATTGTAGGAATAATCAGTATAAGATTGAATACGTCACTAGCCCCAACCTATCCTGCAGCTAAGTCGGTTCCCATATATCGGACATTATGCCCTTTGGTGCAATCAAAAGTCGGCAGATACCGTTCTCATGTTAACTCCAACTGTGTATAGAAATTTACGTGTGTCTGCGGGCGCATTTACATTGGGAGAACAGAAAGAGGGGCATATCTCCGATTTTTTAAGCATGTACCAAGAAGCCTATGTCTAAAGGAAACAAATGCTTAAAACAGTGTTGTCACCAGGCTTCTCTGTGACACGGGTCATGAGATGGACGTCGCAAGGTCGTTCAAAATTATGAATAGGCAAAAGAGTTCATTTCTCCTCCAGTTTCCCTAGGCAGTCTCTATCAGGCGCCTGAAATCCAATTTAGGTGTTCAGAAAGAAGTGGTTATCAGTCTTTCCTTGCTTTCTCTGGTAACTTGATGTTTTTGTCCTCTCTTTTATTTGATTATGTGATGCCGAAAATTCCATTCTGTATGATTAATTATTGTTTGGGATAAAGTGATTATTATTATTTCCATTGTACGCATACACTGATCTTTTGTTTAAACTTGAACTCTCTGTATAAGCATGCTAAAATTGTTTCTGTCCATAAACTTCATACTGTCTAAGGCTGTAAACTGATAATGAGAAGCTAACGAAATAAATGGTGGTACCATTTTATTCTCCACCACCTGTTGTTCCTACCTTATTCAAATTCATAAAGGGGAATAAATGTGTGAAATTACCATGATCATTATTTTATACTGAAAATAGAAATGTATCTAAATTAGTTGAATAACTGACCGCTGAATATGATTTTGCTTTGTCAATCATTTTTCTTAGCTTTGAATACGGATAAGCAGTGTTGATTATTTGCAGTATGCTAGTAATGGAATCCAGTACTCTTATAAAGTCTCACTCTGAACCCACCAGACGAAAATTTCAATCAGTGATACTTTCTCACTGAAACCCGAACCTACCTTTGACCTTCTTAAAAATGCTAACGGTTTATCCACTACTCAAAAGAGACATAACAAATACATCTTGTGTGGTCATCTTCATTAGGATTACATATCTGAAATTGTAATTTTCTTCAGATGGTTTATTCATATCGAAATGATCAGTCTGTATAGACACAGAGGTTCTTCAAACGATACCTAAATATTGTCTTGAGTTTCAGTTCGATGTATTTTATTCATTGGTCGCTACCAGTGAAATCTATTCAAGAAACCTACATGTCAACACAGGCCGATCGTCTCCATCTTTATGAAACAATGGCAGGAAAATTTGAGTACATATAAATAACATAAACCAGTAGCTTTCAAAAGCTGTAACGATGTTATTTTGTACAACAACGGAGGAGATGGAAGTTATTTTTTATGTTCTACTTTTAGATTAATTGGTCCACAAGTAAAACTACAGTAGAAATTTGCTTCATTTATATATTTCTAGTACATTGATTTTAGAAGATGATTATGATGTCGAACATATCTGTTTACCTTCATTTATTTCTTGCTATATCATCAATTATGCCTAAAAAGAAATAGCTTGTAAGTGCTACGTCAACTATAAGGATGTCAAAGTGTACAGTCCTAATGTATTGTGTGAATCCTCGTAGTATCAATACTGGTTGTATATTACTTAGACTTCGAACTGAAAATATCATTGTATTATCACATTTTACTTATTGTATATCAGCGTTATTCGAACTATAAGTGATCTGAACTCAAAGGTTACCAAAGTAACTAAATGTAGGCTAAATTTTAATTAATTGCTTCAAGTATATGCTAGGTAAAATGAAGGAATTTATGCTTTTTGATCAAGTGATATAGAGAAATGCCTCGGATTTATTAATTTACTTTAAAAATGTTGGTTTGAATTTCACAAATAACGAATTACATAAATTTCATGTTCACTTTTCTATTCGCCATACTGTACTTCTTTCAAGAAGTCTGTTGTCAGTGTCAGATGTCGAAATAAGGGGGGTGGTTGCACATTTTACGTCTCTCAATCTCTCTGACAATTTCTGAAACAACTAGGACCCATAATAAACTTCCCCCTATGACGTGTCATACAAACGCTCTCGCTCTTATGTTCTTAAACTGTTCTTTACCTTTCAGTAAAACGAATATCTCTGTATCAGTCAAACAAACTAGCTCCGCTTTCACTCAATCTCACAACTCCAGAAATGATACAAGAAAACCGAGAAATATGTTGTTTAAATATTCCGTATCATTTCTGGGTGACTTTTCTGCTGATATTCTGTTCTTCTACAAGCCAAAAAATTTCTTAGTCTTCTTCAAATTGCTGACACCCGCTTTTACAGTTTTCTGATCTATTGTTCCATCATACTGGCTTCTTGGCATTCATTGATCATTGGTTTAACTATTGGACTCACTAACTCTCTTGTGACTTTCGCTAGTTCGTTCATATCCATAGGTCAGTTTGCATTCATTAACAGTTGTTGATGGATGGAAGCAAAAGGGAAGCACTCCATAAACTGGGAAGCTAGCAGTTCCACCATGAATCTTCTTCTATGGTTGGTGACGCAATTCACAATAGATTTGTCAGCATCAGTGCCAACACCAGTAAATTTCTATCTGTACCGAGCTGTTCTTTTATAAATAGCACACATCATAGTACTATGGCTTCCTTCTCTCCTTCATCCTTTTAATTTTTTTTTAAATTTTGATTTTGATTACAGCTTAATGCCACACAGTATTTTTGGTACAAGTATGGTATTTTCAGCTTCTGATATCGGTTGCCCAACTTTTTCAGGCCGGCCATAAATAGCGGGTGTGCGTCGACAGGGGATCGAACCCCGGACCATATGATTGGTCGGCGAGAGTCCTAACCTCTGTGCCACCGACGTACATCCTCATTTTCATAGATCGTAAGTGTCCAATGTTTATGTATAAAATGAATTAGAATTACTTTATTTTCCAAACACATAAACTTCTATACATTTAACAGATATGTATTTCTCATAAAACTTCAAATTGAAAAAGGTGTGGATTTCTATTTTATTGATGAAAATTACATTATACAGCTGATAAAAACGAATATCAAGAAAGTATCGAACTGGAGTAGTGATTCAAAACCAAGGAAAATTTCAATGATTATCATTTAAAAAAAATAGCTATTAATCTACCGTGTTAAATTTACCTAAACAATAATGAAATATTTGAGCGCAAACGCTTTGGTATGTATTTATTGAGTCAGAAATAAAATACAAAAAATAACTTGTAATTAATAAAATCTTTAATAGGGTTCATAGAACTGACTGACTTAACCCCAAAAGGTATCCATAAGCACATGTGAGAAACAACTTTCTATTCAAAATAGGAGACGATAACAGTTAGGCGACAAAAGAATCAAAGCTGTGCTGTTTTATGTTCATTGAAGTAATAGAGTTTTTTGTGACTTAAATAAAATGAGATTTTAAGTATACTTTAGTGATTTGTGTTCGCCTACTTTTTTTTAATACTTAACTTGTGTAATGGGATCACTTTTTCAGCTCCAATCATATTTAGATATAGAATTAGTCAAACGAAAGAACGAAGAATGTATTTAAAGAATAGGAAATTCTGAAATACAATTGACTATTTTAAAGTTCTGTTATTCCCATTTTTTTCCACTGAAATTCATTCTACCTGGTGTTCTGT
The DNA here is from genome assembly GCA_944472135.2 of Trichobilharzia regenti. Lineage (NCBI taxonomy): Eukaryota > Metazoa > Platyhelminthes > Trematoda > Strigeidida > Schistosomatidae > Trichobilharzia > Trichobilharzia regenti. The sequence goes on along the minus strand of OX235262.1, from coordinate 114,891,440 downwards.
TAGTTAGTTAGTTAGCTAGTGAATTACACATTAGATAAGATACCTAGTGTCTATTCAGTCTACGTAGGGAAACTTTTTTTCCACATGTCTGGTCGATAGGATGTAATGTGACAACATTTTTGGTGTATTTTTGTCCAACACAAATCTAATTCACTGATAGTGCTGTGAATGTGCATACTCATATGCGTATGCATATAGACACTCGAAAATATTTCTATGTCAACAAGTATGTGAAAATGTGGAGGTATTGTAAGTAGAAAGGTCTCTGGAAAATTAAAATTTAGCTTCTTGCTAAGTTTACTGTAATAGTGTGAAATATAAGGCAATCATGTTTACATAATTTCTAGGTTCCTTTATTATTTGATTTTCTTTTTCCTTAAACATATTCCTCTTATTTAATTGATGGATGGTGACTATCAGTGTAATCCAGGATGTGCATATCGTCCTATTTGGGACTCGTCAACTGGATGTACCTGCATTTCTCAGTGAGTGATGATGTTCCCACCGAGGCTCGAACCCAGTACCCATAGTTTCAAACGCCAAACCGTTATCCACTGGACCACTAGGGCCACGAGAGCCACCTCTTGTGCAACGGGTCATATTAATTGAATTGAACTTTTGATTTTCCCGTCGACTGATTGGACCGAAGTGCCCGGTCTCAGGTTGATATGCCGGGTTCTTGTGCAGATGCCTCGACGATGTCTGGATATTTAATTAGAATTTTTAACACCAGCTGACGAGTCCCAAATAGGACGAAATGTGCATGCTGGATTCCACTAATAGTCACCATCCACCAATTAAATTCTAATTAAATCCCAAGACATCATCGAAGCGTCTGCACAAGAAGCCAACATGTCAACCTGAGACCGAGAATTTCGGTTCAATCAATCGACGGGAAAATCTCAAATTCAATTAAATATTCCTCTTATTCTTGATTTCATTTAAAATGAACACTAATAGTGTTGCTAAACATTTGGTACCCATACATTGTGAATAGGAAAACTATTGCTCGTTTAAACAACAGTCTTTCTCACTTATTTTAACTTTTGAATCTCGAGTTGTTTGATCCCAGTAGTCTGAGATAAGTAGTCTTTGTTAGCATGTTTGTTTCTAGAGAGATTGCTTGAATGATACCCATGAATATAAATTTATACCACTGGATAAATAGTGGCTACCAGTGGAATCCAGTACTGGCATTTTGTCCGATTTAAGATGTTTTAACAAAGATATACTTTCATTCAAATGAATGCTAACGCTTTTACTGAGACTCGGATCCCGAAATCATTGTTTCAGACGCTGAAGCATGGTCACTCAATTTTCGGAGTACATTATGTAGATCCAATTGTTTTGCTGAGGGTATCAGTTGTTATTCATAGAATTTTTTGAGTTTCTCGTTATTAATGATCAGATCCTGATGGTGTATCATAAAATGTCAAGTAGCATAGAGAGAATATAAAAGCATCACGAAAAGTTTATTTCAGGGAGAAGAAAAGCAAACGGATAGCAGTTATCCCGTTTCCGTAAAGACTAACAAAACGAAATTCAAATTTTTAAATAAATAATAAATGATACTAGTTGCACAAGAAATAAATCTATTAACTTGTTAGGTTAATGAATAACGTCTCAAAGTTTGACACTATAGATTCTAGGTTAGACTCTCAGCGTCGACACCATCACTCAGATAAATGCAGGTAAGTACATTTAGGTGACGGGTCTCAGATTGAAAGTGACATGGACTCTCGATTTCATATATATATATATATATATATATATATATATATATTGCCCGTAGGTTCTCATCTCCTTCTCACATGATCTCCACCATATCACCCACGGACTCATGCTCAACTGACCGTTTTCAACTTGGGTTTCACTCTAGGAATTGATGTGGGATGTCACTTAATGGTCTTCCTTGCACGTTTCCTGTCCATCATTATTATCTCAAGCATATTTTTTGAGCGACAGGTTCTTGGTTTGTTTATTGCCTGTCAGAGTTCCTTGTTATTAGCCCTTTCTGACCGGCCACATGATGTTCAGTATGGACAGGAGGCAGCTGTTCATAAAAGTCTGAAGCTTGTTGGAAATGTTTTTCGTGACATGCCGAGTCTCTGACCATACAGAAGCACTGACTTGACATTTATGTTGGAAATCCGAGTCTTGCTCTTTATGCTGACTACAACAAATTTCCACATTGATTTCCTTTCGGATCCTAGTTTTGACATTCTCATCCGTAACGCCTGCAGCTGAAGCGATTTTGCTTAGATAAGGGAAAGAGAAGACTCCCTTCAAATTTCTCCCCGTTGATAGTAATCGGTGCTTGTTTTTACCGGTCAGTTATCTTCATCACCACCGTCTCCGTTTGGTTTAATTGAAGTCCTGTCTTCTCTACCTGCCTCTTTTTTTAACTCATTGTTTGTAGCGTGTGGATCTCCGAGTCTGTGTAACATTAGACACAAACCGTCCGTGAAATCCAGATCTTCTAGAATCTTCATATTGGTCCAGCATATTCGTATTCTCTAGTTCTCATGCGCCGTCTGCTGCATGATCCACAATCAGGAATCCTATATTTGACAGTAGTCATCCTTGTCTTACTGTTGTCTTCATTCCAAAAAGGCTTCTCCGAGTTTTCCGTCTTGAATTACTTGTCACATGACATAATGCTGACAATGGTTTTAGACATTCTGCAATGGTGAACCAGTCTCTAAATTACTTCTCAGTCAATGCTGCCGAAGGTGTTTACAAAGTCGATGAAGTTGAGGAAGAGATCTGACTTCCATCTTATGTTTGGTGATGGTATGGTTAGTTGCACTTCGGTTAGTACGTGATTCGACTTTCCTGAATCCAGCTTGTTCTGTTCTGGCGGAGTTCTGCATCTAATTCGTCTTTTATTCTCTTCCGGACGACGCAACTCAGAACTGTGCTATGCGTGAACAGGAGCTTGATTCCCTAGTTAATTTTTGAGGAGGCTTAAGTTACAATTATTCGGTAGTCTGATAAAATAGCATTTATTCTAATATATTAGTCGTACTTCAATTATTTTCGGTAGGAACATAATTGGGTTCAACTGAGAAAATTTATCCATATAGTGCATTCAAAATAAACTGAAAGAAACCATTTAATATATATATATATATATATATATATATATATATATATATATATATATATATTGCATCATAGGTTGCTAAGAATAGCCCACAGATGTTTGATTAATTTTCTAAAGATGTTTAACCTTTTTCATCTATTTTGATAATGCTTTCAATAGAAATGTTAAAAGATACAATTTAAGAATATAGATTAATTTTACCTTTGTAATTGAAGAATAAAATCCATTCATAGATGGCACTAACAGCACTTAGTGGCAGTTTCGTGTATTTTTACAGGTCTTGCTTAGTCACATAGTCACTTATATCAAAAGTTCTGAAGATATATGTGGTGAAGGTTTTATTTAATTAGGGAAGAGTACTTGCAACCGCTTTTTTTTTAAAGGAAAGCTTCGTTAATAAAACAAGTAGAAATAAAAAACAATTATCTTTCTTCTTACTTAATTTGAAAGTATGCTATATATTTAATGTATCAAATGAATAATTCTCGGTCATTTGTATTTTGTATATGAAACTTACTAAAACGACGTTATTTGGCCTCTGACTACATAAAGTTTAACGAGAATTAATAACTTCATTTAGCAAAATATCAACACTTCAGAGATATATTTCAGATCTCATGTGTGTAACTCATACTCTCACCGCAAGTATTAACCCTATGAAAAGAAATGTTATCATCACTGTCGACGAACATTTAAAGTGAGTATTTTGCAATTTTCCTTGTCCATGAAACGCAACAAAATCGATTATTAACCAAATAAAAACATCCTGTTATAAATGGTAGTAGTTTGTACAATACTTGGAAAAAGCTTCTGGGTGATATATCTTGTATGTCTATGATTTTCTTCCTTAGATTTCCCTTAGTTCCCCACCCAGGTAATCACAGTCAGTAAGTACTGGCAGCACTTGATTAAAAACCGCAACGTAAATGGGTGCGAATGTCGTAGCTTACACTGCTGATTTAGTTTCTAAAGCCTGAGTTACATAATGAATATAAATAAACAAAGGAATCTAACTGCAAAATCTAAGAAGACTTCTCGTCAAATTACAAAGATCATGCTTCTAGATAGATATATGGAGATATTTTTTAACATAAAAGTCGGTGAACTTTGCAGAGTTTCATTTAAACTATTGCGAATATTCTATAAAAAACAATACAGCACTCTCCTCAGAGTTATCCCAACTGCTCACTAATATTATATGATGCCACTTATGATGTATTAATTCAAAGTTCTCAGGAATAGAGCACAGATGGGCGAATCCTGATGTGTGAGTGAAGTGAAGTGACTCAAAAGCAAAGTTATACATTCAGGAATAACAAATGACTAGTATTTCATTAATTTGTTAGGACTTTTGCGAGCACATAATAACATAGCTTAGTCGATTTGATTCCTGGCCAACAGCAACAACAACAACAGACAACAATCAGCCAGCACAAATGGGAGGAACCTGAAAGAAACAACCTCCTTCACCTACCTATCTACCTGGGAAGCATCATTTAAACTACAGGCGGAACTGACGAGGATATCAAAGCAAGAATCGGGAAGGCCAGACAAGCTTCCGTTACTTTCAATTCTGTGCGGAGATCAACAGCACTCAACATCAAAAATAAGATCCGGATTTTCAACTCCAGTGTGAAGTCAGTCAGTGTTACTCACTATACGGATCAGAGACTTGGCGCCGCGTCATAAAGAGCATCTCAAACAAACTACAGACCTTCACTAACAGTTGTCTTCGCTCAATACTCAAGATGATATGGCCGGCCAGAAAACATCGGCAACAGGGATCGATATCTAGCAATGAGCGAACCAACTCAGCAGGAAGCAGTTGTGCAACAAATATGCAGGAAGAAATGGAGGTGGATTGGCTGGCCATACTCTGAGGAAACCATCAAGTGACATCACTAGACAAGCCATCGCTCGAGTGGAACCCCAAAGGGAGGCGGCGAGTTGATCGTCAGTGGAAGGGTGACTTGGAGGAGGTCATGTGAAGAGGAGATGAAAGAGTGTGGACAGACTTGGAGCCATGGCAGAGAACCGAATACAACTGAGATGTTCGGCTGAAGCCCTATGTTCCTCTAGGAATTAAAGTAAATAATAATAATTAGTCGGTTTGCTTTTCAAGCACACTGATGATTTCAACTTATATTACTTTTCTTTTTAGTAAATATTACTTTCAGAATAGGAATGTAATTTTTGTATGAACATTAAATTTGTTTTCTACTCCACTGGCTATCTTTCCAAAATGTTCATCTGTGTAATGTGTAATTCAGCAACTAATCTATGATCCTTAAAACTTTTATTATTTTACTTCTGTGAGCTCCACAACGCTATATTTTAATGCATCCAATTCCACTGAACTTATTTATAAAACTCGATACCCAATGTTACATTTGTTCTGGATTATAAACTTCCTAAGGAGAATCTTCAGAAAGAAATATGACATCATAATATTCTGTTCAATATTTTGATCGTGACCAGTTTAAGTTGATAGTTTATCGTTAAATGTTCGTTTATAAAGTTACCCTTTTTCGTTTTGTTCATCTTACTTCCGATTTGAATGTTGAACTGTATAAAGCCAACCAAAGAGATATAGCATGTCAAGCGGAATTGTTTTTTTCCACCGAATACTTTTGATATAGCTAAATGCTGTCAAAAAAATGTTACAGACTCACTAATTACCAGTTTTATCATGAACAAATATAATAAAAATGAATTTTCAGCTGTTTGTTTCAATAGTTATAGGTAAAACACTCTTGAACTGATGGAAGTCTGATGATATAAGTGGATTTACTGTTCACACAACCTAAACAGTGTGGTTATCGGATTGGTTAACATAACCTGGCATCGTTGGTAATTTCATCATTTGGTTACAGGATTTCATCAAGAGCTGACATCCGATAGAGAACCAATGAAAAACCTACGAGTACTCAACAGCTGTTTCGTCCTAGTTTGGGGCTCTTCATCAGTATGCACCCACCGGGGTTCTAGTGCGAAGTCCTGACCAGTAGGGTGCAGCAGGTAGAGTGTGAGGACAAATACTCGCCGAAGACATTGGCTAGTGGTTGCGCTATGTCGTGAATTGGCAGAAGTTAAAATTCATGGACCATTGGGTCGGGTCCCAGTTACTTAATGGCCTACGAGCTCACCTTGTAACCAGAAGATCCTGGGTTCAAACCCTGACGGTAGGTGCGTACTGATGAAGAGTTCCAATCTGGGACGAAACAGCTGTCGAGTACTCCCAGGTTTTCCAATGGTTCTCTGACTAACGTCAGCTCATGATGAAATTCTGTAACCAATCAAGCAAATCCCTACAAACCGATACTTAAATCTCATCATTTATTCCTCAAGTTTATTTGGATTCAAATTTTTATCAGTATATTTTATTTGTTAATTTCACTTTCTGTTTGTTATAAATCAGTCAAATTAGATGGTTCTCACTTCACACTGATTGTATTGTTAACATTTGGTTTTAGTATAAACTTAGAACATATTACGACATTTAATAAGTAATACTTATATGATTTTAGCACAGATTTGGTTTCTGTATTTACTAATAAATTAAAATTGACTAAGAGTGAAGTTAATTCTAGTAAACTATTACTAATTTTTGTAATAATAGTGTGTGAATAATTTTTGAAAATGGTTATCCAGAATAGTTTATTGATAAGAATATGAATCTAAAATCCAGGCAGCCCTAGGTACCAACAGTTCCTAAAAAGGCCTTATTCTTACAAATACAGTTCCTTGGGGACAACATCAGCGAGATGCTAACACAGCGCCTTGGAAATGTGGTGAGAAGAGCATTCCCTGCTGCCGAATTACGCTGTGTCTTCAAAACCACTCCTCTCTTGCGTTCAGGATTAAAAGAAAAACTGCCTAATTTCTCCTCTTCCATGTGCATCTACCAGTTTAACTGCTCCTGTGGAGCCAGTTACATAGGCCGTACAATTAGGCGTGTTTCTCGTCAAATTTCCGAACATAACCCTGCGTGGTTAAGCGAAGGACAAACAAAATCTATTCGCAGCGCTATTCTGTCTCATCTTGTTGATACAAAACACAAGATTGATGTTAACCAGGTTTTCAGGGTCATTTACCGCGTACCAAGAAATCTCAGTTTTGCCTTAAGAGTTCGACTACTAAATATTGATGAGGCTGGTGGGATCCAGATTAATAAGCCTAATTTGTGCCTCCAAAAGAAGTTAGTTCAAACATTATCCTTACCTTAGCCATCCAATTTTGAATGATCCTGAATTTTTGTGGAATTCTCCTTATTTTAGTTGATATTCTATTTGCTACCATATCTTTATTATTCTTATTTTAATTTAAGCATCTTTAATGAACTGTAATTGCATTGATCTTACTTTAAAAATCGATATTATTTAAAAACACAAATATTGATATTGACTACTAATCTAGAATGTTCTATATATATATATATTTAATTGTAGAGCCAGAAAAGGAATTTATCACTCAATTATTTTGTGTTTTAATCATTGTTTGTTGTTCTTGCCATCGTGACAAGGATTTGTTATTCCAATCAACATACAAGCATTACTGGCTGGTACTTTCGCTTCGTGTTACCTTTTTTTGCAACACATTATGCCTAAGATGCACTAGATAGCCAGAATTGCGCATAAAGTCTAATGATACATTGAAGAAATAATGGTGCATTTAGCGTGACTATTCACCGGAAAGAAACATTTAAAATGATGTATTAAAAAAGTTGTGGATTCACAAAAAATAAGCCTAAAAATTAGTTACATAAGTAAAAATTTATCAGAGTGGCATATAAACAGATAAATTCACTGACAGATACATCTTAATGCTTATAGAATCTTAATGAACCATTTGGACAAGGCATTCAGTTCATGAGATGTCTTAAAGTGATTGCTGAGTTTCACACCGTATCAGAGGACAAATATTTAGCCTACACTATCCCAGTAGACCCTAATTAAGCCTACCTACCAGAGAAACACAATCAGAGAACCCTTGGAAAACTTGGGAGTACTGGGCAGTACTGATGAAGAGTTCCAAAATAGGCTGACGAATTCGCTATCCAGTACTCCCAGGTTTTCCAATGATTCTCTAACTGATGTCAGCTCATGATGGGATATTCCAAAAAATCAAACAAAATCCCTTCAAAACCAATACTTGAAGACGCAATTATACTCATGTAGTAAATAAGGTGCAAACATGAAATATGACGCGAAAAGTGACAGTTCGTGAAATTAAAATAGCTGGTTGAAGAAACTAAGTAAATGCAAAAGACTTAAATTTAGAATAACTCAAAAGCACTTCTAAATGTATGCAACATAAAACTAGACCAATGACAAAAAGCTAGGAAGAATTAAACCTTTAAAACTGCATCAATTTTTTGTTATTCTGACTTGGCTATGGATAATTAATTAAGTCATAAATGTAATCCAGTGAGCATTAGGGTTTTATTGTGTCACATATGAAACAAATAAACTGACATAGTGCATGATTTCAGTATTTTGTTTATTAATTTACCAATATTAAACATATCTGGGTGGACTGCTTAAGAACAACAAACTGGAATTGAATTTTTAACATAGGAGATGAACACTAAGAAAGTTGACGGTGTAAAAAGCGAAGAATGTTGCATTTTTATCACTAGTTTTGTTATCAAAGTCACTTTAAACAACTTCTAATTCATAGGTTACAATTCACGATCCTCCTACTATCTTCATTAGAATTTGTATTATCTCCTAATTTATGTTATTTCTTTACCTACTAGCTGAAAATTTAAAGGATAGGCACATTTTACATTCTAGTTACCTATATTTAAGGCGATCACAAGACACTACTGTCTTATTTCATTGTCACACTACTGAAGAGGGTGACAGATCATGTTTGCATGAATAAATGAATTGGTGAACACCAGTTATACAAGTGAAACTGCATAATTTTTATATCTTGCGAAATTTTAATCTTCTGATTTGGTCTTCATAACTACAATAATAATAAAAATGAACCGACAAGAGTGAAGCAAGAGCTAGGTAAATTTAAATTATTTCTCATCCTGTAAGCAATACTAGTCCATGGAATTTATTGATTTTATTAACCTTATCCTTGTTTATCTTAGTATTGAAACCATCATTAATAACAGTTTCCAGCTATTAGGATATCCCACAATTTAATAACTTCCGTTAAATTTCCTACTTGAAATTCGAAACCTAAAACTTAGTGAAAAGTAATTGTTATTCTGCCTATCGGTTTATTCGTTAGCGTACTACAACTAATGAGAGGAAGCCTGTGACATATTGATCATATACTACTAAATGAAAAGGGGAGAAAACATCATAATGCCTATTTTGCACTTGTGGGTTATGTGACATGAATGCAACATATATGTTGTAACCAAATCACTAATTAATATCTAGCCGAAACTGATAACTTCGGTAAAAATCAAAAAAGAAAGTCACTAATGATTTATCAGGTCTATCAACGAGGGACTCTCTAGCAGTCTCTAAAATAATTGCATATTTTAGTCTAATGAGATTTTAAAAAATTAGTGCTAATGATCAATGCTAATGTTCAAGTTGTTTAAATCGTTGATAATGAGATCGGCAGACATTTCAGTGATCATTTCATTAGGATTGATATGTCAATTACTGTGAACTAAACTGAGTATTGCACTATTTAGCAAAGAGTTTGACCGATTTGGTTTTTTTCCAACATTGATCGCCTAGTTGAATTAAACTTGACAGAATCAACCGAACTTGCTTGTAAAGTAGTAATAGCTTTGTGCATTTTGCACAAGTAGTATTACTTTACTCATCTCTGTAGACAAAACATTATTTTCGCTCTAAAAATCGATCAAGGATGAACGTTTCCTTAGTGTTGATGTATTCATCGCCAGAGATAAACACTTTCCGGGAGTAACATAACAACCGTTAGTTTTAATGACTAGAACAAGGGTACTCACAAACTAAAACGTTATTTTCACGTATTGGTTTTGTAAGGATTTTGTTTGATTGGTTGGAGGATTTCTTCATAAGCTGACATCAGCTAGAGAATCATTGAAAAAACCTGGGAGTACTGCATAGCAGCTTCGTCAGCCTGGTTTTGAGACTCTTCCCAGTACGCATCCACCGGGGTTCAAATCCAGGACCTTGTGGTTACAAGGCGATCTCGCAGACCATTAGGCCACATTACTGTCATTATTTTGTGAATAAATAATTAATCTTTACCATTTCACTATTATGTCGCTCAAAATTCTATTGGATATATGATTTATTTTCTTCAAGAAATGCATGTTCAATGCATATAGTACTGTATATTGGTTACTAAATCATTTTGTAGCACCAGTTAAAGAGCCCATATTTCGGTTTATTCAGTCATTATTAATTCCATTTTATTTCATTGAACATTTCTTAACCAAAAAAGTTGACGCAGCGAGTTGAAACATACATGCTACTGTGTGTCTGCTAATAAGTAGTTTGAGGTATTGTGTAAAATATGGACGATAGGGTATTGATAGTAAAAATAGGCCAAAAATACTGCACTTGAAAATCTATCAATATTTCACACAAAAAATGTTCTAATTAGTTTGTTGTAATTAGTTGAACAACCCCTAGACTTGACAATAGAATTCAGATTAAGCATACGCTTACTTTCATCGAAATATCTTTAAATATCCTTCTCTCTTCCATTATTCAAATTCAATCCCATCCAACCCAAAACCAACCCACCACACCCTACCCTACCCCCATTTGTACATCACTTCTCTCTAACTGTCCTCTCTTCTGATAACCCCCACTCCTTCAGTTCCCCTTCGATCAATACTGCACTAGTTTCATTGTCCTCTATTCATTCTACGGTTATTCTTATCAAATCATACACAACACATGTATACACAGTACATATGCTGATAAATAATCTCCCACCTCGCTTATCATATAAATATCCGATTATTCAGTTCTCCCTCACACAAACTGAGACTCAGGTAGATGAATAGAATACTGAATTATATATACATTGTGATGGATCTTATGAGGTTCGAATAACTTTTTTTATTCTTTTCTCAGATTTCAGGAAGCACAGGTAAGCATGCAGTAAAAGTTAATAGAGCTGGCTCCATCATTTTCATTTTTATTAAGGTTAATAAACTTAAGTAATGAATATATTGTGTACAGTGACTTATATCTTGGTTCTAAGGATAATTTACAGGTGTAATTAAAAGTTTTAGGCGACTGAAAAGTGGTCTTGAAGAAATTAAATGTGTCATACGGTTAAACAGATAAATGGATAGTTAAATTAAGTGAGAAAATGTATGCACAACTTTTACAAGCGGAAAGTTTTTAACTAACAGGCTGACTGTTTGTCCGTCCAAAAATTTCCACATTGTTTAAGGAATTACTGGAGCGTTTACGTACTAGTAGTCTCTACAAAAATGTCGTTCCAGTCAAGCAATACATTATGTATTGCTGCTTAGAATTTTACTGCACAACAGCTATTAAATTCAAACTTATATTAATGGAGTTCATGTAGATAATAGATAATTAGCATGTGAAATGCATACCAGTTATAGAGGTCAACAACCTATACTGACCAGCATCATCCCAGTAATAAAGAATAATGTTATTCATACTTAACGATACTGTTTAAGTGACCTTAAAATTCAAACAATTTTGAAAAATTCCCTCCACTTTTCACCTTCTGTGTACTACGATTTATAGTTCATCTAGCCTCATTTAAATTTTAATGTGTCATGAATTCTGGCCTACGAATAAATTTTGTTGTAAACTAAAATGAAAACTCAATTACAACTTGATGATCAAATAATTAGGTAGATATAAAACTACTTTCAACGCTAACTCTAAGAGATTTTTGATATTACCGTTTAAAGCGAAACTTGGTATATTTAGAATTACAGCAGAATAAAAGTAAAAATTACAAAATTTTACAAGATGTAGGATTTTTAATAGAGTGCGAAGAAACCAACAAATTTCCAGTGATTATGCATACTCCCATGATTGGTTTAATTTATTAACCTTAATAAAAATGAAAATGATGGAGCCAGCTCTATTAACTTTTACTGCATGCTTACCTGTGCTTCTTGAAATCTGAGATTAGAATAAAAAAAAGTTATTCGGACCTCATAAGATCCATCACAATGTATATATAATTCAGTATTCTATTCATCTACCTGAGTCTCAGTTTGTGTGAGGGAGAACTGAATAATCGGATATTTATGTGATAAGCGAGGTGGGAGATTATTTATCAGCATGTGTACTGTGTATACATGTGTTGTGTATGATTTGATAAGAATAACCGTAGAATGAATAGAGGACAATGAAACTAGTGCAGTATTGATCGAAGGGGAACTGAAGGAGTGAGGGTTATCAGAAGAGAGGACAGTTAGAGAGAAGCGATGTACAAATGGGGGTAGGGTAGGGTGTGGTGGGTTGGTTTTGGGTTGGATGGGATTGAATTTGAATAATGGAGTAGAGAAGGGTATTTAAAGATATTCCGATGACAGACGTATACATAGACTGTGATTTACCTAAAGAAATATATCCAATCTCCGTCGCTTGTTATCATTTATTTTATTTTATTCCTGTACGTTCCCAGTGAAATATAGGGCTTCACTTTTGAGCTTTGAAGGTTTAGTAGCAGTGGTGTTTATTTTCACGGGATGGGGTTGTGAGCCTCAAAGCCAACCTTCCCTATTTACCAGTCTTATTGCTAGCTTAGCCAGGTGAACAAAGTGCATTTGCAGGGGATCAAAACCGGGACCACATGCGTCGTCGGCGATTATTCTACCGTTGAGCTACCGACGCCTTATCTCTCTCTAGGTGGGCATAATTGATAAACTATGAAGAAGAATATGATTGTGTTAATAGAAAATTAAATTCTCACAGGTGTCGTTGATTCTCAAGAGGTTCAATCTATTGAACATTCATGATGTTTTAGTCAACCAACCCAATTTAATTCATTAGTTTTTAGCGCCTAATAATCTCAAGAATAATATGATACATTAGGCTTCAAATGGGAAACAGTTTTGATAATGAAGTATTTATCTAGCGATTGGTTTCGCCATTTTATTTGATAAACTACTTAAATCCAATAAATCCATACAGCGCGAGGATATTTATCATTGAGATCTGTTTCTTAGCGTATCTTTCAACCAAATATTACTTCATTATCTCACCTACGTGCTAGGCGTCTGGAATAAGATCTAGAAGAAACTGTCAAGGTAACATTTTTAGATAAAGTTTGGTCACCCAGTTAATATTATAAATTTGCATGAGATATTATTAGATTACATTGAAAACGTTTTACGAGCTAAAGGTTTCTCCCTCGGATGTCCATTAGCTTCAAATACTCTGTGTGAAATTGTGCTTCGTTTATAGTTGAAGATTAAACGGATTTTTTTAAAGTGACTGACTATTTTTTTGAGCACCCACATAAATAAATTAATCGCCTTTGATCACAAGTTTGAGGTAATTGTTTAAAGGTCAACAAAATGAAAGCGTGTGGCTTGGAGGAAATCATTACCAGATCGTGTTTTAACTTTGGTGATACATGAAAGTTTATCAACAACGTTGAAAGCACAAATGCGGATCAACAACTTATACCAGCATCCTGAATACTGATTTATCAAAAGATCCTTTGTCCGATAATTTATACCACAAGTCGTTTTTCTTTTGGTTACCACCCCAGCTTTATAACGTTGGTGAATGAGGTTGTCACCTAAAAAGCCTCGTGTTTGTTTAAAAAGACGACAGTGTATTGTGTAATATAACCTGTCTGTATTTAGAAAACTTTTCTACTATGTTTATTTATTCAGATACCTGTTTGATCACTACTTTCTTTATAACAATGCCTCTCACAGTGTTCTATGATACTAGAGAGACACATTCAGAGAAATAATAACTATTTAGAAGATGATTATCAAGGTTTACCATTATTAACACGTCTAAATTTCCTGCTTTTAATTCTCCAGGAGAGGTCAAGTTTTCAGTAGACGTGACCTCATTGTTTACTAATGTAAATCTTGAAGAAACCTCCTCTATATATGCGACTATATCGATGCACACAGCTTAGACCTGCAGCAGCCGAGGATCTGCATTAAAAAACTCTTACTGAGATCCACATTCAACGCCTAAATGAGCAATAACAACGATGTTTACAGACAAAAAGGTGATAATGAGACCGGAACACCTCTGGGTTCACTATGTGCTGATTGTTTTAAATCGAAGCCTGAAAGCACTCTGCTTAGTCAAGCTACTGAAACCTCAACAAGATATGTAGATGACATTTTTGTCATCCGCGAGAAGGATACTTTGCCCTAATTCAACAAATACCATCCATCTTTACAAAATTACCCTAGAAAAGGAATTCGAATCAGGTGCTGTTTTTGGGATGTGTTCCCCATAAGATGTAAAGAAGGATCCCTTAGAAGATCCACTGATAAAAATTACACATGGAATTAACCGTTACCTAACTTCTGTTGTTGTGTTTGCATTTTTAGGGAAAAGTATGTTATTATTCCTGCATTTTGCTGCAGGATAAGAAAGATTTGCAGTCCGTATCGCACTGACAGAAGACTTTCTTCTCTATCAGCCACTTAGAATAGTTAAATCAACTATTTTAGTGATGAAAACACGAGGGCCAAACATTTTAAATCGCTCAATTACTCGGTTTCTAAAAAATTCATCTTCATGAATCTGGAATTGACAGGTGATCAGTTATCAGATATGCTCAAAAACTGTATTTCTAAATCAGTCAGCAAAAACCTTCTTTGACCCTTACTGACCAAAATTTGTTCTCTATTTCATTAAAAGACAAACACTCTTTTCTATTCGTCTCTCAGAGCATTTACCAGCTCGCCTGCTTTTGTGGAGGAAGGCACATCAGCCGTAGTCAGAGAATGAATTCCTCAAGAATACGTGAATATATTGCAGTATGTTTTTATAAGGTAAAAAAGAAGGATGTGGGGTTTATTCTACTGCCTCTTTATGACTCCTGTCACTCAGCTAACCATGACAATAATTCTTAAATCACTTATCGAATTCACGCAAACCTACCGCGCTTTCTTCATTTTAAGCGTCTAAAAACTGTGGAGACCTTGGGTATTTATGAATATAAGCTGGACTTTAGTTTTTAAAAAAGTAGGTACAGTCTCTCCATTCACTTTGATCTTAGAATAGAAAGGAAAGATAAAAACATATATTTATTTTTCTCTCTATTTAATTAACCCATATACCCTTACTCTATTACCGCTATTGTTATTGTTATTATTTTCATCGTGAACACCTTCTAACGTTATTTTACTTGTCCCCATTTATTGACTGTGAAAGTCCATCTTATCAAAATTCTCACCTGGTTACGTAATACTTTCCTTAATAATCCCTTTATGTTTAACTAAGATTATAATCAAAAGTAATTTTTGGCAGTTTATAATAATATTATTATTACTGATATCAGTATTGGTATGAGTCATTAAACCCTACTGTTTGAAATTCCTCAGGAGATATAGTTTCTTAAAAACTGTACATGTACGATTCTGTAGCATGATGACAAATCTACTAACACAGAGTTTGTTTGCTGGATACTATGCTCTTATTGGATTTCACGTTTGAAAGAAAACATTTGATCATTCTAGACTTTTGCTTTCTTAGTTATCTTATCATCATTAGGGGAGGTGGCATTTGCTAAGGAACACATATGCTTCTACTGATTCCTTCAGGTTTTGAATGGTTTATTTCTCTCATTGTTTTGTGCTTGAATTCTGTTTCACCATACATTCCATGATATATCTTCTTTTTTTATCACTTTTGTTATGTAAAAATTAGTAAAATTATTTAGTGGTTTGCGAATTGGTCACTGTTCAGAATTCTGAATGTGTTTTTCAGAATTCGTGTTGGAAATACTGGTAGACCCTATAATATATATATATATATATATATATATATATATAACAGATGAATCTACGCTTAGATTTGTTAAGTATTTTTCTATTCGCTTATGTTTTCATTATTATTTGATGATGTGAATGGATTATATGTGGTTGCACATGCGTAACTCAGACAAGTTTAATGAGTTAGCATTGAAACAATGGCTCTGAAAGTTTATCTTTTATTGAAATGTTAAGGTGTTAAATAGTGATAATTTTATTTATTGTGTATCTCTGAAAATATTTGATATTGTGCACTGCTACAAGCCACTATATTTTGATAAATTTCTATGTGCGTTTTGAAATATCCAGTTGAAATCAAGATCTCAGTAATTAATTAATAAAATCTAGTGATAACACTCTCGCCAGTTCTAAATCTCATCACTCTAAAGAAAATGAACGATTTTGTCATCTTGCTTTTTCAATGACTGAACTTATTTGAATAGCTGACAACTGGATTGCTTATAGTTTGCTAATGGAAAAAGTAGAACTAACCGTCTGTTTAGACTGCACACATATTTTATCGGTTAAAATAATCAATAAGTTAACTTTAAGGTAACATTTTTCCATATATATATTACCACTAATAATAGTAAATGCTTGGCTAAGACTAAACTGGGAAAAAACATTTTTGTGAAGGTTGTTTTTGCCATGATTACAGTTATATTTGTTTGGCAATTGTGTAGGATTGAGAAATATTTTTCTTCTTAATACAGTTTAATTTTAAAAGAGAACGAAGTAAATAGATTTTGCTTTTGATACTTTTCATAACTTTGTCTTTTTGAGACATGGAGGAGAAGTATATATTTTGGTTGTTTGGAGAAAATAAAAGGAACCCTTTGAACCAGGTTTCGTGTTTATTATCTGTCATTGGCAAGAAGTACTTAGATAGAACTGATGTTTACCCAGAATTTCAAACCCACATCCCGATGTGCTGCATTTAAATACATTACTAATGAAACCCTATGGCACTATAGACTCTATAAGTTAACAGTAATTATCACCTAGTGAATAATCAGTGTCGTCGTTAAATTACTATATGTAGGTGGAGATGTAGCCCATTGGTTTAAGAACCCAGCTTTCCTCCAGTGGATCGTGGGTTCAAGTACCTCTTCATCTACCCCCATCCTGGGCAAATGTGTGGTATCATCGGCCCTCACACGATAAGTGTTACCCATAATTTGGTACTTGCAAAGTATTTAGCATGTAATCAAGCTTAAAAATAGTAATCTAGAATTTTAATCGCGACATAAGTAGCTCATTGGTAACGTTTCTAATTGCAGTACAAGTGAACAGGGCTCAAATTTATGAGTACACTTTGGTTACATACAGGTTGCAGAGTTTCATTTCTGATGACAGTCAATATGAATAAAATCTGGGCCCTTGACTTTCTCTAAAAATCCCTCAAACATTCAACAATTACTGAATTCCTTTGAGTACCTTTATTCAGTGTACATAAGGATATCAGTGAATTCCAAAATAATGTTAATTTATCTTCACAGTTAGTATTTAATTCCTCTGAAGAATAGATAATAGAGAACGTTGGCCAGCAGTTCTCTAATGTGAATAAAATAAGTTGTTGAAATAATAAAATAGATTTGTAGCTCAGGTAGATGATTTGAAATTAACAGTGTTCTCTAAGCTGGCTGGTTTAGTTGTGGAGCTTTCGTCGTCCTTCTGGACAACATCTTCAGCTCCACAACTAAACCAACCAGCTCAGAGAACACTATGAATTGCAAAATAAATTGTCTTGGAATCTAACAAGTATTACAATTTCATGATTGTTTAAAACGTTCAATTTTGTGTACTACATATCGTTTCATTGAACTGTTCTTTCCTAATACGAGTTAAATTTTGTATGAATTCAAGTGAACTGATTAAATTTGACATACTAGATATCTTCCACAAAGTGAATGAATATTTGTAATCACTTATACAAAAAACTTTGCATGCTGGTTACCCTAGTTGAGACTTGATTTACATGGTAGTGAGTGAAGACTTTCATTTGAGTTTCACTGTTGTTATATACTGTTTTATAACTCTAGGGATGTCATACTATTTCTTCAGTTTATCTTCTTTGTTTGGGAAAATTTAAAGTGAGTTGTTAAGACAATTACACTTCTGTTGTTAATTTAATGCTTTTATTTATTCACTTATCAGACTATTAAGGCTGCGGGTTTCATGTTTATATTATTATTATTTTCTTTTATTCCTAGAGGGACATCCGGCTTCAGCCGAACGTCTTTATTACGTTCGGTTCTCTGCCAACGTCACCACCTGGCTCCATGTCTGCTCACATGTTCGCTCCCAGAGATCCCTGTTTCTGATATTTTCTGGCTGGCCATCTGATCTTAAGTATTGAACGGAGACAACTGTTAATGAAGGGCTGTAGTTTGTTTGAGGTGCTCTTTATGACGCACCAAGTCTCTGATCCGTATAGTAAGTAGTAGTGACTTCACATTGGAGTTGAAAATCCGGATCTTATCTTTGATGCTGAGTGCTGTTGATCTCTGCACAGAACTGAGAGTAGTGGAAGCTTGTCTGGCCTTCCCGATTCTTGCTTTGATATCCTCGTCAGTTCCGCCTGTAGTTGAAACGATGCTCCCCAGGTAGGTAAGTAGGTAGTTGAAGGAGGTTGTTTCTTTCAGGTTCCTTCCATTTATGCAGGCTGATTATTGTCTGTTGTTATTGCTGTTGCTGGTGTTCAGGAATCTTGATCACCTCTGTTTTCTCTATATTCACCTGAAGGCCTCTATTCTATGGATGCTTCTTCTGTCAACTTGTTGTTTTTCACTTGCATATCTCTCATTCTGTGGGATGTCAGACATATATCATCGGCGAAGTCCAGATCCTCCAAAAGTTTTGTGTGGGTCCATTTTATGCTAGTTTCCTCGCTGCCCGCTGTCTAGCTTCGCGTTTATTAGAGTAATAAAGTCATTGTGATCTCTGTGATCAAAATAGTTACATCATATGACTGGTTTTATATTCTGAAATCAAACAATCATATTCATCTATTTCATTTGTATAAAACTAGTCATTTTAGGTATGCATATTCTTTGAAGCAAACTTCAAGTCTTCCTTCATTCTATCAGAAATCATCCTCATATTGTCTGACTGCGAGAAGTAGACTTCATCATATTTTGTTTGAAATTTAAATGAAATGTGACTTGTAAGGTAACTTTTCAGTCTACCATAAGGATTCTGGCAACCATTTTATATTATTATCTTTGTAAGTGGTTTGACCCATAAGTAGTAATGGACACCTTATTTATCGAAGAATTTCACTTGTGGATGATATTTCTTTTCTGTGATTCTGTCATTCATATTTATTTACTTAACTCTCTTATCAATCAATACACTTGTATTTATCCTAAGTGAAAAATAAACTAAATGTATCGTTCATACTTTCTGCCTCTCTGGCTGACGTATAGTACAATTATACTACACAGGTTGATGATCCAATAATACTGTTTTCTTTTAATTCCATCACCTTCCCAATGGAACATAGGGATTCACTCTAGGGCTTTGAAGGTTTAGTGGCAGTGGTGTTTATTTTTGTGGGATGGGGTCGCTAGCCTCATGCTCAACCTTTCCTCTTTACCAGTCTTATTTTTTTTGGATTTACAGCTTGATTCCACACTGTATTTTCGGTACAAGTATGGAATTTTCAGCATGGATATCGGTAGCCCAAATTTTGCAGGCAGACCATAGATATCAGGTGTGCGTCGGTGCTGGCTCGAACCCCGGACCATGTACATGGTCGGCGAGATTCCTAACCACTGTGCCACCGACCCACACTGGCTTGGCGATCTGAAGCAGTTGGTAAGGGAGCGCGTCGGCCGGGGATCTAACCTCGGATTGCATGCGCGGTTGGCGAGCTTTTTACCGCTGTGTCACCGACGAACAAACAATACTTTAAATCTGTTTAATTTCTATATGTGTATATTATTAAACATACTTTTCGGGGATGATCCCATTTGAGGTTGTAATTAGCTTCAGAGAATGTAGTGCTGTACAGTTTTTGGTATGATCATCACTAGATAAATGACAAATAAAATGTACCTTTAGATTCCAAATGTCGTACAACTGAGACCTCATGAAAATTGTTTTGTAGTAGTCTTAAGATCTGAAGAGAATTAGTCTACAACTTAAAATCTTCACCAGTCAAGCACTAATGAATTACCACATTAAAGTAAAAAAAACAACACAATAAAGCTTGCTTCATTCTTTTTACCCAAACGTAATTTCTTTGGCGTTATTTTTATTAGTTATCAGTGTGATGTTTGAATTTACTACTATCATTATCTTCCCAGCGATCAAACATAACACAACTGTACAAGCCACGTTTTATGCATATTAATGTAAGTCTTCTTGTATTAATATTATTTTTGAGTTAGTTCAAATCCAATGCTGCAAATGATTTTTTCTTGAGAGAAATCAAAGAAAGTCGTCTCTTTCGTCTATCTGACCCAGTCAACTTCATTTCAACTACAGTAGGAAGGAATCATGATGTCAAAGCCAGCCAGGATCGAATCAGGAAAGCAAAACTGACTTTCACTACGTTGAAATTAGTGTGGTGATCTACGGAAATCAGCACAACGAATAACACCCCAATCATGGGCACTAATGTCAAGTAAAAACTTCTACATGGACCACAGATTTACCACATGAATCATCAAAAGCATTTCCAACAGACTATTGCAGACTTTCATCAGTTGACATCCACCTTCTCTGCATAGTGAAGATAGCCGGTCAGAAAGAGGAAGCACCAGAAAGCTCTGGAGGGTAATGAAGAAGCTGAAAACGTATTGTCTAAAAGACTTCCAGAGAGAAGTGGAGATGTATTTAAACTACTTTCAGGAGATAGTTGAGTGACATCAGATGTCAGGCCTACGAGTGGAACGCTGATGGAAGGCGATGGGTTGAGCTTTTTCCCGTTACATGATCATATGAAGAGGAAATGAAAATTTTTGATCTGTCGTGGAGGCAGCTGAAAGTGATGAGAGGCATTCAAGTGTAGTATAGATGTGCTGCCAAAGGCCTGTTTCTCACTTGGTAGTCAAGGAATGAATAATAATTTCTTATTCCACCTTTTTTTTCCTTCACGTTCCCAGTGGAACATAGGGCTTCAAGCTAGTAGCTTGAAGTTTCTGTAGCAGAGTTTATTTTACAGGATGAGGTTGCTAGCCTCATGCCCAACCTTTCCTCCTTACCAGCATTATCTGTGGCTTAGCGAGGTAAGGGAGTGCGTCGGCCGGGGATCGAGCCCTGGACCATGTGCATGGTCGGCGAGCGTCCTAACCGCTATGCCACCGACGCACACTCTTATTCCACCACACATTATTTAAATCAAGCCTTAAATACCACTGTACACTTTGAGAATGAAACCATGAAAAAGTTATTGTATACAACATAAATCTTTTTCTTTTACTTCTGACTCCTATCAGCAATGAATGGAGATCTTTTCCTCATCTAGTATAAATGTAAACATTTGATAGTAGTGCGTACTACTTATTCATGAGCAGTAGTAGTGCTGCTTTCAGACTGGAAAAAAATAACTTCAAAAAGCTATATCTCTTAACATTCGGAGATATATTTGTTAATGAACATGTATGTTATATTGATAATTATTACTCTTGTTGTTAATAAAGAGTAATAATAAAACTGCTTATCTTATTCCTCAACACGACAGACTTAGTTTAATGCCACTGATATCAAAGAAAAGAGTGGAAACTCTGACTGAATGTATGCTGGATTGATTTATACAAAATGTGAATATCTTTATCATCTAAGAGAATTAACATTAAAACTTAATTTGTTTAGTAATCTGTTTTGTTAAAATTTGTCTCCAGAGATATTTATGACAAATTCATTTTACTAAGACATACATCTTACATATTATACAAAAAATGTGCTACCAAATCATTTTTTAAAAGTGAATATGTCTAATAAGATAAAACATGTCATGAATTATCTCAAGCGATTAAAAAAGAAGGCAAATTAAAATGAGCGTTACTATGGTCAGACAATTTCCTACTGTTTTTATAGTGAAGTTGATTATGTAAATTATGTTAATATTATGCGTCGGTGGCACAATGGTAGAATGCTCGCCAACCACTCCGACGGTTCGGGGTTCGATTCCTGAACGACACAATCCTTTACCAACTCCAATACCCGCCAAGCCATTAATTAGACTGGTAAAGAGGGAAGGTTGAGCATGAGGCTAGCAACCCCATCCCGTAAAAATAAACTCTTCTGCTACCGAAACTTCAAAGCTTTGTTTTGAAGCCTTATGTTTCAATGGGAACGTAAAGAAAAAAATGTTAATATTACTCCCTTGGGTTCCTAGTGGAACATAAGACTTCAACCGCACATCTCCATTCTGCTAGTTTCCCTGAAGTCTTTTTTTCAGCTGCCTCCATATTCACCTATAAGCTTGAAGTATGCGCTGAAGATGTTGCCTAGTAGGGCGATGAAAGCTTCGCAAATAAACCCTCCACCTCAGAGAACACAACTACGTCATAGCTTTCATTTATTCTTCACACGATCTACTCCATGTCACTCCTCGATGCACAACTTGTCGAATCCCTTTCGGGTCCTACTTGATGTTGTGACACATACAACTTGTGTAATTTTCGAAATCTCATTGAGGAAACACAAGGTAACAAATTATCCTTTGAGTAGAAGTTCATCGTTCTTAAACGATAGTTTGAATCAAAAATGATGCAGAAATATTTAAGCACGCTGATGTATTTAGTTTAAGTAATGAAATAAATAAGAGACTCTGAGGCAAAGCTGGGTTTCAAATTCTTTATTATTGTTGAGAATACATATTACAAAGGATAAACAAATGACATCACTAATTAACAATTAACTGTTCATAATCAGAGAAATAAATATTAGTGGAGTAATATAAGAGGAATTCTGACCTAATAACATTTTATATGGTCATGTCTTATAAATGCCCAATTCTAGAGTAACAGTTTTGATAAAGCTTGCAATCAGTTGTCCAATGTAGAGAAATCTGTATAGCTTTTCCTGAATATGTTCGGTAATGCCATAGCTGGTTTTTATGCAAGCAATTTACTTACTTAACAAACGTGTCAAACAAGATAATTGAGGAGATTTTCAAAAATAATTATATAGACATATGCAAAAGTTAGATTATAACTTCTATTAACTTACTCAACTAAATTTATTAAGCCGTTACTGCAAGCCCAGTGTAATAAAGGCATTCCTTCAGATCTCCATGATTCATAATCTAATCCATGAGCAACTAAAGCTTTAATAACATTTTCATCTCCACCTCCACGCATAGCATAATGTAAAAGAGTAGTTCCAAACTGATCAACATAATTCACATTGGCTCCATGTTTTGAAAATGTACCGACTGCTTCACTGTCAGATCTCATACATGCCGTTTGCAATGATGTAGTTAGTATGTCTGTAGGAATTTTATGTTTACTCAAATAACGGTCTAATCCTTGATAGTCCTGCACTTGTAGAAATGCATTTATCACGCGTACTGGACTACCTCCACCAGAGACAGCACTTGCAATTTTAGCGGCCACCAGACGTTTACCTTCAGATGGAGTGAGATCACTAGTTGTACTGGCCATTTGAAATTGAAAGCTAAATCAGTTCAATTTTTGTTATCAGTGAGCATAAAATTCAAGCGTTAGGTTTTTTTTTTGTTAAAAATGTTCGGTTAGTATTAAATTCTGAGAAAGAATTGACCACAACTGAAGTATTTGCACATATGAAAGTAAAATGCTAAACTATTAATCGTATGTATTCACATATTTTTATATGGATTCAGTAATTTAGTTAGCTACTGGTTCATTTTTGCTGCATGTCTGTTGTCTGACATTTTTCATCCCTTTTAGGCCATAAAGGGTTGGTTGAAAACTCTCACCCCAATGTGTCTTGCCTTCATTCGTAATCCACACATGTATTTTCTTATTGCCTGATCATTGTTTAAAAAAAATAATAAAATAAAATATTCTGTGTTCAAATAGAATAATAATACATGAAGGCGGTGGAAACAATTTTGTGCTAACAATATGTGTATATTATTAGCCCTTCATGTTATTTTTTCAGGCTGTTCAACGGTGGATGCACACAATCAGCGATGATGACATGTTGATGCTTCATCTGTTGAACTTTAATTGATACTTGCTTGGAGAAAACCAGTTATCGTATAATTAGATATGCTTATATTTTATGAACATTACTATAATTCATTACATGTCAATGAATTTCAAAATTATATAATTCGGTCAAACCGACACTAGAAAAAATGATGGATAACTTTTTCATGCATTAATTCTTCTTGATGAATTTGAATAAAGCAAGAACAACACAGTGGTTTGTGCAGAATAATATGGTACAATCATTTGCTTCGTTGGCTTTTCATCAGCTGTTTACAGCCTAAATAAACTATAAGGTTTACGTACAGAAAAGTTTAAACATACTTGCAAATTTTGCATGTTGTCAGTTGACAAAAAGTTCCACATTAAGTGAACAGTACTAAGAAAATTGCGCTTAATATAGTTTTTACACAGGCAGTTCAAGTTTAAATAAAATAAATGTATGCATACAATGGTGAAGGAGTTACGTAATAAAGACGAAATATGCGTTAGATGCAGAGTGACTAATAAATTAGGTAACAATGTACTGAGTTGACCTCAAATCATAGAAACAAGAGACAAGCAAAATTACAGATTATAAAAGGGGTGTGTGGTTAAAGACAAAGATTACGTACTCAGATGAGAGAATAAAGACATTCAGTTACCAGGGCAAGGAAAGACTAATAACTGCTTCTCTCTGAACACATAAATCTTGTTTCAAGCGTTTGATAGAAGTCGCTTCGGAAAACTTGAGGAGAATGGAACTCCTTTGTCTATTGATAATTTTGAAGGATTTCTCGATTTCTACCTCATGACCTGTGTCGAGGAGATGTCTAGTAATAGTGCTACTATAGGAGTTTTTCCCTTGAGACGTAGGCTTTTCGGCACATGTTCAGAAAATCTGTGGTGTGCCCTTCTTTCTGTTCTCCCAATGTAACTGTTCCTGCAGATACTCGTATATTTGTATACAGAGTTGGAGTCAATATGAGAAGGTATCTATCGACTTTTGACTGCACCAAAGAGCATGTTGTTCGATGGACGGGAACCAACTTAGCTGCAGGATAGGCTCTGGCTGGTGACGTTCTCAGTCTTCTGTTGACCATTCCTGCAATGTTTTCATCTTTAAAATCTAGTTGAATGAAGACAGGCTTTTTTCAACTGTGATTTGTTTGGTATTTGAGCCTTCACATCCACCGTATTTGTTAATGAATCTTTGAGGATAACTGTTGTTTTGCAGCACCTTTTCGAGAATCGTAAATTCGCCCTCTAGTTTCTCTGCAGAGCATATTCTCCTCGCTTTATAGTACAAAGTCTTGACTAGTGCTCGTTTATAGCTATTTGGACAAAAACTATTAAAATGTAAGTATTATCCATTCCATGTAGGCTTTCGATAAATTGACCTCTGGAGATTACCGTCTTCTAGACGTTGCATGGCTATGTCAAGGAAAGGGCACTTTCCATCATTTTCATGTTCCATAGTAAACAAAATATTTGTATGTGCGTTGTTGAATAGTCTGAGTAGGTAGGAGGCATGACTTTCGTTGTTGCATACTACAAATGGGTCATCGACATATCGACAAAAGGACGTTGTTTGATCAATTGCTTGCTTCAACTTTGTCTTCTCAAGGTTTGACGTGAAGCTATCTGCTAAAATACGGCTAAGTGGACTGCCCACGGCTACACCATCTATGATTATTTTGCACGCTGCTACCTGCATAAATTTAAATGGAAAAGCACAGGTACATTAATGCAGTTGGTCTAAAGGGATATTTGTGAACTATAGGTAGATACTAGTGCTTTCATAATACAATAATTTAATTTGGTATAACAAACACATTGATACAATATCACTTATTGGCTGATGACATTTCAAGCACAGTTTGTTATTCGTAATCGTACAGTAGCATTCACATAAATTTTCAAATTTGTTTTTGTTATTATACTACTCCTTATCTTCTGATTTCAATGATTATATTATTTTGAAGTATCACTGTGCAGGTATTTCATCATTTATACATTTCCATATTTCCACTATTGGTGTTGCGTCTTTCAGACTGCAAGTGTTTGATGTAGACATGATAAAATTAAAACTCAGTGGTCGACCTTTATATCTTAGAACTATAGGTGTATCTAACTGTGTTTTGCAACTGTCGAATCCATTCTTCTATATTGGGAATTTTATAGGGCATTTCATTCTATTCTACTGTGGAATTATGCTCTAACAAAGTGCCGATATTCTATTCTTATATCAGTGTATATAAGTTTTAATTAATTATTTAGGTGAAGGAAGTTCTGTTCAGTGACAGATTAACGGAACGGTAATATTCAGCAGTCCGGTGTCTCCGGGGTACACGTTATTTAGAAGTACCATTTTGTCAGATGTGCGTTTAATTTGAAGTTGTAGTTGGAATGTGACTTCTCACAAGAGACTGAAGGAAAATGTGGTAACTCATGCTTATAGGGTTCAAAGATTCTGTAATAATTGATTTGTAGTTGTATTTCTCAGTGGCCGAATTCCAATAAATCATAGAGCAACACAGAGAAGACAAAAGTTAGGAATTTCTATTCGGCATAATCATGTGTAACGTATGAATACAATAAATATTAAAAACCAAAAGTAAATAATTATTGGTTTCACGATTTCATCATGAGCTGACATTAGCTAGAGAACCACTGGAAAACAAGCTGGGAGTACTGGACAGCTGTTTCGTCCTAGTTTGGGAATCATCATCAATACGCACCCACCGGGATTCGAACCCACGACCTTCTGGTTACAAGGCGAGCTCGTATACCATTAAACCACTGGGACCCGATCCAATAGTCCTTGAATTCTAACTTCTGCCAATTCACGATATAGCGCAACTACTAGCCAATGTCTTCGGCGAGTATTTGTCCTCACACCCGACCAGCTGCACCCTACTGGTCACGGCTTCCCACTGGAACCCAGGAAACTACCTACCTGAATAGGGCCAGTCGCCAGTGAGCATATTATTGGTATTCAAGTGTTGGTTTGTAGGGATTTGATTGGTTTCACGATTTCATCATGAGCTGACATTAGTTAGAGAACCATTGGAAAACCTGGGACCATTGGATCGGGTCCCAGTGGCTTAATGCCCTACGAGCTCACCTTGTAACCAGAAGGTCGTGGGTTCGAATCCCAGTGGGTGCGTACTGATGAAGAGTCACAAACTAGGACGAAACAGCTGTCGAGTACTCCCAGGTTTTCCAATGGTTCTCTAACTAATGTCAGCTCATGATGAAATCCTGGAACCAATCAAATCCCTACAAACCAACACTTAAATAATTATTGAATACAGTAATAGAAATTGTTAATCCCCACAGTTGCCCTACTATTAGTCTTTTTTTTCCTTCACGTTCCCAGTGAAACTTAGGGCTTCAAGCTAGAAGCTCAAAGTTTCTGTAGCAGTGTTTATCTTACAGGATAGGGTTGCTAGCCTCATGCCCAACCTTTCCTCTTTACCAGCATTATTTCAGGCTAAGCGAGGTATAGGAGTGAGTCGGCCAGGGACCGAACCCCGGACCATGTACATGGTCGGCGAGCGTCCTAATCGCTGTGCCACCGACGCACAACTATTAGTCCTACTGTGACAACAGAAGACAAGGGCCAGGCAACAGAACATTTCATTACGGAAATCAACACGTATTTATATATATTTCATGTACATTATTATAGCTCATTCAAGCAGACAAACACAGTCTTCTGATTGGTTGTTTCTATCTCAAGGTAATTCTGTACTGCTTGTGACTGGTTACTCAGAAAGTTAAGCCATATATCTGCGAATCGTATTTGCCCACGTGAAAGTCTGCCGTGATTGGTTGTTGAACCAGTCTTGTTCATATTTTCTCATGGCCAATATTAGTGACCTGGACATTGACGTAAATTAATGTCTACCAATCGGCTAGCAGCCTGCTCCCACCACACTACCAACCCCTTAAAAGCCTTTTCATCTAGTTCATGTATACTATGGTTTGGATTTATTTTTACTAACCTGTATTCATTCTTCTTACATTTCAGCAGTTGGAAAATTTAAAAAATTACAGTGTTGTGATTCACCTAATCCCAAATATGAACAAAATCTTATTTCCAGAACGTTTTCAACAGATATGAATCATGAAACTTTTACGAGTTGATCACAGATTGTTATCAGTTAGAGAATCACTGAAAACCAGGAAGTACTGGACAGCTGTTTCATCCTAGTTTGTGACTCTTCATCAGTACGCACCCACCGGGATTCGAACCAAGGACCTTCCGGTTACAAAGCAAGCTCGTAGACCATTCAACCACTGAGACCCAATTCAATGGAATTGGCGATTCGCCCATGTAACCGGTCGACAATCGGTTGTCTTGAACTGTTTCAGCACTTGAATTAAGTCAAACATGATACACCGCTCAGGAGCTCAACTTGAGATGACAGAATGGTTGTCAACTGTTTAGATTACTTCTGTCTGGCTAGCAAACACTACTGGTTGATTTAATTGGTACACAACTACTCATCTCAATCAATCAGTAGTGTAGACTTTCATGCAAATTCCCTTGCTTTCTTGATTACTATTCGTGTCATCTAGCAGATTATATATTATGATTTGAATAATTTACTTTTCTAAAAGGAACTTTAGTGGAATCTTGCCTTAAACAGTGTAAATTACAAACTTTGAATTTGAAACGTAGGGCGAATTATAAATGTTATTTACCGGGAGACATTAATCACGTAATCACGTGTTCTGATCACCATTCGATGATACAGAGTACTGTCTATTTATACATGAAAAGTAAAAGGTTGTCTGTCTCAGAAAACTATCAGCTGTAATAAATGCAGTCTCCATCAAAAATAGTCTTCCCCCTGAATCACTTATCGTCTTTTTCCTACACATAACACTACTGTACTCACTATTTTACTATTATTAATCTTTAAATGACACTTTTTATCTTATTTGGCAAAAGTCAGTCGAACCAGTTTAGAGTCATAGTGTTTTTCACTTTAAAACTGGAAACCGATTTCTCTTTGTATACGTATAAAGTCATAATAACTATTCTAAGTTGTCATTATTATTACTGTTCCCTTGGTAACCTAGTGGAACATAGGGCTTCAACTGCACGTCTTCACTTGCTTCTGTTTTGCTTCTGCTGTACTTTTCACCTGCATCTATGTTAGTCCATACTGTTTCAACTACTCTTCACACCATCTCCCTCATGCCACCCTTGCACTAACGTCCCACTCGCCGCTTCCCATTCTATCGGGTTCCACTCGAGCAATGGCCTGACGCGCACGCTATGTCACCCAGCGGCCTCCTCATCAAGTGTCCAATCCATCTCCACTTTCTCCTTCATATTTGTTGGTTGGCGATTGGTTCTTGTTTTGTTTGTTCCCAGCCATAGTTTCTTGTTGGTGGTTCTTTTCGGCCGGACCATCTGACTGATCTTCAGTATAGATCCAGCGAAGACAGTTGTTGATAAAGTTAACGTCTGCAACAGGCTGTTGGAAATATTCTTTGTGACCCGCCCGCCAAGTTTATGATCCGTATAGAAGAACTGACTGACTTGACGTTTGTATTGAAAATCCGACCGAATTTTGTTGTTGATGCTGGCTGAGTGATGAAGATTTCCAGATTGGTTCCAGGTTGATGAATGTGTTTCTCGCTCGCCTTCCCGATTCTCGCTCGATTTGACATACTCGTCCGTTCCGACTTCCTGTAGTTGAGACAATGCTCCCTAGATAAGTGAATGAAGTAACCTCTTTCAAATCCCTACCGTTGATAGTGATTGGCGCTGGATGTTGCTGCTGTTGTTGTTGTTGGTTGGTTATTTTCATAACCTCCGTATTGTCTATGTTCGTTCACCTGGAGTCCTGTCTTTGCTGCTTCTTCGACCAATTTGTTGGTTTTCGCTCGCAGGTCTTCGATTTTGTGTGATATCAAACATAAATCACTCGTGAAATCCACGTCTTCTGCGTTTTTCACATAGGTCCAGGATAATCCTGTCTGCTTGTTTCCCACTGTCTGACGCATAATCCAGTCCATCATAATTGGGAATATCATTGGTGATGACAAGCACCCTTGACTGACTCCTGTGTTTACTACAAAATAATAACCATTCTAAAGTGAATAGGTATTCTCCAATGAGTTTTCTAAACAACACATGATGTGGTAATGTTCACTGATTTACAAACAAAAACAGAAACCAGTTTTTCTCGGAGGAAGTTTCACTTCTGAGTTTCAATTATGACAGATATTCGTATGGTGTTGTACTTTAAACCTTTACGGTGTCATTTGTTCACAATGTTTTCACTGCTGATGTAACATTTTTTAGAAATATTTTGAAACATAAATAGAAAAAAATGATTTGGTGATAAGCATTTTTGTAAAGCTGTCTAATTTCGGAATGAAATCAACAAATCTTTGAATATTGTAAGCATAATAACTTATGCTGTAAACACTACCGATTAATTACTCTTTAGTTTTGTCCTTTTTGAAAAAGTTTACTTTCTTGAAAAATTACTTAACTATTAGGTGAAAAATTCACAGATGTTCCCCATCTTATTAAGCAAGTACAAGTAGCTTTCTGTTTTCTGTAAGAAACTGACAGCTGCCTGCATTTACGCAAACCAGTCAGTAAAATTTATCACCAGAGGTGCATAAATACACTTTAACTACTACTTATCTAAAAAAACTTTTAATAAACTAAACGAAGAATAATTTTAGTTTTTATTTTGTTTTAATATATATCAGCAATAATAAAAAGAAGACGACAGCTGAATACTGATGTCAAAATAATCTATCCATATTATGAACTTTACTATCCGATGATCGTTATATTTCAGCAGACTGACTTATTATGGAAACAAAACTTTCTAGTATTAGATGGTTAGAGGCAATCAACGGGAAAACCTGCTCGAACCTAGGTTTCGTGCTAGTCGGCACCCATCAGCAAGGAGTATCTGCAATCTTCAAAGAACTCATGTTTCTTCTGAGATTCGGACCAGCGTCACCCAGTACTATAGTTAAAGACGTTACCGTTGGGTCACTCAAGCTCGCGATTGACCCTTTGTAGGGCTATATTGGATATTTTTGATTGAACACTAGTCAGTAACTAGTGCAATGTGTGTGTCTAATCCTATCTCTGGTGAAGACTGAATTATATTAGTAAAGTTTTCAATGTAGCCACCATTCTAGGTGGCTCGCCATCACAGTGCGCTGTGAATTGTGAGGGTTCGAATCTTAGAAGGGCCATGAGTTCCTTCACGGTTGCAGATTCGACTTGCTGACTGGTGAGTGCCAACTAACAGGAAACCTAGGTCAAAGGCTTCTTGCTGATTGCCTCCAACTATCTAATACCAACGATTCACAATGTACCGTAATGGCGAGCAACATAGCATGGTGACCATATTGCAAACTTGACTGATAGAATTCAGTTTGAATCAAAGATGGGAAGAGACACACACACATTACACTAGTTGCTAACCAGTGTCCAATCAAAAACTTTGTAGTTTCACTCCAGGTCCACATATCAGTACAAAGTGGTAAATAATAACTATATCTTATCAAAGTAATTATCACTCTTACTCGTAATGAAGGCATATGGATGAAACTTCTTAAAGATGACTTTGAAGTGAAACAACCAGCATCCAACTGTCATCACTTTTCAGTCAACTTCTCTATAAAATGTTAATAAGGTATGATTTGTGGATGGATGGTAAACAGCAGCAGTCTAGCACTAAAGTAACAAGAAAGTCTAATTAGGATACTTTATACTAGAGTCAGGCAAGTCTATGGCGATGATGATCGCAGAAGACATCTTCAAGTATTTCTTCGAAACGACAATTCATCAAGATGCAATGTGAGAAGTATGGAGTTAAGACAAAAAAACACGTATCTTCTATCCCCAAGAATATTGGATTTTAAGAGAATCTAAAATTACATATGATTCAACCATCTAGGTCAGTCAAGAAAACTTTCTTCACTAATGAATTTCATATTGGTTACAAGATTTCATCATGAGCTGACATCAGTTAGAGAACCATTGGAAAACCTGGGAGTACTCGACAGCTGTTTTGTCCTAGTTTGGGACTCTTCGTCAGTACGCACCCACCGGGATTCGGACCCAGTACCTTCTGGTTACAAGGCGACGTCGTATACCATTAAGTGACTGGGACCCGATCCAATGGCCCATGAATTCTAACTTCTGCCAATTTACGACATAGTACGACCCCTAGCCTATGTCTTCGGCGAGTATTTGTTCTCACACCCGACCTGCTGCACCCTACTGGTCACGACTTCTCACTTCCTGTAACCAATCAAATCCCTACAAACCAACACGTGAATTTCATATTGTTAAACATTTCAAAGAGATGTGAAGTCATGCATACATCGTATATAAGCTCACTATTGTTTTGAAGTTCGCTTTGGGGATCCCGCATAGCAAACTCTTTCTAAAAAATTGGGTATCATCCAATATTCCGAATTTCAAACATTTATTTAATTTTGATCGTGCTGTAGAGAGATGCAGATTGATGGAAAGCGGCTAGAAGTGGAATCAAAACTTTAAGTCTATGGTTGTAGATGTACAAGTGTTTATTCCTAAAATCTGGATTTAGTTTATATTTTGGATATGAAGTGACATTGAACAACTCTTTTAACCTTGGAACAAGTGCCTACCAATCAGATAAGCTTATCCTCCTCTGACCCAACCGAACTTTAATGTGGCTAAGAATGTGTAAATATGATGCGTTGTTCCATAGTAAAGACAAGTTACCAAGTCTCTTATCTTCTCCCGTTACTGTACTACCTCACTGTAGTTTTTCGTAGAAAGTGAAATAAGACTTTCGAAAATCACTCATAATTTAGTTATTTTTGTCAGTTAGATGAGATGACACCCACTAACTCAAACTACGGTTATTAATGTAAGAGCAGTATATTACATTTAGTATTGTTCACCTTTATTTACTGATTTGCATAAGCTGATATTCTTTGTTATCAAATTTTTCAAGTGTCTTCTTCAGACGCGAAAGATCATTTCTGGGTGCTTTTGCTTTCAGACTTGAACGTCATTTACACCCAAACGTTGCAATACCCCTACTTATGAATAATCAAAACACTTAGCTCTAATATTATATTCCTTTAGAAATCGTTCAAACTCTAGACCAACTGATTCATATGAGATGAAAAACAAAATAAATGACATTCAACTAGAGAATGATAAATCAATGGTTACTTTTGATATAACCAGTCTCTATACTAATCAACTAATCAGTATAGCTTTAGAAGCAGTCAAAAAAGAACTAACTACTGAGCCCAAAATCATTCATAGCTACCCATTGAGGAAATTATTTTAGGAATCCAATTATGCATCACATCTACTATCTTTGAATTCCAGAGGAAAATATACAGACAAACACAAGGTGTAGCAATGGGATCACCAATATCCCCTATCGTAGCAAATATCTTTATGGACAGCTGGGAAAATATTGCTCTTAATACATTTAATCTTACTCCAGAAATATGGTGGAGATATGTGGATGACACTTTCACAGTGTTAGAAACAGAACATATCTCTAGCTTCTTGACGCGTATAAACTCACCACTGAAGGGAATACAATTTACATTTGAATCGGAAAATGAACAAGGGGAATTTGCTATGTTAGATTGTAAAATAAAATGAACAGATGAAGGTAAACTGCACACTAGCGTTTATAAAAAGCCAACACATTCTCATAGATACTTAGACTTTAATTCATCTCATCTGTTATCCCTAAAGGCAGGCTTAGTTAAGTGTCTATCACACCGAGCAGTAGCACTAGGTAGTATAAGAAAAGACCTAAATGATGAAATAAATCAGATGAAAGAAGCATTGGTGTAAAATAACTATTTTATAAAACTCATTAAGAAGATCAGAAAAGGCCAAAAGCAAAATAAAAATAATTGTGGAACTAGTAATGATAACATAAATAAGAGAGAATGTAAGGCATCTACTGTTATACCATATAAGGGGGAGACATCTGAGAATCTACGTAGGATTCTGAATAAAGCAGGAATTAGAGTAGTATTTAACCTCCAAACTCACTAAGGTAGGACAAGCTCTGTAGGTTAAAGTGCCCTGTTGCCCAATTAGACAAAATAATATAATTTATAAAATACCTTGCAACGACTGTCAGGTCAAACTAGCAGATTAGATGCTGTCAGATTGTCAGAATTTAACTGAGTTTAGTGTCATCAATCCCACGAAAATAGGTAATTTAAAAAAAAGTTCAGCGACTGCACCGCATGTATTATTATTTCCTTTAATTCCTAGAGGAACGTAGGGCTCCAGCCGAAAGTCTCCAGTGCGTTCAGTTCTCTGCTAGAGTTTTTACAGGGCTCCAAATCTGCCCACATGCTTTCATCTCCACTTCACATGACCTCCTAAAAGTCACCCTCGCACTGACGACCAACTCGCCAATTCCCCTTAGGGTTCAACTCGAGGGCTTTTGTAGTAATGTCACTTGATGGTTTCCTCAGAGTATGGCCAACCCACCTCCATTTCTTCCTGCATATTCCTTCCACAATTGGTTCCTGCTGGGTAGGCTTGCTCTCAGAGATCCCCACTGTCGCTGATCTTTTCTGGCTGGCCATTTTATCTTAAGTAGTATCTGGTGAAGACAGCTGTTGATGAAGGCCTGTAGTTTGTTTGAGCTTCTCTTTATGACGCAACAAGTCTCTCGTCCATATAGTAGAACTGAATTCACATTCGAGTTCAAAAATCCGGATCTTACTTGTCATGCTGAGTGCTGTTGACCTCCACACAGACATCAGAGCAATGAAAGCTTGTCTTGCTTTTCCGATCCTTGCTTTGATATCCTCATCAGTTCCGCCTGTAGTTGAAACGATGCTTCCCAGGTAGGTTGTATCTTTCAGGTTCCTCCCATTTATACTGGCTGATTGTTGTCTGTTGTTGTTGTTGTTGTTGCTGTTGGTGTTGGCCAGGAATCTTCATCTTCACCTCTGTTTTCTCTATGTTCACCTGAAGTCCTGTCTTCTCAGGATGCTTCTTCTGTCAACTTGTTGCTTTTCACTTGCATATCTTCCAGTCTGTTGGAAATCAGACATATATCATCGGAGAAGTCGAGATCCTCCAAGTTTTTTGTGTAGGTCCATTTTATGCCTGTTTCCTCGCTGCCTGGTCCGCTGTCTGTCGCATTATCCAATCTACTGCAATCAGGAAAATCATTGGTGATAGTAGGCAGCCTTGTCTTACTCCCATCTCCACTTCTTCGAAGGGTTCCGAGAGTTTCCCATTGTGGATTACTTGGCATGCAGCATCATCGTACAACTGTTGGATGAGATATATAATTGTCGATGGGACCCCGTAGTAGCGAAGTAGTTTCCAAATCACCTCTCGATCGACACTGTCTGTCGAAGGCCTTTTCAAAGTTTATGAAGTTGATATAGAGGGGTGACTGCCATTCCAAGCTTTGTTCAGTGATGATGCGTAGTGTGGCGATTTGATCAATACATGACTTGTTTCTCCTGAATCCAGTCTGTTCCGGTCGATGTTTTTCATCCAGGGTTTGTTTGATTCTCTCCAGGATGATCTGGCTTAGTACTTTGCTTGGGATGGACAGGAGCATAATTCCGCGCCAGTTGTTGCATTGACTTAAGTCTTCTTTCTTTGGTAGTTTGAATAAGTATCCTTTCTTCCAATCCGCTGTTGTCTGTGGGTTCATTTTCAATGCTTCTGCTCGGATTCCATCTGGTCCTGCTGCTTTTCCAGCTTTTAGCATATTGATTGCCTTCAGGACTTCAGTTCTCATCGGGGGTTGGTAGTTCTGCTTTCGTTGTTGGTATTGTTGGGCTAGTTGTAGGTGACACGTGTATTAACACACAACCACATAATAGGGTATGAGAGGGTTAAAACAATAAAAAGTAATATAGGTGGGGGGAGAGAAAAGTTGATTACTGAATCCTTGTTTATCGAGTCCACACCAAGTACGTGCAATTGGAGTAACTCATCACTTATACCGGAAATATGAAAAATACTACTACCAATCAAATCAAGAGTTGGAAAATAATGGAATTATATTAACGAAGTTAGAAAGTTGTGTGAGTACCTAGATATGATTATGAGAAATAAATTGTGCTCGAAACGTCATCAGTAAACATTACTGTATAACACTGTGAGACTTTATCGAAAGAAATTTTACCCATAATCAAACTATACTGTACCACAATGCACAAGTTTTATTCTTATATCTACGTTGCAAAATGTTTGGTGAATGCAAATATTAAGGGTGAACCTAATTTTCATGAGACTCAAAGTATACATGAAGACCAAAAGTAATTTTATAACATTTAAGTGCATTTTATATCAGACAGCACAACAGATAATCCATCTGTGTGAGAAATCGACACAGCATAATTTAAAACAGACGAGAGCAACATTTAACATGGTTATGGTATTCCTTCAAACACAATATAAGATCTCATAAATCCGTGCACAACACCAACGACTTGAGGAAATCCAAGTTGTATTTAATCGCCTCACTTCAATCCCATCAATGAGGCCGAAATGAAGGGGCGATAAGTCTTTTCTCCCGATCAGTTATATCCTCACTATATATATATCTATATATATTCCCAATGACGTTTTATACAACTGGAATGTCTACTACTCCGTTTGTGGGTGCAAAAATCCCTTGAGATTACTTTTATCTCTACGGAAAATACTAATTTGGCAGTTTTGAGAAATGGCTCATCTGAGATGAAACTGTTTTTTTAACTGTTAAGTAAATTTTCGTATCCTACAAAACATCTGAAAATGTCAAGGTGAAATTTGGATGATCTTATTACATTTTTGACGTCTTCATTGCATTGCCTTCTTTTATGATTCATTCTAGTTGAAATTTGATACTTTATATCCTCTCTTTGTGTTCTTTATGGTGCGAAACAAATCACATATTGTAATCTGAATATTCTACAATTTCCAAAAATGTCTTGGAAAAATATTGATCACTGAACAAAGAATATATTTTTTTTGATAAATTCATTATCAGGTTCTACAGTTATACATACATAGTACTCAATGAATCGGTGTTATTAACAACATTAATGCTTAAATAACATCGAATCAGTAATAATATCAATGCATTACAGTATGATAGCAACAACACAACAATACACTGAATATAAGTAAAATTAGGAAAAGTAATAATACCACTTCATGAGTTTATAGTCTCCATTGAAGGCCAAGGTAGTAGTAGTGACTAGACTTGCTTCCTCTGCACAAAAACTACTAGTTGTTTAAGGCGAATCACGATAGTCTCTACTGTTTGGAGCATGCGGTATCTTCAGTTAGTCAAAAACTCGCAATAGAAACCAAGCAACAGTTACTCTGTGGTAATGAAAACATAAAAACGCAATGTTCAACTTGGATAGAACTCATGGAATTATGTCTTTCAACATACTTCCAATTCAGTACTCAAATACATAAACAGATAAAAGATACACCGATGGAATCGCTTATATCTGGATTAATAGGTGAAGCCGTCATGCAAGGATTAAAATTAACAGCTCTACCTATAATTATACCGGGTATGTTACGCTGATGATAAATTTGTAATAATTAAAAGAAATGATGTGGAATATACCCTTGAATTAATAAGCAACATACTTGCAGACAACAAATTCACGAGAGAAGAAGAATCAGATAACAGAATCCCATTTTTAGATGTCTTAATCAGAAGAACTAACACAGGAAATTTAGAAACAAAAGTATATAGAAAATCAACGCACTCACACAGATCAAATACTCAACTATAGTAGCACTAACCCGATTACCCACAAACGAAACTGTGTGCAGACATTGTCTAAAAGAGTTCAAACACACTGTAGCACTTCAATGTTGAAAAGAATGGAGGAAAAATACATACTAGTTGTCTTTAAAAAGAATAGATATTCTCACAATTTCATCAAGAAGTGTTTAAACTCCAGTCACAACACCAACAAGAAACCATGATCAAAGACTACAAGAAAATTCATCCTACCATGTATAAAAAATATCTCTGAAATAACAGCTAGAATATTGAAACCGTTTGAAATAGATATAGCACACAAGCCAGTCAAATCACTTAATTCGATATTGTACAAATCGAAAGATCCAACAGAAAAAGAAGATAAAATTAATACCATTTACAAAATAAATTTTATCAACTGTAACAAACATTACATCGCGAAACAGTATTATTTACTGGATGACGTTTAGAATACAATTTATTGTTCAAAATCATATCAGTTTGATCGGGATAATGCCGAAATTTCAAACGTAGGAAAAACCAAAAGTGCCAGAGAATTCCTAGAAGCCTGGTACTAAAGCGAATACCCGACCAACAAACACGTTAATACAGACCGTAACTACCATTTAATAAAGTGTAAATCACGTGACAAGAAAGTTAAAAATCCAAGTCAGCGAAAAATGATCAGTACAGATGCTAGTCGATTACCAGTCACGAAGATGGTTACCGGGAGACACAATCTATCATTCAAGGAGAATTTAAATCAGTTCATTTTATGCTAAAACTTGCGCTGAAGGTGTTGTCCAGAAGGACGACGAAAGCTCCGCAATTAAACTAACTAGCCCAGAAGACACAACTAATTGTAAATGCGAATTTTCAGTCAGTTAAAACATTTTGGGTTAAATTTCACCCACAGCGCTGTTTTTTAAAACAGCTGAATAAATTAGTGTAGTTTTAAACCACTTTTGTAGTATTTATAGCAGTTTATTATTCTAAGAAAGGTGACGAGTAATGATACATAAAATGATACATAATTCCTGTTAAAATTTTCATCATAATCAGTAAGAAATGATTTTAGAAGGAGCTTTACGAAAAGATGATTGTTTTAAAGAAATTTCCGAATATTGAAAGTGCTGTTAACCCAGGTATGTGTCAGTAGGATTTTATGGGACAAATATTAGAATCATATGGACATATTTGTAAAGGATATATGAGCAGTCTAGCATACAATTTGCTCAATCTCACGTTTCATCAAAAAAATATTCCTGACGAGCGAGAAATTTTTAACCCCAGTTTTGATTTTCAACTATCAGATGTACATTACACTCAGGCATCCACCCCAAAGCATCACTGTAGGCCTAGAAGGTCTGTTTGTGAGATGCGAGTCAAATCACTCTATTAGACCAAAGCTTCGTTCACCCTAACTTAATCGTATGAAAAAAAAGATATGAAGTAGAAAAATGAATGGATGCACGATATGTGAAGTTTTCCAACTTAAATTAAACTTTTGCATTAAATGGATAAGATTAACATTTACTACGAATAAAGAAACTTCATTGTATCATTCTAATTTACGATAAAGTAAATCTTTAGCAGAAAAATGTGGCGGTATAATTTTCTTTGTGTACTTTTAGGAATACCATCGAAAGCGTCTGTTAGTTTTTGAAAAAAGACGAATGAGTTATCTTGATATTTGTTTACCTTAAGTTAGCCTTTTGGTGGGAGTGACGTCATCCTACAATCATATGCCAGACTAATGGAGAGACAGCTAAGTTGGCTTCATCGGGATGCTGAGAAATGAATGGATTAGAAATAAACTGGTAACTTCAGCGTTTTAGGGGTTGACAAATCTTTTGTGTATCATTTAATATTCTAAAAGGCTTAAATCTTTCACGTTAGATGTAGAGATCGTCGCAGATACGCCTTGTCGACAAGGGCAATGGATAGCGGCGCACACACGGCTCATAGAGAGGTTGAGCACTTCAGGGTCACTCATGTATGTTGTGACTGCTAGATTTTCCTTTGCGTAAACGTTGCGGCTAATACATTGCAGACGTTACTGAGGCGGGCTTTGAAATGATTATAATAAAAATCTCATACTTTACATCTTTGAGCTTAAGGGGCAATTTAACATATGTATAAATTTTACAGATGTGATATGCATTTGATCCATTAACAAAAGAATATAATTGGGTAACTTAATCAAAGAGGTATAAAGTTTGAGGATTTAGTCTTTTTCAGTTGGTTGTAACAGACGGATAGGAGAGGCAGTTGTGCAAAATTTGCATTTGTCAGAAGTGAAACTGTGGAAGATAAATCGGAAGTTCTATGATTCTTCAAATCTATCACGGAATATATGGACGACTAATATATAGAATCTCACAAATTCTACTACTGTTCCCTCCCTTGTTCACATATTCATTGTGGCTAAAATAAGGAATTGTTCACCTAAGGTAAGATTAATTGACTTTATATGTATACACCCTTAGATGTTTCTCAATATGGCCGAAGGTGGTCGAAAGAATACAATATCGATCTTTACATGGAAAGATAATAACCAGGTAATGCTTTCATTTAGATGCGTCAATTTTATAGTATCTCTTTTCTACCACCACTCGAACATTAAAGTAGTCTGCAGCTGATGAGAACCTGTGAAATAGAATGATATCATTTTATACTGCAAATTTCGTCTTCCTTTCTTTATCGAAATTTATCAAGGGAACCAAATGTATGAATTTTTTGAAAAGACGCCTCCCTGCCCCAACTATTAAGTCACTGAATCAGGTGGTGACCATACGATGCAGAATATCTAGAGAATCAACAAAGATCAGGTTCTATGAACAGTGTTTGCAAACTGGTTGTTTCCCACGGCAGTTCCTGAAACAAGTGCGATCCGCTAAACTCCCACCTTCTCAAAAGAATCTCCGTCGAATAACTAAATCTCACATCGAATCGTCATACCAGTATATCTCCGAATTGAAATCTCGTCTGGCTACCTATGATACCCTACTAAGTGAGCTTAATATTATCTGCTGGCTTAAATTCATGAACTTTATCAAAGAGCTACAATCAAAAACATCCGAGGATTATGAAACTCAGCTGACAAAAGCGTTGGTGAAAGAGAAGCTAATTGAAGAATTCCCAGAAGCACCTGAACGCTACGTTTGTAACCTATCAAAATTACAATTAAACAAAATCGAATTAGAAGCCTTATCTCTAGGATTCAAGTTTCACGTCCCCAAGAAGCACATCAGTCGTATAGACACAGAAGCACAATTCGAGCACTTATACCATCAACTCTACGACCTGAAGCCCTTAGACGAAGATAAAAGAGGATGGCTAAAGTCTAAACTTGTTGATATTGCTAACCAATACCACATATCACCAATGGAGAAGCAGAAGATGCTGACCGAAGAGCATAGAATAGCTCTGAAGAAACTATATGAAAACGATGAAATCGTCATATTTAGACCTGACAAAGGCTCTGGGGTTGTTATAATGAACAAAGCTGATTATATACATAAAATG
The DNA here is from genome assembly GCA_944472135.2 of Trichobilharzia regenti. NCBI lineage: Eukaryota > Metazoa > Platyhelminthes > Trematoda > Strigeidida > Schistosomatidae > Trichobilharzia > Trichobilharzia regenti. The sequence goes on along the minus strand of OX235262.1, from coordinate 114,849,971 downwards.
ATGACAATTCTAAACGACAAAGAAAAATTCCAAGTAGACAACAAAAAAGATGCCACAACGTCATTTGAAAATAAAGTTAATAAATGTCTCAAAGAACTTCTAATGAAGAAACTAATCAACAGCGAAACATATAATAAACTGAAGTCAAAAGGTGGACGCCTGCCGTCTATGTACGGCCTACCAAAAATTCATAAAGCAAATGTGCCATTAAGACCAATCCTGTCAATGATTGACTCACCATGCCACAAGCTAGCTCGATGGTTAGCTGATTCTATAGAGCCCATTCGAATTAAATTTGCAACCCACAGCCTGAAGGATAGTTATCAATTTTCCAAGGAAGTTGACAATATCGACATATCAGACAAACTCATGGTATCGTATGACGTGACCTCCTTGTTTACAAATGTACCACTGATGGAAACAATTGATATAATTTGTAAACAAACGGATCTACTACCATTACCGGAAACAGAGATGAAGCGACTTCTACTGCTCTGCACAAAAGATATACAATTCAAATTCAACAATCAACTTTACCGACAAACCGATGGGGTCGCGATGGGTTCGCCTCTGGGACCTATCCTGGCTGATATCTTCATGGGCTACCTTGAGCAAACACAACTAAGTTCTGCTATCAATGGAACTACCTACTATCGCCGATATGTTGATGACACATTTGTTGTTTGCAACGATATGGATCACGCATCGGCACTATATGATCGCCTAAATGAGATACATCCAAATATCAAATTCACCATGGAATATGAACATAATAATGAGTTCAATTTCCTGGATCTAAATGTAAAAAGAACAAACGAAGGCACGGTCGAAAAGTCCATCTATAGAAAAGAAACCTGGACTGGACAATATCTTCACTATAACAGCTTTTGTCCCATAAGCTATAAACGTGGATTAGTGAGGACTTTGTATGACAGAGCCAGGAAGCTATGTTCACCAAACAGGGTCGAAGAAGAATTAGTTTTCGTCGAGAAATGCCTAAGGGAAAATGGATACCCTAAGGGATTTATTCAGAAGTACAGCAGAGAAAAAGATGAGAAAGAAAAGCATCCAACTGTAGAAAAGAAAAAAGTGTTTATCTGTCTACCATACAAAGGAGATGCAGTGTCACAAAAGATTGACAAAAGACTGAAAGGTGCAATAAATAGAAGCTTCCCAGCAGCAAAACTCATAACAGTATACAGCACCACTCCTTCTTTAATCCACTCAAAACTGGATAAATACCCTGCTGATGTCACCTCCAACTGCGTTTATGAATTCACGTGCACTTGCGGGAGCAAGTACATTGGAAGGACAGAAAGAAGGGCTTCTATCCGGTTTTCTGAACATATTCCCAAAAACCTGTGCCTGAAAGGAAGCAGATATTCCCAGAGTGCAATTACCAGACACATTATTGATACCGGACATCTCGTAGAGATTTCTAAGTCCTTCAAAATATTAAATAGACAAAGGACAGCAAATTTACTACGATTTGCCGAAGCAATCGCAATCAAAAGACTTAAACCAGACTTATGCATACAGAAAGAGAGTGTGATTAACCTCTCACTCCCTTGGTAACAGAATTTTGATTTTGATTAGTCATCTAATTCAGTGATCTCAACTCACTGAACAAATCTTAATCTCATAAACTGTAACCGTTTTTGTTTCTTGAGTTGCTATGTGAACCTAAAAGCTAACACTGTTCTGTTAATCAATTTTTTCTGTTTTCTCTCTTACCCCTCCCCCTCTTTTCAACTTTAAAAGCGTATAAATTGATGATGAAAACTTAAACTAAAAACATTGTAATGCTTTCATTTAGATGCGTCAATTTTATAGTATCTCTTTTCTACCACCACTCGAACATTAAAGTATGTTATTATCATCTATATAACCATTGTAATTTCAGGTAGTCTGCAGCTGATGAGAACCTGTGAAATAGAATGATATCATTTTATACTGCAAATTTCGTCTTCCTTTCTTTATCGAAATAACCAGTTTCTTCTGAAGGATCGGATGGTGCTGAAAGCTGCAAAGACGGGTCCAGTATCACCGTCATCTGAGGGAAACTGATCCGCCTTTTGTGGAAAAAACGATTAGTGGAGTTTAATTGCCACATTCACAGAAACAACGAAATTCGATGACAGATACATGTTCACTGAAAATGCAAAAACGTTTACTTTCCACCATTTTTCAAAGTTTCCCGTTAAAATATGGTATTTATAATTCATTTCAGTCGATAAAACGCCTGAAAACAAGGTGGGAGAACCCAAACACAACATCGCGATAACACCCGGTGTGTGCCGCTATCCAATGCCACTGACAAGTGCCAACTAGCATGAAACCTAGGTCGATGGTTTCCTGACGATTTCTTCCAACCGTCTTATATCATCAGATCGTCCATTTGTTCGCAAGTATGAGACAATGAATAACAAACAGTAACTTGGGGAAATAATTATAATAGGAAGGAAACTATTTATACTCTCCTCAGAACATGCTTCAACAACACATACTAAAAATTACCCTTCAGAAAGGTTTGCAGTCAATAAATGTATTTGAAGACACAATCATAAAACTGTAAATGTCAGCCAATTTGTAGGTCCTTCAACGTATATGATAGCTAGAGGTCATATATCTTAACAAACTATTATAAATCAAACTAGTAGGTCAGGGGTAGTCAGATTGTCAGAGCATAAGAATTTAGCTAAGGTAAGAATGGTTGACCCCGAGAAGATAAGTAATTTAGAAAAAAGCTCAGCAATTGCAATGCATGCGCTAACACACAACCACACAATAGGGTGGGAGAGGGTTAAAATTCTAAAAAGTAATCTAGGTAGGTGGAGAGAGAGATTGATTACTGAATCCTCGCTCATCGAGTCTACACCCAACACATGCAATAGGAATGACTCATCACTCATACCTGAAATATGGAAAATACTATTACCAATCAAATCGAGTGAAAATCAAGAGAAAAACAATGGAACTATATAAATGAATTTAGGAAGTCGTGTGATTACCTTGATATGATTATGAGAAATAATTTGTGCTCGAAACGTCATCAGTAAACATTACTGTATAACACTGTGAGACTTTATCAAAACAAAATTTACCCATAATGGAATTACACTCTACCACAGTGCACAAGTTTTATTCTTATATCGATGATATTATAAATCACGTTTAATAGTAAGGATGTTCTGTGTAAATGGATATCAGTAAAAATGTTAGCAAATTATTCACTATGTATCACAGATGCTTAGAAAAAGACTTTTGTCTGATTGGCTTATTGACCTTTTGGGAAATATTTATTATCTTTACAGACACAAAAATTAAAAGTGTAGTTATGGGAGTTTTATAAACATTAAAAGGAAAATAGTTCATGACGTAATTTATATAAGTTATTTATAAAGGAAAAGATAAATCTATTTCAATCTTAGCTGACAACTTTTACATATTTTAGGTGGAGTTTTACAAGCAACCTTTTATAGGAAATAACTTTTAATGACTTCCGGCAAATTAACAACTTTAATCGCCTAGCTTATTTAGCTCAGTTAGAAGGCTGTGTATAGTAGACAAACCTTCAATGCAATATCAAGCGAAAATTTTATCAGTTTCTACATTTTAATAGAATTTTTGATTGACATCAATTAGAAATTACAATTTTGCTTGAGTGATCTAGTTAGACTATTGAGAACTCAAAGCCGGAGCTTGAAGCCCTATGTACCACTAGGAACGCAAAAGGAATAAAAATAATAATATAAAGAAACCAGTCAGACAGAATATGGTAGACTGTGAGATTACTACTCACACAGATAGAATGAACAAATTTAAATACGCCGCAATACATTTCTTTCTAACGTGGGCGCTAAGTCGCCAAATTTTACATTTTCTCACTTATACGTTATCACTACTTTTTCCTCGTCTTCTGATTGGATAATAGGGCTTCCACAGTACAGCCTCATTCCAATAAGATCTCTGCCATCGGTTTCATCCGGCCGTACAACTCCTCATAAGATTTCATTTCCTCACCACATGATTTCCTTTATGTTACAGTTGTTATTTCTCATTTGAGTTCCACTAGAGGAAATGGCGTGTGAAGTCAGTTGAAGGTCTTCTTAGTGTAAGTCCATTCTGTCTCAACTTCCTTGGCGGATTAGTTGCCCGCTTGAGTTCCCACGTCCTAGTCAATTCTGGCTGGTAATCTGATCTCAATTATTGAGAGAAGCCTGCTATTGATGAAAGACTGCAGTCTGTTAAAAATGATTCTCGCGACGCGCTGAATCTATGAAACATATGGAAGCGCGGACTTGACAATAGTGTTGAGAGTTGAGAACCTGTTCATTCAGCTTATTGCTGTAGATTTCCTCATTGATTCCTGAGTGGTGAACAACTGTCTTGCTTTTCCTATCCTGCCAAATCCATGCCACCTACTGCTGAGACTATACCATCACTGTAAGTGAAGCAGACGACTTCACTTAGATTGGTAATTAATTTTTTTCTATTTGTCGTATGTGGTTAATATTATTATTATTACTATTGTATCCTTTAGTTCCTAGAGGAACATAGGGCTTCAGCTGAGCACCTCCATTGACTTCGGTTTTCTGACAACTTTTTCACCCTGCTCCAGGTCTGTCCACATGCTTTCATCTCCTCCTCGCATGACCTCCTCCAAGTCACCCTTGGACGACCAACTCGCCGCCTCCCTTTCGGGTTCCACTCGAGCAATGGCTTGTCTAGTGATGTCACTTGATGGTTTCCTCAGCGTATGGCCAATCCATCTCCATTTCTTCCTGACTATTTGTTTCACAATCGGTTCCTCATGGGTTGGTTCGCTCATTGCCAGAGATCCCTGTTGCTGATCTTTTCTGGCCGGCCATCTGATCTTGAGTATTGAGCGGAGACAACTGTTAATGAAGGTTTGAAGTTTGTTTGAGATGCTCTTTATGACTCGCCAAGTCTCTGATCCGTATAGTGAGTAGCACTGACTGACTTCACATTGGAGTTTAAAATCCGGATCTTATTTTTGATGTTGAGTGCTGTTGACCTCCACACAGATTTGAGAGTAATGAAAGCTTGTCTTGCTTTTCCGATTCTGACTTTGATGTCCTCGTCAGTTCCGCCTGTAGTTGAGACGATGCTTCCCAGGTAGATAGGTAGGTGAAGGAGGTTGTTTCTTTCAGGTTCCTTCCATTTATACTGGTTGATTGTTGTCTGTTGTTGTTGTTGCTGTTGATGTTGGCTAGGAATCTTTATCATCTCTGTTTTATCTATGTTCACGTGAAGTCCTATCTTTGATGCTTCTTCTGCCAACTTGTTACTTTTCACTTGCATATCTTCCAGTCTGTTGGAAATCAGACATATATCATCGGCGAAATCCAGATCCTCCAAGTCTTTTGTGTCAGTCCATTTTATGCCTGTTCTCTCGCTGGTTGCCGTTGTCTGTCGCATTATCCAATCAATTGCAATCAGGAAGATCATTGGTGATAGTAGACAGCCTTGCCTCACTCCCTTCCTCACTTCGAAGGCCTCCGTAAGTTTCCCGTTGTGGATTACTTGGCATGCAGCATTGTCGTATAACTGTTGGATGAGGTGTATAATTGTCGATGGGACCCCGTAGTAGCGAAGTAGTTGCCAAATGACCTCTCGATCGACGCTGTCGACATATATATATATATATATATATATATATATATCGTACTAAAAATGAACTTGTGAACTTCAGCTTATCTCCTGAATGCAACAAACTGAAAAACGTTTCAGATGATTTTTATTTCGTTTGGTACTGGTATCAGGTGTTTGAAAAATGTAGTTTTTATTACTAATTGCCTTGATTAGATTAGAAACTGACCGGAAATAAACTGATTTGATGTCAATTTTTTATTGGTTTTATTACAAATCTTATTCGTTAAGTAATTAGCATTAATCATCCTTATGGACCAATAAAAATTTCAACAACAAAAAATAACGAAAAATATCTTCACAATATATTTTGCCGACTAACTGATGTTTTTTAACACAGTGTGAACCTTCATTGGTGATCTTATAATTCAACAAAAGATTTCAAGACATTTGACTGCGTTTTCCCTAATACAAGGGGCTATAAAACTTTATTACTTTGAAAATGAAAAAAATACCTAAACAAATCTCTTAGCCACCACAAGGTTGAAAGAGTGTTAATGAAATGAAAGGGTAACACAAAAACGCAATTAGTCAGTTTCTCAGAATGTTGTGAAAATGTCACTCACATTATCATTACTATTTTCTTTAGTTCCTAGAGGAAGATAAGGCTTCAGTCAAACGTTTCTACCTGGCTCCACGTCTGCTAACATGCACCACCTCCTTCATGTCACTCTCACACTGACGACCAACTCGCCGCTTCCCATTTGGGTTCAACTTGAGCAATAGCCTTTCTTGTGATGCCACTTGATGGTTTTTTCAGAGTATGGCCAACCCATCTCCATCTCTTCCTGCATATTTGTTGTACAATTAATTGGTTCCTGCTGGGTTCATTCGCTCCCAGATATCGATCCCTGTTGCTGATCTTTTCTGACTGGGCATCTGATCTTGAGTATTGAGCGAAGGTAGCTGTTGATGAAGGTCTGTAGTTTGTTTGAAGTGCTCTTTATGACGCGGTGCCAAGTCTATGATCCGTATAGTAGCACCGACTGACTTCACATTGGAGTTGAAAATCCGGATCTTATCTTTGATGCTGAGTGCTGTTGATCTCTGCACAGAATTGAGAGTAACAGAAGCTTGCCTTGTTTTCCCGATCCTAGCTTTGATATCCTCGTCAGTTCGACTTTATTTCTGAGTATGTATATATATATATATATATATATATATATATATATATATATTTACGAGTTGATCACGGATTGATATCAGTTAGAGAACCATTGAAAACCAGAGAGTACTGGACAGCTGTTTCATCTTAGTTTGGAAATCGTCAGCAGTACGTACACACTGGGGTTCGAACCCAGGACCTTCTAGTTACTAGGCAAGCTCCGTGATGTCCAGCTACCTAGAATGGTGGCCACATTGCAAACCTGACTGATAAAATTCAGTCTACACCAAAGAAAGGACTAGAAACGTCACACTAGTTACTAGTGTCCAATCAAAGCTCGTATACCATTCAGCCATTGGGACCCGATTCAATCAATGGCCAGTTTATGAGTTCTAAATTCTACCAATTCGTGATTTAGCACAATCCCAACTATTGTCGTTTCAATCCGCGATCAACTCGTAAAAACAAAACTAACCCTTACAAGCCAAACTACAGAATATATATGTATATATATGACAGTACAAGTTATCACAGTGAGCAATACGTCACACCCTTCACCGACAATGACCGCCATACATACAGGTACCCCAAACACGTAAGAAGTAATCCCACTACGTTTTGAATTTTATTTTGCTGTACTGTGTACTAAAGCGCAATTCACTCGGTAACCTAGTTACCGAACAGCTGAATAACTCTTTTCCATCCCACTAAAATATTGAAAAGAAATGTAAGGCATTGCTATGACTTACTTAAAACTTTTTAATGTGTGTTGACCATAAATATGATTGTACTATATTAGCTAAGTACAGACATATAGAAAAAGTGTATGAAACTTTCGTTTATCATTTTTACACATGCAAATCACTAGAGTTGTTTCTTGATCCAGTGTATTTTAAAGAATGTTTCCTAAATATTATTGCTTCTATCCTTAGGCTGTCTTTTCAAGGTTAGGCTCTTGCAACTCCTTCAAAAATTCATTTAAATAGAAAATATAATTAAAATGGAAAATTTAATATTTGCTTCTCTGTAAGAACTACGAATTTACTAGTTGTAATATATACAAATAATTTTTTGGTGTGACCAACAAATATTAAATGTTAATAAAGCTTAAAAAATAAGTTGCTGAATCTCTTGTTTTCATCCTCACGCACATTATAATTGAGGCAATAAAGGGTAATAATTTGGTTTTCATTTTGTTTCATTCGTTCTTATTAGCACTGAATTACTTTTACTAGTTTTTTTTATTCAAAACGTTAGCTCTGCTTAAACTGTGAATTGCAACAAGTGTACTGTGTTGAGACATTTTAGAAATGTTTCCGCTACTAACTGTCTTTTGATTACTTAGTCCACTCTATATTGGTCTATTCAAACTAGATCAACTAATTAGTAAAAGAGACTGATTTCTTCACTAAATTTTTCACATGAAATTCATGTGCTATGGTTTATGATATTATTATTATTTTAACTATTATATCCTTTAATTCTTAGAGGGACATACGGCTTCAGCCGAACGTCTCCATTACGTTCGGTTCTCCGCCAACGTCACCACCTGGGTCCATACCTGCTCACATGCTTCCATCTCCTCTAATTACCACCTCCTTCATGTCACCCTACCACTGACGACCAACTCGCCGCTTCCTTTTCACCTTCCACTCGAGCGATAGCTTGTCTAGTGATGTCACTTGATGGTCTGTTTTCTCAGAGTATGGCCAATCCATCTTCATTTCTTCCTGACTATTTGTTTCACAATCGGTTCCTCATGGGTTGGTTCGCTCATTGCCAGAGATCCCTGTTGCTGATCTTTTCTGGTCGGCCATCTGATCTTGAGTGGTATTCAGCGAAGACAACTGTTAATGAAGGTTTGAAGTTTGTTCAAAGTGCCTTTCGTGATGCGGCGCCAATTCTCTGATCCGTATAGTAGCACTGACTGACTTCACATTGGAGTTGAAAATCCGGATCTTATTTTTGATGTTGAGTGCTGTTGATCTCTACACAAACTTAAGAGTAATGGAAGCTTGTCTTGCTTTTCCAATTCTGGCTTTGATATCCTCGTCAGTTCCGTCAACCTGTAGTTGAAACGATGCTTCCCAGGTAGATAGGTAGGTAAAGGAGGTTGTTTCTTTCAGGTTCCTTCCATTTATACTGGTTGATTGTTGTCTGTTGTTGTTGTTGCTGTTGGTGTTGGTGTTGGCCAGGGATCTTCATTACCTCTGTTTCATCTATGTTCACTATGGTTTATGATATGGCAGTTTAAAATTATTGAAGTCGTCGGTCAGATCTGCTCACTTAAAATAATTATTCGTTATATGAACAGTCTAGAAGCACGAAGAGCATATTATGTGTCACCATAGCAGAAAATGGTTTTCTGAAGTAGTTAAACCATTCTGAAACGTATTTTATTCTGTTCTGTCTACTGATCGAAATAACGAGCAAGAGTTACATATGGTTTACATTTTGAGAAGTGTCCTTCTTTTGAAATATTACAGAGGTATGCTTGTACTTTGACTCTATATATTCGAAAAAGGTAACAGTTATCCATTGAAGGCGTGTTTTTCAGAAATTCAGCATAGACTGAAGATTTCTAATGAGATCCGTAGTGTAAACCATATTAATTCTTTTGAAATAACTATTAGATGGTAGTACATAATTCTGACAATTACTCAGTATAAGGTGATCTAAAATGCAGATTGTCGTAACTACTGTAAGTAGAACTGTGTCTGTGGCACAGCGGTTAGGACTGTCGTCGACCAGGCTATCGTTTCAGATGAAAGTGAAATTACAGTAACCTTGTTTATTAGTTCACCAGTTTTCTAGCTGATCGTAAGCTCAAAAGATAGGGAAAGTTGAGGGTGGAGCTAGTAATACTAAACAGAAAAATTAATCCAATAGCTGCAGAAACTTCAACTCAGAGAAAAAAGGAAACAGAGTAATTCTTCTCTGTAGTTGGAAAGATGAAATAGCGTGTATTGGTGAAGGCTTTCTAGAAGCCAGTTAGCTGATGTGTCTTCTTTCAGTTAAAGCAAAGATAATCACGTGAGAATGGATTTTCCGCACAGTGTTCGAAGCCTGGAAGAATGCTCAAATTGCCAAAAAGATTAGAAGATACGGTATTTGTGAGAGGAGATGAAACGGAAGTGAACCCCATAAATTGTTAACCATAAAGACAGTAATCTATTTCCATTACCTAAACGACGACCACGAAAACACTGAGGGAGTTTTTATCATGATGCCACCAACAGCATCCAAAGCTCTTATGTACAGAGTACCTCTCTCCTCCAGCATAATGATAACATGATTCAATTCAAAAGGTGGAAAAGTTACAATTACCTAATAATACGCTTCTTCAAACAGTGCATATCAACAGAAGAAGAGTGAATTATGCAAATAGCATCAATGAACAAGATCCCATTCCTCTATGTCCCATAGACTCGGCGTGCCCACCACGAAAATTATATCAAATAGGCTGAAGATAATCATCAAAGCCCACCCTCTTCAATCGCTACTGAAGATCAGATAGTCGTCCAGAGAGAACAAGAAACAGGGAACTGGTAACGATCCAACGAAGAATATATCCCCCAAAAAGGATTCAGAAGGAAATATATAAGCTGATGAGACAGCTGAGTGAAATCGTGTGACAAGCCCGTGAATAGAACCTGGACGGAATGCAACAAGTTACGCGTCCGATGTTACACGATGGAAATCATGTGAGGTGCAAACGAAAGTGTATGGGTGATCGTGTAACCAGCTAGAAATAGATTGCAGGAAACAGAACGAAATAGAGAAGTGCCGTTTAGGCCCCTTTTTTCTACTTTGAACCCTAGAAAGTAATAATGACAATAATAATAAGAAGAATCATAATAAGGGATGTCATTAATATGTGCATTTAAAATATCGGGATTTCTAAGTGGTAAGGGATATATGATATTTTTGTCTTCATTCTTTTGAATATGACTGAAAAACCCTACCAGTGATACCTGTTACAATGCACAAACTTTTCGCTGCCATTAACATCTATAAGCATCATATTTTAACAACAGTTTAGATGCATTTCTTTTGCAAATACCTTGATCGCCTTTAATGAAATCCAAGTTTGTTTGCCGGTTCACAATTTTAAATAAACGAACTAAATATTACTTCCGGAAGATTCCTTATGTGTTTACAATGAATTGTAAGCCCCAAAATATAAAGTACTACAAACTGTTAGTTGAATCAAGTTTATTTACGATTCGAAACAATGGCAGTAAATAACACAGTTTCTGTTTTATAACAGTTTTTGTTTTCCATACAGACTCTTTGAAAGGTGAATCAACATACTATTGATATTTTGTTTTCAATTTGTGTACGAATTAACGTCTTTATTATTTTAAATTAATAAGGTGATTAGCTGATTCTGTATTTAACTCTGCTTAATATGATATGATATACAGGTAATACAGGTTCACGAGTTTAGGATAGGTGAATTCCCACATGCAGTTAATTCTTCCACAATTTCACGCACCTATATATTTAAGGAAGAGTATAACTAAACCTGCATATTTGTTACACATAAGTTAATTGAAGTTCACCTTTTTCCTTTGTAAACACACTTTTCCAACTGACTTGAACATTTCCATATACTACTAATGTCTGTCAGTATAGCATTTTATTTTTTTCACCTTAGAAAGGTCACTATATACAGTTGGTATTCGAAAACAGAAAAATAACTCTCTTAGACAAAACCTATTGAAAATATTATTTCGATTTATTCATTGTGCACATGAGGGAACTTGTAGGCTGGGAACTATGTAAGCATATAAGTAAGAGATATTGATTGATCGATTGCAGTTCTATTTATTCCATTGTATTTTCTAGTACTTATTGCGTATTTACAAGTCTAATATTATTTCGGTGAAATATATATTCCCAACTGTGTTACAGATGTATGCTGGTAACTGAATACAAAATGAATGCTGTTTTAGATGACAATTCCAAAGCAGTAAAACCTAAAATAGCACCTAACAGCGTGTAATCGATTTTGTAAATACTGCCTAAACATATAAGTGGATGAAGTTATTCTCGACACTTGAACCTTGTTTTCTTGCTCACATTTTTTAAAAAATATTCTGAATTTATGTGCATTGTAAACCAGACAAATCCACAGTATAGTCTCCATTTTTAAGCTTATAGTTAATAGAGCAGAAGCATTTATTTTGTCTGACATCTCAGATACACTGAATTCTCATCACCACCAACGTATTTATTCTTTCTCCCGCATATTATTGTCCATTGTGGTTCTTCTGAGATTTTCTTCGACATGTATGTGCTTATGAAGTGTGGAATCTTGAACTCTTGTAGTTCCCCTGAAATGTGTACATTATGACTCAGGCAGTGATCACAAGTTTAATTGGTGAATGGTGACTAGCAGTGGAATCCAGGATAACGCGCATTTCGCCCCATTCGGGACTCGTCAGCTGGATGTACCTGCATTTCCCAGTGAATGATGATGTTGCTACCGAGGCTCGAATCTAGTGTCCATAGTTTCAAACGCCAAACCGTTATCCACTAGACCACTTGGGCTACGACAGCCACCTCTTGTACAACGGGTCATGTTAATTAAATTGAATTTTAGATTTGCCTGTCGATTGATTGGACCGAAGTGCTCGGTCTCAGCTGACGAGTCCCAAACAGGACGAAGTGCACATCCTAGATTCCACTGCTAGTCACCATCCACCAACTGTATACTAATTAAATGCCCAGATATCGTCAAAGCATCTGCACAAGAAGCCGACATGCCAACCTGAGACCGAGCACTTCAGTCCAATCAGTCGACGGGAAAATCTAAAATTCAATTAAGTGATCATAGGCTAATAGAATTTATGCACACTAAAAGTTTCCCCCAATAAAATTAACAAATTTTTACCACAGAAATGTTTAGGTGGAAAAGTAAGACTAAACTTTAATATTTTAAAGTCAATTACTTAAAAATAAATTTATTAGTTAGTATAATTCATTTCCTGACACTTGCATAACCATGGTTGTTATGCGTACAAGGAGATTACATTTTCATGAAATTACATGCTTTCTTTTTCTCTTTTTATGTAGTAAGTTTTTCAAGTTTGGACAGAGTTAGTCGAGCACTTTCAATAAGATTCTATTAAAAACAGAAACAGAAAAAACAAGGATAAAGGAACTAATAAATAAACCGGTAAATTAGTGCACATTAGTATGCAACAAATTCACTACTAAACTCACAAACACTGGCAAACACAGCTAAATACAAAGGAAACAAAAACGTTTTATTTGTGTGATATTCTGTGACTTGTTCGACTATTTCACTTTTAATAAATAGGGAATGGACAATTTTTAAATAGTGTTTTGGAGTTTTATGCTATACCGTGTTTAAAAAAAATATTGTTATTTTCTACTGAACATAACTTGTTACAAGGAAGTAACAGGTGTGCAACACCATCCGATTTCTAACAGCTGTTCGATGGATATTTGTTGATGGTTAGCACTACCTCTTGAGGATTTAATTTCTGATAGATGACACTCCGGATTAGGTATACATTCTCATTCTGTCCACAATGGAGTCTGTGTTAGCGATGTAATTTTGTGAAAGGTATTTTGGTCATCTTTCATACAGTTTGTGATATTTTCAAATGACTCCAAGCAGAGATCTCCTATTTTTAGTGCTTTAGAATTGACTTCTTACGCATTAATCTGGTAGTGTACTCTTCACATTATGCTTCATATAATTCATTTATAACCTCGTTAAGATGAAATATTCGTCTCTGATTAGACCAGGAGAACTATTGTGACGACAGACTCAACGTGATCATATGTGGTCCTTCCCACTTTGTGAACTGTTTGCCTGAGCGTGTCACACATTCGTCGGTATTTCACCTCATACTTTCATATGCTGATTTCTCCCGACCTCCCAGCAGCGTCCCAAGTAGCAGCCTCATCGCTGACAGATCTTGAACGCCATTGAACTGCACAGAAGCCTCGAAGTCCTGTCTGAAGATCCATATGTCTCCATCAAAAACTGCAGGGCATAGGCTTTCCATTTGTCGGTAGGCAGCGACACCAAATGTAACAACAGAAGATAAGGGCCAGGAAACAGATAGTTTATCAAGGAAATCAACACGTATTTACATATTTTCATGTACATTATTATAGATTATTGTAAGCAAACAAACACTGACTTCTGATTGGTGGTTTCTTGCTGGACGTTAATCTTTCGTCTCTTTGTGGCCGTTTATTGAAGCTCAGATTATCTATCTGCAAATTGTATCCGCCTACGAAAAGTCTGCTGTGGTTTCTTTGTTGAATCAGTCTTTGTTATTGTTTTTCCCACGACCAATATTGAGGACACAGACATTTACGTGAATTACTGTCTACCAGTTTGGCTAGCAGCCAGCTCTCACAACACTATGAGCCAGTTTCAATAGAACTATATATTTCACAAATGTTCCATATGAAAAATCAAAACTGCAGCCCTAGTTCTTTAGATTTTCATGGAAGCCTACTGTCTTGATTGCCTATAAAGATTATTTTATGACTAGTAAGCAGGACAGAAAATACCACGCAGTTGTCACTTATTTTACATGAATAAACTACAAATTCTTAGAAATGTTGATCATTGAATTTTGACTCTTTTCCTAAAAATAGCATATTTGCTGCCAGAATGGTAGAAACACCAAAATTAAAATAACCTGTTGAATATTTAAATCGAATACACAAAAGATTGGGGTACTGTGAAAGTTTAATTCGTATGTTAGGCATTTGAGGTTGTGTTTTTGTCACCTGCGTTTCATAAACTAGCATCTTAGTGCTTAGTGACCTAAAAGTCCATTCACTGATTCACTGAAAATCGCTAAACAATGAATGAATAATCAGTCTGTCAGAAAGACAGTGGTGACAACTGTCCCATAGTATCACATAATAGTGACTAATGAAGACGAAATCTTTAAAAAAAACTGTCTAGCATCAGTTGTTTGGAATAACTATGACCTTTGAAAAACACCAACACAAAACAATAAAATGAATACAGTAAGCAGTATTTTATTCGGCAACTGTATTAACAATAACAACAACTTCATTTCTTTTTAAACCAAAAAGTACTTTTAATTTTGCAAACTAATTAAAATTGAATAAAAAATATTTTAAACAGATTCAAACAATACTGCTACCTGTTGATGAACAAAACGTTTTGAAATGTCATTCAGTAGTAATTTTACTACTCTATGACGCATTGCACCAGCGACAATTATATCATCTTATATATGAGAAAAATATAATAACTAGTATTGATTATCCAATCAATAAAAAGTTATATTTATGAATATTATACATGCATGTTAGTGCTGATCATACAGTCAGTCAAGAATAGACAATAGTTACCAGACAGTTTTAGTTGAATATTTTATAGAAGAGGAAAGTATAGACAACCACAACTCAAACTATAGAAACGACGGGTCATATGCGATGTTAGCAGAACAAGCTAATAAAACAAATACACAGAAGTTTCTATAGTTTGTGCCTTTGTGATGATAGTTTCCAGAATACAGAAAGATTGAGCGAAGAAATACTTAATTTTCAATTAGATCCTCATCTTTGGCTCTACTCTAATATATATAGCATTTTTATTACAATACACAACAGTTTACCAATTAAGTGGCGATATAGATGTAATAGAGAAGATTTGTAGCTCAGGTGGATGATTTTCATGTGGTTTTGTTCTCTGAGCTGGATGGTTAATTTGCGAAGCTTTCATCACCCTACTGGGTGACATCTTCAGCGCATACTTCAATTTGAAGCGAGCTTTTAGATTTCTCCACGAGTTTATTAATCATCTCTCCTGGTGACCTTGGACGTGATTGGTTGTTTATGTGTGTTTTCACATCTTCTAGGTTACTTGTATTGAAACTGACTGTTTCTTTGATTTGAACTTTGACCCTTTATGTGTGAAGTTTCTTTCTTATTGGTTGATAAATTTTGTCTAGCATTCTTGTTGTTTCCTCTGTCTAATATTTGAACGTTGTCCCAGTCGAATTGATGTCCGTGGTTGTCTGTGTGTAGTGATATGAGGGAGTGGATATCATGTCTTTTGACGGCTAACTTATGTTCACGGATACGAAGACGAAGGGGACGTCCACTTTGGCCAATGTAGTGTTTGTCGCAGTTGTTACAATTTATTTTGTAGATGATGTTGGTTTTATCTTCTTTCGCTGTTGAGTCTTTTGGTTGACATAGAATTGAGTGAAGCGACTTTGTTGGTTTGTATACGATGTCAATTCCTAAAGGTTTGAAGAGAATTGACGTCGTATACAAACCAACAAAGTCGCTTCACTCAATTCTATGTCAACCAAAAGACTCAACAGCGAAAGAAGATAAAACCAACATCATCTACAAAATAAATTGTAACAACTGCGAAAAACACTACATTGGCCAAAGTGGACGTCCCCTTCGTCTTCGTATCCGTGAACATAAGTTAGCCGTCAAAAGACATGATATCCACTCCCTCATATCACTACACACAGACAACCACGGACATCAATTCGACTGGGACAACGTTCAAATATTAGACAGAGGAAACAACAAGAATGCTAGAGAATTTTTAGAATCCAGCCTGGCATTCCAGTGAATCATCAATCAATAGACACATCGAGATAGACAAAATTTATCAACCAATAAGAAAGAAACTTCACACACAAAGGGTCAAAGTTCAAATCAAAGAAACAGTCAGTTTCAATACAAGTAACCTAGAAGATGTGAAAACACACATAAACAACCAATCACGTCCAAGGTCACCAGGAGAGATGATTAATAAACTCGTGGAGAAATCTAAAAGCTCGCTTCAAATTGTAGTATGCGCTGAAGATGTCACCCAGTAGGGTGATGAAAGCTTCGCAAATTAACCATCCAGCTCAGAGAACAAAAACCACATCAAAAGTGGCGATATGTTTGTTGACAATAATTGGTCAGTGTCAAAATGTCAATTTATTTTTGATTGCTTTGATTACAGCTTGACACAGGTATGGAATTTTCAGCATGTGATATCGGTACTCCAAATTTTGCAGGCCGACCATAGATATCAGGTGTGCAGTGGCAGGGGATCGAACCCCGGACCATGTGCATGATCGGCGAGAGTCCTAACCACTCTGCCACCGACGCACTTGGTGATTAACGAAGACAGTGATTGTTAAAAAAATTAGACCATTGAATTCAAAGTGGGGAAAAAGTGTAATTCAGCTCTCCCTATTCGTACTCACTTCCAGTATATACACACTTTTGGCTATTTCATAGGCCCAACTGAATTTCGTAAATTCTCAATGATACAGTGACAACCACTACTTCTTCACGAAGAGCTCGTGTGTCAAAAGTAACATGAAGGCTGTTATAATTTCTAGGAGGTGTATTCCATAAACCGAGGGAAACCTTTGAAATCTCTACTAAGCAGCAATGCAAACTGAACAACTATGGGGAGAAGATCGAATTTAACTAAATAAATACACTACATACATTATATTAGTTACTACCATGATGTAGTTGGGGTCCATGTTGCACAAGTCATCCTCGAACACGAGAAAAAAGTTAAGTAACCCGTCCGTTTAATAGAATTTAGCATTCTAGGTAAAGGTTACTTAAAAGAATGAAAAAGATTTCCTGAAGATATGATATTCAAATGGTTATTCAGTAACTTCAGGACTGAAAACCGAATCAGTTCAGATCCGAACTGCCAATACCGAATCATCAGGAATTCATCATTAGAGAAATCTAAACACATAGTGGTTAAAGGTCAAAACTGCCCCGGTACTACAGACACAAAAATGACAACTACACAGTGTAAAATAAAAATTCAATGCCATAATCAAAGGTTAAAAATAGTTTGATACATAAAAGCAAGCCAATAGTCTCAGGAGAGTTTCATATTAAATACTTAGGAAAAATTGTATTGAATGATTCTCTGCGAAAGTAGCAATAAAGAAAACCCCAGGGTTTGTGAACGAAAACCAAAGTATGAAGAGTGACAAATTTGTCACAAAATCTATAGTCTGGGCTGGATGCATTCACCATAGTGACACGGATGTTACTGATCTATAATATACATGGATAAACGAAACTGCTTTTTCTCTACTCAGAGTCGTTTTTCCGGGGGACAAATGAATTTATTACATAACAATTTAAAGTAAACAAACATATTTTTAATTGTATGGAGGATTTTATCATGAGCTGACATCAGTTAGAGAACCACTGGAAAATCTGCGAGTACTGGACAGCTAATTCGTCCTAATTTGGGACTCTTCATCAGTACGCACCCAAACTAGGACGAAACAGCTGTCCAGTACTCCCAGGTTTTCCAGTGGTTCTCTAACTGATGTCAGCATGATAAAATCCTTCATACAATCAAACACAATCCCTACAAAACCAATACTTGAAAACATATTTTTGTGAAAATTTCATAGGTAATACAGAGCTTATTTAAGACATAAAGCTTTCATTCAAAGAATTCAGTCTGTACATTGATAAAACATAACACGAATACTTTCGTATGGTTAATGGTGCTTTGATAATCATTACCAATATAAACTGAGTTTTAGTACAAGAGGTAGGTATTTCAACTTAGTATTGATCGCTTTAGAGCAATTTTTATTCATGTGTCAGGTGAATATTTTTGTACTAGGTCAATTCAAAATTATCTACAAAAGTATTCACAAGTGATTTGTCTTCAGAAACTATTTCAGCGGGGATTAGTACCACTGCTAAGAAAATACATACATAATGTTCAGCAGTGTCACCTATTCTGCGTGAATAAGAAACAGTTGGAACCTGTACGACTATGAGGTGTTTGTCTAGTAACCTGAACAGAAGATATAATATTCAAGTGTTGCTTTGCAGGAGCTTATGGTTGAGTGGTGGCTGGCCGTAATCACATAGGTAGTTCCCTGGGCTTTAGTAGGAAGTTATGACCAGTGGCGTACTACAAGTTATGTGTGAGGACAAATACTCGCCGATAACATTGGCTAGCGGCCGCTCTATATCGTGAATTGGCAGAAGTTGAAGTTCATGGGCTGGTCATTTTGCCGGGTCCCAATGGCTTAATGGTCCACTAGCTCGCCTGATAACCGTAAGTTCCTGGGTTGCAACCCCGGCTTGTACATACTACTGAAGAGTCCCACGCTAGAATAAAACAGCTGTCCAGTGCTCCAAAGTTTTACAATGGTTCCATAACCGATGTCAGTTCATGAGGAAATCCCAAAAGACATAATGTTGTATTTATCCTATTATTTAACAATAAAGGAGTGTGAGTTGTAGCTATACCAAACTATCCTTTTACTAAATTCAATGATATGATGGTGTGTAATGACTAGTATTATGTTCGGAGAATTGCCACAACGACAAACTATTGACATTTAAAACCAAAAACTTAAGCAAGACATGAAATCATTCGGTCTTTTTGTTTTCATCTTCCATTACAGATAGCTACATTCTCCGATAAAAAAAAGAATGGCCAAAGCGAAATAACTACCAAATTACCAGCGGAATTGCATGATTTACATATATACACACATATATAATACTTATAAGTTTTCTCTATCAGACATATCGTTAACACCAGTTGTTTATTTCTGTGATGAATCACTACAGTCGATATGAATATATTAAACAACCAGAGACGAAAGTGTTCCCTTTAAAAACAAAAAGTGTTTACTATGCTGTATAAATGATCACTGTTTTCCAGTTACTTCCTTATCCTTGTAACAACAATATACAAGTATGAAAATAAGTTTACACTACCTCACCAATGAAAGCATACAAAACAATCTTTACATAACATATATATATATATATATATATATATATATATATATATATATATGTAATATATGTCTACATTATAAACATTGATGGCAAATCTAAACGGTCACACACAGCAATCGTAAGAGTACATAGATGTACATGCATAACATTATGTATATAATGATAGCCATAAATATATCACAGAGATTAAGTCAGCATAAGATAATCAGTAATCTTTTTTTACAGTGTTTAGTCTAAGTTCCTAAGGGCGAACAGTGAATAGATTCACTATGATCATTAAATAGATGCTAATCACTGGAAATTCTGGAATTAGCGATGATTACAGGTAGTGATAATGAAAAATATGACATTTTCTATGCTTTTCTGTTATTCATCAAATGATATAAGTCAGCTTAAGCGAACAAATATAACTGACTAAACTGGAGAACAAAATCTGAGTCAAATCTAACACTCATAAGTTTAAAAAAGTTTTAGTTAATTAGATATTACTTTGATATTCACAACGGACTTGATGACACCACTACTGTAGAAGATGTGGAAAGAGGGCAAGGTACCCGAGGATTGGAAGAAAGGATACTTATTCAAACTGCCAAAGAAAGGAGACTTAAGTCAATGCAACAACTGGAGCGGAATTATGCTCCTGTCCATCCCAAGCAAAGTACTAGGCCAGATCATCCTGGAGAGAGTCAAACAAGCCCTGGATGAAAAACTTCGACCGGAACAGACTGGATTCAGGAGAAACAAGTAATGTATTGATCAAATCGCCACACTACGCATCATCACTGAACAAAGCTTGGAATGGCAGTCACCCCTCTATATCAACTTCATAAACTTTGAAAAGGCCTTCGACAGCGTCGATCGAGAAGTGATTTGGAAACTACTTCGCTACTACGGGTCGACGCCCACAATTATACACCTCACTTCACAGTGGTACGACAATGCTGCATGCCAAGTAATCCACAATGGGAAACTCACGGAATCCTTCAAAGAAGTGGAGACGGGAGTAAGACAAGCTGGCCACCTACTATCTCCAATGATTTTCTTGATTGCAGTAGATTGAATAATGCGACAGATAGCGGGCCGGGCAGTGAGGAGACAGCAATAAAGCGGACCCATACAAAAAACTTAGAGGATCTGGACTTCGCCGATGATATATGTCTGACTTCCAACAAACTGGAAGATATGCAAGTAAAAGGCAACAAGTTGGCAGAAGAAGCATCAAAGACAGGACTTCAAGTGAACATAGATAAAACAGAGGTGATGAAGATCCCTGGCCAACACCAACAGCAACAACATCAGCCAGCATAAATGGGAGGAACCTGAAAGAAACAACCTCCTTTACCTACCTATCTACTTGGGTAGCATCGTTTCAAGTACAGGCGGAACTGACGAGTATATCAAGGCGAGGATTGGGAAAGCAGGACAAGCTTTCATCACCCTCAAGTCTGTGTAGAGGTCAAGAGCTCTCAGGATGAAAAACAAGATATGGATTTTCAACTCCAATGTGATGTCAGTGCTATTTACTATACGAATCAGAGACTTGGTGCCGCGTCAAGAAGTGCACTTCGAACAAACTACAGATTTTCATCAACAGGTGTCTTCGCCCAATACTACTCAAGATCAGAGTACATCAGCAACAGGGATCGATCTCTGGCAAGGAGCGAACCAACCTAGCAGGAATAATTGTGCAACAGATATGCAGGGAGAAATGGAGATGGACTGGCCATACTCTGAGAAAAAAACCAGCAAGTGAGTGACATCACAAGCCAGGCGATCGCTCGAGTGGAACCCGAATAGGAAGAGGCGAGTTGGTTGTCCAAGGGTGACTTGGAAGAAGTCATGCGAAGAGGAGATGAAATCATGTGGGCAGACCTGAAGCCAGGTGAAAACTTTAGCAGAGAACCGAACGCAATGGAGACTTGCAGCTGAAGCCCTATGTTCCTCTAGGAATTAAAGGATATAATAATAAGTGATATTCACACCAATGGTAAGTGAGCTAAAACTTCATTCGCAAAACTCGATATATATATATATATATATATATATATATATATATATATATATATATGGCACCTATAAGCCTCAGAATAAATCCAGCTTAGACACTTCAGGAGATTTAGATACACTACAGCAATTTCGTAAAAGTGATTTTTGACAAAGGCCGTACATGTATAGGGGCATATGGCACACTTTATTACTCTTGGTATCCAGCTTTTGGTAATGCAATGTTGTGTATTATTTTATATAAACTTATCTAATATAGAATTACATTCTGTCACAGTGAACAAATACTACAGTTATACTAACAACTTTCAGTGATGTGAAAAAATGATATAAGCAACACCAACCCAGTATATTAGGATATATATAACTACTTATCAAGCAAAATATTAAAATCTAAGCAAGCAGTACAGTCAAACTACTTCTTTTTACCGGTTCTTCATCTTTATTGCTCATAATAGATGTAAGTAATAGTTTTAATTTTGAACAGTCATTAGAACCTAAAAGATCTAATGAAAATATATACAGAATGCCAAAATTTGAATGCTATTTTTTGTTATCTCTTATCGAATATGAAATACTAAAACAGAAGAAATCAACGTTAAGTTTTAATAATTTGTAGAGTAAAATATGAATTTTAATACGAAATGCACGTGAAATGTTTATCAGGGTAACAATTTTATTCATAGTGCTGCTTTGTATTATTTAAAACTACTCACATAGTTTGCCAGAAGGTAGATAGATTTAAATCACTTACCGTTGTCAGTATACATACAGACATATAGAAACTCACAGTCTCTGAGGCTTGTGTGACTAGAATCGACAAACCAAGTCAGTGCACTACCATCTTAGTTTTCAATCTCTAGTACCTTTCCACCCCATTTACGTATCTAAACATGACTTTTTGTTTTGTTATGATTGATTTATCGTGGTTTGTTTATGAATCATATTTCTTCTTAAATATTTTACACAAAATAAACAACACTTATTAGATAGTTGGAGACAATCGGCAGGAAGTCTTGTCCTACACGAAGTCAATCACGAGCCTGAATAGCTCAGTGGTAACGTCTCTGACTGCAGCACTGGGTGACGCTGGTTCGAATCTCAGAAGGGACGTGAGTTCCTTCGAGGTTGCTGATACACCTTTCTGATGAGTGCCGACTAGCACGAAACCTAGGTCGGGGGCTTCCTGTGGCCAATTGCCTCCAACCATGTAATGCCAAAATTTCACAGTGCACCATAATGGCGAACCTCCCAGAATGATGGCCACATTGCAAGCCTGACTGATAGAATTCAATCTGCACCAAAGATAGAACTAGACACATTACACTAGTTACTGACTAGTGTGTAATCAAAAATAAATAACACTTAGCATAAAAATATATATTACTGATTGATCGAGATGAGTAGTTCCATACCACCAATACCAACCAGTGGTGCTTGCTAGCCAGATCGAGGTTATTTAAACACCGGGCTACAGCTCCCATCGTTAGGGGCCTAATTCATCAGCGGTGTATCAGGTTTGAATAACCTGGTTTCTGTATAGAGCTGTAGTGAAATTTCACTCAAACTGTGTAGATTGCAAATCGCTAATCATTTCGCGAATTGTAAATTCGATTTCTAAGTAGCAGTATTAGATGGTCGGAGGTAGGCGACAGGAGGCCTTCCACCCAGGTTTCGTGCTAGTTAGCACTCATCAGTTAGCAAGGCGTATTCACCATCTTGAATGAACTCATGACACTTCTGAGATGGGTAAAACGGGTTTAAACATCAGAATAGACGTGTTTTCCTTTGAGGTTAGAGATACGCCTTTCTAACTGGTGAGTGCCAACTACCACGAAACCTAGGCTTAAGAAGGGCTTCCTGCTGATTTCATCCAACCATCTAATACCAATAACTCATAGTGCACAGTAATGGCGAGCCACCTAGAATGGTGGCCACATTGCAAACTCGACTGGTAGAATTCAGTTTGCGCCGAAGACGGGAATAGACACACACACACGTTACACTAGTTACTGACTAGTATCCAATCAAAAAATATAAATAATAGTGTTCGTAGAACACTGAGTCAACAAATTCTATTGAAATCAGATGAAATTCTAAGCACTTGTTGTGTCTTCTCAGTAATCGAAATGTGTTTCATTACTTCGAAATGGCTTATGAATCAGCCGTTGAAATTCCAACTCATGTAATCAGAGCAGTGCAAGTACCAATAATTAGAATTCTTAAGTACTCTGAACTCTGCTTATTAAATAAAATATCCACCTGGAGGAGTGGAAAATGCAATGACTCGCTTGATAAAGAACACTGTAATGAAGTATTATTTGTTTAACTAATGTCGTTTTGCGTACATTTTATTCACTTCATCAATTTCAAGTTAGAAAGTCATGTGACCAAATAACTCTAAAACCATAAACGAGAAATTGTGTATGAAATGTATTCAGTATATCAATTTAACCATAACTCTGTGTACTATACCAAATAAATTATCTTATTTGGAACTGTACACTACCAGTATATCTCAATAACGAACATCTTGCTCCATTCGCTACTTTAAATTAGCTTAACTACAACTACGATAAAAACAAAATCAAAACGATACATATTAACTTGAGACATTAACCTCAAAATTATTGTTGTTATTTATTATTATTGTTCCCCTGGGTTCCTAGTGCAATATAGGGCTTCAGCATCTGGGTCCACGACTGCCCGAAAACTTTCATCTCCTCCTCGCCCCAAGATCTCCTCTATGTCACCGTATCACCAATGACCCACTTGTTGATTCTCATTGAGATTCCACTCGAGCAGTGGCCTGCATTACGCTCGATGTCATTCGACTGTCTTCTCAACGTGTAGGCCATCCGTCTCCATTTTCTTGTGCATACTTCTTGAGCGATAGGTTATTGGTTAGTTTTCCCCCAGAATTTCTTGTTGTTAAATCTTTCTCGCTGGCCATTTGATCTTCACTATGGAGCCGGTGAAGGTAGCTGTTGACAAAAGTCTGTAACCTGTTGGAAATACTTTTCGTGACACGCACGTTTCTGACTCGTATAGAAGTACCGAGTTGACATTGGTGTTGAAAATCCGAATCGTGTTCTTTGTGCTGAGACGGGGTGCAGAAGATTTCCAAACGGGTTACAGGTTGACGAAGGCTTATCTTGGCTTTTCTGATTCTGACTGGCTTTGACATCTTCATCCGTGCCATACACCTGTGGTTGAAACCATGCTTCCTAGATAAGTGAAGGAGGTAACCTCTGTCTAATCTCTTCCATTGATGGTGATTGGTGCTAGATGTTGTCGTTGCTGCTGTCCGTTGCTCATGTTCATCACCTGAGTCATCTCTGTATTCATCCGGAGTCCTGCTTTCGCTGCCTGCTTCTTCAACCAATTTGGTTGCTTTTCTTCCTTTAATTCTTCAAATTTGTATGACATTAGACACATATCATCCACGTGCGGAATTCAGATCTTCTAGAGTCTTCTTATCGGTCGTCCAGAGTTTTCCTAACTCCTCGCTCCCCACAGTCTGATGCATAATTCAGTTTATCACAATTAAGAATATCATCGCTAATAAGAGGCAGTCTGTTTTTTTAATTTCCGTATCCACTTCTAACGTCTCTCTGAGTTATCCGTTGTGGATCACATGACAAGTTGTTATTGTCATATAGGCAACTGCTGAATAAGATTGAGAAAAATTCAGGCACTACCCATCATAATGCTGAAACAGTTTCCAAATTACTTCTCGGTAGACACTGTCGGTCAAAGGCCTTTTCGAAATCGATGAAGTTAAGGTAGAGGTTTGACTGCCGGAATTCTTGCTTTGTTTTGTGATGACGATGAGTAGAGTTGCAATTTGCTCATCACATGATTTGAGTTTCGTGAATCCAACTTGTTTCGTGCTAGCTGAGTTCTGCATCCTGTGCATCTTTTATTCTCCCCAGGATGATGCGACTTAGTATTATACTTGGCGTAGACAAAAGCATTATTCCACGACAGTTCTTGCAGAGGGAGGGGTAAGTCGCCCTTCTTTGGTATCTTGACAAGGTGGCCTTTGTTGTTATTATGACACAAACATAGTATAAGTGTATTAATCCCATAAATTTCCATAAGAAAACATGGACAAAACTCATTTATCTTACCGTATTGTAGTACAGACTTGATCGGTTTCAACAGTGCTTCGATGACATTCGTATTGTCATAATGATTCTTATAAATAGAATAGAGAATATCAAATCCATCCTCCATTGGAGCAATTTCATCAATTTCACTGATAAATTGCAAAGCGAATTCCTCTGAAACAGGTGTAATTTAAAAAAGCAGAAAACGTTTAATGATGTAAAAGCCAATAAATGTTGTTACCTTTCAGAAGATGATACATTCTTGACTGTAGAGGTTGCATAGATCACTTAGGGAAAATATTTGGCATAATTGTAAGCACTGATGCGTTTAATAATCCTAATTAAATGGTAGTAGCGAAAAGTAAGAAACACATTTTAAATTACTGCCCAAATTTTGGCAGAACTGTTAAGTGTCTGTTGTAAGTGTTTCCTGTCATCAGTATTTTTATGAACAACGGTGCTACACAGATGAGATTCAATAACAGGTCTAGTGTGCTTTTTTAAAACAAAATAGGTTTATTTTAACTACACTGTAAACTGAAAATAGTATAAACCAAGTCTTACGTAAACTTTTAAATCATAGTTTAAAAGCTGCATAGCTCTATGAGTCACTAATAGCAGGAAATACAAAGTTTTTATAAATCTACAGCCTTCGTAAGTCACACAGCCTTCACAGCCAATGTTAGCTATTTTAACTGTCTGCACATATAACTCGTTCAATAAGTAAAACTTGAAAGATATCTCTAAGTTTATTGATAAAATTGTTGGCATTAATGTAAAACATAAAATACGTGGCTTCCTTTGAATCGTTGTCTATGAAAATGATACTTAAATGTTTGAAAGGTATCATATGTAGCCAGGCTGAAGTACTACGCCAAAGATACTGATAGTTTTGCTGAAGTTGTGTAACAAATATTTCCAGTACTAATTTAGTGATTAACACAATATAAAGACATATATATATGTCAAAGGGAAATCTTCGTGCTCCTCCATTTGTGGAAATATTCCTTGCATGCTTAAAGGATGTCAATGTAAAGAATACTTTAAAACTGACAACATCGCCTTTGAGATTTATGGATAACACTTTGGCTATGTATGCAAGTAAAAGCTACACAATCTACCTGAATTTTATAATTCCACTGATTCAAAACAAACTCGCTTTTGATCTTTGTTGCTGGTGACATTATATCCCTAAATGAAAAGATGTAGGGTGCATAGATAATGGTATTCCTGCTTGATGGCTGAATAACAACGTATATTCTTCGCAAACTGAAGGCCCTAAGTTTGTTCCTTGGTAGGATGATAGGTTCATTGTGTTATACAGTCTCAAACCAGGATATTACAGCTCCCCATTACCCCATGATCTTCACTGGTCCACTTAATGATAACGGTTTGTGGGAAAATCCACCCTGAAACGGGCATTATACGTTGAACGGAAGAACACATTTAGACTCCAGTATAACCAAGAATGGGACTGTTCAACCCTTCAAAAGATAGTCATAAAATTACTTGAACCAGACGGTATTTGCTACTCACTAGTTTTCCTCATATTTCTTAATAAAAAGTCTATCTGATACTTTTATTACGTTTTGGAGGTCTAACCAAAAATAAATGAAACATTGGGAAGCATTTCAGTGGATGTCAGATATGTACCGAAGCTAGCTTTAAAGTATTTTCAATCTGAACATCTTAAAAGTGACTTGACGAAAGGTGCTGAAAAAGAATATTTTTATTAAACTACTACGAGAGGCAGTGAATTCAGTTTTGTAAATAACCAGCTCCCTGATGAATACAGTGCACTAAATTACATTGCTGAGAAATGAACAGTATCTAATAAAGAAAAAAATATTCTCAGATCTCTTCACAATACCCCTAATGTTATTTACTAATCCACTTGAACTTACATTAGCAAGTATTTAGTGAAATGAGGGATGTCTTGCTGAGAGAATTCGCAAACATATGCCAGGGAAATCATCAGAGAGAAGGTTAAGACCAACTAGTACCGCTATCAGTGAGTTAATCTTCAATAAAGGTAGTTCTATCGACTCAGACACACTTTACTATGTAATTAATAGTTGAAATAATAGTAGATTGTTATGTCGTGCACAAGTAGCAGCAGTCTGTCAACTGACATGCATCTAATGTGCACTAATGATATTTTATAGTTGACCTTGAATTACACAACTGCTTTTATATTCACCAACAGCTTTGTTTGCTGTTTTATTTTACATGCTTTCAATTCAGTGTTTTGAATGCCAAAAAGTATTATTCAGATTTCTGTTAAGTATGCTTTAATCTAAATTATTCCTTCTTCATACTTCTTATTTAACTCGCACTTTTTCAGTAGTACTTTACCTTCCACATCTTTTTGAGGATACATCCATCTTAAAATGAATTTGTGCTTTATCACCTCTATTGGTTAATTAAGTCATGAACTTTTTTATTTACGTTTACACCAATGTGTACATATGATGAAGTGGACTAAATTAACTACGCATGACACTGACACACTATACAAGTAAATTGTACAACTTTGAATCCAGTTTTCTAATGGAATGAGTTCAATACATTCAAAGACTGGAGGGTTTCATCATGAGGTAATATCAGTTAGAGAACAAATGGGAAACCTGGGATTACTCGACAGGTATCTCATCCTATCTGAGACTCTACCTCAGTACGCACCCACCGGGGTTCGAACCTAGGACCTTCTGGTTACAAGTCGAGCTCGCTGACCACTGAGCCACTGGGACCCGATACAGTGGCCCATGACATAGCGCGATCACTTTGCAATGTCTTCTTCGATGAGTTACTGCCTCACCTTCAAAATGCTGTAACCTACTAGTCACGGCTTCCCACTAGAACCCTAGGTTAACTGCCTGAATAGGGTCAATCTTTAGTGAGCAGCAGATTAATTTCCAGGTGTTGGTTTTGTAGGGATTGTGTTTGATTGGTCATGCAAAAAGGAGATGAAAGCATGTTGGCGGACATTGAGCCAGGTGAAAACGTTGTTAGAAAACCAAACGCAGTGAAGACGTGCGGCTGAAGCCATATATTCCTCTAGGAACTAAAGGAGACAATAATATAACTTAACTGTCACCTTCAGCACTCAGTGTTACGATATACAACACTCAATTGCCTAACTAGATTTAATAATCAAATCATGATTCACATTGTGTTATTACATTAACGAGTCACCTTATTCCATTACAAAATTGTTTTGAAATCCTTCAAAACTAATAAACTGTTCACTTGAATATATTGCTGTTTTAAATCCGCGTCAATCAAATTAGTTTCCCAAGAAATTACTGTCTAGTCTGAAAATACAGATATATTTGTTGTGCATAAATGACTGTCAGTTGATCCATACAATATCATATTTTAAAAGTTTGAATATGAATTATACTTCTTCTTCTTTACTAATATTTTTACCAAAAGCTTGAATGTTATCACAAAGAAAAGTTGTTTAAACTGTTCACCAAAAAATTTAAACACTCTTTAAAACAAAGAGCCATGCGATACAAATGACAAGACAAATACAAATCAATAGTATCAAAGAAGATGTAGACAAAATAACATACGAAAAGGATTTTGCTTGACATTTATAAAAGCTAAAAATATTTTCATCATTGGCTTTTTCAAGACTGATCATCAGTATCCACTACTGAGTGGTAATGACTACGAAAAAAATAGCAGCTAAACTGCTAAGCTATTCAGACATTTTATACTGTTTGAAATAACACAATGTTTAAATGTTATTGGAGTAAAACAGAGGAAAAAGAAAGAAGGCTGAAAAGTGACGCATTTTAAATGGGGAATACAAAAACAATAGATTAACACACTATGCTTTCATCTTTTCTCAGTCTTTGTTAAGATTTCTGATATTGCTTAATCACTAAACGGTTTTACAGTATCTTCCATTACCACGCTGTTGATATTATCAAGTGCTTTGAATACTAAAATTAGTTGGTCGTTTCACAACGAAAGCGATTTCTATTGTGTTTGTCAAGAAAGATTCTCTGAATATCACAAGGTGTGGGATAGAATTTTCTTGAACAATGAGAGATATATGAACACAGCAATTCTGTACTGTTTGACCAAAACAGAAAGTATGCAAAAAGGGAGTAATCTTCAGAATTAAAATGTGAACAAATAGGGAAGTGTAATTCTACAAGCCTTACACTATTTGCTGTAGCTTACACAGTAAATCAGAAAACGGTTCTATGGTTCACCTGGAAGTCAAACACCGCAAATTTCATTTTGCTTCATTTCAGGTGCATTTGTCTTGCCATATTATACACTAATGTATGTGTAAAACTTGGGCACTGTGGTAGTAAGTAATTCCATGATAGTTTGTTTATTAGATGTACCACACAGTAAAACAGTATTATTTACTGTATGACGTTTCGAACAAAATTTATTCTTCATAATCATTTCATCAATTATAGTCACACGACTTCGAAACTTTAGTTTTATAGTTTCCTTTGTCTTCTCCTATTTGTCGTATGGGTAATAGAATTTTCCAGATATCTGGGACAGGTGTTGAATCATTCCGATTACACGTATCTGCAGTTGATTCGATGAACAAAGCTTCTGTTATCAATCTCTCCCTCCACCCTGTCAGTTGCATTGGATTTTAAAACTGTCATCCTATCCCATCCAGCGTATTGTATAGTTGTGTGTAACTGCATGTAGTGCTATAGCTGAATTGTTCTCTAGATTTCTTATCTTATTCGGGTCAACTAATCTAGATTTTGGTAGGCTTTTATGCTCGGCTAGTCTGACTGCCGCTGTTCTACTAGTTTGACCTATGTATTTGACCTGATAATCATTCGATCAGGGTATTAGATAACCTAAATTGTGTTGTTTGAAAGGCTCCACAGGATTGATACTTGATATGTACCCACATGATATATGTGTTTGTTTTTGATAGTCTGTTATATTTTGCTATGTATATATGGATCGATATTCCATTATAATTTACAATCATGTTAAGACTGTCTATTGATTCGTTCATTTTTGAACATTCGCTCATACACTTGTGTGACATTGATTTTTCCTTGTTTAAATAAAATACAAGTATCATCGTGAACCTGGTGGTTTTCTGATTTCCGCCTTCTTGCGTCAGGACTATTAATTACTCGACCAGTACATAACAATCCTTTAACCGACAAAGCTTGTTTCTAATTGAGTTTGTGGTTGGTTTGAATGTCAGCCACTTGTATTCCTACCTTGTTAAGAATTCTTCGTAAGGTGGTTTCCGAGGTTCCTTCCGTGTATGGAATTACTACTGATGATTTAGATTCCTTATTGTTGGTGTCGTCATTTCTATTATTATTATTATCATTATTATTATCACTATCTCTGTTATCATTATTTATTTTATTTTTACATTTACTTACATATTTCTTGACTAATTTATCCGGGTAATTATTAAGTTTCAGGGCTGCATTTATGTGTATCACTTCCTGTCTTAGATTTTCCTTGGTACTACTTAGTTCTTGTGCTCTGTCACTTAAACATTTCACCAATCCTATTTTTACTGATATAGGATGGGATGATCGGTAGTTCAAATATCTGTTTGAATGTGTTGGTTTCCAGTAAACACTAGTGTTTAACTTCCCATCTTCTTTCCTTTTTACGCTGCAATCTAACATTGGAAACCATCCTGCCTGACTTTCCAATTCATAAGTGAATTGAATTGCCTCTACCTTTGAGTTAAGGTGTTCGAAAAATCTATCTACATCTTGTGTTCTGAGTACAGTGAATGTGTCATCTACATACCTCTACCATACTTTTGAGGTGGGGCTGAACGTTTCGATCGCTATGTTTTCCCACCTATCCATGAATATATCTGCCATAACCGGGGATATTGGTTATCCCATGGCAACTCCCTCAGTTTATTTGTATATTTTCCCTTGGAATTCAAATACTGTGAAAGTCCGGCATAGTTGCACTTTCAGTATTATGTCCACAAGTGACACTTTTGTCCTAAGTTCGAGTTCTTGGTCAGAAATGAGTTCGTTTCTGACTGCCAACAAGCGGTAATTACGAATTAGAAATGTATGGGACATCATTACGACCTCTCAAAACACCAATTATTGGAAACAGTGTGTTTTGCGAATTAGTCAAAAATGAAAAAAGAAACAGAATGACCACGAGGAAATATTCAACGATCATACAACAAATATACACACTATAATCTTCTTAAATACTAGTTATAAGCAAGTTTGTGGAATTTTTTTACGTACACTGATGAACTAACTGTATTTTGGCGAATCCGTATTGCATAACACTGGGATAAGTTGGATTATAGCTCAATAGATATTAAACAAGGCACATACACCTAGTTTTCACTCTGTTGAGTAGAAAAAAGCTCATAATTTTTTGTGAATCTGAATAATTCGTTTGTAAAATAAGTTTTCAGCAAGGAAGATATTCATATTTCTTTTATTTTGGCATAAATTTGATACACTTTTGATAAATTAAAACAATTCATTCAGAAGACAGAAATTCTGAAATATCATGAAGTAGTTTCTCTACAACTAACGTGGTTAATTGTAACTAGATTTATACAGAAACTAAAAAATAATCTCAATTCATTTATCTCTTTAGTCTTCATTTCTGTATTGGGTTTGTGATCCGCCATCATCCTATAATTACCTACAAGTTTTACATTTTCTACATTATATTCATGTATATCCTTCGGAAAATGTTTTTATTACTTTTACCATTAATTACATAGTCATTATTGCTACCACGAATAATAATTGTATAAGTAACATCCGTGTTAATTACAAATTAGACATTATCATGTCTGGAATGCTCCTCTCTCTCTCTCTCTCTCTCTCTCTCTCTCTATATATATATATATATATATATATATATATATATATATATATATATATATATATGCAATTAAGCTATTTAAATCAGTACACTTAAATTGGCTTATTAGGCATATGAAAATATTGATGACTGACGGTAAGGTAGAATAATATTATTTCCATGATTCACTACTAGAAAAGGCAATGCTTTCGTGTCTACATAATCTATAAATGAGTGAGTGACCTTTGTATACATGTTAATGATACAAGTAATGTTGATACTGAACCATAGAAGGTATAACAGTTGTTGATTTTAAATCAACTTCACAGTAGAAGTGCGAAGGAAGTTAAAATTTAAAATTCCAAATGTTTTTTTGTAAAAAAAAAAACAAAATGATCAATTTTATAGGATGTCACCTCGCACTAGTGTGAAGAATTTAAAAATTTGATGCACTGGTTTGCCGAAGCAGAAATCTGATTCATTCATTTTATAAAAAAAGCTGGAGGATTGAGACAGATGAAATTTATACGGGAAGTGCTTAGGGGGAGATGACTGACTATGAAGCTTTATTGAAGACAACATTTAGCCAAAGCTTCAAGGAATGTCCTCATTGCCTATGAAGAGATATTGAGTTACCAGAAGTATTCTGAAGTTACAAAATACTTGGTGTATATATATATATATATATATATATATATATCAGTTTAAATGCTTCTACTTGCTTCGCTAAATATGCTTCATATGCAGCATTGTCTCTCACCCTCTGAAAATTCATTTAAACACTATTCTTTATTTATTTATTTTTTGATTACAGCCTGATTCCAAACTCTATTTTTGGTACAAGTATGCAACTTTCAGCGTGAATATCGGTAGTCCAAATTTCGCAGGCCGACCATAGATATCAGGTGTGCGTCGGCGTGGGCTCGAACCTCGAACTATGTGCATGGTCGGCAAGAGTCCTAATCACCGTGCCACTAGGCTATCGAGAAAAAATTAGGTAGTATTGTAGTATATACTACTTATAAATAGGTATGTCGTATATCGAGTAACGTCTTTGTAGAAGCAACCGACATTTGTGTTCCAGTAGGAAAGCCACTTAAGCAGAAAAAGCAAAGAAGAGGTAAGAATGCTGAGAGAAAATCTAACAACTGACAGACATTGGCTATCGAAACATGTTTAAATGCAGAATGGATGATGCCAACTTCAAAATCAAAATCAATGTCATTTGTACTTATCGAAAATAAAGGCTAATCCTACCCTCTTCAGCCTTGCTCTCTTCGGTAAAGCGGTCTCCTAATCAGATATTTATTGAACTCTGATTTTGGGCATACCTAAGTTGAATGACTGAAATGTATATGTTAGTTCTCATTCGAGTATAGCAGAGGATTTCGATCATATCTTTCTTGTGGTTGTAATCTAATTTTTACTCTTGTAATTTCCTAATCACCATAAAATACACTGTTACTATCATTGATATTGCTAAAACTCCTATCTGAGTTAACTACTTTATTGAATTTCTGTCAAGTCCATGAGCTTATTTATCTTCTCACATAAAGCTTTCTATTCTTCAGCTAGAAATCCATATTACCGTGTTACGTGTTTTTTATTGTTATTGCGCAACACACCTTCACTAAGTGCGATGCGCCAAAACGTTTTTTTTTAATGATTATATGCTGACCGTTTAACCAACAATGAACACGTGATTTTGCTACGAAAAACTGTTGGAGATTATTTACTGGGGAAGAATATCTCCCAGTTTAGCACATTTAGTTTATATATACATGCTACCAGTAAGTCACGCATTTCGCAAGAAATTTAAGTTTTATGATGAAGTCATTTTGTAATAAACACAATGATTATTGATCATTTCTGAATGGTGGAAAGAGAATTAGGAAAAATCGAATATTTACTGATGAATGAAATGCCACTTACCTGATAAGTTTATAACAATTTGTAGGCATAAACATATACTCCAAATAGTGTTTGGTAAAGCTTTGAAAATAATCAAACCACGTAATAACATTGGAACTAAATTATTATATTTCACGATTTGATTTGCTACAAACTCTATAGTTATGTAAAAAAGAAAAAAAAATAGAATTTGATAAATTTCCAAAATTAAAACAATGGACCGTTAAATGAAGTCGAATTACTTAACTAAAAATAAAATTTTATAATAGAATATTCTAATACTAATACTTTAAGGGGAATTTCCACTGCTGCAAACTCGAGAAAACTCATCACTTATATTCATCTGTAACACCTTTCAGTGACACAGTTAAACTTTGGCAGACATTTATGTCCCATTTCGCACAAATTCAAGTTGGCAGAAGAGCTGACGAAGATTGGAATTCATTTGGACGTAGTGAAGATGCAAGTGATGAAAATACCCTACCAACTACATACACTAATCACCATCATTAGGCAAAGTCGAAAGGAAATAGTCTTTTTCAGTTATCCTAGTAGCATCGTTTTAACTGCAGACAAGCACCACTGATTAGAATGTTGAAGACAGCAACGGTCGAATGGGGAACACAAAACAGGTTTTCATTACTCTAAAATCATTATGTAGATCTAAAGTACTCAGGAGAACGAATAACATCCCATATATCTACACTAATATCCAGTCATTTCTTCTATATGCTTCAAAGACTTTTTGCGTCACCATAAGCATCTGCAGTGGCCTACATACTTTCATTAGCAAGTATTCCCTTCAGTCGTTACTGAAGACCAGATGACTGATTAACAAGAAAGTCTTCCAGGCGGTGAACTAGCCAACAACTTATTGCCTGACAAACATACAATGAGAAATTGAGGTGGATTGGACACGCGCCTAGGAGACCTTCAAGTGATACCATACGCGAAGTTCCGGAGTTGAATCCAAATAGAGTGCGATGGGTTGGGTGTCTGGGTGTGACATGGGAGAGATAGCGTGAAGAGATAATGTAAGCTTATGAACAGTCTTAAAGTCATTTGAGAGTGGTGGCAGAGAGCTGAGTAGATTGAGGATGTGCCTCTGTGTCTCTATGTTTCATTAGAAAGTTGATAAATGAATAATAACAACAAATCTATGAATTTTCACCGTTGTAATCAAGTGTACAATATTTATTTTGAACTGTGGTGTTTCTTATGAAAATGTGAAATTCGCCTATCAGATTGCTTTTGATTATCTGTAGTTGTATTTAATCGTTATCAAGCAAACTCATAATTATGAATGGATTTGCAAACCAAATTTACAGAAAAATTTAAACTGTACACATCTCGATTGCGGGAAGACTTCGATAAACATCAGTTAAGTTACAGTACTTTTATGGGGTCTAAAGTGTTTTCCCCATGCACTTTTCCCGCAAACTTACAAATTTTAAATATTAGTTTTAGAAGCGCTTGATTCAAAGTTTCCATTGGTGATATAATGATAAGTGATTTAGAGTTAAAAACTGTATTTTATGTACTCCAGTCAGTAATCATTATTGGTGAAAGCAAGTGAGTACCAAGAGAGGAGAAATGTAGTATTTATTGGTTAAAACTTGTCAGCTGACCAAACAAAAGAAATAATCATGACATGAACCACTGAAATGTTTTGCAATTGCCGCTGTATTGCGTAAACATTTTATAAATTCTACTATTTCAGGTCACAAAGTGTAAATGATGTTACTTAAACTTAGAGATGACTAATATTCTGCTAATCTACTCGAAAATGGAATGGTGAGTGATTTACAACCAGTTACAAAGTAGATTTAGCTGCAGGAACACTGAATATTGTAAGACATAGCTGTTTTCTTTCTTATAAGCAGTGAGCACTCATGATCTCATCCGGAGGGGAACTTAGGATTTGTTGACGCAAGGCCACCACATTAATATCCAGTTACTACGTTGTAATCCAGCATCCATGAAATATAACTTTCACTTATTTATGATGTAGCACACAATTTCGTCCCATGAGTTAGTATATCTTCTCATACTCGACATGGTGAACTCCAACGGTCATGACTTCTCTCTAGAATATCATATAACACATCTTAAAGTCAGTCACTTATAAGGTCAAGACAAATATTCTAACCTTGGGTATGCTGAGATTCGACCAATGTACCATTAATGAATTTTCTGAAATTTTAACAAGAATTAAATAGCAACTGTTTCAATCCATCTTGGTGACAGTGAGAAGATATATTCAGAGGTGAAATTGGACACCACATCGTGAATAACAAAAGTTAGAAGTATTTAGCTTTCGACAAACTTAAAATCTGATTAAACCCAGGTGATCTACGACATCCATCTATAACAGTGTAATTATAAAATATAATATTTATCGTTACAATAATGACCAGCTATGAAGCAGATACAGTTTTACCTAGAGAAACAGATTGGTTATAGCACTTATGTGACAAACGTAGTAAGCAGAATTCAATTTTAAGATATTGTGAAAGCGATGGGGATTGGTTGCAATAGATTCACACAGCCTGTCGGATATATATATATATACATATATATATATATATATATATATATATATATATATATATATATATATATATATATGGCTGTGTGGAGATCAACACCACTCAGCATGAAAAATAAAATCCAGATTTTCAACTCCAGCGTGAAGTCAGTGCTACTAAACGGTTCAGAGATTCGGCGACATGCCGTGTCACGAAGAGCATTTTGAACAAATTACAGATCTTCATCAACATCCGTCTCCGCCCAACACTACTCAAGATCAGATGGCCAGCCAGAAAACATCAGAAATAGGAATCGATCTCTGCCAATGAGCGAACTAACCCAGAAGGAACCAATTATGTAACAAATATTCAGGAAGAAATGGAGGTGGATTGACCATACTCTGAGAAAACGAACCATCAAGTGTATGACATCACACGTCAGGTGATCGCTTCAGTGGAACGCAAATGGGGAGCGGCGAGTTGATGGTGGGAAGAGGAGATGAAAGGATGTGGGCAGACATGGAGCCAGGTGGAAACGAAAGCAATAGAGACGTGAGGCTGAAGCCCTATGTTCCTCTAGGAATAAAAGGAGACAATAATAATTATTATAACGACTCATATATATATATATATATATATATATATATATATATATATATATGTAATATTAAACACTATTCCGAACAATGAATATCATACACAATGGAAACTTTTCAGCATTATGCATTCCGATGAAAGGCTTTTCGACTACTGCGCTACATTTTGCCTATTAATAAAAACTCTCATTTCTGTAAAATTTTATGTCAAGAGTTTGTGGAAACTATCACAATTATTAACTTTTCGAACGCTCTATCCAAAAAATACAATCTTATTGACAGATAATACATATAACTAACTATTTGGATTTGTGGAATTTTTAAACATAAACACATCTATAATTGTATATATTGTTGGATTTATATGTTCAAGTTGCTCCAAGTCAGTGAGTTTATGGTTAAGATATCATTTTAGTTAACTGTACTGAACTATATTGCATGTTGTCTTATTGTATAGTTGTCGTCGCTTTTTGCCCTTTTTTCTGTGAACTGTTTCCTTTGTTGATGTTGTTCTCATTGTTTGTCCGTTATTTTCTGATTTTGAGGGGAGCAACCCAAAAAGTTGCTTCTCTCTAAACTTTAACTTAATGTAATCATTCTTTTCTCAGGCGTGAGGCTAGCAACCCCACCCTGTAAACAAAAATTGCTACAGAACCTTCAGCAGAATGAACCTCTTTGCACCAAAAGAAAAAGTCTGTGTAGGAACATGGAACGTCCGAACTATGTACGAGACTGGGAAAGCTGCCCAGATCGCCAACGAGATGAAAAGATACGGAATACAAGTGCTGGGAATATGTGAGAGCAGATGGAATGGGAGTGGACTCACCAAATTGTCAACAGGTGAGTCAGTGATCTACTCCGGTCACCCAGAAGATAACCACACGCACACCGAGGGCGTGGCTATCATGATGTCACCAACGGCAACGAAAGCCCTGATACAATGGGAGGCGATTTCGTCCAGGATAATGACCGCCAGGTTCAACTCCAAAGGAAGGAAAGTGTCAATCATACAATGTTATGCACCCACAAACAACGCAGACCTCGAGAAGAAAGAAGAATTCTACAGGCAACTACAGGCAACAATGGACAATACTCCAGCTGGCGACATGAAAATACTAATGGGAGACATGAACGCCAAACTGGGACCAGACAATACGGGAAGGGAACTCATCATGGGTAGAGAAGCTCTAGGAGAAATGAATGAAAACGGAGAACTCTTCGCCGACTTCTGCGCCTTCAACGAACTGGTGATTGGTGGCAGTGTATACAAGCACAAAGATATCCACAAGGCTACATGGGTGTCACCAGACGGGCAAACCAAAAACCAAATCGACTTCATCTCAATCTCAAGGAAGTGGAGGCGCAGCCTACTGGACACAAAAGCAAGAAGAGGAGCAGACGTTGGCTCAGACCACTATCTCGTACAAGGGACAATCCAAATCAAATTAAAAGCTTTCAGGGAATCAGGAGCTGCAGATAGACCACAAGCCAAGTTCAACACTCAAAAGCTGAAGGACCAGGCTACAAAGGACATCTTCATTGCAAGCATAAAGGACAAAGCCGAGACACAAATCAACACCAGCGAAAAGGTCAGCGTCGAAAAGCACTGGAACAACTTGAAAACGGTGTGGAGCCAAACCTGCATAGAAATTCTAGGCAGAAAAAAGAGACAGGACAAACAGTGGCTCACTACGGACACTTGGAAACTAATAGAAGAGAGAAGGACAGTGAAGCAAAAGATTATCCAGTGCACTGACGAGCAACAAAAACAGGAGCTGAATGCAAGCTACAATACACTGAACAAAAGAGTGAAGAAAAGTGCCAGGGAAGACAAAAGAAAATATTATGAAACCATGGCAAACGAAGCAGAACAAGCTGCAGGCAAAGGAGACCTCGCCACACTCTACCAAACAACTAGGAACCTTTCGGGCAAACGTTCGACACAGATTAAGCCAATAAAGGACGACAATGGAAAGTCAATCACCAAAGAGGTGGAACAGAGAAAGCACTGGGTTGAACACTTCAAAAGACTTCTAAATCGTCCGCCACCTACAACACGTCCAGCAATACCAACAACGGAAGCAGAACTACCAGTGAACACTGACCCCCCGACGAAATCAGAAGTCCTGAATGCAATCAAGATGCTTAAAGCTGGGAAAACACCGGGACCAGATGGAATCCCAGCAGAGGCTTTGAAAATAGACCCAGAGACAACAGCGGACTTGATGACACCACTACTGGAGAAGGTGTGGAAAGAGGGCAAAGTACCCGAGGATTGGAAGAACGGATACTTATTCAAACTTCCAAAGAAAGGAGACTTAAGTCAATGTAAAAACTGGCGTGGAATTATGCTTCTGTCCATTCCAAGCAAGATACTAAGTCGCATCATCCTGGAGAGAATCAAACAAGCCCTAGATGAAAAACTTCGTCCGGAACAGGCTGGATTCAGGAGAAACAAATCATGTATTGATCAAATCGCCACTCTACGGATCATCATTGAACAAAGCTTGGAATGGCAGTCACCTCTCTATCTCAACTTCATCGACTTTGAAAAGGCCTTCGACAGCGTCGATCGAGAGGTCATTTGGAAACTACTTCGCTACTACGGGGTCCCATCGACAATTATACACCTCATCCAACAGTTATACGACAATGCTGCATGCCAAGTAATCCACAACGGGAAACTTACGGAAGCCTTCGAAGTGAGGACGGGAGTGAGGCAAGGCTGTCTACTATCACCAATGATCTTCCTGATTGCAATTGATTGGATAATGCGACAGACAACGGCAACCAACGAGGGAACAGGCATAAAATGGACTGACACAAAAGACTTGGAGGATCTGGATTTCGCCGATGATATATGTCTGATTTCCCATAAACTGGAAGATATGCAAGTGAAAAGTAACAAGTTGGCAGAAGAAGCATCAAAGATAGGACTTCACGTGAACATAGATAAAACAGAGATGATGAAGATTCCTAGCCAACATCAACAGCACAACAACAACAGACAACAATAAGCATAAATGGGAAGAACCTGAAAGAAACAACCTCCTTCACCTACCTGGGAAGCATCGTCTCAACTACAGGCGGAACTGACGAGGACATCAAAGCCAGAATCGGAAAAGCAAGACAAGCTTTCATTACTCTCAAATCTGTGTGGAGGTCAACAGCACTCAGCATCAAAAATAAGATCCGGATTTTCAACTCCAATGTGAAGTCAGTGCTACTATACGGATCAGAGACTTGGCGAGTCATAAAGAGCATCTCAAACAAACTTCAAACCTTCATTAACAGTTGTCTCCGCTCAATACTCAAGATCAGATGGCCAGAAAAGATCAGCAACAGGGATCTCTGGGAGCGAACCAATCAGGAACCGATTGTGAAACAAATAGGCAGAAAGAAATGGAGATGGATTGGCCATACGCTGAGGAAACCATCAAGTGACATCACTAGACAAGCCATTGCTCGAGTGGAACCCGAAAGGGAGGCGGCGAGTTGGTCGTCCAAGGGTGACTTGGAGGAGGTCATGCGAGGAGGAGATGAAAGCATGTGGACAGACCTGGAGCAGGGTGAAAAAGTTGTCGGAAAACCGAAGTCAATGGAGGTGCGCAGCTGAAGCCCTATGTTCCTCTAGGAACTAAAGGATACAATAATAATAATAATTCAAAGGATAACAAGGAGGTAACAGCCATATAAACAAATATTGCAGAATTACATTAAAATGAAAGATGAAAATATACGAATAAAGAGATATGACATAAAAATGAGAATGAAGACAACGTATATTCCCATTTAAATCATTATGACTGGTTGCAAGATATGATATACAGTCTAAGACACCTAGGATGTAGACATCTCAGAGTCAACGTTAATCATATCGCAGTACGATATTAGAACACCATCAAACTATTTTTCCAGTGCTTCCGAAGTAATCGATCAACGCTAATAACACACTGATTGAAACACTCAGTTGACCTATGGAACACATTCAGCTCTTTCAGTCTATAAGTAGTTATGAATTCATCGATTGACTTACTTGTCTCATTGACGAAATATCACGATCGACCTTTGAATATGTCACGTTATGTTCACATAAAGTACATACAGTGGTAAATAATCCAACAGCGAAGAAATCTGCAAATCTTCCTAAGTCTTACTCAAGTTTTTTTAAATGTAGAATACAGATGAAAAATCGGAAACATCTCTCACTGATTCAGTGGTACAGTCTTAAACGTCCCCTGAAGATTTAACAGGTGCAATAATTTTTTGTGGTTCCTGGGTACAGCATTTACATGAAACCCTTTGATCGGCTTCGTTTATCTTTCGCACGCTTTTTCATTGAATTGTAGACACATTGAGGTGCTTCAGACACAAATGACACCCATTCTTCCTACCTTTACTTCAGATGATAATCTTAAGTGGATTATAATTAGCTTTGAAGGAAGCTTTCACCTTAATTTAAATTATCGTATATTAGTCTATTATTACGAGACTACCTAAGGTAGTGTTACCAAAAAATCAATGATTGTGTACATTTGCCAGGTAGGAAAGCGTTAACAACACAACCTGGAAAGATAGCCGGGGACATTCTATAGTCCATTAATGATCCCATGGGCTCCTGGGACT
Organism: Trichobilharzia regenti; assembly: GCA_944472135.2. NCBI lineage: Eukaryota > Metazoa > Platyhelminthes > Trematoda > Strigeidida > Schistosomatidae > Trichobilharzia > Trichobilharzia regenti. The sequence goes on along the minus strand of OX235262.1, from coordinate 114,807,787 downwards.
TCAGGCGCACATCTCTATTTCACCCTGTCCTCTGCAATCTTTTTTACCTGGCTCCAAGTTTAACCATAAGGTTCTGGTTCCTCTCCGTATGATCTTCTCTATTTCATCCTCAGACACTCAACTGATCTTTTCCCATACGGATTCCACTTGAAGGTCTAGGGCATTATTATCTCAGAGAATGTCCAATCCACTTCCATTTCCTCTTGCACATTCTTTGGTTGTTTCTGCTGCTTGCCAGACTTCCTTGTTGTTTATCCTTTATTGACTACCATCTGATCTTCAGTATCGATATGATACTGAGTACTATATTCCTATCTCCAAGGTAGTACGATATATCCAGATTCCCTTTATCTTCTACATATATACCTTTTCAGTATAAAATACATCATTTGATTATTACTTTTTTTTCTCATTTCTTAATGCAAACATTTGTCAGTTTTCATCTTGATATGTTGATGTAGGCTAGTAAACTACTATATTAAGTTGTATATTACTGAATTCATATTAGAAACCTCATCATAAGTGCCCAATGTGTCAAAGCTGCATAATTTTATATGAGAATAATAATTAAATTAATTGCAATAATACACAAACACAAAAGACAATTTATACAATAAGATTATTATACTGGAGTAAAGTTGTATTGCTGAGAAAATGAAATTATTATTGTTATTATTATATGCAAATTCTCTTTTATTTTAAAATTTATGATATATATAAGGCTAATATTGTTCATTTACAATAAGAATGTTTTCATTCTTCCAAAAAAAATGAATAGTGATCAGTTGGAGATTTAATAAATCATTTTGTTGAATCGCTAAGATTCCGAATAGCTACCTCCATTGATGGACAAACATGGTTACCTTTCTATAGTTTGGTTTGTAAGGGTTAGTTATGTTTTAACGAGTTGATCATGGATTGATATCAGTTAGAGAACCATTGAAAACCAGGGTGTACTGAACAACTGCTGCTTCAGCCTAGTTTGGGAATCATCGGTAGCAGCTGTCCAGTACTCTCTGGTTTTCAATGGTTCTCTAACTGATATCAATCCGTGATCAACTCGTAAAAACATAGTTACATATTTCAGGGTAAAATTTGTAAAGTTTTCATCTAGTTACAATAAATACTTCAAAATGTATAACTTGAAGTTAACTATCTCTAGTAATAGACAGTATTAAATCAACTAGGAATAGTAGGACATGCTATCTAATGTCACAAAACAATAGACAGGAAAAAAATTTTGAGTACTTTAAATTTAATTTTAATAAACTACTGCAAAGTTGTAATGTAGCTTACCAATCTGTAAGAGGGATACAATTACCAAAGAGCCGTTAGTATAAATTTCACAATCCGTATAATTAGACTGCATAAACTCTATAGTTATTGATAGAGCATCTGCTTTTGCCATATCTTGAGCAATAGGTTCTGCGAATCGACCAAAACAAAAACAAAAAAGAAATGGACACATAAGTATAAATTCATAACATTATACATGTGGTATACAGGTATTAAATATTAGTGCACTAAATAATTGATAAATAAGTAAACCCAAAAATAAGACGCTTCTAGTATACAATTGCTAACTAAATAACTTAGCTAACTAGGTAGTCAGTAACACATATTCTGATTGACAAGCTGCAGAGAAAGTTAGCTTTTTATTGCCAATATTTGATTATTTATATGACAGTTAGAGAACTGCAAATGATCAATTCTACAGCAATAACAATCAGGTTTATTGCAAACTAATATTTTCCAAAAGATTATGCAACATTGATTTTTATCATCAGAAAATGATTTTGTACATAATTTCACTCTGAGGTTTGTAGATTTGTTGTACAGTAGTGGCTTAGGAGAAAACCGGGATTTCAATTTATTGAATTGATCTATTTTTAAGCTGCTGCCATATTCACGCTTTTAATAAGGCATACTTTGAATGAATATACTTCTCCTGTTATAACAAAAACTCTAATGTGCCCATAAACACAACACAGTACCAAAAAAAAATACTAATTTCATTGTAAAAGCAATTCCTTTATTCTTGGTCAGTGGCATTTTCTGATTAATACGAAATTCCATATTTCTGTAGTGGATTATAAACTCTGGCAAAGTATGCTAATATTCTTGATTATATTAGTAAAACAATCGCTAGTGGAGAATATCTTAAGTATTGGTTTGAAAAAAAAAATATTTTCTCTCCCTTTCTGTAAATTTTCCTGCAACCCTAAGTGTCTTGAACACGTCTTTTACTCCTGAAAATAAATGAGTAGTCTTATTCATTAGAGAAAAATAAAATACTGTTCAAGAATTAGTTTGTAGGGATTCTTTTTTGCTTCAGGTTAGGCCACGGATTGATTTCAGTCAGAAAACTATTGAAAACCAGGGAGTACTGGAGAGCTGCTGTTTCATCCTAGTTTGGGACTCAATGGCAGTAGGCACCCAGTGAGTTTCGAATCCGAAACCAACCTGTTCATTTCCAAAATTATAAAAGATACATAGGTAGAATATTCAGCCTTCACAGATTATATAATCGTGAATTCCATTCACTTTATGTCAGCGTCTTTCAGTGATTAATATAATTCTGCTTCAAGGAAATTCACTGTTTCATAAACCAACATAAAATTTTGATCTATGCCTAGAAAATATATTGTTAGCCAGTCAAAACGTCTCCCAAAGCGCATCTTTCAATTTATTTACGAAGAAATGATATGCAAGAAAAGTATGCTTCTAATTTTTAACGCCAGTTAATGTAGTAAATTACCCAGTAAGACGGCTGAATAGAAACCACTCCTGGGAGAAGACGTGAAGTCTTATTATTTAAAAATATTTCATAGCATATCATTTCATTTTATGGATAAATTTCTTCTAAATATGAAGAATAGAAAAACATTTTGCTTCAAGAGACTGGATTGTACTCGAGACAAGATTTCTCCTAACTGCTCAGTATTCGAAGTAACTTGATATGATTATGAGCAATAGTTTGTGCTCGAAACGTCATCAGTTAATATTACTGCATAAAACTGTGTGATTTATCAAAATAAAGTCTTACCCATAATAGAGTTATACTCTACCACAGTCCCCAAGTTTTATAGTTATATTAATGGGTCATGCTGTCTTTAGCCCTTTGTTCTTACAGAGGTTTGCGGGTGGCATTCAAAATAAAAAATTTAGATAATATATTTGTGTTATTATTTCAGATAATTCTTTGGCTTTATTTGACATCTGCTTTCATTTCGCATTCATTTTTTTAAATCTCACCCTTACTGGTATGCATGTGGTATGCAAATCATCATGTCTCTTAATCATTATTTCATACAATTATCAAGATGGTTGTGGTTGTGTATACTTATACATTGAACCTAAACAATAAATTCTTGATTACTTTGGTGGGTGTGTCAAGGGAGACAAATATTGAAATGTGGTACAGCCTTCTAGCGGTTTCTGAGGTATTCTGGATGAAAAAGTGAACGATTCTTCTGTTGACCATCGATAATCTGCGTTTCTGTATTCTTCTCAGTGGACAACTTTTGTTGATGCTTATTGTGTAGATGTTGAGTTCATTTAATTCGAACAAACTACTTCTAGTTTTCGCTGACTTCCTTGTAGTGCAGTCGGTTCCTACCTTTCTCAGTGGCATCTTTACATAGATATCTTCACATGTACCTGAATATTCTCAACTGTAGTCACGCCGTTTTCGAGTAAACGTTACTTTCCATGTGTTTTGCAATGACCGTATTATCGCCAATATCTAGAAATACTAGCTGGTTAGCTTTCGTCCGTGCCCGGAAGTCTAAATCTTGGGGAAAAAATTCCTATCCGACTTTGATGCATTTAATTTTATTGCTTCATGTTAATAAAACATATGGAGGATTTAATCATGAGCTGACATCATTTAGAGAACCACCGGAAGACAAGCTGGGAGTACTGGACAGTCGTTTCGTCCTAGTTTGGGACTCCTCATCAGTACGCACCCACCGGGGTTTGAACCCAGGGCCTTCTAGTTACAAGGCGAGCTCGTAGACCATTAAGCCACTGGGACCCGATCCAATGGTTCTTGAATTCTAACTTCTGCCAGTTCACGACATAGCGCGACCACTTCGCAATGTCTTCTTCGATGAGTTACTGCCTCATCTTCGACCTGCTGTACCCTACTGGTCACGCTTCCCACTAGAACCCCAGGTGACTACCTACCTGAATAGGGTCAGTCGCTAGTGAGCATCAGATTAATTTTCAAATATTGGTTTTGTAGGGATTTGGTTTGATTGTATGGAGGATTTAATCATGAGCTGACATCAGTTAGAGAAACACTGGAAAACAAGCTGGGAGTACTGGACAGCTGCGAAGTGGTCGCGCTATGTCGTGAACTGGCAGAAGTTAGAATTCAAGAACCATTGGATCGGGTCCCAGTGGCTTAATGGTCTACGAGCTCGCCTTGTAACTAAAAGGCCCTGGGTTCAAACCCCGGTGGGTGCGTACTGATGAGGAGTCCCAAACTAGGACGAAACAACTTGTTTTCCAGTGGTTTTCTAACTGATGTCAGCTCATGATTAAATCTTCCATACAATCAAACCAAATCCCTACAAAACCAGTACTTGAAAATAAAACATATGTTGTGTACTTTAAGAGTGCACAATTTTAGTTTGATCATAAATGGTCTAACCGACTTTAGTTTTTGTACAATCACTCCAGATATCAATATGTAAGTTGGTAAATTCAATTTCACTTCTTTTTTCGGTATGTATATTCTTTACTTAGCTAGACATAAACAGCTAGGCATAAACTGATAAACTTCATTAGATCTCTGAGCATTATACTTTTGCGGTATTTCAGTTTATCGTCGACATTAAATAACAATAAAGTGGTTGTATTGGTTAGACTTAGTTCTATGAAAGTGTAAAGTCGTGTAAAATCAAACGTTTTCAGTGTTCAGTTCACTTTGAACTTGAATTTTCTGATTGTTAACCTATAGACATTTCACTAAACTGGAATTATATATTCCCGATTATGAAATAATCAGCCATTTTCATACACCTCTGAGCAATCAGGAAACTGAAGTATAAATAGGGCCAATAAATTTCGTTTCCCCTTGATCTCTCTTTATTGTTATACCTTCGTTTGAAAACCTATCTGGTCTTGATAATATACAACTATTCCACTTGTCAGTTCTTCTATACGGATTAGAAACTTGGCGGGCGGGCCACAAAGAATATTTCCAACAGCCTGTTGCAGACCTTCATCAACAACTGTCTTCACTCTATACTGAAGATCAGACGGCCGGGTCGGAGAGAATCAATCACCAACAAGAAACTGTGGGAACAAACAAAACAAAATAAGAACCAATCGCCAACGAACAAATGTGCAGGAGAAAGAGGAGATGGACTGAACACTCGTTCGCTGAGGAGGCCGCTGGGTGACAACGCGCGCGCGTCAGTCCATTGCTCGAGTGGAACCAGGCAGAAAGGGAAGCGGTGAGTGTGACATCCAAGGGTGACATGGAGGAGATCGTGTAAAGAGGAGTTGAAGCAGTATGGACTAACATGGATGCAGGTAAAAAGTACAGCAGAAGCAAGTGGAGACGTGCACTTGCAGCCTAATGTTCCACTGGGAACCCAAAGGTACAATAATAATAATATTCCACTTGTGAACACAATTGTTTTTGAGTGTTTAATATGTCGTTGTAAATTACAACAGTTTTTTAACCTTCTTATCGTTTTCATTCCATCTTTACTATGGCTTTGTGACTTCTCTCTGCTGACAGAGTGGCCATTTCTTTACCCTGTTTCGAAATTTTTGTTGATCTTCAAGGGCATACTGGCGAACAGATATAAACTAATTGAAGTGTCGAGGTTATTAAAACACATATTTTGGAAAGCGACATATTTTTGGAAACAGTGAAGGTGTCATTACCAAAATTGCTAATTAAATGGAAGCCCAATAAAATGCGTAATAATTTTCTAATCAAAGGTTGGGAATCTCCTACTTACTCACTTTGGCACTAGGTGTTTCTGATCGGACTACTCTGATACAGATTTAATACTTAAACTAAATCAGTTAATTTGCATGACTGAAAAAGTGGTGATAGACAAGCAATACCCCTTCCTGGTTCAAACACTACCTCACTATTATTATATTATTGTATCCTTTAGTTCCTAGAGGAACATAGGGCTTCAGCTGAGCACCTCCATTGCCTTCGGTTTCCCGCCAACTTTTTCACCCTGCTCCAGGTCTGTCCACATGCTTTCATCGCCTCTCCACATGACCTCCTCCAAGTCACCCTCACACTGACGACCAACTCGCCGCTTCCCTTTCGGGTTCCACTCCAGCAATGGCTTGTCTAGTGATGTCACTTGATGGTCTGTTTTCTCAGAGTATGGCCAATCCACCTAGCTCCATTTCTTCCTGTCTATTTGTTGCACAATCGGTTCCTCATGGGTTGGTTCGCTCATTGCCAGAGATCCCTGTTGCTGATGTTTTCTGGCCGGCCATCTGATCTTGAGTATTGAGCGAAGACAACTGTTAATGAAGGTCTGAAGTTTGTTCAAAGTGCCTTTCGTGACGCGCTGGCCAAGTCTCTGATCCGTATATTGAGTGGAAGTGACTTCACATTGGAGTTGAAAATCCGGATGTTATTTTTGATGCTGATTGCTGTTGACTTCCACACAGACTTAAGAGTAATGAAAGCCTGTCTTGCTTTTCCGATTCTGGCTTTGATATCCTCGTCAGTTCCGTCCACCTGTAGTTGAGACGATGCTTCCCAGGTAGGTAGGTAGGTAAAGGAGGTTGTTTCTTTCAGGTTCCTTCCATTTATACTGGCTGATTGTTGTCTGTTGTTGTTGCTGCTGTTGATGTTGGCTAGGAATCTTCATCACCTCTGTTTTATCTATGTTCACTTGAAGTCCTATCTTTGATGCTTCTTCTCCAACTTGTTACTTTTCACTTGCATATCTTCCAGTTTATGGGAAATCAGACATATATCATCGTATTTTTCTTCTACCTAATTCACTTTTCCACAAGCACTTCTAGTTTATTTTATTCTAACTTCTATTCGGCATTTTGATTTCGCTTAAAGGCTTATTCGATGAAACAGTTTTGACTTCCAGACATTATGTTCAATATTTTGTGATACGTCACATAAATCTTCACAATAATTTGGATATTTTTATACGCCCCCGTCTAATGACGTATATTTTCTTCTAGTTGCACAATCCACATTAAATACCTTTCAGTAGTGGCATTTAATTGATTAATATTTTTCAGGAAAGTATAATAAGCCCAGATCCTCTTCATATCTTACATACTGAGCCTTATAAAAATACCATCTTTTAAATGTTTCAGAATGAAATATATGGCAACTACATGAACCTTTTCAACAGCTGCTTTAGACAAAGTATCTTTTAAATATAGTAATACATCCTCACTTGCATGTAGGATTTCATCATGAGCTGACATCAGTTAGAGAACCACTGGAAAACAAGCTGGGAGTACTGGACAGCCGTTTCGTCCTAGTTTGGGACTCCTCAGCAATACTCACTCACCAGGGTTTGAACCCAGGACCTTCTGGTTACAAGGCGGCCTCGTAGACCATTAAGCCACTGGGACCCGATCCAATGGTTCTTGAATTCTAACTTCCGCCAAATCACGACAAAGCATGGGCATTTTGCAATGTTCTTCGTACTGATGATGAGTCCCAAACTAGGACGAAACAGTTGTCCAGTACTCCCAGGTTTTCCAGTGTTTCTCTAACTGATATCAGCTCATGATGAAATCCTCCATGCAATCAAAAAAATGCCTACAAAACCAATACTTGAATATCCTTACTTCTATATTCTCAGGAAACGACCAACATATCCTTACAGATACAATTTCGTTATCCTCTTGCATAAACAAGCACATAATAAAATTACCAACAACGTAGTTTTTAACAGAGCAATGACGACTTATAATTCAGAGTATATTTGCTGTTAGTTATAACTTATATTGCGTTCAAAAAATTCACATAAGTAATATATACAATGATAATAAAAAGCTTTATGGGTTGATAACCAACATGGGTTTTTGATAAGAGCGAAAGGGCCTACTAAACGGACTATGAGAGAAAAAGAATGGAAATCATGAAAAGTGGAGAAAACTCTAGCTGGAAAATAATGTACGTTAGGGATCGGTCGGATGACAAAATATTTCACAGTGGCACTGAATTTAGGTTCCATAATAAAGGAAATCACCTGCTTATCAGTCTTGTTCTCGACCATTAAAAGTTCTCATCTATTCACACAGAATATGCAGATAGTATACATTACTTCCCTTATTAATATATTGCTAATCATTATATCCGATACCGTACGTTTACCCGGCCTATTATGTCAGAACATAAAACTGACGGAAATATGTTGCTTGAGAAACATAACTTTGGAGAACATTACAGTTACACTGAATGATTTAGTCGACAATTCTACTTATAATATCAGTGTGTGAATACAATTAAACCAATTAGATATTTGGCTGTTTGGTGGCAGTCGCCAAGAAGACCTGGATGTCGATTTCGGCCTTATCGTTACTCATCAACTATTCTGAATAAATAGCCCGAATAGTTTAGTAGTAACGTCTCTGAATGCAGAAGTGGATGATACCGGTTCAAATCTCCAAGGGTATTCACTTCCCTTAAGGTTTCAGAAACATCTTACCGAAGATTGCTAACGACCATGAAACCTAAGTTCACAGTTTACTGCCGACTACCTACGATCACTTAGCATGGTGACCATATTGGAAATCTGACCAATAGAATTCATTCAGCATCAACGCTGAGGACGAGACACGTGGTATCGTTTTTCTTGACACTCAAAAAAGATTTACTGCTTAATCATTATTTCCTCTCATTCCTAGAGGGATATAGGGCTTCAGCCACACGTCTGCATTGCGTTCAGTTTCACCTGGCTCCAAGTCTGTCCACATGCTTTCATCGCCTCTCCACATGACCTCCTCCAAGTCACCCTCACACTGACGACCAACTCGCCGCTTCCCTTTCGGGTTCCACTCCAGCAATGGCTTGTCTAGTGATGTCACTTGATGGTCTGTTTTCTCAGAGTATGGCCAATCCACCTAGCTCCATTTCTTCCTGTCTATTTGTTGCACAATCGGTTCCTCATGGGTTGGTTCGCTCATTGCCAGAGATCCCTGTTGCTGATGTTTTCTGGCCGGCCATCTGATCTTGAGTATTGAGCGAAGACAACTGTTAATGAAGGTCTGAAGTTTGTTCAAAGTGCCTTTCGTGACGCGCTGGCCAAGTCTCTGATCCGTATATTGAGTGGAAGTGACTTCACATTGGAGTTGAAAATCCGGATGTTATTTTTGATGCTGATTGCTGTTGACTTCCACACAGACTTAAGAGTAATGAAAGCCTGTCTTGCTTTTCCGATTCTGGCTTTGATATCCTCGTCAGTTCCGTCCACCTGTAGTTGAGACGATGCTTCCCAGGTAGGTAGGTAGGTAAAGGAGGTTGTTTCTTTCAGGTTCCTTCCATTTATACTGGCTGATTGTTGTCTGTTGTTGTTGCTGCTGTTGATGTTGGCTAGGAATCTTCATCACCTCTGTTTTATCTATGTTCACTTGAAGTCCTATCTTTGATGCTTCTTCTCCAACTTGTTACTTTTCACTTGCATATCTTCCAGTTTATGGGAAATCAGACATATATCATCGTATTTTTCTTCTACCTAATTCACTTTTCCACAAGCACTTCTAGTTTATTTTATTCTAACTTCTATTCGGCATTTTGATTTCGCTTAAAGGCTTATTCGATGAAACAGTTTTGACTTCCAGACATTATGTTCAATATTTTGTGATACGTCACATAAATCTTCACAATAATTTGGATATTTTTATACGCCCCCGTCTAATGACGTATATTTTCTTCTAGTTGCACAATCCACATTAAATACCTTTCAGTAGTGGCATTTAATTGATTAATATTTTTCAGGAAAGTATAATAAGCCCAGATCCTCTTCATATCTTACATACTGAGCCTTATAAAAATACCATCTTTTAAATGTTTCAGAATGAAATATATGGCAACTACATGAACCTTTTCAACAGCTGCTTTAGACAAAGTATCTTTTAAATATAGTAATACATCCTCACTTGCATGTAGGATTTCATCATGAGCTGACATCAGTTAGAGAACCACTGGAAAACAAGCTGGGAGTACTGGACAGCCGTTTCGTCCTAGTTTGGGACTCCTCAGCAATACTCACTCACCAGGGTTTGAACCCAGGACCTTCTGGTTACAAGGCGGCCTCGTAGACCATTAAGCCACTGGGACCCGATCCAATGGTTCTTGAATTCTAACTTCCGCCAAATCACGACAAAGCATGGGCATTTTGCAATGTTCTTCGTACTGATGATGAGTCCCAAACTAGGACGAAACAGTTGTCCAGTACTCCCAGGTTTTCCAGTGTTTCTCTAACTGATATCAGCTCATGATGAAATCCTCCATGCAATCAAAAAAATGCCTACAAAACCAATACTTGAATATCCTTACTTCTATATTCTCAGGAAACGACCAACATATCCTTACAGATACAATTTCGTTATCCTCTTGCATAAACAAGCACATAATAAAATTACCAACAACGTAGTTTTTAACAGAGCAATGACGACTTATAATTCAGAGTATATTTGCTGTTAGTTATAACTTATATTGCGTTCAAAAAATTCACATAAGTAATATATACAATGATAATAAAAAGCTTTATGGGTTGATAACCAACATGGGTTTTTGATAAGAGCGAAAGGGCCTACTAAACGGACTATGAGAGAAAAAGAATGGAAATCATGAAAAGTGGAGAAAACTCTAGCTGGAAAATAATGTACGTTAGGGATCGGTCGGATGACAAAATATTTCACAGTGGCACTGAATTTAGGTTCCATAATAAAGGAAATCACCTGCTTATCAGTCTTGTTCTCGACCATTAAAAGTTCTCATCTATTCACACAGAATATGCAGATAGTATACATTACTTCCCTTATTAATATATTGCTAATCATTATATCCGATACCGTACGTTTACCCGGCCTATTATGTCAGAACATAAAACTGACGGAAATATGTTGCTTGAGAAACATAACTTTGGAGAACATTACAGTTACACTGAATGATTTAGTCGACAATTCTACTTATAATATCAGTGTGTGAATACAATTAAACCAATTAGATATTTGGCTGTTTGGTGGCAGTCGCCAAGAAGACCTGGATGTCGATTTCGGCCTTATCGTTACTCATCAACTATTCTGAATAAATAGCCCGAATAGTTTAGTAGTAACGTCTCTGAATGCAGAAGTGGATGATACCGGTTCAAATCTCCAAGGGTATTCACTTCCCTTAAGGTTTCAGAAACATCTTACCGAAGATTGCTAACGACCATGAAACCTAAGTTCACAGTTTACTGCCGACTACCTACGATCACTTAGCATGGTGACCATATTGGAAATCTGACCAATAGAATTCATTCAGCATCAACGCTGAGGACGAGACACGTGGTATCGTTTTTCTTGACACTCAAAAAAGATTTACTGCTTAATCATTATTTCCTCTCATTCCTAGAGGGATATAGGGCTTCAGCCACACGTCTGCATTGCGTTCAGTTTCACCTGGCTCCAAGTCTGTCCACATGCTTTCATCGCCTCTCCACATGACCTCCTCCAAGTCACCCTCACACTGACGACCAACTCGCCGCTTCCCTTTCGGGTTCCACTCCAGCAATGGCTTGTCTAGTGATGTCACTTGATGGTCTGTTTTCTCAGAGTATGGCCAATCCACCTAGCTCCATTTCTTCCTGTCTATTTGTTGCACAATCGGTTCCTCATGGGTTGGTTCGCTCATTGCCAGAGATCCCTGTTGCTGATGTTTTCTGGCCGGCCATCTGATCTTGAGTATTGAGCGAAGACAACTGTTAATGAAGGTCTGAAGTTTGTTCAAAGTGCCTTTCGTGACGCGCTGGCCAAGTCTCTGATCCGTATATTGAGTGGAAGTGACTTCACATTGGAGTTGAAAATCCGGATGTTATTTTTGATGCTGATTGCTGTTGACTTCCACACAGACTTAAGAGTAATGAAAGCCTGTCTTGCTTTTCCGATTCTGGCTTTGATATCCTCGTCAGTTCCGTCCACCTGTAGTTGAGACGATGCTTCCCAGGTAGGTAGGTAGGTAAAGGAGGTTGTTTCTTTCAGGTTCCTTCCATTTATACTGGCTGATTGTTGTCTGTTGTTGTTGCTGCTGTTGGTGTTGGCCAGGGATCTTCATCACCTCAGTTTTTTCTACGTTCACCTGACGTTTTATCTTTTCTGAATGCTTCTTCTCCAACTTGTTGCTTTTCACTTGGACATCTTCCAGTTTGTGTGAAACCAGACATATATCATCGGCGAAGTCCAGATCCTCCAAGTTTTTTGAGTGAGTTCATTTTATGCATCACCGTTTTACAGTTAGCTAACAAGTAATCTAAATTCAACAACGCTGGTCAACAAGTATTCAGTGCATAAATTTTACAACTATCGTGTTATTAAACAGCAGTGAATATGTATTGGAACTTGTTTATGTGATGTCTAAGAAGATAGTAAATTGCTTCTACATTAAAAACCAAGTTTAAACTTACCGTAAATACAAAATTTCCATAGATAATTTATAGCTATTTTAATATTCTCTTTAGATTCACATTTCATCATTTCTATAATATGACGAGATAAATTAATTTTTCTTAGTTTTTTAAATATACTATCGTAGGTTTTTAAATAGCCTTGTACAATATCCATATTGACAGTAAAATGTTTCGCATTAATTAGATAATCAAAAAATGAGAAGCCTAAATTTTGTATACTAGTATGATAAAAGTATTTTCGCATTACTGATAGAACAGTATTCAAATTTTTTGTTTTCCAAAATTTTTTCAAATCATTAATTTCTTTAGGTAAAATTTTCATTATATCACTACCATCTGCACAAGTATATCGTGTACGTGTTAGTAAACACTCCATTTGTCCAGTTTCAACAGCATGAACTAATATAGTTAAGCATGATGTAACAATTGATAGATTGTATTGATGCAAATGCATTAACTTGAATAATAGAAATGGTAATTCTGATGGTAATTTAATGTCTTTATCGACTCCAATGCATTCAGCAAACCAACAAACAGCCTTCTGTGCACAATTTTCATGTTTCCAGTTGTTGATTAAATACGTCATTTTAATATCTTCAGAATGATTAATTGGAAATGGTCCTTGCACACAAAACAAAACAAAACACGAAACATACCCATAAATAATAAAAAATTTATAATTCAAATTTTTAATTAGTGTTTTATTGAAAATGGTGGTTTTAACTTTGAAGATAAGTTTTCCATAAGATTCAAAAGAATTCAAATGAAACCTGACTTAGTATTCATAATGATGGTCTGTAGAATAATAAACACTAGAAAATTTGCCGACTTTTAGCTTAATTTATCGTAAAATTGATTAAATAACTTGGCAGTAATATATGGACTTTAGTTGTCACACACCTATGTAACTTAGAAGCAGGGAATAGAAAACATAAATTATGCTCCCATTATGATATAGAAACCTATTTATTGGTAAAAGGGTTCGAAACAACCCTAATGAACGTGGTAGGATTCTTTAGGTTCAGGTCTGGAATTCACAAGTTTATTATGCATATTTTATTTTTATACAATTACTCCCTAAACCTGTAAATACCTTAAATTCAACAAAATGTCTGGTGTTTAATTTACAAAGTTGTTTCATTCGGCTTGTATGTATGTTATACAAACGTTTGTTTATATCTAATATGTGAGAATTACATTTCAATCTTTCCGCCTGTACATTCCTACCGAATTTGCAGTAGCTTTTAGATCACTGCTTAAACCTATATAATTTATTTTTAGTCAAGAATTTATTGATAAACACTTGGCATTTTAAGTATATCTTGTTAAACAGTCATATTTTATCACATAAAAGTAATAGACCTTCGTAAAAATGATATTTTTAAATGTATACCCTTAAAGTCGAGAAAACGAGATTCAGTAACATTCAATGGAAAATAAAATAACAAACTGAAAAATTCAAAATACACCAGTAGTAGATACAACACGATAACTCAAGTGATTTACACTTTACACTGTAGTGTCATTGTCTCAGTGATAATGTTGTGACCAAGATAATCCTGAATTTCGGTATGTTCTAACTTCTACTTCAATGCATAACATTACGTGACTGCTTACATATGACAAAAAATCCAGTGATGTGACCTTTACGCTAAACTAGGGTCGAATGTCTGTTTTACACATCATGTAGGCAACTCTTATTTATAATGTGTTTCTTCCTGTCCGAACACCTTCCTTTTTAAGAGGAAAATAAGGTTTCGGTCGGATGACCACTTGAAGATACTTGGTCAGTTATAGTACTCTCTGTTGCCTTCGTAGTACTGGTGACTGTAATTCCTGTTTTTCTGACAGCTTAACAGCTTCTGAAAACCTTTCTACAACTGCGTAGGACACTGATCAGGTTGTTTGCACGTCTGTCAGCAGATTTTTGGGAAGGTGCATATATCTTTGAATAAAGTGAATTTAAGCATATTACCCAAAGAGATAGTTTATAAATACAGTCAATACCCTATAGGTGCAGGTCCTGATTGTATGTAAGATAACAAAAACCACCTGTCCAAACAAAAACAATCATAATAATTGTTCAATTTTCTTCTTTAACATCTACCTGGTAAACTCTACATCTTCAGCATAAAAACTTCATCATAATTTTTCAACATAAGCCATTTACGTAGTCTCAGTCACAGTTATGTGCAACACGTAAGACGAAAATTATATAGACTTCACATTATCCTTTTTTACTAACAAAGCGAGAGAAGCTATGAAAGTCATTTACTGATAATCGTACTGATTGCAATCATTGTTCAGTATTTACAAAAATTGCTACATATATTCACCATAAAGGATTTTTTGGTTTAAAAGTAAGTAAAGTTTACTTTACTGTTGAACATACACATGTCTACCTGATTTCATGCTTTAAAAGTTAGATTTTCAAAAGACATAAATAGTGTTGCAGGCCTATACTTTTCATGTACTATCCTGCTAGAATGTATATATATTTTAAAATGTACTTGAAATTGACTAATGTAAAGGCAAAAAGAGGACACCAGTATGACAGTTATGTATTGTCCACTGAATAGAGATAAAGGAGTAAAACAAGAATTTTGGTGGTAAAGTGATGCTACCTCAAAAACTACTTACTATCGGCTTCTGTAACAATCAGTCGTTTTGTTCTCATTATAGATTCAGAATTTGTTTGTTTCAGTAGTGCTTGAACGAATACATCCTTCAGAAGATCACTAAAACGTGAGTGAAGTAAAAAAAAACAGCAAAGGTACTTGAGATGATAAGGTGGGTTGCTGCAGTCATCACGCGATCATTTTATAAATGTCTATATAGGTGCTAGTATTGAAAAGACGACATTTAGTGACTATCAGAGACTTTGAATAGTGAATAAGACTAGACAAACTTAAAGACTTCAGAAATAAACGGCTTATCATACATTATGTCTGAGACAAATTTATCCATCTAGAACATGAATAACAAACTCTAAGCCACAGAGTTTTATAAACAAATAACGAAAAATCCTGCTGCCTACAAGATGGTTGGTGAGTATGTTTACCTAACAAAAGAGGTTAGTAATGTTATAAACAGCTAACCTAGTTCAAGACAATTTGGGTGGAAGTCTATAAATAAAAATTTAATTAGATGGAAATATTGGGTCAGTTGTATGCATTTGTATTTGAGCACATATTTTACCATGGAATTTAAATGTTGAAAATCTCCGCGTTATCACTAAAAAAGAGTAACTCTTTGCTGGACACTTTTTCTTTTAAAACTCCACATGACCTTATAGAATTTTTAAAAGTTGTCTTCTAAAAAGGGACAAAGAATTTTCGATGTGTCTTAAACAAAAAAATGTGGAGCGATTTGTGTTCAAATACTACTAAGTTATTTTTCCTTCGAAAGAGACCAATGCGCGAAATAAATCATATCCAGTGAAATAAAATTATTGGTCTGCGAAATCAGTAATATCTCTGTATTTCAGTGGGTTTAATTTTATCCCGTTTCCCCCAAGAAAATGCGTTAGGTTCAGATTTATTAACGATGAGGTAAAGTTAGTATGTTTCCAAATTCAATAACTTTCTGTCGGAAATTAGTCAGTGGTCCTCTTCAAATGGTCTTAAGCCGAATCAGTCTAAATGTCAGGTAGTCAATTTCACTTTCAGACGTAAACGTGACCTACAGCAACTAGTTAGCCCACATGGCCCCACTATCATTCACGGCACAGAGGTTGAAAATACATCTAATGTCAAGTACCTTGGGCTGAGTTTTTCCACCGATCTTTCCTGGTCCTCCCACATCTTGCTAGTTACTAGAAAGATGTTTCGCTTAACGTTCTACATTAGGAAATTTAGGCAGTCTGGCATAAAGCAGTCTTTGCTTTCTCAGTTTGTAAATTCTTGTATTCTACCCATCTCCCTTTACTGCTCCCCATTAATCTTTCTTGGACTACTTAAGAAAGACTTTGCTTGGCTGAGAAGGGCAGGCACTAAAAGCCGTTAGTAGGGCAAGTGGAATATCGTTAACTCAACTGGTTAACACTATCGTGGATAGACAGACATATAATGTCATGTAAGAAACTAGCGAATACAATATTGACAGACCCCGAGCATCCTCTCTATACGCAGCTATCTCCTTGCATTTCATCTGGTAGAACAAGAAGCAGCTATAGGAGGCTATATGCTAGGACTACCAAGTATAAAACTTCACAATACCATATCTGGCACAGCTGTTATGTGATGAGAAATCCGTTAGGTATGACACGATAAACTTACCACGGCACTCTAACAAATAATCCCATCAGTTTTTGTTTTCCTTTCCTCGTTACTGTTACACTGTTTTTCTCATCTTCTATCACACATCAACTTTATATTTCATACCCTGTGGTGCATTGTTTGAAATGTAAACGCTACGCTGTTTTTTTAAATTTTTATTTATCTTTTATTCTTTTTTGGCGTTGTTTTTTTTACTTTTTATTTATTTTTTTGATTTTAAAAATCTTATAAAATTTATGAGGTAATTAGATGCAATATATTGTAATGCACGCTGAAAATTCCATACTTGTGCCACAAATACTGTTTGGAATAAAGCTGTTAATATTTTAAAAAAAAATTCTCGAGCATTTACAACAGTTATTATTCCTGGCCAGTATACCTGTAAATATGAATATTATTATTATTGTTCCCTTGAGTTCCTAGTGAAACATTGGGCTTCAACTGCACATCTCCACTTGATTCTGTCTTCCTTCTGCTGTACTTCTCACCTGCATCCATGTTAGTCCATACTCTTTCAACTCCTCTTCACACCATCTCCTCCATGTCACCCTCGCACTGACGGCCCTTTTCGCCGCTTCCCTTCCGGCCTGGTTCCACTCGAGCAGTGGCCTGACGCGCGCGCGATTTCGCCCAGCGGCCTCCTCAGCGAGTGTCCAATCCATCTTCACTTTCTCCTGCATATTTGTTGGTTGGCGATTGGTTCTTGTTTTGTTTGTTCCCATAGTTTCTTGTTGGTGATTCTTTCCGGCCCGGACATCTGATCTTCAGTATAGAGCCAGCGAAGACAGTTGTTGGTTGATAAAGGTAGCGTCTGCAACAGGCTGTTGGAAATATTCTTTGTGACCCGCCCGCCCGCCAAGTTTCTGATCCGTATAGAAGAACTGACTTGTATTGACGTTTGTATTGCAAATCCGATCAAACTTTGTTGTTGATGCTGGCTGAGTGACGAAGACTTCCAGATTGGTTTCAGGTTGATGAATGTGTTTCTCGCTCGCCTTCCCGATTCTCGCTCGATTTGACATACTTGTCCGTTCCTACTCCCTGTAGTTGAGACAATGCTCCCTAGATAAGTGAATGAAGTAACCTGGAGTCCTGTCTTCGCCGGCTGCTTCTTCGACCAGTTTGTCGGTTTTTCGCTTGTAAGTCTTCGATTTTGTGTGGCATCAAGCATAAATCATCCACGCGCGAAATCCAGGTCTTCTAGGTTCATCACGTCGGTCCAGGATATCTCTGTCTGCTCGTTTCTCACTGTCTGCTGCATAATCACTGGGATTCAAATCCCAGTGGGTGCGTACTGCCGATGATTCCCAAACTGGGATGAAACAGCAGCTGTCCAGTACTCTCTGGTTTTCAATGCTTCTCTAACTGATTTCGATCCGTGATCAACTCGTAAAAACATAACCAACCCTTAAAAAACAAGCTATAGAAAAATTTGGAAACTACTTCGACACTACAGCGTGCAGTGCCCAAATTTTTATCAACCTCATTCAACAGCTCGCTATATGACAATGCTACATGTCAGGTGATCCACAACGGAAAACTCGGAAAGGTGTCGGGAAGGTGAAGTGAATGCAGAAGTAAGACAAAGCGGGCTGCCTATTGTCAGCGATGATATTCTTAGTTGTAGTAAACTGAATTATGCATCATACTGTGGGGAGTGAGAAGACAGGAATAATTAGTTGAATAAGTTATCGAATTCAGTTTAGCAATTTGATAAACACAGAACTTTTGATTGCAAAATTATTTTTGTATTTCGATAGTATTGAAGTTAAATATTTACTTTACAAGGTCATTCGATCCGTTTTTAAAGATTTCTTAATTCTGAATCTTCAGTATTACTTCCAATACCTCTTGATACTTGAATTTACACTATAAAAGCATATTGTCATTGTTAGAATTTCAAATTTTTCTATTTTGGAACTGAAAATCGATATAAAGGGCTAAAAGGTTTCAACAATAGTGCAGACTGATTTACCTGTTTATTTTTTCTTAAATCTTAAACATTTTCATTAGTCCTTATTTTAGTATTTATTCTCACACTACTGTTTATTTGTTATAGTATGATTTTGTTTATGATTCTTTTCTTTCAATGTGCCATCTGAAAATCTGACAGCTTGAACTGATGCACTTCTGCCAAACGTCTTCTCTTCATTTGTTAGTCAGTAGTCACATGCTCCCTAGTATGACTCTTACTAGTTACATAGTTTCGATTTAAATGCCAACACAGTAATAATTTTCAAAATATTTTAAGGTACTTACATTGATCTATGCATTTTTCGAGAAAAATAATGTTATTTCTTTGAAATATACATTTGGAGGAATAATACAGAAGCTTGTATAAATGCACTTTAACTTTACCATTTATTGTCGAACTGTAATACAAATTATTTTTTGTGTGAGATTTTAACAGGAGTCAGTCCACAAAAGATGGTGAATATAGACTTATTGATTGTTAGTATAATCTTCAAGTGTTGAGTTTTTAGGGATTGTGTTTGATTAGCTGGAGAATTTCCTCATGAGCTGAAATCAGTTAGAGAACGATTGGAAAACCTGGGAATACTGAACAGCTGTTTCGTCCAAGTTTGGGACTCTTCACCATCAGGACTAGGATGAAACAGCTGTCCAGTATTCCCAGGTTTTCCAATAGTTCTCTTATGGATGTCATCTCATGAGGAAATCCTCCAAACAATAAAACTGTAACCATTACTGTAATAAGAGCAACTTGTGTGTACTAGTTTTTTTTACCAATGGTGACCTATATAAAAGCTGGATTGCGTAGCTCTTAAAACAAAATTACCCACAAAATGAATCTTTCGACTCTCAATTTACTCTTAGTGTGGTGAATAATGAAGCATAGAGTAGATTCCATTTTACAGATAAGTAGGCGATTAAAAAGTAGCATATTGATAGGTGTGAAGATTGCTGCCCACTGCAGAATTCAGCAGAACTGTTCGAGGCAACAATTATATGATGCTCATTCGACTGTGCATGGGTAAGCTATGAAGCAATGAGTAGTTATTAAATGTGACTTGTGAATCAACATTTTATTTGAAAAAAGATATATTTGGCCTTTTGGCATTGAAAATTATAATCTTGAAATCATCTGACTCTATGAATTACGTTCCCCATTTCACTTTTCTTGGTATCATTAATACCGTCAAATAGGTCAATATACTGTGGTCCGAATACCTTACATTTTCAAAGAAAATCATAATGAGATTTCATCACAGACTGTCTAATCTACTAATTTAGTTTTATATTCTTTATATTATTAGCTTGCCCAAGCAACCAATGACAACTTGGATGATTTAAATTGATTTGGTTCTTTAAGTCGAATATATTTTTAAAATCTTGTAGTAACTTTAATCTAATGAATTCCCAAGGAATTGGGAAATTTTCTTGACAGCGTTATTTCTTATACATTATGGTCTTCAGGATGGCACCCATTAGTATCTTTAATTTTATAGTCGAACATTAGCAACTCCTGAATACATTCTATTTTTCTCTAATAAATCCAGTTAACTATTTAAAAATGCATTGAGTCATTTTATATCCTTCTTATTGATCTGTCATCAGTCTACTTCAATCTTAAGTGAGGACAGGAATAGTTACAGAATACTTTATTCGCAAAACTCCATAAATATTACTATTACCACCGACAGAAGAAGTATCCCCTGAGCTATTCATCTATTATAGTGATGAGTGGGAGAACTGTTTTTTGAGTTAATTCTTTATTTACTCTTGTTAGTTTTCTGTGTATAAGCTAACAGTATAAAAACTAACTAATAAGTTCTCCTCATTAATTCTGGCATTTTTATATCATTTTTGGGGTCTGGTCTTAACCGTAGTAAATTATAAAGGGCTGTCAACAATTTATATTAAGAGTCAGTGTAAATGGAGGCAGAAATACAAAATTTATAAAAATGTGTTTCATGTTAGAGATGAGAAACATACTATCGATTTGATAATAGTTCAATATGAAGTGAAGTATGAAATAAACGCAAAGGCACCAATAACACAATCAACGCGTTTCTACCTTTTGACTCTGAATACTACAAGCACGTAAGAAGACAAAATAATTCTCATTCAGTTGAAATTCTATGTTTGTCAAATAAGCTGACTAATAAGAGAGAAAGATTATTTATTTGTTAAATGTGCGAGCACAGATTCGATTGGTAAAGTCGCCATAAACAGCGATTTTTCTTTGAAACACTAACAAAATCGAAAAGTTTATCGTTGTGTATAAGTTTTCATTGCAAATTTATTGATAGAATAAAGTAAACATAATACACTTTTCTCAGGAGAAGGGTTGTTTCACCTCCATCATACGACAAAACCATAGATAGAACTAACTTACCTAAGAGTAATTCTCTCATTTGGATTGATTTTCATCATTTTGGAAATTAAAGTGAGTAGTTCTTTATGTGTCTCCTAACAAATAAAAGAAAAAAAAACAATTTTTATCACAGCAATAATACTTACTTACACAACTTTGATAACAAAACCTTTAGTTCATTCTTTTTAAAATATTTTTTTAGTTAGAACATTAGATAGTTGTAAAAAGGGTATTGTTTCGTAACATCCCTGGTCACTCAATATGTAAGGAGAATTCATTCAAAATCATTTACAACGTCAAAAGAAGCCTCCCCAAAACAGTAAGCTTCCGCATACTTGGCATTGCCGAAGCCTTAAAGATCCTGATGGAAAACCCTGATTGATGTACACAGTAGAAACTTCTCCATCCTCTTCTTCTACCCTGGGCATAATCCTCAGCTCGGCTACTTTGTTACCACTACTATTTGTGAATTTTTGCATGACATTTTAATAACATCCTTTCTTTAACTAACCACTTTATTTACTCGTTCTACCTATTACATAATTTAAATAGGACATTTGTCTCCAAGTTCTTTCATTAACATCCTAAGCTTCATATTACGTAGTCTTTATCAATACTTACCGATGTTCACCCCCCCCCCAGTAAAAATCTGGTTATTCATCACATTCTTTGAAATATTTCGATGACTTAAATAATAAACCTAATACCTTGAGTCGGTGGCACAGCGCTAGAATGCTCGCCAACCACACATGTGGTTTTGGATTCTATCCCCGGCCGTCACTCTCCTTTACTTCGCTAAGCCAGTAATAAGACTGGTAAAGAGGAAAGGTTGCACATGAGGTTAGCGACCACATCCCGTAAAAGTAAACACCACTGCTATCGAAACTTCAAGCCTTTAGCTCGAAACCCTATGTTCCATTGGGAACGTAAAGGAATAAATTATTATTATTTATTATTATTATATCCTTTAGTTCCTAGAGGAACATAGGGCTTCAGCTGCGCACCTCCATTGCCTTCTGTTTTCTGCCAACTTTCTCACCCCACTCCAAGTCTGCCCGCATGCTTTCATCGCCTCTTCACATGACCTCCTCCAAGTCACCCTCACACTGACGACCAACTCGCCGCCTCCCTTTCGGGTTCCAATCGAGGGATGGCTTGTCTAGTGATGTCACTTGATGGTCTGTTTTCTCAGAGTATGGCCAATCCACCTAGCTCCATTTCTTCCTGCCTATTTGTTGCACAATCGGTTCCTCATGGGTTGGTTCGCTCATTGCCAGAGATCCCTGTTGCTGATGTTGTCTGGCCGGCCGTCTGATCTTGAGTATTGAGCGAAGACAACTGTTAATGAAGGTCTGAAGTTTGTTCAAAGTGCCTTTCGTGATGCGGCGCCAATTCTCTGATCCGTATAGTAGCACTGACTGACTTCACATTGGAGTTGAAGATCCGGATCTTATTTTTGATGTTGAGTGCTGTTGACCTCCACACAGATTTGAGAGTAATGAAAGCTTGTCTTGCTTTTCCGATTCTGGCTTTGATATCCTCGTCAGTTCCGTCCACCTGTAGTTGAAACGATGCTTCCCAGGTAGGTAGGTAGGTAAAGGAGGTTGTTTCTTTCAGGTTCCTTCCATTTATACTGGCTGATTGTTGTCTGTTGTTGTTGTTGTTGCTGTTGGTGTTGGCCAGGGATCCTCATCACCTCTGTTTTTTCTATGTTCACCTGACGTCTTATCTTTTCTGAATGCTTCTTCTCCAACTTGTTGCTTTTCACTTGCATATCTTCCAGTTTATGGGAAATCAGACATATATCATCGGCGAAGTCCAGATCCTCCAAGTCTTTTGTGTCAGTCCATTTTATGCCTGTTCTCTCGTTGGTTGCCGTTGTCTGTCGCATTATCCAATCAATTGCAATCAGGAAGATCATTGGTGATAGTAGACAGCCTTGCCTCACTCCCGTCCTCACTTCGAAGGCTTCCGCAAGTTTCCCGTTGTGGATTACTTGGCATGCAGCATTGTCGTATAACTGTTGGATGAGATGTATAATTGTCGATGGGACCCCGTAGTAGCGAAGTAGTTTCCAAATCACCTCTCGATCGACACTGTCTGTCGAAGGCCTTTTCAAAGTCGATGAAGTTGAGTGAGGTGGAGAGGTGACTGCCATTCCAAGCTTTGTTCAATGATGATCCGTAGAGTGGCGATTTGATCAATACATGATTTGTTCCTCCTGAATCCGGCCCATTCCGGACGAAGTTTTTCATCCAGGCTGGCTTGTTTGATTCTCTCCAGGATGATGCGACTTAGTATCTTGCTTGGAATGGACAGAAGCATAATTCCACGTCAGTTTTTACATTGACTTAAGTCTCCTTTCTTTGGAAGTTTGAATAAGTATCCTTTCTTCCAATCCTCGGGTACTTTGCCCTCTTTCCACACCTTCTGCAGTAGTGGTGTCATCAAGTCCGCTGTTGTCTCTGGGTCTATTTTCAATGCTTCTGCTGGGATTCCATCTGGCTCTTCTGCTCTTCCCGCTTTTAGCATCTTGATTGCATCCAGGACTTTTGATTTCATCGGGGGAATAAATGAAATAAAAAAATTTTTTTAAACAATAACCCTAATTATTTTTTATTCCTGTCTGACAAACTTAATTTACACACACAAATAATTATATATAATTGCGACTCTCCAGCTAGGTGAATGAATTCGCCGAAAAAAATACTCTTCGATGGACTGTTTGTTCTTATATTCATGTCTTGATAGGTATTTTTCGTGAATATTTCAGAACAAACCAACATATTATAAATTTGGATAATGCTTTAATTCTCAGTCGGAATTCGTCTTGATTGTCTTCAGTATTATTGTAATGTCTTACAGCTCCTTCATCACTGGTAATTTTCTTAATCACCAAAACCACATCTAGTAATTCTACACCTTAAAACCGTTGTCTATAATATCAAAAGAAGTGTGTATTTAAAGTTAAACAAATTAAATGCATATTGTTTTACTGTAACACCACTCAGTTGGTTGTTTTCATGGATCTTTTTGATTGGACACTAGTCAGTAACTAGTGTAATGTGTATGTCTAGTCCTATCTTTGATGTAGACTAAATTTTATTAGTCAAGTTTCCAATGTGGCCACCATGCTGCTACTAGGTGGCTCGCAGTCAATCTGCACTGTAAATTATTGGTATTAGATAGTTGGAGGCAATCGGGAGGAAGCCTTGGATCTAGGTTTCCTGCTAGATGGCAATCATCAGCAAGGCGTATCTACAACCTTTAGGGAACCCATATGCCCCTTGAGATCCAAGCCCGAGTCACCCAAAGATTGAACTAGACACACACATTACACTAGTTACTGACTAGTTTCCAATCAAAAATATCCAATACATTCCCAAAGGAGGTCGACATTGAGCCTGAATAGCTCAGTGGTGACGTCTCTGACTGCAACACTAGGTGACACGGGTTCGAATCTCAGAAGGGACATGAATTCCTTCAAGGTTGTACATACGCCTTGCTGATGAGCTCCAACTAGTACGAAACCTAGGTGGAAAGCTTCCTCCCGATTGCCTTTAACCATATAATACCAACATTTCTTAGGTCTTTTTTCCTATGTGGATTGATTTTTTTTTATTATAGCTTGAAACCACACAGCATTTTCGGTACAAGTATGGAATTTTCAGCATGTGATATCGGTAGCCCAAATTTTGCAGGCCAACCATAGATATCAGGTGTGCGGCGGCAGGGGATCGAACCCAAGACCATGTGAATGGTCGGCAAGAGTCCTAACCGCCGTGCCAGCGACGCACCTAAAATAATAGTGACTTTTTATAATCAAATGTTAGTACACTAATTAAAGCTTCACCACCGCCTTACCAGAAATAATGCATGAATGATATTGAAACGCTCTTTTAATCTGTACACCAATTAGAATTCAGTAATACAATATCAGAGTATTTAGTCATAATCATTATTAATTAAGTAATGACTTTGTTAACATATATATATGGATATATCCAATCATCAGACAGACAAAACAACGCAAACTGTAGAAGTTCCTGTTTTGTTTAAAACAACTTTATGTATCTCTATATCATTTTTACTGTCCATTTTATTTTGTTTGTTTTTTACAGATGAATTGTCTATTGAATAAATACTAATTGGTTTTCGTATGATCTGAAATCAATAAGTACTATTTTTTTTTAAATATCTATAGCAGTAGCTCAAAACGTTAATCAAATTAACGTCATAGAGAATCAGTTGGCTAAATGAGTATCAGAGACGTAATAGTGACAATTATTAATATTATTATTATTACTACAAAAATATTTGTGCATTTAATCGCTCCGTCAACAGTATGAATACGGGAAGCAATACATGTTTTGTAAAGATCTAAATAGTCTTTTTTTACTTAGTAATTTATCATCAACTGTCGCCGTAGACAGTATGCATATTTACTGTTGTTTAGTATACATTAAAAAAAATAAGCACCATTATGGCTGTTTGTAAATTATAAACTACATTAATTTTTATCATTTTTTTTTCTATCAATAGTTAACTCATAATAAGTACTAAAAACATTTCAGTCAACTTCTCATAAACGTTTGGTTTAGTAACATATTTACCGGAAATGATCGACAAAGGAACAAATTACAAAGTATGTACTTATGTACAGGTCTTTGGTTATGTGAACGATTTCATTTATGTCCTCATCAGTGTAGCTTATATACAATGTGGAGGAAAATGTAATTCCCAAATTAACTCGATTTTATCTTACCTACCGATGATTTAACGATCAGTAAAAACCTTTTTCAGGATGTACTTTTTATATTTAGATATGATGGTGAAGATATCTGGCTCAGATGGATGACTTTGATGTAGTTGTGTTCTTTCGGCAGGATGGTTTATTTGTGAAGCTTTCATTGACCTACTAGGCAACATTTTCAGCGCATATTTCAATTTGTCGAAGTGAGTTTTTAGAGTTATCCACGAGTTAATTAGTCATCTCCTTTGGTGACCTTGTTTTTACACCCTCTAGGCTACTTGTGTTGGTACTGATTGTTTCCTTGACTTGAACTTCGACCCTTTATGTGGGAAATCTCCTTCTTATCGATTGGTAAATTTCGTCTACGTCACTGTGTCTATTGACTGATGATTCACTGGAATACCAGGCTTCTAAAAATTCTCTAACATTCGTGGTGTTTCTTCTGTCTTATATTTGAACGTTGTCCCAGTCGAATTGATATCCTTAGTTGTCTGTATGCAGCGACATGAGGGAGTGGATGTCATGTCTTTTGACAGCTAGTTAATGATCATGGATACAAAGGCGAAGGAGACGTCCACTTTGGCCAATGTAGTGTTCCTCGCAGTCGTTGCAAATGATTTTTTACATGATGTTGGTTTTATCTTCTTTCGTTGTTGAATCTTTTGGTTGATATATAGCTGAGTGAAGTGACTTTGTTGGTTTGCGAACTGCATCAATTCCTAAAGGTTTGAAGAGTCTTGCAGTGATTTCTGAGGTGTTTTTTATATATGGTTGGGCGATTTTTTGTGCTTTCCTTGGGGGCCTTCGATCTGGCAGACTGGCTTGGGGTAAATGTCCTTTGATGAAGTTCCGTGGGTATCCATTCTTTTGGAAGATGTCCATGAGATATCTTTCTTCAGTTTTCCCTAAGGTGGAAGTGTTGTAATGAGTCCTGGCCCTCTTGAATAGTGTTTGAATACAACTCCTTTTGTGTGTTATTGGACTGCTGCTGTTGTAATTGAGTATTTGATCTGTATGAACTGATTTTCGATAAACTTGAGTTTCTAATTCCCCTGTGGTTATTCGCTTGACTAAGACGTCCAAAAATGGGATTTTGTTCCCGGATTCCTTTTCTCTTGTGAATTTGATGTCGTTGAAAACGTTGTTTATTAAGTTGTGAGTTTTGTCTAACTGGCTTCCTTTGATTATTACGAATGTGTCACCTACCTAACGCACCTGAATTTCGGGTTCGACTGTTGGTAGGAGTACATTTTCGAGTCTTTTTATAACTGCTTCTGTAGTCAAACCTGATATGAGCGATCCCATGGGTGTTCCCTTAACTTGTTCATTTATTTGGCCGTTGAGTTGGAAGTACATTGTTAAGAACAGGTTTATGCATTCCATCCAACGTGTGTGTTGCACCTTTTTTGTTGTGGGAGGTGTTCGTCGTTGCTGAGTAACTGCTCCATGGTATCTTTCGCTAGTTTCTGTCCAACTGAGGTACGTAATTCTTTGACATCGAATTACACCAGTATTTCTTAGTCATATATTTGAATGCCTCTGATTTTCTCTAGGAGCTGGATAGCAGATTTGATGGAGTGATCGTAGGAATCCGTTAGGTGTTTCGTTTTTCTCTGGACAAATTATATGTTGGGGTTCCTGGGATATTTGATTTGTGTATTTGGGGCCTACCGTGGAATCGAGATAGGACTGGTCCATTGGATTACATTCACCATTGGTCTTCCTTTGTAATCTAACCTGTTTATGGCCTACCCCGATTCTAGGGCAGGCCCAAAATGCACTGGGCAAATATCCTGTTACAACCAAAAGCTGCTTATGTTAGATTGTGTCATAACATCTATTGAATCATATTTAGCTTTTGCCCTCAATACTGTTTATGCTGACTCATTTATTTTGTTATTACAAATTTTTTGAACAAAGAAAGAAGAAACGTTGGCGCAGAATAATCTGGATCCATTTTATTTCGTCAGTACTCACCAGCTGCATACAACCCGAATTCTTCAATAAAATAAAAAAGTGTACCATTTTAACAAACTTTTGTCCATTAGTAAGCATATTGTCAGAGTGTCATAGTGAAATAAGGCGTTGCGATTTACAAGGTGTCTAAAGTGGAGGATTTCATCATGAAATCCTCCATGCAATATATATATATATATATCTTGTTAAAGAGAAGTTTCTTGAAAAAAATAATTTACAGTTGTGTTGTTGGGTCGGTAACAAAAGAAAATTAGTAATAGTTACGTAATTGGATGAGAGGTCAGATGAGAAAAATTCCATTTTTTTGGACTTAAAGTTGGAGAGAAAGTATGACGAGACGCTCGGAAGATCTGTATATCGTAAAGACACATGGAGTGGTCTTTACATGAATTTCAACAGCTTCTGTCCAGTGAGATACAAACGAATGCTGGTGAAAACGTTTTTCTGTAGAGAGAAGAGAATATGTTCACTAAACAAATTAGACAGTGAACTAATGCTTCTTGAAAAATGCTTGAAAGATAATGGTTACCGACAAAGTTTCATTAACAAATATGGCAAAAATGAACTCAAGAAGCTTGATACAGCTACAGCCAGTAAGAAACCTATTTTCATCAAACTCGACTTTAAAGGCAACGACATTGTGAGAATGGTAAATAAAAGACTAAGCGCAGACCTGTCTAGGACGTATCCTGCAGCATTACTATTTTCTCTACCCCGAACAACCTCCTTACTGATGCAGGCAAAGATTGACAATTACCCCTCACATGTTACCTACAACTATGTATACCAATTCACATGTATCTACGGGAGGAGTTACATTGGAAGAACAGAGAGGAGGGTCTATGTTAGATTCTGCGAACATGTACCAAGGAGCCTCGAGTTAAAGAGACCTAATAGTTTAAACTCTTCAGTCGTCAAACACATGATTGACACAGGACACCGAGTAGATGTGCTAGAATCATTCAAAATAATTAACAGACAAAATATCTCAAGTCTTCTAAGGTTCGCTGAAGCTATACCAATAAAACGATTGAAGCCTGACTTATGTGTCCAAAATATCCGTTGTTGGACTTCAATTACCCTGGTGACTCACTTCTTAGTAACTCTTTGTTTTTTTAATTTTGTTACCTTTTCTCTTCACTCTCCCCTTTATTTTTTCCTTGACTCTCTTGAGATATAATTTTTCTTGATCTTCTGAGTTCTGCTCACCGTATTACATCATCAACTTCTCATCTGACCTCATGTGCACCGAAATTTCATGATGAAATCCTCCACTTTAGACACCTTGTAAATCGCAACGCCTTATTTCACTATGACACTCTGACAATATGCTTACTAATGGACAAAAGTTTGTTAAAATGGTACACTTTTTTATTTTATTGAAGAATTCGGGTTGTATGCAGCTGGTGAGTACTGACGAAATAAAATGGATCCAGATAATTCTGCGCCAACGTTTCTTCTTTCTTTGTTCAAATTTATAAAAGGGAATCATTGTATGAAACAAATGTTTTTGTTGTAGGTGTTTACACGCAATAATAATTTTTAACTCTGACAATATTTCTGGTGGAATTGCTGTTTAAGGTCATGGCTATAAATGAAATTCTTACTCATATATTTACAGATAACAGTCTCTCTCTTTTTATACCCAGATCTATGTTTCATGATGTTGACATTTGCGCTGAGTTACCTTCTTTGGGCATGTTAGGTGTGACATGCATGAATATGAATCCTGTCTTCCATTTAATTATACTGGACTTCGAAACACCAAAGTTGTTCAGATCAATATCAGGTTTCGCATCCCAAGCATGAGTAGCTAATGATAAATTTCTTTTAAATTTTTATATTTCTGTTGGTTGACTTTTCATTAAATCTCATTTAGAGTGATCTTGACGTCTGACCTACATAGTTAACCAAGCAATCAGCGGAAGATATTTTATACACCACAATGTCTGTGTTCAGTTTTTACTGGACATTTTAACTGATTTCATTTGTTTTCAATCATACTCACTGGCCTAACTATGGTTTGAACGTTTGTCTTGCTAATGGTTTCTTCAAAGAGCTTCTGACATATCCTTCTTGTATGGTCCTACTACAGTCTTGTCACAGTTATCTTCCTTATTATCGTCAGTTCCGTTTTTCTCCTCTGCTTTTCTTTAAACTGTTCCTTATGAGTTCTTTCAGGCAATGAACTCTGAATAGAATTTTCAATACAAATGTTTACTGTGCTTCCTTAGGCGTCTGTGGATGTTGTTAGCCTACGTATTCTGTTTGCCATACCCTGTATTAACCATCTATTTATAGCATATGGATTGGTTGGGTTTTAGTCGAGAAACCCTGCTGAGTACATCAGTTCTAGATAAATTGCTCTGTTTAAACTATCACATACTTTAGCTCTGTTTCCATGATCTTAAATATTCCGTTTCTGAACTTCATCCCCTATTCTCACAATGAACTCTGTAGAGTCTATATGATTGTTTATCTGTGAAGATTTTCTAAAATCCGTTTTATTTAGTTTGTCTATTGTCTCATCCACATATTTCCACTAACACCGATGAAGATATGAATTGTTTAGCTCAATTTATTCTCGGAGATCCATGAATGTGTCAGTTTTCATCTTTGGGATGGGTGATCCCATGGCAGTTGCTTCATTTTATTGCTGTGGCTATTAAACTTTTGTTGAACACTACTCCCACTACAGATTATATTTATGGTTATTGACTTACTACATATATTTAATCGTGAAGAAGAATTCGGACTGAAAGTGGGCACCCAATACAGACTAAATATAAAGATGTAAAGTTTAAATCCCAGTGAGAAGCATCTACCTGTTTAAAAATATGTTTTATCAGAATCCCTTTATTCGATGTGTAGTGCTTCCCTCTGTAAACACTCGACGTTGGTCGCTTAAATGAAATCTAATTTAAGAGAATTCAGGTATGCTGCCCCGTTTGTTTGAAGAATAATAACGATGAATTCATGAGTATGTAACTCACCAATGTCATCCAAACTATTTCACCAATTACCTCTTTGAATATAAATAGTGAAGTGTAACCCAGTCTTTCTACAGTATTATACATTGCTCTAGTTGTTTGTAAAGTATCAACTGCCTCCATACAGAAATGGATGCATGCATAATTCAGAAAACTGTTTAATCTTCTCTGCTTTACAGTTTTCGTTAACACTATTTCAAATTATCTTTCATTTTTACTTTGTTCACTTTCCGGATAAAACTTATTCTTTTTATTTCTCGAAATGTCTGCTCTTAAAATTTCTTCTTACTTTTGGTTTACCATCTTTGCACAACTTATTTTTCAAGACCAGTCATCTCTTCCTGGTTTGTGTGACAACCTTAATAATTTCCACTCATTTTAAGCAACTTCTTGGTGTTGTGATTATTAATAAATTTGACATTTTGCGAAATTATCACAGAAGATGTAAACTGTGCAGGGATAAGATTTTTGGAGAGAAATTAACTTGTTGAAGGATATGTTCTTTTTTAGTGTTTCGTGACCTTTTGCTGTAAACTTGGAAAAACGTTTATGAATTTGAGAAAGAATCCATGAAGTAAAACGAGCTTGTATTATCCTCTAAATATGTTTGTTTTTTCCTTGTTGATACCATTCAGCGAAACCGGTTGTAAGGAAAAAGTGAAAGGGTGAGTCAAGGTTACGAATGCTTCAGTTTACTAAGTTAGAAGACTACATATTAGCACCTATTGTAGAATGAACGTACAAAATAACATCTAATAATTAAAATAGTCTCTTCTATGTATGCAGACGGGTAAGAATCAAAATTTATTACATATCAAATTCACTTTGTATTAAGCAATATAAAACAGGTCAGCCCAAATTGTAAACTTTTTTTCATATTCAAGTGCTGGTTTGCAAGACTGTGACTGGCTTCAGGATTTCATCATGAGCTTACATTGGTTAGAGAACCACTGGATAACTTTGGAGTATTGGAGGGCTGTTTTGTCCTAATTTTGGAATCTTGATCAGCACGCACCTACTACGATTGGAACCCAGGGCCTTCCGGTTGCAAGGAGAGCTGGTAGATCACTAAGCCAGTGAGATCGGATCCGATAGCCCATGCATTACAGCTTCTACCAATTGAAGATATAGAGCGATCAGTAGGCAAAATCCTTTGTGCGTATCTGTCGTCACACCCCTATGGCTGTAACCCACTGGAACCCCAGATAACTACCTACCTGAATAGGTCCAATCACTAGTGAGCATCATAATGATATTCAAATGTTGGTTCGCAGGGATTTGATTGGTCTTTAACAACCACCTTCCTTTATTGAGTCAAAAGATGTCTCATACGTGTGAGAAAATTTTTTAGTAAAGTAATTTTCATTTTAATCTATGAGAGAAAAATATGTACGCGCGCATAAATTAATAACTATAAAGGAGACATTTTAAATGCAGTGTTTCTCTATTACTGCTTCGTGCTCCTTCGCAGTTTTAGCACTGTCACTTATAACAAATCCATTCATTACTTTTGGAGAGCAGTTTATTGCAAACTAACCATCCAGCTCAGAGAACAAAACCACATCAAAATATTGCAGAATCATTTAAATATTTGTATCATAAGATATTTGAGGTAAGACGTTTCTACAGTATGACAAAATGCAATTTAGTATTTTAAAAATTTGAAAATAAATCATAATCTACCATTTTTATGCTGTCTTTATCTCATTTTATCTGAAACACTTACCATTTCCTTTGAAGACAACTTCTGACTAAATGCATCTTCTTTTGTCTTCAGTAGATTAACTGCCGAAATATGTTCACCTTTCAACAAATATTTGACATATATCAGGATTGTCAGGATACAGCCTAAACCCCATACATCAACATTGCCAGTGGATTCAAATCTGCTAACTTCAGGAGCACACCACTGAATATATCTAGCTAAACAGTGATAATAGAATAGCTTAATATGTGGAGTAAAGCGACAAGTTAACTTTTCATACCTGTCACTATGGTTTGTCACAAATTAAGTGCATAAGTTTATTAGTATTTTATACTAAACATCATAGCAATAATGATCATAGATCAAGAATGAGAAATATAAACGAACTCAAGTACAATTTAACTTGAACATTATTTTATCTTGAAATTTTATGATTAAAACTATGCTGATGATGGCGTCTGAAGAAAAGTCAACAATTGTAACAAAACGAAACCAAAACTTGAAAATTACTGGAACCTTTAAAAGTGAAGTCAAAATATTTACGAAAACTTTAAAATACTATCTGTGTATGTGTGTGTGATAGAGAATAAGTTAGCTGATACTGTGCTTTTAACTGACTTTCTTTTTATGTGTAGAGTGAGTTTAAAGTTCCCCTAAATTATAGAATTAATGGCATCTAAACATATGCCAAGTACTTAACTCTAAAGAATATGTAATCTGTTGTCAATATTTTCATTAAATCTATACCGCATGATAAATACCTTTGATTTTCATTTAATTAGAAAGCTAATTATAAAACATTATGGCCAAAATATAGCTTAACAGGAGTATGAAAATTTTATGTGATTTTTAGAATTTTATTTAGGTTGCGAACGTTATTACATTAGATCACTATAACAGCAGTCAACTGCTGTCGAAGGACTCATCATCCATAAAGGTTTAACATGGCTTAGTATTCACAACAATTCTGTTGTTCATACATTTGGTTCCCTTGATAAATTTCGATAAAGAAAGGAAGACGAAATTTGCAGTATAAAATGATATCATTCTATTTCACAGGTTCTCATCAGCTGCAGACTACCTGAAATTACAATGGTTATATAGATGATAATAACATACTTTAATGTTCGAGTGGTGGTAGAAAAGAGATACTATAAAATTGACGCATCTAAATGAAAGCATTACAATGTTTTTAGTTTAAGTTTTCATCATCAATTTATACGCTTTTAAAGTTGAAAAGAGGGGGAGGGGTAAGAGAGAAAACAGAAAAAATTGATTAACAGAACAGTGTTAGCTTTTAGGTTCACATAGCAACTCAAGAAACAAAAAAACAAAAACGGTTACAGTTTATGAGATTAAGATTTGTTCAGTGAGTTGAGATCACTGAATTAGATGACTAATCAAAATCAAAATTCTGTTACCAAGGGAGTGAGAGGTTAATCACACTCTCTTTCTGTATGCATAAGTCTGGTTTAAGTCTTTTGATTGCGATTGCTTCGGCAAATCGTAGTAAATTTGCTGTCCTTTGTCTATTTAATATTTTGAAGGACTTAGAAATCTCTACGAGATGTCCGGTATCAATAATGTGTCTGGTAATTGCACTCTGGGAATATCTGCTTCCTTTCAGGCACAGGTTTTTGGGAATATGTTCAGAAAACCGGATAGAAGCCCTTCTTTCTGTCCTTCCAATGTACTTGCTCCCGCAAGTGCACGTGAATTCATAAACGCAGTTGGAGGTGACATCAGCAGGGTATTTATCCAGTTTTGAGTGTATTAAAGAAGGAGTGGTGCTGTATACTGTTATGAGTTTTGCTGCTGGGAAGCTTCTATTTATTGCACCTTTCAGTCTTTTGTCAATCTTTTGTGACACTGCATCTCCTTTGTATGGTAGACAGATAAACACTTTTTTCTTTTCTACAGTTGGATGCTTTTCTTTCTCATCTTTTTCTCTGCTGTACTTCTGAATAAATCCCTTAGGGTATCCATTTTCCCTTAGGCATTTCTCGACGAAAACTAATTCTTCTTCGACCCTGTTTGGTGAACATAGCTTCCTGGCTCTGTCATACAAAGTCCTCACTAATCCACGTTTATAGCTTATGGGACAAAAGCTGTTATAGTGAAGATATTGTCCAGTCCAGGTTTCTTTTCTATAGATGGACTTTTCGACCGTGCCTTCGTTTGTTCTTTTTACATTTAGATCCAGGAAATTGAACTCATTATTATGTTCATATTCCATGGTGAATTTGATATTTGGATGTATCTCATTTAGGCGATCATATAGTGCCGATGCGTGATCCATATCGTTGCAAACAACAAATGTGTCATCAACATATCGGCGATAGTAGGTAGTTCCATTGATAGCAGAACTTAGTTGTGTTTGCTCAAGGTAGCCCATGAAGATATCTTTTCAACTTTAAAAGCGTATAAATTGATGATGAAAACTTAAACTAAAAACATTGTAATGCTTTCATTTAGATGCGTCAATTTTATAGTATCTCTTTTCTACCACCACTCGAACATTAAAGTATGTTATTATCATCTATATAACCATTGTAATTTCAGGTAGTCTGCAGCTGATGAGAACCTGTGAAATAGAATGATATCATTTTATACTGCAAATTTCGTCTTCCTTTCTTTATCGAAATTCTGTTGTTATTCCTTCTAAAACTTTCATCCCAACGCTCAAGCAATAAGCGTAAAGTCTTCTCTCACCCTGACGGTGTAAGACATGTTGCTAAGTCATTAAAAAATACACAAGATTATGCCTGAACTAGTATTTGAAAACATTTATTCTGATGTATTTGAATAACCCTGGAAAGTGTCGTTTACCTTCAGTCCTTTTCCCACGGTCCCTTTATTGAAATTCCCTCCGATCTTTTTCACCTCTAATAACCAAAATCTAATTTTGCATTTCATGTTTTGGTCACTACTTGCATTCTAAGCCCTTGTACCTTCAAATTCCATTCAGGGTTGTCTCACAAACAGTTAGGTGTTATTCAAGTATTGGTTTGTAGGGATTTGGTTGATTGGTTACAGGATTTCATCATGAGCTGACATTGGTTAGAGAACCATTGGAAAACCAACGGGGAGTACTGGACAACTGTTTTGTCCTAGGTGTTAATCTACACTTAAAGACAGTAATATCATCCCCTTCGTCCAAGTTACCTTGGAAAATAAATGTTGAAACAGTTCATTTTTCACAAAGGTAAAAAATAATTACAATTACAAATTAGAAAGTGTAGAAGTGAGTTTAAAAATACCAGTGTATAAAATTTACTGAAATTTCCTTGATTTGGTGACGGAAAATCAGCAAATCGTTAAGAGGTAAGGGAAGAGACTAAGTTACTAAATAATTAGGTTTTAAATATCTACAGACACAAAAAGAAAACAAATGGAAGTGAATGAACTGAATGTATTCAAAATGTAATTACAATTTAATACAAAATATGAATTGATTAGTTTCGGTCAAACAAGATGCAAATTAATTCAATTAGGATACCAGATCAGGAGACGGCTAAAGTCTTACTCAATACCATTAGTAACATTAATGATATGATAATCTCTCTACGTGTATTTGCATCACCATCAGTTTAGTGATTCCGTCAACAGAAAGTACAAAATCATGAAAATGGTAACCACTAAAATGTATTTCACTTACGCAAGCGTCTTCGAGAAAATTCATCTTGTGGACATTCTATAGGTATTTCACTTAAAAGGTCAGGGTTTATAATTTGCTCAAAGGCTAGAAGAGGAAAAAAAGACGAGAAGTAAAAGGAACCCATTTACTACGCACAACAACAAACAGTCAGAGTTCTACGCATACTTGTGACTATATTACATAATAACACAAGACATTACTGGCTTGTAAATTTCTTTTTGGAAGATTAATTTTGATACGAATAAAATACTTTATGTATATGTATATATATACTTTTTTCTGTAGTATTTGTTTGTATTTCCTAATTTTCCAGACTTTTCTCCACTTTCTAGTTAATGTATGATGTCTTTCAAAAATGTATAGTCATTTAGCTTTTCGTAGCTGATGGAAATTATCGTCTAACTGTAGAAAGTTCCCCTCATTTACTAGTTAGTGAATACAGACTTCCTATCAGTCGTCATACAAAAGCAACTGTTGATCCCATAAAACTATTCTGCCACAGCTAAGACAGTAAGTATGAATTGTCTGAGTCACTAATTTAAGAACCTATTGGAAAATATTTTCCGAAAGGTTCGGAAAGGTTATTATAACTTCTTCTGGTAGCCAGCGAACAAAGTCCAAGAGTAAGGCATTATCTTCAAGATTTCAATTTATTATTCATCATAATTAAAGTAACTCGAGTTTATTCTGAAAATTTGTATAACTGGATACCTGATTTAAAACTTATGAATGTTGGTAAAGGAAGTTGACTGAAAGACAGATTTATCAACACAACCAGCTGGTATGTTATCATTCCAGACATCTCAGAAGAATTGCTTTTAATTATGGCGTCCCAAAGCTATTAGTATTTCAATGAGAAATCATGACATAAATGCTCATCTAACGGTTAGATTCTGAGTATAATTTCACTCACTGAAGATGGTATTCATCAAACCTACATAAGTGCTGATAGGGATCGAAATTACTGGTTCATAATAAACTCTACAGAAGTATAAACTATCATATATTCTCAGTTCATAAAGCCTATATTTTCAGTCTTATGCTGAAGCATTTAACACTCGACTTGACGTGGTACCTCTCGAGCCGCTGATTTACTTGATATGCGATGTCAGGAAATAACAAAAATAGTTTGGCCACAGCATTATGTGTTTTAGTCGTAAAAAAGTAAAGGTTCTCAAGATTGGTTAGTAAGATTATAAAGCCCAACCCCTAAAGGCTCTTACTGACCTGAGCTACAATCAGCTGCAGGGGTGCAGAATGAAATGCTTACTACCATATTCAAATTTTAAATTCATTTATATATGTCCATGTTCTCTATCTCGCTGCATATTTGTTCCAACTTTCTTCCAATTTCTTTTGGTGTTGTTTTTGAAATGAAATAACTTGTTTGACTCATACAGCCTGTTCATAGTCTTGATGTAATTCTGCCAGCAGTCTATAGAGAACCTTACCACAGGTCTTACTATAGCCTGTTAAACTAACCGTCACATATATTTTTGATAAAAATGTCACTCATATTACTAACATCATTTTTGGGGTATACGCGCATAGGTGACTTTGCCTTGGGATGCGAGACTCACTACCTAGTAAATGACAAGCTTTCGAACACCCACGTCAGTTTTCGAATCAGATCTATATGGAGCCATTAAAACTAACCAGGATAGGCTGTTTGAGTCTGCATTTCAACTAATGAACTGGTTTTTAATTTCTGGCTCTCTGATTCAGCAGATGATAATGTTTGGCAATGTTGTACCACATATATGATCCCTTGAGAGATTGGAATGATGAATTAGTGACTCAAATGAGTTCGATATTTCAGCCATTGCAATATCCACATTATGCTTTCGTCATATTTTGGATTCTGGGATCATTATCACTACTAAGCAAGCCTTTCCTAATTTCAGAATGATTAATTTGAAAAGTTAATGCACATACTAAATGTCGAAAGGAATGAATAGGCATTAAGAAGTTTTGAGCACAGAATTTACCTTATTAGCCTTGTGTTCTTCTACGTTATCTGTTTTATACATTCTCTTCATGAAACTTATGATGGCTTGCAATATTTGAGAGAACTGAGGATAACTTTTGAGATATGATTTCACACACTAGTAATGATTCTATTTTAAACATTACGTCTGATTTATTGTAGGATCCTCAGGATGTAGTACAATATTGCATTCAATTTTCCCTTTACATTAAACATTTATTAATAATGCAAAGCTTAATCAATTTGCTTCCTTCAACTCGTAAACGATGACAACTTTAATGGTTGTCAAGATGAAAAGTAAACAATTACTTGTTTGTATTCAGTGTCAGGTAGCACATTAAAATATAATCTGTTTAATTACGTTTGAAAGGCTCTGAAATACAACACATCTGTAACGGCCATTTCACTGGCAAGAAAAAAGTCTTAGGTTATCATTAGAACAACTCCCCTCTGCAAGGTTTTGATCGCTCATTCAAGTCCACTGATCACACTAAATTAACTATACCTCAATCCTTGCTTCTGCTACACTAAAAGGGCAGGATACGCACATCTTAAAGTACCTGAACAGACTAGTAAAAAACTTACATTGTGAGATAGCAAACGTAGAAGATTTTCAAAGAACTCAACTTCTAGCTTGCATGATGATGCATTAGACACAGAAAACATAAGTGCTACGTCTCTGTAGAGTCTTGGTTGTTTCTCTATAAGCATCCACATATAAGTCCTGAAAGCAGTGGGTTTAAACAGTAAGAGTATTTCAACGGATCAGATATCATGACAGATGACATGATAAGGGATATTTTCTTGTAAGTACCCTCCCAGTATCTTGAGAAAAACGCCCAGACTAGGATATCAAATAAACAGAAATTTATCCATGAAGTAAACAGAAGTTAAACACAGAAACAGTATCTGAAAACTCCATCCTGTATGATTATTACTGTTTGAAGTAAAGTGATTAATATTATTATTACCACTGTATGAATAAATTAATGTTTTGCTTAAACTTGAACTCTATGTGTAAGTTTGTCAATGACGGTACTATTTGATTCTGCACAAACTGTTATTTTTGCCTTATTCAAATTCATAAAGAGAAATAAATGTATGAAATTTCAATTGAATAAAGCCTATATTTGAACTTTACACTGAATGAACGACTGAATACATGTGTAAAGCTTGGGTACTGTGGTGGCCCGTAGTTCCATATTAGTTTGTTTATTGGATATAAGACACAGCGAAATAGCAATATTTACTGAAAACGTTTCGAACATGCTCAAGAAGTTATGGGGCGAACGAATGATTACAATCTTTTCACAATATCAGCAAAGCTGGTGACGAAACTGCTGACAGCGGATCTTCCAGTCTTCAATACAGGGATTATTTCCCCAAAGCATAAGGAATACAATACTGCCTTTATGCCAAAGCCAAAGTAAATGGATGTCCCTAAAGGATTACTTCATCGAAGTTTTCTCTCATTTTTCATACAAAAACCCTAAATGATGGCTTGCCTTGTGTCCAGCATCTCACTATTAGAACTCTAGATCCTAAAAACAGTGATTGTCATCTCTAAACTTGCGAATTAGCGCAGTGTCATCAGTAATTACATGCTGTTTTAAGGGAAGTGGACGGAAAAGTGTGATACAGAGACTGATTGAGAAAAACGACCTTAAGCTCAAACTCTATAACATGATTCTACTGACAAAGATTTTTTGAAGAAGCATATTTATAGCAGCTCCAAAATCAATGAATTCATCCAAACACCCAAGTTTTACAATAGATTTAAGGATTTCTGTTAAATCTGAGGGCTTATCATTCTGTTTCGTGGTAATAAAAGTTCCAGTTCGCTGTAGTTTTGCACCGTTAGTTGTAGCTATTTAAATAGTTATAAGAAAGTGGCTACACGTTCTACTCTTCATTTGTGTTGGACATTTCAGCGAAAAAATAAACGAATGGAACTGATATGGTAAGCGCTGTTAAAATCATTTATTGATCACAGTTAACTGTCAGATCCAAGAGGTTTCACTGCTTAGCTAACCGAAATTACTCTTGATCATTATTCTAAAACCTACCATAAAATCTTAATTGAAGGCTAATTTTCCCTCTACAAGAATTGTGACCAGAGCATGAATAAGTTGTGAGACGAGTTACTTATATTTATGTGTTTTCTGCCTTCATAAACATATAACAAAATACGGTCAACAAAGAATACTTATTACAAAAGTAGAATATGCCCTATAATTTTCATATAAATTGTTTTAAAGAATTAGATGACTGGTTATGATAAGTAAAACTATTTAGGAATTGAACGTACACTGTACAAAAACATCCGTTCCGCGAATATATTTCATCAGGTTGGGACCCCAGACATCAGTTATGCAGAATGTTGTTTCATTGACAAAAATATTTCTAGGATGCAAATAACTTGAGAGGAATAGTGGTAAGACACAAGTTACAGAGAAGCATATTTCAACCTAGCAACAGAAGACATGACATCCAGTACACTTCCAAAAACTTTATAGATTAACTATATTCACTAAATCCGAAAGCTGTGAGTCCTTACTTCCCATTTCACTCTGCTTTTCCCAATATTTTCCTGAACTATCGATTCAACACTTGGGGCATCGATATATCTCCGAATGACACAGAGGTAAATGGCCGAATTCTTTCAAAAATTACTCATAAGAAAATCAATTCTACTTGAGAATTAATTGTTACTCGAACTTCCATAATTTTCGATACAAAAGCATGTGTGAAATTTTGTAACTGGACACACTCGTCAAATAGTAGATAAGCATGCCTCAAACTTCTGCATTCAATCTGCGATGAAATGTAGGTATAGTATTACACCTAACCATCTTCAAAACAAAGAATTCAGAACTGTCTAGACGTCTCAGCTTATATGATACGCCCTGACATCCTTTACCCAAATTTTCAGTCACCTATTTCTCAACAAATAAATAAATATATTCACTTCATAGTGACTAAATATGCTCGCCACATGTTTGTGGTCAGGTTCCAACATCTGTATATCAAAAATGACTTCATGTAATTACCATGGAAACGGAGACGTTTCACTATCCAATATCTACACTTTTCACTTGTTCTAATATCCACTATCGTTTTTACGAGCTAGTATAAACCACTCTGGTTTCTTTGAGCCCTACTCTTGGTTGTGAGGTATAGGGTCCTGATCTTCGGTAAATAATGTGTGATTGTGGGGAGCGTTAACACCCAGTATTCCCAGCCAGTCACCATGCAAGTACTAACCCGGCCCAACGTTAGTATTAACCAGTTAGTATATACCTAGAGTGGTTTATATCAGTTTTATCTTCACAGAAGTGTAATGGATCATCAGTAAGTTTCTGGTTCGTTCAGTCAATCCCCTCATATAGCCTTGCTGGCCCCTGTGGGAGTGTTGTGCTTTGTTGCTGATATTTGACTTGTGATAAACGGTGTAAAGCAAAGGGTCCTGAATTCGGTAAATTTCTGCGTAGTATATTCTATTATTTTACTAGCGTATCTTTGGTTGACTATGAACATAGTGTTGAGGAGACCGTTAAAATGTGGTTTGCAGAATGTGTGCTAAGACTGTGTCATCGCTGTGAACGGATTTGATGCGTTCACCAGCTATTCGTCCAATGTTGTCGAAAGAAGAGGTGATAATCAAATATCGTTTTTACGAGCTAGTATAAACCAATTTGGTTTCTTTGTGCTCGCTTCTTGATTGTAAGGTATAGGTTCCTGATCTTCGGTAAACTTCTCCGTAGCTTGTCCCGCCACTCGACTGTCGTAGCTTTGGTTGACAGTAGTGCTGGATTAATTACATGGGGTTTGTAGTATGGGGTGTGTTAAGACTGTCACTACCGTGACTGGAGTTGATCCTTTCGCCAGTTAGTCCTCCGCTTTCGTCGACAAGAGAAAAGGGATAGTAATAATAATAATGCTAATAATAGATATAATCAGGGAAGTTATTCTGACTAAGAGACAGAAACGGAAATAGGAAAGCGTAACAACAGTCAGCTGATTAAGTTTGAAGAATAATATATATATATATATCGGTAATAATAATAATGATAGCAATAATAATTATAATATTAATAAGTTGTCAGGAGAGTAAGACGGAAGAGAATGTAAAGAAGTAAGACAACGAGTTTAATTGTCTACCCCTGAATGGTGTATGTGATTTTAAGGGGATAGGCCATTTGGATGCAGTCCTTGTGTCGATGCATGGTTGTCCAGCCTTCGCTTAAAGACATCCAAAGACGGTGCCATAGCTACATCTGCCAGTAGGGAATTCCAGGGACGGCAAACCCGCAGTGAAAAGAAGTGGGAGCGCACCCGGGTCCTTGCCCTCTGGTGAGCTATCCTTCTGGGATTTCCACGTGGGAGCCTATACCTACTCAATGGCAGAACACCTTTGTTTGGGTGATTCTGGTCATTTGTTATTTTGTAGGCAGTAATCAAATCCCCCTCAGCCGACGGTAACTAAGTGTGAACAGGCCTGATTGATTCAGCCTTCCATAATATGGTTTGTTTCGGAGGCCAACCACTCCTTTTGTTGCCAGTCGTTGGACTCTTTCCAATAGGTTGGCGTCTCTTCTCAGCATTGGGGGTGCAATAATATAGTGCACCTCAAGGTGTGGCCTGACGTATGTTTTGTACAACCTTAGAAAGAGCTCAGGAGTGGGTGCACCTAACTGCTTATGAGTAAGGTGTATGACCGCATATGCCCTCGCTACATCCCCTGTGTAATTTACACTTGTGTCCATTTTTTCCGTTAGAACTAGTCCTAAGTCGCGTTCCGACGTTTTGCAGGACAAGCTTTCATTGCACAAGGTGTAACTTGCATTCTGAAGTCTACAGATGCAGTGGTTAGGACTCTCGCCGACCATGCACATGGTCCGGAGTTCGAGCCCACGCCGACGCACACCTGATATCTATGGTCGGCCTGCGAATTTTGGGCTACCGATATCCACGCTGAAAATTCCATACTTTTACCAAAAATACGGCGTGGAATCAAGCTGTAATCAAAAAAACTTCACT
The DNA here is from genome assembly GCA_944472135.2 of Trichobilharzia regenti. NCBI lineage: Eukaryota > Metazoa > Platyhelminthes > Trematoda > Strigeidida > Schistosomatidae > Trichobilharzia > Trichobilharzia regenti. Next base: position 114,764,423 of record OX235262.1, on the reverse strand, counting down.
ATTTTGCACTTTTTCAGGTTGAAAGTCATGCCACTGGCCACCGCCCAGATAATAGTGGCAAATACAATTATTATATTGTGCGCAAACAGTGAGTGAAATCTAATAGTCTAAAAAGTAAAATAAGTGAATGAATAGGTGCAGTATTCAGAAGAGTAAGGCAAGAGAAAAAGGATAGTGGTAAAGAAACACTAGATATGATACCCAATAATAGTGTGATGTGTGGGTTTCAAAGAAGTAGGCCATTCGGATATCTTTCTTATCCCTTCTTATCCAGCTTCGTCAGCGCATTCGACTCCCTCCTGTCTGATGCGCTTAACTCCGTGGGCTGCAACAAGAAAGAAAGATAGGAAGTCAGTACACAGAACAGTCTCCAAATATCAAAAATTTTCAGGCTTGATGGAACCAATATAAATCATTCAAAAACTATACTTCTCTTCCATCGACTAACAAAGGTTATTTCTATTCCAGTTTCTGGGTTTGAATGTCACTTTCTCTCCTGTGTTGTTAAGGATTCTCCGTAAGGTTCCCGAGGTTTCTTCTTTGTATTGAAGTGTTATTGGCGATTTAAATTTCCCATTGTTAGTGTTGTCATTATCCTGTGCATGTTCGACATGGGCGTTGTCATTAATGTTATTACTATCATGACTATTACTTCACCCGTACATTCACCTACATTATTCCTAAAAAATTTATCAGGGCAATTGTTTAGTTTCAAAGCTTCTCCCACATGTCCCGCTTCCCGCCTCAGAATTTCCTTGGTACTACATAGTTTTCTAGTCTTATTGCTGAAACACTTCATCGACCCATTTTTACTGACATTTGGTGCGATGATCGGAAATCCAAATATCAGCTTGAAAGTGTGGATTTCTTGTGAGCACCAGAGTTTAACTTCCCATCTTCTGTCCATATAACGGTAAAATCTAACAATGAAAGCTTCCCTCCCCGACTTTCCGGTTCATAGGAAAATTGAGTTGACTGCACCGTTGAGTTGATGTGTCCCGAAAATCTGTTTATGTCCCTCGTTCTCGGCACGGCGAATTTATCACCTGCATACATCCATCATAATCTTGGGGTGTGGCCGAACGTCTCAATCGCCAAGTTTTCCTAACTATCCATGAAGATATCTTCCGCTATCGGGGATATTGGCGACCCCATGGTAACTCGTTTAGTTCGCTTTTTTATTTTCCATTGCAATTTAAATACTGTTAGACATAGCTGAACTCCCATTATTATGTCCTCTATGAATACTTTCGTCTTAAGTTCAAATTCTTGGTCAGAAATGATTTCGTTTCTAACTGCTTCTATAGCCATATTTATCAGTATACGTGTATATAAACTGATATATTCAAAACTAACAGTGTTTTCCCCTATTTAATTCTAAATTATTTAATCCACGTTTTAGTTTATTTGGTTTAGTCTAGACTTTGAGTGGTTTCTAAGACGATTTAACACCATAGCTAAATATTTAGACAATGCATGTGTAGGTGAATCCCTAAAATCAATTATAAGTGCATAGGGTGCACTTAGTCGTGCATTTTAACAGCGCCATATATCTTACTTGGATTTTAGTTTTCGGAACTAAATTAAGCCATTTAGACTCACCTAGAAACGGCTTCATCCGTGTATTAAGTCTGCTTTAGATTTCTCTAACTTATTCATGAAGGGATCTATTGATTCCTAAATTTCCTCATATGGTCTCGGGTGTGTGAGGGTATTCACCTTGTTCAAATGGTCTGATTTGTCTAATAGTGCGGTGGCATTTCCTTTATCTGACTTAATGATCACTATGTCCTTGTTATTCTAAAGGTATTTCAGGGCTTCTATCTCTGGTTCGTCAGGCGAGCCTTCGTCTTTCTTACCTTTTTAATGTCAATGCACATATTGTACTCACCTCACCCAGAATAGAGGCATGTAAAAATCCCATGCTGTGCAGCGTCAGAGTGATAGGGCATGACTGACTTTGCTTATCTTAGCTGTACTGCAACCACTAAAGAAGTGAGCCACCAGTATCTGCCCAACTTCCTCTGTGATGGATGGCCTGATGAATGGTGCCAAATACCTTGGTAAATTCCAGGAATATCACAAAGACCGAAATATTCGAATTCCGACATAATTTCCAATAATTCCAGCCTCAAAGCAAATTTGCTGCAACGAAACTGCCTTATTTGCAGGCAAATTTGCGTCGAGTGTTATCAATGTCCTAACTAAGGCCAGGTTTCGTTTGACTTTATCTTGAACAGCTCAAAGGCTTCGAGGCATATAGTTCAAGGAGACAGTGCACCCACCTGACGGGAACTGCCCATTGATATGCTACAGATTGAACAAACATTGGGCTTGCGATGGGCTACTGGCTGTGAATACTTTGGATCTAGTGTGACAGTCGTCTTCTGATATTTCTCAGTTGGTTGCAGCCGATAGCATTCTGCATTTAATGCACTGGTCAGCTGGCGGCGGAACTAGCTTCAGTGTCCGTGTGTTGGCAGTTTTTGAAGCTGGAAAATCAGTGAACGGCTAGACATGACTCCATTTGTACTATCGCTCTAAATCCGACGCGGATTCGAAAGATTCCTACGCCCGCCTCACAGGCCTCCGTGGTAAAGAAGGCTGATATTAAGACACAGTGTCTAGTCTAGTTTCGGCATTTTAGGTTCCAATTACTTTGGCTTCTTCAACGACTGCAACCGTCATACAAGTTGTCAGCCACGTATCGTAAACCGTTAATGCCCAGCTCTTGCTACGCTCGGGCTCACGCTGTCGCTTGAAGTTTCTCAGAAACGCTTAGTAATAACGGACGAAAAAACCAAAACACCAATTGGTGACTCGAGGATTCTTTATTGTTACACCAACATATAAACAGTGTTACAACTAAGGTCTGTGAACAAATATTACAATAATAAATCATTGTATTACTTCTGACGATGTTTCACTCTTCTTTCTGAACAGCGACCGATGAGAAGATGACTGTCGTATTGATGCCTCCGCGAAAATTGGGGAAGTTGGTTTTGAGCAAACAACCGTGAATTGATCGTTCAATCTACAACTACATTGACACTCCCCGGCAAAAAAGGGATCCAACCCCTCTTTTCCATCACGACAAATACACGTTGACTTGGATGCCATTGCGAGAACCTGGGTCACACGGACAGAGCTGAAATGGAAAACAAAGAGAAAAGACAACACACTCAACCATACTCACAGCACAATCTCACACATCAATGATGACCTGCGCATTCCAGTTAAAGGCATCCTCTTCCAACACAATGGCCACTAGCTAGAATGACTCTTGCAGAGTGCAACGTGACCATACCACCACCTCACGATACTCCACGCACATCCTCTTATCTACTCACTACCAATTACCACTGAAATCGCTTGTCACTCATTCTGCCTCAATTCTAGTAACGGTGGCGTACGCGAGCCTCAGTCGTTTACACTCTTTCTCCCCGGCGTGTGGGACCGCAGCTAATCATTATCTCCGTATGCATTTCATTCTCAGCAATAGCCTAGCCTCCCCGGTGTATACGACCCATCTGCTGTCTCTAACATCAATCAATTCATTCACGGATGTAGAAGACTCGAAACAACTTCAGAAGTAATCACGACGAAAATTTTAACAAAATTATGCAATAAAAACAAGGTACGAAAACAATGAGTAAACACAATGAATCCAAAAACACCAATTGATATGACACACCACACATATATACAAACAGTACACACAAACTCGCGGATCATATCTTGATGGAATTCCTTTGAAGAATCGCAGGACTTACACCAGTACGCCTGCAACCCTTCTCAGGTTGACGATTGTAAGTTGTGGAATGTCCGGACACAAATAGAATTACCAACAGCTAGATGACATATGATATCAATTCAGTATATACAATATGAACATATGTACAAAATCACACACCAAGCACATTGGACTGCTCACTGATGCGCTACCCTTTGAAGAATTGTAGGACTTACAGCCGTACGCCTACAACCCTTCTCAGGTTGACGCTCTAGGTTGGAAAATCGTTGCAGAGTTCATTTGCTGACTTATTTCTATCATCTATATCCTCAAATCTGAACGGTAACACGCTCATGTCATTGTATCGTAGAATATAGATGACTAACAAACACACGAAGTATCTGGTCAACCAAGCGTAGGCACAGAGTAATTTACATCAAAGATAATAGCATTCAAATAGTAACTTGAAACTAGAAATGCCTTTATTCGTGCAAGTCGATTTAACAATTACCCTCTTGTTTACACTTGGCTTATTCTCATTAAACTGAGCAATATCTTTCGTCTTTTCAATTGCACCAATACTATCATAGTCATTGCACAAGATACTTGAGTTGATGGGCGTCTTTTTCATCGTGGATGACAACACCAACGACGACTGATTGATACCAGTTGATGAAGTTAGCGGTGGATCAGAAGCTGTTGTTGTTCGGCTTTCAGAAAATTCTCTAACTGCAAGGTTACTACCACTGCTGTCTTTTACTATCAGCTCAGGCTTAGCACTAGCATCTGATGATAGGTGGGCTACATGCTGGTCACTTACACTGACGGTCTCACAAGTATGCATGTCTTCTGCAGCTGCATCTGCATTTATTCCTACTTCACGTTGTAGTTGTACAGAAACTTTGTTCTACTTAGCAGTAGTAGGCATATCCCTCATCTCATCATGATCGACCAAAGACAAATCTGCACTATCATGATCATTATCACAAATATTAAATTTACCATCATCTATCTGGTCGACTTCATCATTTTCAAACTCTTTAATAACAGAAGTAGACAATTTTGGTTCCTCCTCACAAATCCTTAAAGGTTCTATAACTTCACTCTGAATAGTAATACTTTGTAAACTTGTGGAGTCAGAAGTGCACTCTGAAGCAATAACTCTATTCTGTGACACTCTATTCAACAATGGCTTACCAGTTTCAACTACAGACTTCTTCACCGCACCGTTGTCGTCACACAATTCGGAGTCAGGCCTGGAGTTTACATTGAGATTATCACTGAACTTGCTCACTGGTTCACAGTTCACCTTTGTATGCACCTCTTGCAAACGTGTAAAACACAACCGTGTTTGTCTTGCATCTTGCAACTTATCTGTTGAGGATGTACTACGAAACCTGTTACACTCACTAGGTCTATATGCATTACTAGACATCACGGAGCCTTCTCGATATCCACCTCTCTGAGGCCCTTTCGTCATCAATGATTGCGTTTTACCCTCAGACTGTTCTATTCTAGGGGTGAGATTCAATATACTGGCAAACTTGCTCATCGATTGATTGACACTATCTTTTACTAGTTTCAGGATATCATCAAATTTTGGCTGGTTCAATCTTCAACCACATTGAGAATATGTTAATCATAGTTTACTATGGACTGTATATTGTGACTGAATAATATGGTCCTATTTCTGTAACAATTTGAGGATGCCTGTAAACTGGCGTCCCTCATGTACTGCATCATGGGAATAAATTTGTTTATTTATTTATTTCAGTCGCAGTCTATGTTACCTCTGAGATTGTTCCAGTTTGTTGAAGACAGTGGCCTGGCTTACCCTATACAAGTGCTTTACGCTCGTTAAGAACTTCAACATCTCCTAATTTGAACCCATTGATGGTAGATGAGATGCCCTGTCCCAGTCAAGACATGAAAAGAATGCTTCAGGTGGTAAGATTTAAGAAGGAACGCAGGTTGATAATGAAATCTGATAGTTCGGATGTAAAGGAATCTAACTCAACTATGAACCAAATTCATCCCATCTCATTAAATGACTACTTTATCGGGCGTTCGGATCCAAAATCGTCTTGGCTCCATTAGAGGAAACTACCTTTGAAACACTGAGTGACGTAGTTGGTTCCAGGACACTACTACAACACAGGAGGGCATGTCAATGCTACTTAGGTAGTGGCAACTTTTAGGGAGAGGTTTGATATGTTGTGTGGCCAAATTAATTGGATATTGTACGCTCCTTATGTGAGGAAACGCCTATCAAGAGTTCCAGGTGATGGCACCCATGCTGACATCCTGAGTTGAAATGGGCTACTATCCTTTCTCTTCAGCAGGTGTTAACCATTTTGGGCCGATGATGGTGGTACTATGTAGGGGATCTGAAAGCAATTCGGTTGCATTTTCACCTATCTGAAACTACTGCTTGTACATCCAGAGGCATTGCATAGCCGATCAACGGACTCCCAATTAAGTGGCGCTGGTGCTGTTCATTGTTAGGGCAGACCATCAGTGGGTAATATTCAGTGATAATAGAATCAATCTGCTAGGAACGAAAAAAGGATTAGACTAGCTCTTAAGGAATGTAATAAGAAAGAACATATAGCATCCATGTGAGTAGGAATATATACTGGCATTTCAAACGACAAACTGCTGTCTGGTGAGTGGAAGTTGCACAGAACTACAGTTCTGGCTAGTAAAGTCTCAGCATCCTTGAAATACCCACTGTCGCCATCTCAGGATGCTGTATAACACCTTATACAAGTAGTATAAATGATCTAAAATGGCTTAGAAATAGCTATCAACATGTTAGTTGACTTACTCATTTTGAAAAACCATGCAGCGAGAAATGATGGTTTTGCCTTACCTCAGCGCATTAAAACAAGTATGCCTGACAATGGACAATACTGGTCTGCATTGAGTACGATTCACTTCTGGTGTTACCTATGATGTAAATGCTGATAAAATTATACGAATACACCAATTTTTCGATTTAATACCCAATTTGAATATAAATCTAGGACAAGATGCGATGCCGCACACACTAAAGTTATTCGGAGGAATCGACTTCAAGCTCATATTTTCCCCAGGTATTTGTAATGCATCCAACACATACTCCGGATTTTGTGAATACGAAGACAGTATTTCTATATTTCTTAAGGTGTTTCATTGAAAGACTGGTTAGCAGATTTTACCCACAAACTAAGGTCAAGAAGGACAGCAACCATGTCATTTCATCATAAATCAAATAAATGTGATTTAAATGACACTTATCCATGCTTGTACAACTGGTGTATCCCACATAGATAGGAATAAATATATTATTATTATTGAAGTGTCAGCTGAGAACCTATGATCCATAACGTACATATGGTGTCAAGGAGCTTAAACCTAAGTTCCTATGATTTGCGAAGACGCTCAAAATCGATAACTACTATGACCGACTATCGACCTTAACTCCAAAACACCCGTACTTGCAATAACCTGTATTGTTCGGCAATTAAAATTGAAATTGATACAAAGTCTATAAAAATGTTTTACAAGGAATGTATTGTACTTTTGTTCACATTCTTTCGTCTTCTTCCAACTTGTACACAATCGAAACACTCGCCTTCGAGTTGCCCGCCAATGGCTACCAGTTCCAATAAACAATCTTTCAATATTCACGTTCATTTATATAGGGTTTTAAGCGTCTTTATTAATAAAGAGTCGCCGGCTGATGAAGGACTTACGACTTTACAGATAGGGTCTAAACACATTGTAAATAACAGACCCCTTTACCCATTTATCTCGGACACTGAAAACCTCGAACAGTTGTCAGTGATCAGGCCACAGTTACCGAGAGACAACTCGGAAAGTATAAGTGTAACCAGCCTTAGTGATCTGTTCCTAAAAAGTGGAAACAAATTAACTATTTGAAGCGTAATTACTGGGAATATGTCCCCCCGTAAAAATAACGAAAGAGTTCTTTACGTCTAAAATGCCCCTACACACACTAAAGTTGCACTTTTAATATCATTTCACATTGGGGAAGTTGGTTTTGAGCAAACAACCGTGAATTGATCGTTCAATCTTCAACTAGATTGACACAAGTTGTCTTCCAAAGTAAATCAAGCTCATGACCACTTTGTAACCAACTATCCTATTCTTTACTTCCAAGATGCGCCTACACACACTAAAGTTGCACTTTTAATATCATTTCACATCGTGTTAACTAGACAATTTGTCGCTCATTAGACTGCTGCAAATTTTTTGTTCGAATACACATTTTCGTCAACAGTGAGCCATTTTGGGGTTCAGCCATTGTGCTCCTGACATTTGGATTCCGGACAGCATCATGTTTGAAGGTTTGTGCCATGATCACCTCTTCCACTTTGTTCAATGGAACAATGATCTTACGGTTTCTTCAGCAGTTTCGGTATCAGTATAAATTTATTTGGAAACAATCGGTTTCATTTTGAATTCGGTGGAAGAATACGAGTACGTGACTTCAGAGCGTTAATTGTACAGTGGCTTCAACGAACACATTACCGTTACTTGCTCTTTATTGTATTTCGTCTTCTCTCAGAATGAATTTTCCATCTGAAGTGGCTTTCACTCACTCGTGGACAGAACGCTTGGGTGAATATTGACTGTTCATCGGTTTGGTACGATCACTCGGAAAAGACGAGGCGAAGTTTCTGTGGCCACTCATCCTTCATGACGGCATTTGTGATGGCTTTGCATCAATACATTTATACGGAAATTTTATGACCTTTCATAGTTGAGTCCAACTATTTACGCTGTTGAAACAGTACTATTGTTCACATTCAAAGGCCACGACACTTACGGTAATTCGTGCCGGTAAAGTTGCCTAGCATTCCATGTGAGCTTAACTGTATGAGGGTCTGGTCAGTCAGCGGATACTCTACGTGTTTCAAGTTTTGTTTTAACAGGCACGCGCCTGGAAAGGTTGAATCTCCATCTCGCGTCCCCTCTTTCTGATGGGACGACTGCAAACTGAGAGAACTGAGGTTTATGCACTATCTGGCAAACTCTGCTGACAGTGGTGTATAGGTTTAAGGGGTTTGGTTCACTTTCAATAGCCAACTTAGACACACATAGTCAGCGGATCTGCTATGGACTTAATTATAAATTCAGACTTGCACCACTTCATGTCACGCTACTCCAAACGCGTGGTGAACGACGCCCACCTAAATAAAGCTTGGTGATTGGCGTAGGCTGCTAGCCAAACAAAATGTCTGCAATAAAGTAGGCTATCAGAGAACAGGCCTATGTTTTTTAAAACGAGATAATAAGGTATTCAGGCGTCTAGATATGATAGAGAAGATTTGTAGCTCAGGTGGATAATTTTGATGTGGTTTTGTTCTCTGAGCTGGATAGTTAGTTTGCGAAGCTTTCATCACCCTACTGGGTGACATCTTCAGCGCATACTTCAAATTGAAGTGAGCTTTTAGGTTTCTCCACGAGTTTATTAATCATTCCTCCTGGTGACCTTGGACGTGATTGGTTGTTTATGTATGTTTTCACACCTTCTAGGTTACTTGTGTTGGAACTGATTGTTTCTGTGACTTGAACTTTGGCCAATCGTGTGTGAAGTTTCTTTCTTATTGGTTGATAAATTTTGTCTATCTCGATGTGTCTATTGATTGATGATTCACTGGAATGCCAAGCTTCTAAAAATTCTCTAGCATTCTTGTTATTTCCTTTGTCATTCAATCCTACCAAACAGTGTAAGATACAAGCCACCAGTCAACTGCCCAATGGGATGGAAATTGGCCGAACAATGTGGAAGACGAATGGTCAAATTAATGATTACGGACGCACATTATCGGATCAACAAATATCAACAAATAATAGATGTCCAAAAAGCAAAATTAGAGAAAACCCTCAACCAAGAACACCTGTCAACGCTGATCACCGCAATTTCACTGTCAAGTGGAAAACACAGAGAACAAAGACGAAGAGTCCTCAAAACCAAGCTAGCCAAGATTAGAAAACAACAACCAGACAATACGCCCATAGACTGCGTAGTCAACCTATCAAAACAACCACTATCAAAAATGGAACAACAACTACTACAAAAAGGATTAAACTACAACACCGGAGATGCTTCAAAAACTGATTTCTTCGCTGCCCTTGAATCATTACTCAAATCATCAAACTTGAACGAGGAAACACAGGAAGAGATACGCCAAACAATTGTACCAATGGTCAAACAGAAAAGACAACACACACAACTCAACTCTCAAGAACTAAAGGCCCTCAAAAAGCTGAAAAATAGGAAGGACATCGTCATTTTACCAGCCGACAAAGGAAGAACAACAGTAGTCATGGACAGAGAAGAATACACCAAGAAAGCTGAAGAACTACTCAAAGATGAAGATGTATATCAACAACTCCCAACAAATCCCATACAAACATTGGACAACCGCATCCAAAGGACCTTAAACAAGCTCAGCAAAACTGGACAGATCACAAAACAAGACCAATGGCGAATGAAATCCAATGGACCAGTCCTACCTCGATTCTACGGCAGACCCAAAATACACAAGGCAAATATCCCGTTACGACCAATTGTATCACTCCCAGGAACTCCAACATATAATTTGTCCAAGGAATTATACAGAAAACTAAAACACCTAACGGAATCCTGTGATCACTCCATCAACTCTGCTATCCAATTCCTAGAGAAAATCAGAGACATCCAAATAGATGAACAAGAAATAATGGTATCCTTCGACGTGACAGCATTATATACCTCTATCGGACAAAAACTAGCAAAAGAAACCATGGAGCAATTACTTAGCAACGACGAACAACTTCCACAACAATCAAAAATGCAACACACAAGCTGGATGGAATGCATAAATCTATGCCTAACAACATACTTCCAATTCAACGGCCAAATATATGAACAAGTCAAAGGAACACCCATGGGATCGCCAATATCAGGTTTGATTGCAGAAGCAGTGATGCAAAGACTCGAAAACATAATTCTACCAAAGATCAAACCCAAGATTTGGATACGCTACGTCGACGACACATTTGTAATAATCAAAAGAAACGAATTAGACAAAACTCACAACTTAATAAACAACGTCTTCAACGACATCAAATTCACAAGAGAAGAGGAATCCGAGAACAAAATACCATTTTTGGACGTCTTAGTCAGGCGAACAACTACAGGAGAATTAGAAACTCAAGTTTATAGGAAATCAACTCACACAGACCAAATACTGAATTACAACAGCAACAACCCAATAGCACACAAAAGGAACTGCATACAAACACTATTCAAGAGAGCAAGGACTCACTGCAGCACTCCCACCTTAAGAAAAATTGAAGAAAAGTATCTCATGGACGTCTTCCAAAAGAATGGATATCCCCGGAATTTCATCAAGAGACATATACCCCCAAGCCAACCTACCAAAACAAAAGCCACCAAGGAAAACACAAAGAAAATCGCCTTACCATATATAAAGGATATCTCAGAAATCACTAAAAGACTCTTCAAACCTTTAGGAATTGACGTCGTACACAAACCAACAAAGTCGCTGCACTCAATTCTATGTCAACCAAAAGACTCAACAGCGAAAGAAGACAAAACCAACATCATCTACAAAATAAACTGTAACAACTGTGAAAAACACTACATTGGCCAAAGTGGACGTCCCCTTCGTCTTCGTATCCACGAACATAAGCTAGCCGTCAAAAGACATGATATACACTCCCTCATTTCACTACACACAGACAACCACGGACATCAATTCGACTGGGACAACGTTCAAATATTAGACAAAGGAAATAACAAGAATGCTAGAGAATTTTTAGAAGCTTGGCATTCCAGTGAATCATCAATCAATAGACACATCGAGATAGACAAAATTTATCAACCAATAAGAAAGAAACTTCACACACGATTGGCCAAAGTTCAAGTCACAGAAACAATCAGTTCCAACACAAGTAACCTAGAAGGTGTGAAAACATACATAAACAACCAATCACGTCCAAGGTCACCAGGAGGAATGATTAATAAACTCGTGGAGAAACCTAAAAGCTCACTTCAATTTGAAGTATGCGCTGAAGATGTCACCCAGTAAGGTGATGAAAGCTTCGCAAACTAACTATCCAGCTCAGAGAACAAAACCACATCAAAATTATTCAGGCGTCACTATATTTCATAAAGGTAGAAGGTCACTTCAAACGAACACAGTATGAACTTCATTAAATTGTGTCTACCGATACTCGTTAGAAGATCAACTAAAATAAGCCACTCGGTGCGTCGGTGGCACAGCGGTTATGACTCTCGCCGACCACGCACATGGTCCGAGGTTCAATCTCCTGCGGACGCACACCTGGTCGGCCTGCAAAGTTTGGGCTTCCGATATCACATGCTGAAAATTCCATACCCGTACCAAAAATACGGTGTGGAGTCAAGCTTTAATCAGAAAAATAATTGGCAGAACCCTAATAGCCTAGAAATGATTGCAGCTGCATTTACCGCATTCAACAGAAACGCGTGACGCTGCTCCGAGGCAAAGCAACTTAGTCGTCAACCATGGGATAGAAATGCCGCAGATCCAGTCAACATAATCCCTTACCACAAGGGAAATTTTGGCATATTTCGCCGCTTCTTCTGTTGCACCATTTTGGCGACGGACTTTTTTGCAAGAAAGTCTACAGCGGTCATCCATTCTGAAGTAGCTTGGCTTAAACAGGTTCAAGACTGGAGGTTGTAGAACCGTTGGGGTTTCACGGTGTGTATCTATAACCCTTTGTACCTGTTCCGTTGCTAGTCCCTATCTAATCTTATTAAAACATAGTTCTGGAGACCTGAAGGAAGTTCCGAGAACCTAGGTTGGTTGTAGTCAACCATGAGAGCTGTTTGAGACTGAAAAGTTGTGAATAAGTAACTTTCAATCACTAAAAGTGAAATTATACCCCTTGAAATGTAACTCATCCCCGCCTTTATGTACTGCAACCTAGGTGCAGTTCTCACGGAGAGCTTAGGTACGAAAACTTAGTATACAAAGGAAGTGGATGAATCTGTCATTGATGTACAATAGTGAAGATTGCTATCACCTGAAGGAGGTTATGTTGGTTCCCTCTTGAGACTATCCCTCTCCACTCAGTTAACATCGGTCGGATTACCATGGCTGTTGTTTTGATGCTAGATCTTTGTCACGAGGTAACTGCTTAACTACTGACCAGTGCCCACTTAACTGGTAAAGCAGAACACGCGATAATCAGCGGTAAAACCAGAATAATTTATTACAACAAAAGTGACTGTATTGATACAAAAATAAAGTAGACTGGAAATCAACCAATTCGGTTGAGAGTTTGGAATTGTGCAAGCGTCCAATCAGAAAGCAGAAACAAATGCATGTCAACGACACGGTAATAACCTGACTGAGACATGATAATGACCTGATAATTGCATGTTTTGCCTCTTCCTAACAGCTGTTAGCTGTTAAATTGAGCTAAGAAAGAGATCAGCTGATATTTCTGATTATGCTAAAGCCGATCTCAAATACTAAGGAAACATCAAAGTGAAATTATAATGCGTCCAGTTACATTGCAGGGATGCGATAACCAGTGTCACCAACGTGTGTTAATTGGATATTGGGTGAAAGAAATGGCGGGTCAGTTCAATAGTAACCAGTCGTTTAGTTCAAGCACTCACCAATCAGCTAGCTAATAATATATTTATTTCACATAAATTAAGCATTTACATGATTCACATACCGTTTGTACAGGCATGATCATATTTGACAAGTGCAGGATGAAATTGAACACTTTTATGAAATTAAGATTTGGAAAATGAATAGAAAACTTTACAAGAATAGAATATAAGGTTTTGGTTTAAGTCTAAATTATAATATTTAATACACTCATATTGAGTCAGATTCATGCGGGAATTATGAAATTTTGCGTTAATCGAATGTAAGAAGAGAGGTGATGTACATGTGCTGGAGTAAGCCACACTGGATCCAGACCGTTATTTTTATCATTTTATCAATCAATAAGAGTTCGAAAGTTTATAAAAATCCACATTAGACGGTAAGTACAGCATTATATTGGTATTAGCAGATAGAAGGGACAAATTGGTCGCAAAGTTAACTTTGCGATGTTGAACAGAATTCAGAATGGAATTTGTTCCATTGTTCATCGTAAGTGCTAACAATATTCTGGATACCTCTCAAGTAATACAAATGTAGAAAGCAGGATTACTGTTCATTAGCAGTGCTTCAGTGCAATACCTTCGAGAAGTGAAGAAAACAGAAGCAGCCAGCAGATAATGATAATTTAAGTAAACAATATGCGATAACCGCAGTGTTTATTCTCCTTTTTAATTACTAGAAAATTTCTAGTCATTGAGTTTTATAGTCTACATACTAACGGTTAGTTTAAGTTTATAGTAGTAAACAACAACTGAAGTATAGAATAACAATAAAATATAAAGTAAAAATTAGGGCGAAACGAATTATGGTTTTCACTCTTATATAGGGTAATGTTGGGAATAGTAACTGAAGAAGTGAAATCCAAATGCCAAAGTACATAAGTTATTTAAAAGAAAAGAGGAAGTATATTAATACTGATTTATGCTGTTGTTCTGATTTATACAGTTAGATGTCCTCCTGAAGTAGAGAAATCGTACCATGAGCCATTTTTTCAAAGAGTTTGTACGCAAGCTGTGACATACAGGCAGCATTTATTTTTTATTTTATTTATTAACAATTTTTTTTGAAGTAATTCGTTCTCAGGAGCCTTAGCAGTATAGTGCATTCCCACAGATAAGGGTGGTTCTCTTAGGTCCCCACCATCATATCCGCTGAATAGCAGTCACCACCCACCCACCCTCCCAAGCTCATCATTTTGTGTGGGTTAAGAGGAATTCTCTGAACAAGCCGAACCTTAACCGTTTCACCCTTGACAGTCAGGTTGCTCATCTCTATAGAATGAAACACCAGGTGGGCAAGAGCTGAGCAGTTTCGCTGTGGTGCGACTGTGCACCCCTACGCCTCCTTGAAAAATTTTAGTTTAGGCTTAGAGGACTTCTTTGAGAAACTAGGAGGATTTTGTAACTTATACAAGAATATTATTCTATGTAACCATTACTTAACATTATATTACTTGTATACAGACCTTTATTTCTAATTGCGCACTTCTACTTCTTACGAATGTAGAAGTAGTTTCGTTTTGGGCTGCTATAGTTTTGAGTAACCCTGATACCGAAACCGCTGAAGAAACCGTAAGATCATTGTTCCATTGAACAAAGTGGAAGAGGTGATCATGGCACAAACCTTCAAACATGATGCTGTCCGGAATCCAAATGTCAGGAGCACAATGGCTGAACCCCAAAATGGCTCACTGTTGACGAAAATGTGTATTCGAACAAAAAATTTGCAGCAGTCTAATGAGCGACAAATTGTCTAGTTAACACGATGTGAAATGATAATAAAAGTGCAACTTTAGTGTGGGTAGGCGCATCTTGGAAGTAAAGAATAGGATAGTTGGTTACAAAGTGGTCATGAGCTTGATTTACTTTGGAAGACAACTTGTGTCAATCTAGTTGAAGATTGAACGATCAATTCACGGTTGTTTGCTCAAAACCAACTTCCCCAATTTTCGCGGAGGCATCAATACGACAGTCATCTTCTCATCGGTCGCTGTTCAGAAAGAAGAGTGAAACATCGTCAGAAGTAATACAATGATTTATTATTGTAATATTTGTTCACAGACCTTAGTGGTAATATTTTTTATATGTTGGTGTAACAATAAAGAATCCTCGAGTCACCAATTGGTGTTTTGGTTTTTTCGTCCGTTATTACTAAGCGTTTCTGAGAAACTTCAAGCGACAGCGTGAGCCCGAGCGTAGCAAGAGCTGGGCATTAACGGTTTTGCGAGATGTGGCTGACAGTTTCTGACGGTAGAAACAGATTCTGGCGGATTCAGACAGTTGGTGAAAGTTTGGATAGTCGGCGTTCATCTCTCCTGGTGCCGGTCAAGTCCTCTTTGAACAAGAAATATCTGGAACGTTTTTGGAATTGGGTCAAGTTCAACAATGCCTGGGTCAAAGAAGTGACAGAGCGTCTTGGTTGCAAACAGGAAAGTAAGTCATGGTGACTTGTCTGTTACTTGTAACAATGTGTCTGATGTTAAGCATGACATGGTTGATGTTACTGTTTCGCCGTTCAGGGATAATAGGAACATCAAACTCCCTAAATTTGAACCACGGTGTTTCGATGGAAACCCGGCTGATTATTTACAATTTGTAAAGGAGTTTGAGATCATGCTGAGTGGTTTTTTATTAAATGATGAAATGTATTTGATGAGGTATTGCACTGGAGATGCTTCAAGAGCTATACAGTGTTATAAGATTATGAAGCCAAAAGAGGGCTACGATGAGGCTATGAGCATATTACGTCAAAGGTTTGGAAGACATTCAATGATTGTAAGGAACGTATACGAAGCTTTCAAAGGTAACGGTAGTCAGCTTCAAGATGACTCCAAGGCACTTACTGAGTTTTTAGATAATATTATGACTTACAAGAATACCTTGATTTCGATGAATTGCGTGAGTGACCTCAACTCGAGTTTTATCCTAGAAGTAATAGCGAGACGCCTACATACTCGAATGCAAAAGAAGTGGGTGAAGATAAGCTCCCGTATGGAGGATGAGGGTATCGAGCCAAAATTTGATGATATCCTGAAACTAGTAAAAGATAGTGTCAATCAATCGATGAGCAAGTTTGCCAGTATATTGAATCTCACCCCTAGAATAGAACAGTCTGAGGGTAAAACGCAATCATTGATGACGAAATAGCCTCAGAGAGGTGGATATCGAGAAGGCTCCGTGATGTCTAGTAATGCATATAGACCTAGTGAGTGTAACAGGTTTCGTAGTACATCCTCAACAGATAAGTTGCAAGATGCAAGACAAACACGGTTGTGTTTTACACGTTTGCAAGAGGTGCATACAAAGGTGAACTGTGAACCAGTGAGCAAGTTCAGTGATAATCTCAATGTAAACTCCAGGCCTGACTCCGAATTGTGTGACGACAACGGTGCGGTGAAGAAGTCTGTAGTTGAAACTGGTAAGCCATTGTTGAATAGAGTGTCACAGAATAGAGTTATTGCTTCAGAGTGCACTTCTGACTCCACAAGTTTACAAAGTATTACTATTCAGAGTGAAGTTATAGAACCTTTAAGGATTTGTGAGGAGGAACCAAAATTGTCTACTTCTGTTATTAAAGAGTTTGAAAATGATGAAGTCGACCAGATAGATGATGGTAAATTTAATATTTGTGATAATGATCATGATAGTGCAGATTTGTCTTTGGTCGATCATGATGAGATGAGGGATATGCCTACTACTGCTAAGTAGAACAAAGTTTCTGTACAACTACAACGTGAAGTAGGAATAAATGCAGATGCAGCTGCAGAAGACATGCATACTTGTGAGACCGTCAGTGTAAGTGACCAGCATGTAGCCCACCTATCATCAGATGCTAGTGCTAAGCCTGAGCTGATAGTAAAAGACAGCAGTGGTAGTAACCTTGCAGTTAGAGAATTTTCTGAAAGCCGAACAACAACAGCTTCTGATCCACCGCTAACTTCATCAACTGGTATCAATCAGTCGTCGTTGGTGTTGTCATCCACGATGAAAAAGACGCCCATCAACTCAAGTATCTTGTGCAATGACTATGATAGTATTGGTGCAATTGAAAAGACGAAAGATATTGCTCAGTTTAATGAGAATAAGCCAAGTGTAAACGAGAGGGTAATTGTTAAATCGACTTGCACGAATAAAGGCATTTCTAGTTTCAAGTTACTATTCGAATGCTATTATCTTTGATGTAAATTACTCTGTGCCTACGCTTGGTTGACCAGATACTTCGTGTGTTTGTTAGTCATCTATATTCTACGATACAATGACATGAGCGTGTTACCGTTCAGATTTAATAATAATAATAATAGTATATTCTCATTTTGTACATGAGAGACGCCAGTTTACAGGCATCATCAATATGATAAATTACATATACGATTAGCAATCATAATTAATAATAATGTTTTAATAAAATACATATTTTTTGCTACTTGTGTACGACACACCAAATATACAGGCATGGATAAGCATTATATAAATTTCATAAATTTGGTTTATAGTTAATTTACATGGTTGCTGACGTTTCTGTCTTTGGTTTGTGGGAACAATATGATAACCAGTCATTCAATGGAGCACATCATGAAATATAGGAATATTGACTTCGCATTAACAAAAAAACCCAAGTAAGTTTTAGATGGATTAAAAATACTTGGGAAAAAATAAAGCTTGAAGTTATTCCACAATATAACCAGTCATTTAATGGAGCACATCATGAAATATAGGAGTATTGACTTCGCATTAACAAAAAAACCCAAGTAAGTTTTAGAAGGATTAAAAATACTTGGGAAAAAATAAAGCTTGAAGTAATTCCGAATCTCATTTTTGATTTATATCCAAATTGGGAAATAAGAAAGAATCGTGACGTTGTATTACAAATTGATACCTTTCCATTGGTATAAGAGTATATTCCACAAATGTAATCCGGGTTGCGTCGCGGGGAAAGTTAATTCGTTATTAACCAGGCAACTGAAAGATACGGGACCAATAATGTTCGCAGATCATTTGTCATTGTAAATGGTCAAACATCCACATTATTCATTCTCATTCAAAAAGTCAAATGGAAGCTGAAATGGTGAGAGAAAAAAGAAGACAAACAACAGCAAGGCAAAAGAAAGCAAGAGGAGTCCTTAAGGAGTGATTAATAAATATATACATATATATTCTGTCTAGTAACTATGCTTATTTTTGTTCATTAACTAACTAGTCCCGTTATGCTAACTTTCAAATTATGTGTGAACTAATGTTACTGTCCTGTGTAGAAATGTTTATCATCTAGTTCCAATAATATTAAAATTAATAATTGTAGTTGGTTGTAACTACACGTTTAAAGAACTTAAAATATCTATGTAGGGTGAAAAAGAGGGTGTAAGAGTCAGGCGCAAAAGTGCATTGTCATCTTTGAGCAGTCTGGTGACTGAGGAGATGAACACTGGAAGTGTGTTTGCATCGCGCACATTAGCTGGTAGTCTATTCCAAATGACTGAAAACTTATTTAAGAAGAAGTTGTACCGCACGTAAGTCTGACAGTGCTCTATAGCAATTAGGTTGTGATGATTTCTAAGATTGTAACTGGTGACAGTGTTAGGTTTAGTTATTGGTTCGGAGGAATGCAAGAGAAGATTAGTTAGCTTATAGTAAAAGATAAGGTTTAACTTAAGACGTCTTTTCCAGAGGGGTTCTAACCTTAGTCTTTCGCATCGCTCATGGTATTGCAGACCACTTTCTAAACCAAGAGTTCTTGAGGTAAACTGCCGTTGCACTCCCTCTAATTTAAGCTTATCATTTTGTCTGAGTCCGCTAAGAATAAACGGGCAGTATTCTAAGATAGGTCGGACACATACTTTGTATAATAAAACCCTAGTTTCACAATAAAAGAAATTGCGTGTTATGCAACCTATCAGCCTTCGTGCTTTACGTCTGGCATAATCAGTCTGTTCAGCGAACGTTAGGTTACTAGAGTATCTAATACCGAGATCTACGACTGAGTTGAGCTTAGCTAGTTTTCGCCCATTTATTTCAAGAGTTAGATCAAGCTTACTGTTGCCGATACAAATCCAGCCGCATTTGTCAATGTTAAAGTTTAGAGAGGATTCAGCACACCATGTTGCGAGACTACTTAGTTCAAGATGTATTTTAGTAACCATATCGCTTAATTCATGAGTGTAGCAGGAGTAGACGACTTTGAGGTCGTCAGCATATAGGAATGGTTTACCTGAGGTGAAGCACTTGCAAATGCTGTTAATGTAGACTGTGAATAAAAGTGGACCTAGGACACTACCTTGCACAACCCCACTTGAGATCTGCCTAGGATGAGACAATACAGATCCAACTTTGGTTATTTGTACCCTGTTGCTAAGAAATGATTTTAACCAGTTCAGTAATGGGTTGCGAATTCCACAAGAGTACAGCTTCTCAAAGAGAATACTGTGAGATACCATGTCAAATGCCCTAGATATATCGAAGTAGAGAACAACGACTAGCTTACGTGCTTCGCGACTACTAGTGATGCAGTTGAAAAAGTCGAAGTGGCAAGTAACGCAGGATCTATTTTTGAGAAATCCGTGTTGAGACCTTGTAACAAGATCTTCCCTAATTAGGTAGTCTGACAATTGATCTTTTACAACTTTCTCCATGATTCGTGAGATAACTGGGGTTATATTTATGGGTCTGTAATTGCGGACGTTTGCCTTATCACCAGATTTGTAATGTGGAATTATGAAGCTAGTTTTCCACTCACTAGGGTAAGTGCCAGTGTCCATAGATATTGAGAAGAATTTAAGAAGTAACAAGGGTATATCACACCCACTGTTTTTGAAAATTATCGAAGCGAGGCCATCCGGTCCCGTACTAGTGGAAGGTTTAAGGCTTTTAATTGCTTGTACTATTAACTGATTAGTGAACACAATGCTTTCAAGGGAAGAGCTAGTAACGGGGGCTATTTCACCAGGCATATGTGTTTCTAAACTAAAGTTTGCAAACCAATCACTGAAGAGTTCACAGATAGTGGCAGGCTCATTGTAGATTACTTTGTCGTGAAGTAAGTAAGGGATTTCCCTCGTCAACTGCATTCGTTTTTTAAGAAGTGCCGTTAAGTTATAAACTTTGGAGGTACTTTCAAGTGCCGTTAACTCTTCGTCGAGGTCCTTTTGAGAGCGTAGGCGCTTGATAGATTCAAGAGACTCGTGGATTGAGAGCAGTAGTGATATATCCTTAGTGGAATAGTACTGTTTCTTCAGCTTCCTTAACTTATTACGGTGTGCCCTTGGAATATATTCAGCTCGGTGTCTACTTAATTTCACTATTTTCTTTGGAGCAACTGTATCTAGACAAAGGGTAACATTCCTGTAAAACAGGGTTACTACGGCCTCCAGGGACTCAGTGGTAAAATAGTCATCCCATTGACAGAGTCGAATAAGTTCTTGGACTAATCCCCAGTCTGTATATTTGTAACTACGACATATTGTGCTTCCTGAATCTTGTTTGCTTCCTATATTTAGTGGTGAGAAAGGCAGAGAGCAGAGTACCATTCTATGGTCACTACTGGAAAATCTATTACCAACATAGTGGAGACTGGGATTGTGTCATGACAAAAAACAAGGTCCAACATGTTGTCACCACGAGTTGGTGTCTGGACGTGTTGTTGCCATCCATAACAGTCGATAGTGGCAAGTAATTCGTCGAAGCGTTGGGGGCCAGAACTAGTTAGCCAATTGATTTCTGGAAGATTGAAGTCCCCTGCAATTATTTTGTAATTAGCACTAAACGAGGAGGCGTGTGCAAAGGACTTAGCTAATAACGCATCAGTTTCTTTTGTTGAGCTTGGTGCTCGATAAACACAGCCTATGAGAAGTTTGTACTTATCTCCATGTAAGACAACCCAGAGTGAGTCAGGTACCTCGTTCAGTATTTCATCTTCCACCTTACTGACTACAAATGAGTTATGTATATATATGAGACATCCTCCACCACGCTTGCAATCTCTGTTTGCACGGTGTACAGTGTAATCATCGATACCTATATGCACATCTAGTACAGAGGATGAGCACCATGACTCAGTAATCAGAGCTACAGTAGGCTTGGCGACTAATAATAATGTCCTTAGTTCAGATATCTTATTGATTAAGGAACGTGCATTAATTAGCAATATCGTGAATAAGTCACGGGATACTACAAACTGGCTTAAAATGTCACCATAACCTAAATCTATTTGTGCGCCAGCACCGCAAGAGTTTATGAATGAAATGGAGGTCGGACTGGGTGTCTGTACATCGGGTTGGTGTGCAATGAGGTGGTTCTAGGTGCCATGGGTCGTACCAGTGATTCGGGACACCTGGAAAATTTACCATGTGTTCCTGGATATAAGGGTAGTAGGGGTTGGGCCTAGGTTGACGGTTAAAAGCCATAGCATCAAAGGTCTACCCATCCAACTGCTATTCGGCATATTGGTACACACCTTCGGGTTGTTTTTATAACTTAAAAGGAATTGTGAGGGAAGGTGCTTTGGCTGCAAGACTTTAGGGGTCTTGGGGCCTGACTTTCTATAAGGTGGAGCATGCGGAACACCTCCAGAATACTTGTGTTTCGAGAGGAGTTTTTCGTAACAAGTGATGGTTTGTTGGCATTCTTACTCTCAGCAGGCTTATTGAATACAAAGTATTCTTCCCCATCATTAGTCTCAACCCTGCGAAATTTGTTCATCGTGGTGAGGTTACTACGTTTGGGGGAAAATTTATTAGAACAACTTGCAGAAGTTCTAGTCATTTTAACATCTTTCGATGAGGCTTTATTTACAGGGGTACTGGTATCTAAATCAGTTCCTAGTTCCATTGGCAGGTGTGGTTGTTGTGTAGTTTGCTGAATGCTAGTTTCAGCACTAGGTGTCTGTTGCTGTGCACGATCCTTATTTGGTAAATCAAAGCTAGAGGAGGTGACCAGGTTATTACTACGCATTATTCTGCGCTGACACGGTGTTTTATCCTGAGCTACGGTTATAGACTTATAACTGCTATTCAGTCTTAAGTGATCCTGACATTTAGTAAACTTACTAGCATCAAGGGAATTACTGAATTTAAAAATGATTGGGCAATTAGACTGGTTAGACTTTTTACGAAGTCGTTTGCATTCACATGGAACACTAGCCATGCCGCAACAAATCAGGATTTTGTGTCTTACAGTTTTCAGGGGCAGAGAATCCGGGACGTTGTAAACTATAGCTTGGTGAGAAGAGGTTATACGCTTCATCACCTCCGTAGCCAAGCAGTCAATCAGATTTTCAGCTTTATTTAGGTTGTCTGGAGATATTATAGGATGCCTTTCTAAAAGACAGGCAATTGGGTCTAAATTCAAAAGCTTATTTTGAGTTACATCCAGTAAACACTTAACCTGACCAATATCAGACCGGTTCTCGGTGGTATTTGAGATTGGCAGTGACATACTATCAAACTGATCTAATTTTTTCTGAATTTCACTTACTTGCCTCTGCATATCTCTCAAAAGGAGGTTTAATTTACAGAACTCAGAGTTCTCTAACAGAACATCTTTCACGTGTATCACAGGAGTGACATCTGCACTCAAACCATTTTGAGAGCTAGTAGTTGATACTGTATTACCAGGCGGTAATGCAGTTATAACCGAATTTAGGCCACTATCTAAAACAACTGTGTTTCTACGAACACGTTTTTTAGAGATTTGGACCATAATTTCAAGAATTATATGACAATAAGCAGTAAATAAATTTCAGAGCAAACACGTGCAAAAATGTCACCAATTTCGAACGTACCGCCAAGGATTAGATGATATAAAGGATATAGATGATAGAAATAGTCAGCAAATGAACTCTGCAACGATTTTCCAACCTAGAGCGTCAACCTGAGAAGGGTTGTAGGCGTACGGCTGTAAGTCCTACAATTCTTCAAAGGGTAGCGCATCAGTGAGCAGTCCAATGTGCTTGGTGTGTGATTTTGTGCATATGTTCATATTGTATATACTGAATTGATATCATATGTCATCTAGCTGTTGGTAATTCTATTTGTGTCCGGACATTCCACAACTTACAATCGTCAACCTGAGAAGGGTTGCAGGCGTACTGGTGTAAGTCCTGCGATTCTTCAAAGGAATTCCATCAAGATATGATCCGCGAGTTTGTGTGTACTGTTTGTATATATGTGTGGTGTGTCATATCAATTGGTGTTTTTGGATTCATTGTGTTTACTCGTTGTTTTCGTACCTTGTTTTTATTGCATAATTTTGTTAAAATTTTCGTCGTGATTACTTCTGGAGTTGTTTCGAGTCTTCTACATCCGTGAATGAATTGATTGATGTTAGAGACAGCAGATGGGTCGTATACACCGGGGAGGCTAGGCTATTGCTGAGAATGAAATGCATACGGAGATAATGATTAGCTGCGGTCCCACACGCCGGGGAGAAAGAGTGTAAACGACTGAGGCTCGCATACGCCACCGTTACTAGAATTGAGGCAGAATGAGTGACAAGCGATTTCAGTGGTAATTGGTAGTTATTTCGTGTTAAACATATGAGTGTACATGTTAAGCCTATTTTGCTATCGACTGTAAATTTTGACTGAATAATATGGTCCTATTTCTTTTAGAATTTGATGATACCTGTAAACTGGAGTCCTTCATGTACTGTACCATGAGAATCAATCTATTTATTTATTTATATGATATAAACATTTCTCTGATTTCAAAATAACACAACAATGAACTATAATTCAAGGATTCTGTTCACAACAAAATTATGTACGAAAACGGGCGTTGATAAAGCATATCCCCTGTTTGAAGTGGCGCCTTTGGCTTAACCTTGACGGCATTTGCGCGGTTTCGTTGATTCGAGTTGTGGCTAGTCGTCCAGCAAACGTAGTAGACGCTATTTCGCTGCTTATTTTGCGCTTGTTGGATGAATTTATATGAAAATTATTGTTCGATATTGTTCTTGAGCATTTGCTGATTGCTTGTGTGACAGGACGCTTAAATACATGGTTCATGCAGTGATTTTTGGCATACCGAGTAAGCTTCGCGTACATTTCAACGACTGTCATTCGATAAATTTCTTTGCAGATTGGCGGAAACTTGTACTCGATCTCAAATTTCCCTATCAGCTATTGTGCAGTACCTATTACTGCTGCAGGAACCAAAGAATATGGTTGATATCGAATTCCTGCATCCTCCCGCACTTCTGTGTGTTGTTTTGATAGAGGAAAGTCAATAGAATGCATAGATACAAGCGAAAATTAGTGTTCACAAATGGGCAGAAATTGCAATATGTTTTACGATCACTTATAACATTCACTGTTTTCTGCCGAAGTTTTTAAGTGAGTTAAATGCACACTGCAACATTTTAGTAATTTGGTGGATTTCAATACCATCCTCGTGATCAGGTACGTAAAGACATCTGACGTGTGCGTCACTTTTTCCTACTAGTGAGTTTGGTTTCATAAACTTCCGATTTTTGTCATTGTCCTGACGCCACATTCGCGCTTGTTCGAAGTTAATTCACCAAATTATTTTAAAACCACGTAGAAGTAGTGTCCGACATCTCTTAAAGCTATGGACGTAAGGTTTAGAAGTGGTTGCTATATCCATTTAGGGAAGGCTCATCGATTTTTGCAAGTAAGGGCTACGCATCATATTCCTAAATGCCTCCAGAAGCAACAGAATCTTCAGAAGTTATTAATGGGGTCCCAGCTCCTCTATTTCGAAACATATTATAGGGACAGGTCATAAAACTGGCGTTTGCACATTCTTTAAACCTATCTGTAAAACGTGTTTGGATTGCATTCTAAAGTTTGTGGGAACCGAAGTGTGATTAGGAAGTTTAAACCACTTTTGTGAATTCCAAGACTATTCGTCATCACACGAAACCTTTGTTAAACTTTGTTTTGAAACTAGTCAGGGTAGATGTACTAGTCCCTCAGATATTTGGTTTAGTAATCTTCATTGTTATTTTGACCTTCAATATGTGGTTTTAATTCCACCTAAATTTATTTTCCAAACTTTTAACTGTATTAATTTCATATGTATTCCTATAACAAGTCCATGCGTGACCAGATTGTCTAAAATGTGTTGCACAAATACAACACTACACGACTCGGACAAATTACGTCTTCTCATTACTTCGTCTAAATATCCACTTGTGTCAAAAATAGTGACTGATGTAATCGCACATTGATATAAACTTTCATTAATTTTTACTGTGCTGTCTCGTTAATATTATATTGGTAGTTATATTCATGTATGCACCCTGTGAACCCTTGTTTTCTTTTTTAGATAATCTGTAGTTCCAGTGACCTCGTGGGATTCATTGCTGAAGGAAGTGGTTTCCAGTACCGTTGATTTTGTATTTTGTGTCGAATCACTAATAAATGTATTCTCTATACCTCAAATAGACATTCTACTTGTTAATAGTCACTACTAACTTCATAGAATGTTGTGAGCTACAGAGTTATGGGGTTAGGGTCATGTGTTGTATTGAGTAGCGCGTTTAGAAAATACGTCCGCCCCTGAGGAATATTGTCGTCAATATGGAGTACATTCTCGTGATAAATCTGTTAGCAGTAATTATTATCAGTACCTATATTTCGTATGGATGGTACATAATGAAACGTACTAATTCAGTAGTCAAAGGTTAGAACTATCCGTTAAAATTGAAACAGGTGCTCATGTAAGGGAAAACTGATTAATCGGAATTTGAAACATCACGTAAGTGATAAAGTTTATAGCATCGTTTACATGCGAATAGTTAAGGTTATTTTTTTAGAAATGATGTTTACTCGTTGATGGTTTAAGGGATGTTGTGTTTGATAGGAAATAGATGGGACATTGTAACTGAAAAACAGTGTAACTGGATAAGCAACATCAGCTGGCCAGTATACACTTATTTTGAAGTAAAACACGATCGGGTAAAGTATTTCAAAGACAGGAGTAGAGCAGTCTTCTGAAACTATTAATTTATTGGGCAATTAAATTTGTCTTTGAATTAAGACTGAAAGTAAGCGGCATATTGGTAGGCTAAACGATAATCATTATTCGATTTCGTTAGAATAAGTATCCGAGTACTGTTTCACTCATCATTCTGTCTTTTGAATAACTTAGTAACATGGCGTTTACTTTCGGATCCAAATTACTAAGTAAAGGTTAATATCCCTAAGATTAAATTGTCGCCAAAGTAAGTAAATCTGTTCATATCTAGAAAATACTAAGGTTTGGAGTTATTTTTTTGCTACCACAACACCAGGTGACTCACCAATTAGTCACATCGTAAAACTAGATCTGTCAAAGACAGTCTACTTCTGAGTTCTAGTTTTATCATGAAGGATGAACCATACCCATAGGTTAATAGGATCAGACGGATGATGTCAATTCGAAACTAGGTATCTACGTTTCGCAGCTACAGAAAACACCACGTTACAATCTATTCCTTTAATCGTGTCAATCAATGTGACATCAATTGAGACTAGAGAAGGAACACCACTGGTTTTCACAAAATTTATTTGTGTTCGTTAATATAATGTACATTCCGTAATTATAGGCAAACTAGGAAACGCACCAAGTCATCACATATACGAACAATAATTAAGCGCACAGGGTAGAGTAGATTTAAAGGAATGCCTACTCGATATGGCCCAGAGTTCATGTGGAGTAACACATGCCTACATCTGAAAGTGCGTGTGTAAGGTATCGCATTTCATCAGCCTTTCGTGTAAGTGACTCAATGGGTCGCCTCCATATTTAACAAATGCTCAGTCCATGAATTCTACTTGTACCTGTAAAACACAAACAATACCCTGCTGGGATATGGTGCTGTGTTACACCAGAGTCCCTCAGTTTACAGATAAATCACACCTAATATCAGTATTACCGCTTTTAGTTGAAAAAGTCATTCGACTGTGTCACAAATGCTTTTGGCTGGATTCCTCAGTGCCAAGTATTATTCCTTATGAGAGTGCATTGAAGAAACCCTGTAGGGTGATATTGAAGCTTCGCCGAAAATTGAATAGAAGCATTCCACTCATACAAGATGGATGCAGTAAAGAATACATTATTAACTCATTGCGCTCACTCCTACATTACCCTATAAAATTCTCTAGTTTTGAAATGAAACATGCACATATATATTGTGTCGTTTACTTCAGATACACACTAATATCTAAATTTCATACGCCTTCTGTCTCAATACTCCATGTAATAACAGTTTGATAGCTATTTACGAATGCAGTAATAAGTATTTCATGGGCCACGAGTAGCACTTGGTATTCAGCAGAGGTATGGGCACTTAGTGATTGTAATTTAGAGAACTGATACGACAAGGTTAGCTTTTTTCTAATATATACGCAACTATCAACACAATGAAAAGATAATGACGAATTGTTATCACAAGCATTCTATTTACTATGGAGGGAATGTTATTACAAACTAGCTTCACAGTAACATGTACAAGTCTTGCATGTCATTGCATCAGTAATATTAGCACACTAATTGTATTACGGCCAAATGTAAATGATTTAAAGGCATCGTAACAATAACTTTGCGGGAGGTAGATGTATTGAAAGACTGCTTGCAGACACTATGCATGACGACATCTGGTAGAATGTCTACGGAGACTGACAACCTGCAATGAGGAAGACAAAAATGAAACAATTAGGAGACACATAACGCACAAGATAAGTATTTTTGATATAAGCATAAAACTTGGGCACTGTGGTAGAGTATAACTCCATTATGGATACGATTTTATTTTGGTAAATCACACAGTGTTGGAGAGCAATATTACTTGGTGGCGTTTTGAGCACAAACTATTGCTCATCATCATATCAAGTCAGTCACACAACTTTTTGCCTCATTCATATACATGAGTATTTTACTTAAGCGTACTACAGGGATAAAAGGTCACTCGTCTCATTCACTTCTATTCACACCATTTCTTACGTCCATGTTACTGACTTTTGGTTTATGTTTTCCTCTTCGGTGCACTTTATCTGGACAGTTTAAGGAATCGGGAAATGCATAGAGTACTTAGGAAACGGCATGAATAATTGTTTAAGCTAATTAACACTAGGTAGTTGTGACACTACGCATTTGTAGTGACAAAGCTGACTGACTGAGTTTTAACATGGAACTCAGCACAGAAGTGTAGCAGTTCGATTTGTGACGTTCCACACTTGAAAAATATTATATTTGGTTGGTAATAAGCATAACATATTTCATCAGATGTGTTTCAACTTCGCAGTTGGGCTACGTGATAAAATTAACTAACTAATGAGATATAACGAGACAGAGTGTGAGAGTTATCTCGGGTAAGAGGAGAAATTATTGTAAGATCACTTTTTCAGTTAGACAAGAACTAAATGAAAAATACGATTACCATTTGTTGACATTTTGCCTATTTTTATCCCCGTTTTAACATTTCACTATACCTGGACTATAGATCATTCTGACAGACTGATTTTCAACATAGAAGCGTGCACACAAGTGCACCCGCTTAAGTTACCACGTTCCATGTAGCACACAAAGGTAGAGGAAAAAATAAATTAAATGGAACTCTAATGAACATAAATGTGATGAAAACCGAACAGTCATATGGAAAAAATATAAGGGTTGCTCAGATATGTGCGATTACACAGAGTGAATGCATCTGTGTCATTAACAACGTTTGAAATCACATTTCTACTTAACACTAAGCTTAACCCCAATATTACTCACCATATTAGACTACTTAACACAGAAGAAAGGGTACAGACACTACGATCAAAAACCAGTAGTCTTTTCATATCTTCCAGTTTCAATGGTCACTTCTCGCAGCCTAAGTGGACAATACCATCAGCATACAAAAAGTTGACAAGACTGTTCCCTGGTAAGGGCCTAAAGTGAGTAACAGACAATTCGGTTAATACATTTATGATGAAAGTGAACTAAAATAAGGACGACAGTTGTAGAAATGAGCCTTGTACTACATCCTTCTTTGAAATATCAGTTCCTTCATAGTTTAGTTTCAGTAATAAGTGAATGGAATGTAGTCTACAGATTCATGAAATTCGCATACTGACGTACTACTTTCCTAGAATCCTAGTTGATGTCTCCTCAGGAAAGTGGGAAATGAGCATTGCACTTGCGTAAACTCAATAGGCTGTGAACTGCTGGCAATGAAAACGACAACAATTTTTGGTATTACTTAATTCCAAAAACGATCACATAATCTTTTATTCCGACTTCTGGTTCCATCAGATGAAATTAAAGGGAAGAGCTGAGAATAGAAGGGGTGTTGAGGGTTAGACAGTATAGATTTAGACCATTTCTCGCATGAGTTTAGATGTCTTTTAACTAATGCATTAACGAGTTGACGAAATGGTACACCACTTGCCCTAATGACAACCTTAATACCCTACACAATACGACATAGTCGTTTTTGAGTAATTCAGGAAAGAATAAGGGGGAGCAGTAAAGACCAATGCAAGAGTTAACAAGTTGTAAAAAGAGAGGTTGAATGATTCTTGACTGTCTTGACTACATAACATGGTAACCTAGACTGAAGGTTTTCTTAGAAATCGACAAGATATAGAATGACCAAGAAAGACCAGAGGATAGATTTACTCCAAGGTATTTTATGTTAGACTTAGTTTCTGTTTCAGTGTCCTCTTTGATACAAGCATCTTGTGAACGACACAGTTTTCGCAGTTCACGCTTATGAGTGAGGGGAAAGTTAGCTGCCTGACATTTAGAGGGATTTAACGTAAGACCACGTACCTTAGACTACAGACAGGAAGCAGTTAAGTTTGCTGCAGTCACATTGTAACATGACAGGAAGTGAGACGGTCAGATCACCAGCATATTTGACGAAGTTGCTCTCATTAGAAAGAGAAAGGTCATGTAAGACGAGAGAGAAAAAAGAAAAAGAGAGATAACAATACCCTGAGGAACACCAGCTCCAGCAGGCGAGGCGGAAGATTTACCCTAATATACAGTATGCTGCATTCCATTTGAGAAATGATAATGCAACCAATCAACTGCCCAGGACCCGTGTTTGCACGATCGAAACCTTATTCAACTAAAGTCATCTAGGCGCTGAGTCAACAGCAACGGCGAATGCTGAATGACCGAAAACTAAGTACAAATGTGACAAAGCACAAATCCAGTTGCAAAGTAGGAGACGAGTCCCGGGTGGAAGAAGAGATTACCGAAAGGTATCAATTTTTCATTTGACAAAGAGCAAGATTATGAACTACACTTATCATTTGTTGAAATTTTGGAGATCATTTATCAATGTTTCGCATTTAGTTACGCACAGACTGTCATTCTGAGTAGCTTTCAGTATGAGTTTGCAGAGAAGTCCACCTGTTTAATTTACCACATTCCATGTAGCACACGAAGGTAGAGACATAAAACTAAATGGAAGTTTAACGAGAGAAAATGTGAGGGAGAATAAATAATGACAAGGAAAAACATGAGTTGAATAGATATGTGAGATTACACAGAGTGAATGCACCAGTACCAGTACCAAAGATTTGCAGTCACATCTCCGGTATTTCTTCCAGCCGACTGTCAACAATTTTATGAACCAATATCACTTTTTCATTTGACCGACCCAAACGCATTTTAAACCTTAACATGTGCTGGTCAGCATTGTCCCTGGAGGAAGGCGATGGCTTAGTATGCCAGCACGTGTTCTAGCCATCTCAACCTATTCAGCTTCCCTACCTTGAAGGCTAACTAACCCTCCCCACCTAAACATTTATGCGTAACCTCAACAGCACTCGCCATATTATACTGCTTTACTGATGAGATAGAACGCGGACACCTATAATCAAACACCGGTATTATTTTCATATTTTACAGCATCAGGGGTTACTTCTCATAGTCTAGGTGGACAATATCATCAGCAAACCGTAAGGTGATGAGAATATTCCCTGATAAGTCTTTGAAGTCAATTACAGACTATCATATTATTATATGTGTGATTGAATTGAACTGTTATAAGGATGACAGTTTAAGAATTCAGCTTTGTATTACATCCCACTCGGAAATGTGTTTTCTCGGATAATTCGCAAACAGTATTCAGTGAACAGAAAACATTCTGTAGGCTTGATGAAACTCGTAAACTGACGCACTACTTTTGCAGGCAATATACTATTTCCTCAATAAAGTGAGAATTGAATACTTCGGCTGCATAAAACGAGTAAGTAGTATTCTGGCAATACCAATGACTACAACAAGTCTAGGAGTTAAGCACTACAACTTTTACTTTACTGAATACACCAGCAGACTTTACATAAACACTTGACAGATCAAATTTATACAGGGAGTCAGTAAGATTTAGTAAACTAAAAGTGCTTTCGGTTTCCACAGGAGTTCTCCGTGCCGAATTTATTCCTTCAAGGGCCTACAAAGATTAAAACTTCAATTAAATAACACTGATGTGGAAGAAATTCCATTCTTCATTACTACACTTAATGAAAATGAACTTAATGAAAATGAATGCACTAAGAACTCAGTGCAACTCGATACACAATAGTATATATACAAATAAACTGAAAAATAATGCCCTCCTTACCTTCTAAACAACTTGTCTTTATTCCAGGATTATAGTTTTTCACGTATGAGCCTGAGTTATGTCTACGAAATCGCAATATTACATCAGTTAAATCTTCCCCGAAAACCAAGGCCACTTGAAACCAATAGCAACATAGCAACAAGCGTCATTGAGGGGATATGCAATAAAGTCGCTCTGCGAAGACAATACTTCTGTATTTCCTGATATGTTGCACTAACTGACAATCTAGCGGATTTTTCCAAATGTGCACAGAAACGATTGTACATAAGTGAAAAGGATGTTTTATACTATTGGGATGAAAATTAACCAAGTGTATATACATTCTCCAGTGTACATGTGTCCGCCGCGTCTCGTAAACCGTTAATGCCCAGCTCTTGCTACGCTCGGGCTCACGCTGTCGCTTGAAGTTTCTCAGAAACGCTTAGTAATAACGGACGAAAAAACCAAAACACCAATTGGTGACTCGAGGATTCTTTATTGTTACACCAACATATAAAAAATATTACCACTAAGGTCTGTGAACAAATATTACAATAATAAATCATTGTATTACTTCTGACGATGTTTCACTCTTCTTTCTGAACAGCGACCGATGAGAAGATGACTGTCGTATTGATGCCTCCGCGAAAATTGGGGAAGTTGGTTTTGAGCAAACAACCGTGAATTGATCGTTCAATCCTTAACTGCATTGACAATGACCTTATCTAGTTTTCGCATCCACGATCAAATTTCTTTCCTGTTATAAAACTACGATAAGACTGCTGAAAGAGTGGAATAAATATATCACTGATCTTAACATATTACGTCAATAAACTTCAAGCCATGTGTGCTGTTCACAACAAAGTTATATAGGAGAATTGACTTCAAGCTTTATATTTCCCAGATATCTGTATTACATTCATGTGATATCTGGGTTTTTTAATGCGAAGATAATATTTCTATACTTCTTTATTTGTTGCACAAACAGACTTTATAGCAGACTGTTCCGACTGACTCTAATGTCAGAAATAACAACCAAACTGTAAATTCATCATACACCAAATTATGTGTAATTTATATGATAACTTATCCATGCCTGTACAATTGGTATGTTCCTGCATAAACAGGAAGAAATATATATATTACTTGAGCAAACAACCATGAATTGATCGTTCAGTCTTCATCTACCTTGACACCATGTTTTCTAATATATGGAACAGCTTGCCCTTAGAACTCATGTTATATTTTTCAAGCCCTCTCTGTAATTACCGTTTCACTCTACTGATTAAATTATCGAACTATTTATTCCCAGAACGAATCAATCATTAATTTACTCCAGTAGCCAGAAAACGCGCAAAACTTCCCTGCATACTGCATAAACTTTAAATAGACTAGTCATATACTTGCATAAATGGACTAAGTATCAATAAATATATAGGATTACTATATGGCAATATACAACGATTATAAACATATATATATGCAAATATTAAGGTCCTGTCCGTGTCTATATACTTCTTTTTCCCTCTCTGTTACATCGCTGCTCACCTATCCTCTGCTTATTGCCGTTTAGTAGGAGTTGCACTGATCTACATTAAGACTGATGTTGTACAGGACTTGAAGCCACTCCCTAAGAAACACCACGTCATCCTTCAAGCTGTTCACTCATAGTAATCCAACATCCCTGAAACATTCTGTGTCACTATATGAGGACGCTGTATAACATCTTAACGAGCAGTGTCCGTCGCCTAATATGAAGGTGCGACTGGTTAAAAAGCAATTTTTCACATCTTAATCAACTTACTCGTGCAAAGTTCCATGCGGCGACAAATGGCGCTATTGACTAACCTAGTTGCAGTAAAGTGAATCTGCCTGGCTATAGCCGATATTAGTGTGCATCGAGTACAGTTCACTTCTGATGTTACCTACGATTAAAATACTGAGAAAACTACGCAAGTATATTACTTATTTTCAGTTTATACCTAATCTGGCTATAAATCAAGAATGAAATCAGATGCCTACACGGTGAAGTTATATGGGGAACTGGCTTCAAGCTTTATTTCTTCTCAAGTATTTGCATTCCATCCAACACATACTTGGGTGTTTGTTAACGTGGAGACAATATCCCCATGTTTCTTAATGTTCTCCACTTAATGACCAGTTAGCAGATTGTTCCCATAAATTAAGGACCAAAATGACAGAAACAATGTAAATTCACCACAAACCAAATTTATATGATTTAAATAATACTTATCCGTGCTTGTGCAATTGGTGTGTTCTACACAGATAGGAATAAATGTATACATCTGCAGATCAGCATGCTCCACCCTCTTTACTTCTCGATATTAGGCCTTGAGATTTTTATTGCAATAAACGTCGCTGTGGCCTGAATAACTTCGTGTATTTCTCAATCATACAGAATGTTGCAAGTTAGTAGCTTTCATTGCAAATGACTCACATTAGATCACCAGACACATTGTTACATGAGAGAATTACTGATAAATGAACATATATGTATATATAAAAGTTGCAGCGGATTTAATTGGGTTTGTCCCATTAATTTTGGCTCCAGGTTTATCCTGGTGCTACAGAAAGCAGACACACAATTTGCTATCGGAAGAGTGTGCAGTGATTTTAGACATCAGTGGGTCTGCGCTTAACTTCCTGCTTTACTGCTGGGTACAAAAGATAGTATAACTGACGGGACAAAGGAAAGCTTACGGTCCTCGCTGAATGCCCTCTTTTTCTGCTTTGATTTGCACCATTAAGCCATCGAAAACCTGTATACGTATTAGGTAAATTCGCAAGTGAAACTCCATTGTCACCAACAGATACAGATTCCTGAGTAGAAATAGAGGGTCCACGGCATACTGTGGCGTTCAGACATCGAGTATTTTGGTCTGAACACTAAGGCGGTTCAAACAAAGCAAGTTACTGAGTTCTGCTATGCAGGTTACAAAACTTTCGTGAACAAAATGTATTTGAGCAGTTAAAGCGATCAAAGGTTTTTGCCGTACAGAGTAAATACTAAGTAGCTTAAACTCCCCTGACACATATCTGGGGATCAACAGGGGCATTTGTGATGATACAGAATCGAATTTCTGTTTATCACGATAGAGGCGATAGTGAAGGTGCAAACGGTCACCCGATTTCACAACCTTGTGCCCAACAAAACAAATCGCGGAAAACAGCATGATAACTACGTTTAGTTGAAAGTCCAGCGTGATAATCGGAGTGAAGCCTAAAGAAGATAGACGAATGTCATAACAATGATATGCAAGTCACGCATATATTCAGATAGATATCAGCAGTCTCCAAAAGACTGTTCGTTAGGCACTTTCACATCCTTCCCTCTTCTAGACATGTGGCAGTACTTCCTTGTTAAGCAGCCATGATTGTTTGTTTCCTTCTCTTGCAAGTCGACAACAGACAGAGGCCTTACTTCTTACTACAGTTGATTCAATGTTCTTGAAACGAAGCCTGGGTATGGGAATAAGAATTTCACAAGGATACCGTTCTTACTTCACTTTTTGAACCGTCCTTCTTTATTCACCTAGTTTTTCAGCCTTATGGGAAGAAAAAAGGAAAGCAGATCAGGTTCACACTCACTTCTCAAATCCTTCACATGATGATCACATCTTGTTTTTACCTAGAGTATGACAAGTTGTAGAGATCCAGCTACTCTCTCCTCAGACGATAAATCAAATAAACGAGGGCTCGCACGCCTAGTCATTTTTCAAATCGTTTTGATAAAATGTTATTCAACTTTTCATCTTGGGTTAAACGTTGAATCAAACTTACTTGGTTTCACTACAGACGTATTCACAGTGGTAAAATTTTCATTAGTGACTACAAAAACGCTCTAATTATTGCTGGAAGGGCTCTAAAACTTTGATATGCATTGATGAGACGGCATCTTATAGGCAGTGTGCATCTGAACTGAAGGACAGGGATGCTCCTTTGCGGGGTATGTCTATGTGACTGCAACGTTGATTGGCTTAATGGCTGAGCGTGTTGACGTTAACGAATAGCATGTCGTCGTGCTTTTGATTTCACGCATTTCCGGAAGATGTTATACGATGACTAACATAGCTGGTCATGCACCGTAGATCGTAAGGTGGGCAGTTATTTTCCGGCTACTTGTCAACAATCGGCTTAAACGTTGGATCAAAGATCGCCTTCTTAACCAAAAACAAGCCGTGGCCTACGTAGGCGATACCTTTGACAGACAGCCTAGTGGTACCTTCTGTCAGTCGTTGTCAGAGGACATCTAGGAATAAATCATGATGGTTGAGTAAGTATGTGTCGATGATATGTATTGTAACGTAAGCAGGGAGGAAAATCTGCTGGGTAAGTTTGCGTAAACATGACTTCAGACAAGCGTATTCCATACCAGAGGCTACAACAGGTTTTCCGCTCACAGCCTGAAAGCTGAAGGTAGGTTCCTTCTTTTGATCTACTCTGTGGCAGGTAGGAGGCCGACTTCGGCACCCATGTCAACCAAGTACCGGGTTTTGTTAGCTACATCGCGAATGTAGCTAATTCAGCCGGCAACAGCTGCCGCTGACGCGTGCCAGCGAGGTAGTTTCCCATAATCTTCGTGTCACTGTCGAAATTACGTGGTTTTCGTCAACAGTTCGCTTCCTGGACATAGGCATCGTGATACTAACACCATTCAGGGTTTTTAAGTGAACAGGGCTTAGATTTTGTGCGATCACGTGAGTTTCTGCGTTGAGTGGAATTTAGATGACGATAGGAGGGAATATAGGGGCTATTGACATAAGTAGTTGCTGAAAGGAGTTGCATAATTCGATCCATACAGTGTACCTGCTCGAAGTATGTTTAGCAGTTGAGCACATCTCAGTGACTGGCCGCTGTTATTTCTAGAATTTTATCAGCAGATGTAGCCAAGCCGTCTATAATAACACCTTGAAGTATCACAAACACAGCCTGTACTGACTGTGACAGTTAGGATAAGAACGTCTTTCTGAAGAGCTTCTCATCAAACTGACGTTATCCAATAACTTCCTGCATTTTCGCTAGCTTGTTCACAGCCTACTGATCACCTTACTCGACAATGAGAAATAGTTCATTAAGACGCTGCCCATCCCTCAGAACGTTTCTCATTATGAGGGATGCTTTAGGCCTCTCGTAAGGGGTTGCTTACCTCTGGGCTCGACGCATGCACAGCTACGCACTTACCTAGTTCCTGCAGTAGAGCGTGGATAACTGCAAGGAACTGTGAACGCTGGTAAGTGACTCCACATTCACTGAAATCAGACTTGGTTGTCTGAAACCACGCTTCTACATTGTCTGGCCGAAATGGCACGAGCTTAATAGTGTTGCTAGACGGTCGAACATGGATGGCCTAAGGCGTATGGTCAATCATGGAGGAATATATACTTTAAAAATGGTACACGAAAAATACAAAGTGGGACGGACTCTCTGGATCTTTCTGTATGTTTATCAGAGATGAAGTTCGCGATGGGGTGTCACCAGTTTAGAGGCTGAGGGTGTTGACGTTCACGGATAGTATGAAGTATATTAATTCAAAATCCAATGCTAACAGCTTCTGTGTTATTCGTTCCACGTAGACCAAAGGCAAAACAAAACAACAGAACTGATCGGCGAAATTACGAAATGTATTTCGGGAACAAATCGAAGTGCGAGATGATTGCTCAGCCCGCTAGGGATCGTGTACGAACGAACGTAACACGACGGAGTGTCAAATGGATTGGATGCCTGACCTTAAGCCATCGGAAATACGAATCGACCTAAACAGCGAAGGTCAGCATCCAGTGTCTAGTGATTAATACTGTGACTAATTATTCCGGGGAATTACCCAACGCAATATCGGCACTTCCCACTCCTAAACACTGAATCAGCTGTATATTAGAAGCTGTTTGCAGAGTATGTATGCCACACATTGAACTCTATCGAAATTCCCAGGTTATCGGTGTATGAAACCATCGGAATCTGGGAGAGCTGGAGTATTCTCTAAACAAGTTTGCAGGGTAATGCGGACGTTTTGAAACAACATGCAATCAGCCTTACCGAACTCCGGTACCTACTCAATCAGTAGCTATACTAACACATGCTCTTAACTTAACACAGAAAAAGAATGATTTACGTCATATTACGATCAAAATATCTGCATATTTAAAAAGAACAAACAAATGGGTTTTTTAATAGCAAAGGTTTGTGAACTTACTTACATGAGCTACGTACTGGAAATTTGAGTTTTAACTGCAGCATTCCACCACACACTAAGAAGATTGTTAAGAGTTCATTCACACTTTCCAGTCATCACATAAAAAATTTATTTGACTCGAATGACTAAGTTTCCATCAATTCCAAAGCCTTCCATTTTCTCTAGAGAACCTATATTAGGCAGTTGGACAAAAAATACATTATGTACTCACTCTTCTGAAGAGTTACGATGGGCGAATCAAAGTGAAAATTGCACTTGAGTTCTCCGAAAACTTATAGCAGTTTCCCGTCATCAAAATGTCAGTGTTAATACATTAATTTGTTTACTACAGCTCGCTCTAATTATATTGGACTTCGAAACATGCGCGGGGTTTCTTCTTTTTTATGACAGCTGTTATGCATTTCAGTGGCGGAGTAGTTTTGTCACTGCATTATATCTCAAGAGTAAAAAGCCGGAAGTAGAATTAAAGTGCCTTGAACGCATTGAACCATCATATCATGTTACACTTACATATCAGTGGGTTCTCCATCGCATGAGTTTGGAAGCTCTGATTTCTTTGCATTAAGATTTGTCAATGATTTTACACTATCACTTCAAATTTCCTTACGAAATACATTTCTAAGGTATCATAACTTCTGCAGAGAAAGTATTTCTAGCTGACATCGCATACTACAGGATGACTGACGTATCTATGGAGGTCTCCGAATGTGAGTCTTCGCCAGTATCTAATTCTGCAGATGTGTACATGGACCACAAACATAAACTTGAAGTTGAGAAGGTAGTTTTTTATTTAAGATTAAATCATTCCACAGGTGCGGTGGTTCTACCGTGAGGGAAACAACAAGAGATGGGTATCATTCAATGGCTCTGATTCCATAAATTTGGAGTTTACCTATCGAAGTCACCAGGCTTCCTGTAAATCTTGTCACAATTCGGCTTCACGTACACCCACATCATGTGAGCCAAAGCAGTACTGTACAAAACCTAAAGTATCAGTTAGGGGTGGATTATATGAAGCGAATGTAATTGAACGCCGTTGTGTTCCTGTTTACTGGTCCGGTAAGTTATTTAATGTTGTAGTCCACACTTTTACGAACACTGTTGATTAACTTGTTCGTATAAATAGCTTTGCCAGTTACTTCGTTAAACTGTCACAATCGAATATTCGTATGTAATTTAATTTGTTACTTTTACTCAGGCGTGGGTAGTGAAGTAATTATGTAGTCAGATTGCAGTTTCCTGTGAACTGTATATGAGCGAGATTGTTCTAACCTGTCGTGGGTATTTTTATTGCCTTTGACGGTTGAATAGCGGCTGCCCTACTCCTCAGCATCACATGAAAGAAGCTTGAATAGCAGGGGAATTGAGTTGAAGTAAACTGGTGTTTTATCCAAACATCTTAACTTTCCTAATACGGGTCAATCGTAAACATTTTTGATTCATATCGTATCATGGTGTAATTTCAACTTAACTAGACTTGAATTACTTTTTCTGATCTTAAAGTTAGTGAATCAGTCTTTGGAAATCCGAAATCACAAACTTATACTTGTCACCTTCATTATTAGCAACACTATCTAATCATTATGGTTGCATCATACGTGGGTAGCGGTATATTTTTTCTTCACATGATTTAAGTGGCCACGTTCTTTATTACTGTTGTAGACAGCAGCATGGTACTTAGCTGGCACTTTGACAAGATGTCACAGGATTGGCTTGCACTGACTCCTAGCTGAAGGATAGAGTTAAGTGGTGGAGACCACATTTCAGCATGGATACAAAATGGTCTTGTGTCATTTACCAACTTATGTTTTATTTGGCGTAGAAAAAAGGACGCATGCTCTGCCCTCCTTTTTGTCTGTGCGACACGGCCATTGGAATTGGAATATATGAAAATGCTAGTTGTCATTTGACCACGGATGTTTGCACTCTAACTCCGATGTTGAGTGGTATAATGTGGTAATATTGAGGTAGGCGTAGCGTGCCAGGTGGGGAGAGTAAGTCAGTTAATGAGGTAGTGAAAGTAAATCGATTGAGATGGCTAGAACACATGTTGCCCAAGCCAAACCATCGACTTCCTCGATAAGCAATATTAGCCGGCATTGGATAAAGTTGGGAAATTATTAGGGGTGATCAACCAAAAACCAGAGACCAGTCCATGTAGAGTTTGAGAGTTGGTTTGAACCATGTAGATGTTCTCAGTGGTTCTCGGGATTCGAAGAACCAGTTACTAGAGATTGTTGGTGATATGGCTCAAAATGATTCTCAGTAGCGCAACTGCTTCCACTCTTTGTAATCTCACACCCACTAAGTTGTCGTGTTTTTTACACGTTACTATTCTTTCCTCCTCACATTTTTGTTTATTATAGTCCTTCTGAATCTATTTTTCCTTCTCTTTTGTCTACGTTTGTGTTCTATATGGAGTGTGACAAGTTGAACTGCTGCACTACTGCGAAAAATTCTATGCAGAAACTCATTTAGTCAGCAGGCATGAAGTAAAAACCACCCACACACTTCTATAGACATACCTCAGAACGTCAGATTAATTAAGTATAAGTAGAATATTTCGCCACATTGAACGTCGTTATCCTAGTCCACGTTACCCCCAATGAACTTATCACGGATGAAATCATCACAAGTGGTTCGTTTAACACTTATTAAACTTCATCCTTTTGAAAAGTTATCTTGCATCCGGTTACTTCTTTAAAAAAAGATTGTACAGTGCGAAAGTGTTGAGTGTCATTCTTTACGACTGATGCGTCAGTTTTACAATCTCTGATACCCTGATACCATTACTGATTGTATTCATAGTCGCATGGTGAATGTTACCTAGATTAGATGTAGTTTGTAGTCAGGTGAATCAGTCAGTGAGGTATTGGGTCTTCACCGACCGTGATATCTATATTTGGCATGCAGCTAAGTGTCAACCCTCCTCAGTAGGAAGTGTTGGCTAAAATACCATCAGGCCTGGAGTATATTGTTCTTCCCAGAGGTTTTCGAAATCGTATTCAGTACTGCACTATTTCTTGAGTTTCTTTAAAGTGTGGTTGTATTTAAATTGTTATATATTTTGTTTACAGATGACAAATGTCCCACATCCATCCTGCGTGGTACTTGGTTTCGTGAAGGTTACAGTGGTACTCTTGAACCTTTAGATGATGAGTCAATGGCTGAACGTTTGGAGGCTGAATACAACACTTGGTACTTAAAAACGTACCAGAGCCCTAGAAAATCCATGTGCTCAAAAAATGACATGTTCGCAAAATCTCACAGTGGTTCACTTCTCCACTCTGTATTGAGTGCCCCAGTTCTACACTCTCCGGATACTATAGAATCAGTTAGTGAAACATTCATTCAAACACCTGAGTCTTCTTTCTGTGAAAATTTTCCGAGTGTAAATGGAAGCGACTTGGATGACAATTCGTCTGCCCCCACTGCTTTAAAAAAGAGAGTCCGTAAGTTTTGAAGTCTTACAAAGGCATTCTGTCGGCAATTTTTTGACTGAAAATCTTTGCAACTCTTATCACTTTTACTGTGTTTCGTCATTTGATTTCTATTCTAATGTAAAATTGGAAAGCAATTACTCAAAGAACTCTCACTCCTAAAGAGTTCACTCTGCTTAAACTGGAAAACAAAAACGAAAGCAATAAACAGAGTTTGAACTCAAAAAATGTTTGTTGCCCACAGTGAAAGTCTAATTCTCTGTCATCCTTTTATCAGCTAAACTTTCAGTTGAATGCCTAGTGGTAACTCACGTGATCTGTCCAAGTCGTCGTGTTAGTGGCTGTGGTATCATAAACTTCTTGTGTCGAATAAAAATAAATTGTAGAATGCTGCATTACCAGTAGTTCTAACTCTGGCACTAACAACTTGTTTCTTGGATATTTCTTGCTTTCATTAATGTCGATTTTCTTAGTTTTGCTGCCTTTTATAAATCCCATTGAGGATTTTAGCACCATAGTCTAAACTTAGAATTATGTTATATCACAAAACGGTAGCTTTTTGTCTTGATGTTACTTCATCCGACGGCTCCCCTACTCTGTACCTGGATTTTTGTCCAGGAAGTATCTTCAGGGATTTCACAATGAAATAGAACTCTTGAGTTCTACTGCGAACAAAATGAGCAATAAAATAGCTGTTGTTTCGCAGTAATTGACAAGAATATACAGTTCACTCAAAGGTAGTCAAAACATTTTGCAGATAAAATGTAAAAATTCATAAAGTATTCCTTCGTAATATTTTCTTCATCAGTAAACATAACATAGATGTGACGGTCAGATATGTGTCGTAATCAGCCAACAAGATATGGAATGATTGCTTTTAGGGATACTGGAAAATCAAAAAAGATTATTAGATATTAATAAAGCTGCCAACGTACAGTAAACAATATGTTATAAGTGAAGGAAACTCAGAACGTTTTATTTAACCAGCTTGAATATATATATATACATATATATATATAAGACTAGTGTGTTGTTGTTAGAACTTGAGTTTGCATTATTTCGCTTTAAGTGGAGCAGTATTATTTTCTGGATGTTTCTAATTTTTATCGGATAGTGGATGAGACCTGGTGCAATATTTCTGTTTTAACAAAAGGCAATTAACCGTAACAGGTTGAAGTTATCAATACTATCACTATACAGAAATGTTGATAGATGTCGACTCGTAGTTCTTTTGAATATGTAACGTAGCGGAAATATATTACCTATACAACTGGTTGTAATCCGAGGTAATAAATTGGGACAAAGCAACAGTCCTGAAAATCAGCGTGTAACGTTATGGAAGGAAAGATTGATTACTAAGGGTTTTTTACTTGAATAGTTGAGAACACGTGCTATAAGAATAAGCCAAGACTTGTTTTGCCTATATCTCCTAGATTTTACTATCTCTAGCACAAAGGAAGAGAAAATTTGAATAATAAAATCCTATTCTTGAAGTTGTGAGGTTACGTTTTATGTGGTTGAGAGCGGCAAAATGTTTTCCAAATGTAATGTGGTAATTAGCACTGCCTTACTAATGAGGCGTATCTAATTAACCTAGTAATATAAAAATGCATTCTACCGCCGCCTAAGCTCTACTCCCGCATTAAACGTATATGGTTTATGTTCAAAGGTAAACGAACAAAATTGTGTGGCTTCTACAGATGAAGCCAGATGTACAAACATCGATGTTAAAATGAACTATTTCTCTCTTATTTTATAGAATGACTATAGCTTGTATTCCGTATATGCATAGTTTGATCGTCGAATGAATCGTTTCGTTAACAACAGGACTAGTTCTAACCTGTCTAATTTACT
Organism: Trichobilharzia regenti; assembly: GCA_944472135.2. Classification (NCBI taxonomy): domain Eukaryota; kingdom Metazoa; phylum Platyhelminthes; class Trematoda; order Strigeidida; family Schistosomatidae; genus Trichobilharzia; species Trichobilharzia regenti. Next base: position 114,720,963 of record OX235262.1, on the reverse strand, counting down.
TGTGTACCATTCAATATGATATGAGGGAATCACAAGTTGAACTGAATACTCAAAACTGTTTTTATGCCAAGTCATTTGTAAATGACGAATACAAATTCCTAAGATTATATTTTTATCTACAGTCTGTTATACTAATGCACTGTAATTCCAATTCAGGTTATTCAATATTTTATAAAATAAATTACTTAAGTTAGTGAACATTTTGAGTTATGTCCCCCGTTAAATTGGAGTACCATTTCATGAAAAAATTAAAAGTGATAGATATGCAATTTGGCAGCGGTTTGCAGGTTTATGCGTACTACACCTTGTATGTTACTATGGAAATGACTAAGTGCAGAGTCTTCTGGATGACCTGGATCAATGATTTAATTTGATTGAAAAACAAGTGAACTACAGCTCCACATTTTAGGCTGGTTAACTATGGAGTCATAGAATATGTCCGGAGAATGAATATCTATCTAGTAATGAAGTGATCATTTTGACTATTAGGTAGTTTTAAACTCCTTGCTCACTACAGTTGGTCAGCTATATCCCACAATCATCGATGTTAGCAAAAATATTCTTTGTGATCCCAGTATTTAATCCCATCAATGGAGTTCGCTCTACCATAGTGCCCAAGTTTTATATTTAATCCCAGTTAAGTTATTAGCTTACATGTAAAATAAGACCACCCACTGATAATTTCCACTTTCTCGAAAGCCACTAGTTTAAACTATTTCAAGCTTGATCATAGAAACCGTCCATAAGGTTTACGTACTCAGTCGCAAACAGAATGGCTACGGAGTAGATTAAATAAGAAATGGTAGTGATGCTTTCGAGGTAATTACTCTGTGAAGCACACTTACAAAGTCAACGTATTTTCTTAAATATCACTTATCACCACAGATGCTTACAGACTCTGAGTTATTTCATCAGTGCATATAACTCGAAGAAAAATTTTTTAAAGTCGGTGTGTAAAGAGTTATATACAGCATAACATGCTAATTATTGACTAGATGTTAAGTTTCATATGAGAGAATTATTTTCATAATAGTTTTGAGATTTCTTGCTTCATCTAACGTAGGTCTAGTTTATGCACAGGATACCTAAACCTGATTTATTAACCAAAAATTTAACTGAAGTTTCTAACTTCATGAGAATGTATTACAATCTATGATGAATTTTCAAAATAGGTGTCTCCAATTTAGTACACATACATACACATTAATACCAAATTGTTTCATTTATTTTTCTCTGGCTAATTTCTGTTTATTTCGTAAACCTGATAATTGTATTTAACTGTAGACTATTTGTCGAAGTATTCCTGCATAAATGATTTAATATCACTACTTTTTTTTCCCTTCACAAAACAACGTGGAGAAACGTTAAAGGGTAAATTTATTTCGGGACCACCGTAGTTCAAGTATTCCAAATAATAAAACACATCACTTTTAAATTGTTAATGTTTAATCATTTAGTAATTTGATAACACTGAAGGAATTTTTTTAATGAGGTTATTTAGTCAACTTTATTCATGTACATAGTAAGATTGTGATTGTCCTATTTCATTTTTTTTGAAAATACTTCAGCTTACCAAACGATTCGCTTCACTGACTGCCATATCGACTGGTATGGGGAAGACGAGTTATACTTGTATTATGAATCGACAAGTTTGTATATTAGACAAAAACTGGGGATGCAAAAGGGTAAGTGAATCTTATACCCGTATTTTACAACAGTTAGATGCTATCAGATTTCCACAATAGGTGATGTTCATATTACCAGGAAGAGTATCACTAGGATTTGGAGTTAATTACGTTGGTCTTACAATAAGATATAATACCTTAAGATATGATAAACAGTACTATAAACTAAACTATAGACTATAAACTTCGCAAAACCTACTTTTTATACGAAAAATAGGATTTAGCTGAAATAGTGAAAACTGAAGAAAAATAATGAAAAGTTCAGGAAGACTTGAGTAAAGACATATATTTTCAGTGAGAACTTGCGACTCAAGGGTCTTTCTATCAGAGAATTGTAAAGCCACCTTCAGATCAAGAAATACGGTAGATACTAATTGAGTTTCGTGTAGTTGTATCCTGTCAGCTGGATGGTTTACTTGCGAAGCTTGTATTGTCTAAGAACAAAACTACAATGAAATCACCCACCTAATCTAATAGCTCAATACACAAATTTGTGCGGACTCCATGAGTTGAGTTGTTCTCATCATTTATTTATTACTTCTACCAAACCTGATTATCACATCAAAAACGGGTGGTTGCGCGGGCCGAAAGTCGAACCTGAGCCACCCTAGTAGCAATGTAGTATCGAGATTAGACGTAGTTTGTTAGGTAAAGTTTTGGATCTTTGCTGACTGAGGTGGCTGCAAAGTGCGGTACGAATACTGAACCATAGTGCTTCTTAACAAGTAATGACGAATTGTTTGACGGTTGATATGACCCTTTAGTGAAGTGTCAGTCGCCTTATTGGATCCCTTAGGTATACTTAGAATCACTGGTAGGAGATCCTTGAATACTTATTCCAAAATTGTCCACAGTAGTGCAGATATTTTCACTCTTCTCCTTTGAAACTTTAAACATCACCAATCTTCCCTTAATTATTCTCTTCCCTATCTCATTCATTTTTGTGTGTATTATAACTGTTTCTAGGTGTCTTATTTCTGTGTACTGATTTTGAATGTATCAGTGTGAACTTTTGCATTTGTTTTCGAACTACCACGTTGATTTCTTTGCCTTCATCTGAGTTTGATCTATCAACTTGCTACACAATGAAAATTACAGGGCTGCTGCTTAAGACCGTCAACATGTTTCGGATATATGGTCTCTTAACCTGGAAGAATTTTCTTAAAGCCGTTTACATTTCATGCAGTTGTTTCACTGTTCATTTCCTTCGTATTGCTGTTATTCATTTTAGTTTATTGTTTTTGCATTGTTGAAGAATATGGTCTCTCTAAAAGGTATTGTTATATCTATAACTTTTTTGCATTTTAGTTGGGACGCGTTTATTTCGGGGCTTTACTGAACAAGCAAGTGCAGAAGACAAATTGCCTGATATATCTCACCTTTGTTTCGTTGTCCATGGGATCGGTCAAAAAATGGGTACCAATCCTATTTTAAAAAATTGCAATGAGTGAGTCGTAGCACAACATTCTTTATCATTTCAGCATAAGTTAATTACTGGCATTCAACTAGCTACTTTTTATTTTTATAGCTGTTCAACTGTTGCACTTACACTGCGTCTTGTCAAAAAGATCTAAATAAAATAGGTGAAAAAAACCTTATACTATTCCTTTGAAATTCGGAAAGACAGTTTTTTTTAAGAAGTCATATGAATCACCGTTTCAATAATTACTTATTGGAGATGTAGTAAGAATTCATTTATGTGCTTCCGTAGTTTAAATACTCTTTCCTTTCAGCTATTCAGTTACAGCTTCCACACTTTTGATAACATTTAGGGAACTTCGAATTATCTCTGGTCTTTATGCAAATTTTCTCTATAGCCTGTTGGGAGAACTAGCATCTATTTTGGGAGTTGTATTGCCATGTAAAAATGTTTTCGTTTCTCACTGATGTGTCAGTTTTGATTGGGACTATGAATTTATTGTGAAACAAATGTCAATGTCCGTCACTCTGTCAATAAAATAATACCAGTTAAACCCAATAGCTCTGTCGTGTATTTAAGTTCACAGTGCTTTTAAAGCAAACTAATTCATTATAGCTTTTAAAGTAAATACCACAAGAATAAGCAATGCAAAAAAGTGTGGGGAAAAGAGAATAAGGAATTAATTTTCTTTGATGAAGAGCGTCAAATATGTAAGGAAGGCTGCTGTAACTTGTTACCGATGAATCTCTACTCACTTGTCTATCTATCAGGCAGTTGGAAATTTATTTCCTTTGGTGTACAAACTACATCTGCAACTTCCTTGTTTTTGGTGAAACCTCTTCTATCTGTGTGTTTTGTTGTAATGCTTGAGCCTACTACTGCTCATCTCTGTAAAATTTCAGTAATACAAACAGAATTAATGAGACCAAGTGTTTATGTTTATTGATTGGTGTTGAATAGTTTGAGGATGTACCAACTACCCTGTAGTCCCTCTATCAGCGGCTCAATTCCTACTATAACAGTAGGCTCAGTACAAATAACAAACAAAGTTCTGTAGTGTGTAGAATAATAAAGTATTTCAACACTTATCTTCAAGGAAATTACCGCAGGTGTACGTTATTCAAGTTCGTAAATGTTAGGATCATCAGCTAGATTAAGTTAATAGTCTGACGTCTTTATTTATAGATTTCTGTCCGTACTTCGCACTATGCTTTGCATTTATTTTTCCTCACACTTATGAAGGGTATTTCTTCACCTGTTAAAATCCTTTGAGTATATATGCCTTCTGCTCTTTGGATAGTCATACATTCACAATGATACAATTCCTTTTTGTCGTCTCGTGGGATAGAAAAGACTGTCTGTTGAAGCCTATTTCTTCCTATTGATAAATGGGTATGGGATTAATAATTAACTTGCTTTCAAGTCTTTGTATTAGATCGAGTTATCATGAAAATACATCAGTAATATATTCTGTTGTCATAAGATACTGTAAACAATGAAAGATATCCGTCTTGGAAAGCAGATAGTGTTATTTACTTTAAGTGTACTGCCTATAACAAGTTCTATGCTGAACTATCAAATACTTGAAAAAAAAACAATATTGATTTGCATTAAGAAGAAGGTCGCACTACTTGTCAAGTCCTCATTAACAAATAAGTGACATTCTTCTATTTCCCATCTGTTATGTCAGTACATTTTAATCCTTACGGTTGTGGTCCTGAATTTTTGAGTTAACATCTCATTCTTATGCATGCTAACACCACGTTGGTTGAGAATATTTGGAAATCTCCTTATATAAACCAATCACGGTGTTTTGTCTATAGGATAATACGATGGTGAATATAAATTGTGCAGTTAGTCATAATATTGGTAATGATAATATTAATAATAGTAATAATAATAATGATAATAATAATGGTCTTATCAATAATAAGGATGAAACAATGAGGCAATCTGTGATAACACGAATAATGAAAAACAGTATGATTAAACAAACAATTGTTCAGGTGGAATTAGTCGATAAAGGCTAGTAAAAACAAATGAGCCAACGTGTTAGTGAACATCTCCCATCGTGGTTTGGCAAAGGACAGACAAAAACAATCCGTAGCTCAATTCTGTCACATCTAATTGATAGTGGTCATGTAGTCGATAAAACGAAAGCCTTCAAAGTAATTCATCGTATCCCTCCGAATCTTTCTAATAGACTTCGTATTCGTCTACTGCACACAGCTGAGGCGATAGGCATTCGAACTATTAAACCTAAACTATGCATTCAAAAGAAGTTCGTGCAGCCATTATCCCTCCCGTGGCCTAATAAGACATAACCAACGAAAAATCTTATGTAGGTTTTGTGACATTAAACCATTTACTGGGTCAAAACACATATCTTGATTATTTCTGTGTTATGTAGAGTCATTTTAGTATGCATTTTTGTTGTACAGTAAGAAGTATTATGTAAAATTTGACTTCTTTCAAATGTGTGCCTAATTGGTTTCTTTTTGTTTATGACGTATAAAGACTTAGGGAAACATGCGATAAAATAAAGGCGCGGTACTTCTCACATCTGGATGAAGAAAATCAACGTGTAGAATTTTTACCTGTTGAGTGGAGAACTTCTTTGCAGTTGGATGGTGATACAGTTGAGTCAATTACTCCTGTACATGTTCAAAGTCTGCGTACAGTTTTGAATAGTTCTGCCATGGATATTATGTACTACACAAGTCCTCTTTATCGAGCAGAAATCATTTCCAGCTTAAAAGCCGAACTCAATCGGTTATACGATATGTTTCGTCGATTAAATCCAAACTTTGAATCTCGTGGTGGAAAAGTATCTGTAATTGCACATTCCCTTGGTTGTGTTCTGATTTACGATTTAATTACTGGCTGGAATCAACTTCTCGATAATGATGAACTCGCTGAAATCCTTTTAGATAAATCAAGTGACAGAAAAGATATATCCTTCAATGGGAATTCCTTGGCAAATGTGAGTAGTTAGATTTTTCGTTATCTTCTTATACGTGTATTGTACTACTGACACTTTAATGGATTTTAAGTTTTATTTGTTACAAACAATCGATCCTCACCACCTTAAACTATGTATATCAATTTACTTTTTTTGTGTGAGTAAATACACTGAGCGTACGGAAAGAATTTTGGCAGTTTGTGTTACTGATTATCGTCTTGAGGACTTTCAAGTACTCGTGATAGCACTTTCAGAAGATCAAACATAATTCATTCACCGGGTAATGATCATACTGTTGTTGTGAATAAAAGCCTTACAGTCATCTTGGCTATCGGTGTAAGACGCGCGGCTTAGTCATCCCAGTAACCATAGGATTATGAATGAACCAGTATTTCAACATAATTATCGTAACTTGTATGAATGGCCTGACAACACGTTGTGTAAGGTCATTCATCGTATCATATTTTCTTTTTATTAATCACCATGGCAACTCTGACTGTTAACGCTCACTTTCACAGATGTTACTTTGTCCTAATTCCATTGACAAAGTATCATGCAATTTTTATCGATCATACATATATTGTTACTATGTTCATGTGTTTGTATGCATGTTAACTTTTCAAATTCATATAAATAATCGCGTTTGTAGTGCATTCAACTGACAATTCCCTACCTAAAGTTATGAATTCACTAAAGACTGAATTTTACACAACTGTTGCTACAATTATAGTGAATAAGTATTTTCATTCAATGATACATCTCACAGAAGTTTAATCAAACCATTGTAGTTATGGCCAGTTTCTTCCTTCATCCACCTCGAATTTACATGCATTTAGGAGGAGGTGGCACATTATATAAAGTTAGATGATAATACTCGGTTAACCAAACGTGGGTAAGTGAAGTGAAGTGTAAACTCATGACTCAAAGGTTAAAATTGAGTCCTTAAACTTTTCAGTCACGGTTCAATCATTCATGAATATTCATAAATTCACTTATTAATACTTCAAATCTAATACTTTACACAGATTTCCATCGCAAATAAAATCCTTTTAAAGCTATTTTGAATGACATTGTCCCATAGTTCCCATGCTAACGGCGTCACAACTTGACTGACGTTTCATCTTGCTTTAATACTGTGTGATGTGGTCGCTGGAAGTGGAAGTGTGTTGACACCAGAAGTTTTTTTGTTATTTTCACCTTAGTTGAGTTGCTCACATTTGGTATAGTGTGTTAGGTAAGAAGGTTAAATCGGTTGACGCGATTATGAAGCTTAATCGACTGAGGTGGCTAGAACAGGTGTTACGTATATTGAGGCAACGCCTTCCTCAACAGGCATTTCTAGCTGAAGTGAGAATAGATTGCAAGAAGTTAGGTGGTCAGTTTTATGTATTTCTTAGAACTATTGCTTGATAGTAAAATGTGCTATCTTGTATGGTCAGGATAATCACAGATATCACTTATTTTTTCATCAGCGTTATGCGACAGTCAGGTGAATCCCCTCTACTACTTAACTGAGAATATAGTCCGATATAGTAGGAAAAGTTATATTCACATAACAAATATATATATATATATATATATATATCTACGAATGTTTGGCATGCGATTCGCTCCCGCCAAATGCAAGATGATGTTATAGGACTGGACTACATCGACGCCTAGTTTAAAAATAGGAAGTGAAGTGGTAGAGCACGTTGACCGCTTCACTTATTTGGGAAGTACCATCAGCCCCAACGGGCTGATCTCTGACGAAATCTCAGCACGAATACAAGGGGCTCGTTTCGCATTTGTTAGTTTACGCCGACTCTGGCGTAGACGAGATGTTCGACTATCGACCAAAGGGCGGGTGTACTGCTCATCAGTCCGCTCCGTCCTCCTATATGGCCAGCTGTGAGACCTGGCCACTGAGAGTGGAAGACATGAAAAGACTAGCTGTCTTTGATCATAGGTGCCTGCGTTCTATTTCCCGTGTAAAGTGGCATGATAAGGTGAGCAACATGGAGGTTAGGCGTAGAGTTCTAGGTAAACAGGGGAAATCAATCGACGAAGTCGTGAAGCTACAAAGACTGAGATGGTTAGGACATGTGTTACGTATGCCAAGCCATCGCCTCCCTCAACCAGCAATGTTAGCGGATATAGGGTCAGACTGGAAAAAAGCTAGCGGCGGTCAAACAAAAACTTGGCATCAGTCAATGAAATCCACAACAGTTGGTCTAAGCCACGTAGGAAGGTGTAGACTTCCAGGCTGGGGTCCTCGGGACGGTAAAAATCTATGGTTGGAAACAATTGGTGACATGGCTCAAAATCGTTCTCAGTGGCGCAGATGCATCCACTCCCTGTGACTTATGATCTCCAATGAAACTGTTTTGTTTTTCTTTATTACTCCTTTGTCTCACACCTCTGCTCACTGTTTCTATTATGCTTTTCTTGTACTTTCTTCTCTTGCTTCGCGTGCTACACGGAATGTGGCGACTTGAACTTCCGCACATTTGTGCAAAGTTCTATGTCGAAAACAGACAGACAGACAGATATATATATATATATATATATATATATATATATATTCACAAAATATATCGACTACTAAGTGATAATGACAGAAAGTAGTTAGCGTTATTTTTACAGATAAATTCGATAGGTTGTCTGTCCACCGTACAACGGTGTGTACTTTGTAGCAGATTAATTCTGATTGGCCCATTTTCAGACTAGATATCGATCGCCTTGTTAGTCAGAACAAAACATCTTACTAATACATGGAGTCATTAGCTTATCGATCTGAGTCATTTAGAGGGATGTAGATTCATTAACTGCCGTCGTCAAAACGCTTATAACAGGTAGTTGAATATTCTCATTGAGGGTATTCAAAATTGTTCCTTGCGAATTTCTGAGCATCAGTCTTCACCTAATTTTTGCGTTTCCTCCCATATTCACGTTTTTTATTGTTGTTTCGCCACATTTGTGTCTCCCAGTTCGTCGCATGCTTTTTCACCGGGTAGCTACTTGAACTAGTACGCAACTATTCAAACGCCTTTGTCAATTGTTTGTCTATTTTATCATTTTATTGATGTTCATGTTTGTCAACTCATACGTGTTATCGTAATATGCTTTAGGATATGTCAACTTTTTTAATTATTCGTTTTCAGTAGCTTCTCACGCTATCAAACCAGTACAGAATGTAATGTTTTTTAGCACATACATTTCATTGTGTTTTATTTAGATTTTAAATGTCTTTTATTGTTTCTATAACTGATCTTCAGCTGGATGTAAGAAATAACTCCGGTGTGATGTGTCACGATCGAAAAGACAATGTGGTATCTTCTTCTGGCAATTTGAAGCAAGTTACTCGTGTTAGTTTTCAGCTTGATGCGGCAAAGACTTTGTGAGTTTTATACTGATATTCTCTTCTCTTAAAAGGTGTTATATCGCCACCTTACTCGTGGTCTATAGAAATGAAATATCAGTATCTGGGTATTTCGTATTATTCCCTTGACACACATAGACTGTCGTTACTCCATAGTAAGAGCAGTTTATGTCAGTCACTATGGTTGGTTGTTGCTAGTCCTTTCTGACAATGTGATCCTTAGTATGGAGAGAAGGCGGTTATTAGTAAAAGATTTCAGACTATTAGAGGTTTGGCTGCCATCCTATGCTCTGTTCGATGATGATGATGCTTAGAGTTGCAATTTGATCAATACATGATTCGCCTTTCCTGAATCCACCTTGTTCTGGCGAGCAGAGTTCTGCATCTAGTGTATCCTTTAGTTTCTTCTGGATGGTAGGACTTACTATTTTTCTTGGTGTGGACAAGAGCACGATTCCATGCCACTTCTTGCAGGGGCTTAAGTCGCCCTTATTTGGTAGCTTGACAAGGTAGCCTTTCTTCCAGCCAGTAGAAAGACACCTTTCCTTCCTTCCAATCGTTTTGCAATATTGGTGTCAGCATGTCCGCTACAGTCCCTGGGTCTTTTTTCAGTGCTTTGGGGTGGGGGAATTTTGTCCGGTCCTGCTATTTTCTCGGACTTCAGTAGCTTGATTGCATGAGAGATTTCTGCTTTTGTTGGGGTATTGGTTTCCATTGACAGTTGTGTGCGTGCTGTTGGTGATGGTATATTTCTGGGCGATTTGCAGGTGATGGCCGGCCCAGGAATCCTTTGAAGTAATCAATCCATTGTTTTATTTCTTTTCTCCCCTTTAGTAAATCAGTTTACTTCAAAATCTTTTAGTTACTACTGTGTTGATTTTTTCTTAGATGCCGACCTGGTTATCTAAAGTATTGTTCTGAGGTCTCTTTTACCTACGACATTTTCTGCTTGAGTTGTCAGTGTTTCGAAGAATTTTCTTTCGTCTTGCCTAGCACTCATCCTCACTTCATTATTCATTGCGCTGCACATTAAACTCAGCCTCTCCTTCCATTGTCCATCTTTGAATTCGCCCATCTTCTGTTTCACCTTCAGTTGTGAACCGTTTTTTATCTTGTCTCTTCGGTTATTCTACGTAATATTTCCTACTTTGCTCTGATAGCAACACTGAAGATATCCTTTGTAGTTTCGTCCTTCAGTGTCCGAGTGTTGTAATTGAGTTGTGGTCTATCTCCAGTTGCTTTGCAGGCTCTCGGCTTGAGAGTTCCTTGTACTAGATGGTGGTCTGAGCTATCATCTGCTCCTCTTTCTCGACTTTGTGCCCAGCAGTCTGCGTGTCCATTTTCATGGGACTGAAATAAATTTTATCTGGCTTTTAGTGTGTCCATCAGGTTAAACCCATGTTGCTTTGTGTAGGGTTTTGTGCATTCACACACTGCCTCCAATCACCAAATCAATGAACCTACAGAAATCTGAGAAGAGTTCTCCGTTCTCATTCAGTTCTCTGACGGCTTCTTGACCCATGATAGATTCTTTTCTTGCATTGTGTGCTCCTAGTTTAACATTCATACCAGCCATTAGGATTTTGATGTTGCCATTTGGGATATTATCCATTACCGTTTGCAGTCCTCTGTAGGAGTCTTCTTTCTTTTGTTCTGAGTTGTGTGTAGGTGCGTAGCATTGAGTAACTGTAACTTCCCTGACCTTTGAGTTGAATATTGCTGTCATCATCCTGGATGAGAACGGTCCCCATTTCACGAGAGCCCTCGATGTTATTGGTGACATCATGGTAGCCGCCCTGTCATTGTGCTCGTGGTTATCATTTGCGTGATTGAAGTAGACTGTCGACTCTCCAGTTGACAAATTAGAGAGTCCATCTTCACCTCACCTGCTCCCACAGATCCCTAAGATTTCCACACCATATCTTCACTTTTGTTTTGCAACCTGAGCTACCTTTCCAGCTTCGGACGTCGTGCCAACATTCCACAAGGTAATCAAATCAAGATTAGCGAAAATTTCGGAGACAGCACCTCAGTGCTTCTTGATTTCCAGTGATTCTTCCAGTTAATTGCATTAAGCGATGACGTCAACCTTAAGAATAATCAATCCTTCGCAAACCCAGCAACCCCAATGTTTTTTTTTCGTTTGAAACTAAAATTATTCATTAACAGAGTTAAGGGATGGTTAGATTTTCCTGGAAAGTATACGCACAATATGTGCCATTGTAAGGAGTTTGTATTCAGTGAATGTGTATATAGGTAGTGCAATACGTCCCATCTATTATTATAATCATTATTCTCTATTATCCGAGAAATACTTGAGTTCTAAGTGCTTTTTGAGGTCAAAGTCTATTATCCTTGAAAATAAAATTGTTGAATATCTCTGTCATATTGTCTATCACATTTACTAAATGGAAATTAAATTGTTTGTTCTGCAATGTATCTTTAAGAAGAGAATCCTTTCATTGTTCTGTTGTGAATTCTAAATCCCTTTCTCATTTAAAATAATTTAGGGTCAATAATTTAGAACAAGAGCTGAATCGATTGCTTGTAACTAGGAGAAATCTGAAGTCAAATAATGCTCACAAATCCAATGTTGGTGATTCTAATTCTAATCAATCAGCTGACTTTTCAATGTGTCCCCCCGGTTCTTCATTGTTTCAACCAAGTTCTCTACTTTTTGCACATAATGTAAGTTTCGCCAAGTTTTACTGAAGTATATACGACGTCCGTAGGTATCATATCCTGTTTAAAGACCAGCAGGACTTCATATTCTGTATTAGCCATGTGGAGAAGCAGAGGTGCTCTATTGTTAGTTATTTTAAATTTTTGATGTGTAACGTCGCGAAAAGCATTATTATTAATAAGTTGTTGAAGCATACTTTTAGTGTGCAGGAATGGAATTGTTGTTAGCTAAAATTAAATAATTTCTATTAATAATTTTTTTAAATAATTTAATTTAATTTATTCCAAAAACAGTACTTATAATGCAGAATGGAATTCTCAGCATTTTTCACAATATTGCATCTGATTTACTCAATATATAAATAAAATTAAAAATTAAAACAGAAGTAGTAACCAGAGGAATTTGTCCACGTTTACGATATAAAGTCAAAAATATTCTAAGCACGAATTGAGATCATTAAATATTAATAATAGTAATAATAATAATAATAGGAATCATAATAATAATAACAGTGAGTTTGTTTCAAACAGTATTGTCGATTCAGTTTGAAAATTTTAGCATGTTACTATAGAATATTGAATTTAATGTTCTGTTGATGTAGTATATTGAGGGGAAATACAAGATTAACAGTGGTAACACAGCTTAAACGATGTTCACGCTTATGGAAAATAAATAAATAAAAACAAAAAATTGAGAGGATTATAAATATAAGAAATACAATAACAATAAAGTTTGGTACTGTAAGGGTGGAAGAAATGGTTTGTTTAATAGTGCAAAGAAGGTTAGTTAGTTCATGCCTGACACCATTTTCATCACATAAAGTACGTGCTAAGTATGGTATAGTGGAATTCTTATACTCATATGTACGTGCATAAAGTCTTCTGAAAAGACTTCTTGTTTTACCTGAGACACAAGGTTGGAGCTGCGAGTAGAGTGGGTGCTCAGAGTCTGACAAAATTCCTTTGGCAAATTTGTTACATGACATCAAGTGCCCATCATCAGTGACAATGTCAACGATATGGCCCAATGGGATACCACTCGTCCTACTGACAGTCTTCAGAGTTCTACGAAGTATGACATAGTCTTTTTTAAGCAATCCAGGAAAGAATAAGGGTGAACAGTAAAGAAGAATAGGTAAAATACGCGAGTTGACAAACTGTAAGAGGAGTGGTTGGGTTATGCCTGAGTGCCTCAACTTCTTAATGTAAAAAGTCAGACGAAATATTCTTTTAGAAATCGCTAAGACATGGGAAGACCAGGATAGGTCAGAAGAAAGAATTAATCCAAGATACTTAACTTCAGACTTGATTTCTATATCAGTGTCATCAATTTTGCAAGAGTCATAGGAACCAACAGCTTCATTTAACTTTCGTTTACATCGGAAACTGAAATTAACAGTCTGGCATTTGGAAGGATTTAGTTTAAGGCCGTTACACGAAGACCATTTGCTAATTCCTGATAGAAAGCTGTTCATCTTAGCACAGTCAAGCTGGGAGTTAAGAGTCGTTGAAATAGTTAGATCATCGGCATACTTAACAAAGTTCATTTCATCAGAGTGAGGCAAATCATGCAAGAAGAAAGAAAACAGAAAAGGAGAAAGGACAGCGCCTTGAGGGACACCAGCCTCAGTAAGCAATGAAGTGGACGACTTTCCCTGACATACAGTGTACTGCTTTCTTCCTGAGAAATAAGAATGCAGCCATTTGACAACCCAACAGTCAGTTTGAGTTTCGGCAAGCTTGTTTAACAAAATGTCCCTAGGTACTGAGTCGAAAGCAGATGTGTAATCTAGGAAGGTGCAGCGAACAAATTTAGCCCCCTTGTCTAAGCTGGAGACAATGTTATGGTACAAGACTGCAACTGCATCTAAAGTACTTCTGCTGTGTTTATAAGCGAATTGTTTAGGATCGTTAAAGGCTTTAAGTGAAGGCTGAAAATTAAGTAAGAGTAACTTTTCCATAGCTTTTAGAAAAGGAGACGTAATAGCAATAGGTCTAAATTTAAAACATGTTCCAGTAGACGACTTAGGGATAGGTACAATTTTGATGTCCTTCCAAACGGCTGGAACGGCATTTCTGGAAGAAGATTCGTTAAATGTGTCCATGAGAGGATAACACAGGATGTCTGCACATTTTTTAAGAAAAACACTAGGCAAACCGTCTGGGCCCAGGCTACAAGAAGGGTTCAGAGACTAGAGACATTTTTGAACATCATTTGTATTGAAACCAGGGAAGCAGGTTTCATTAACACTTGTAACACTAGAAAGTTTGGCATTTGTGGGAGAATATATGAAAGACTTGTTTAGTGTGCAAACATCAAAGGAATAAGGAATACTATTCATCTGCTTACCACCAGTAATTTCTTTGAAAAGTTTCCATATATTAGACGCATTTTTACAGGATATAAACTTTTGGTTGTAAATTGAATTCAACTTGTGCATTTCAGATTTTATTAGGATGTTAATTCTTTTCAAACCAGTATTGTCCTTCATTTTATATAGCTTTTCTTTTTGTCTGCGAAGCATTTTAAGTTGAGGGGAGGAGAAACGGTCAAATCTGATGAAGAGCGTTTCTCTGGGACAACAGGTGTCAAGACAAAATTTGAGATAACTTGTATTATTAGAGATTGTGTCATCAAGAGAGTCTTCATTAAACAGGTCCCACCTTGTGTCTTTGAGCATGCCCCTAAGATTCTGAACATTCTCCAAAGATTAACATACATGTACAGTTTTCTTGGAGAGGTGTGAAAAAGTTCTCTTGTGTAACTTTCCATAAATTTTAGGTAAAACCCGTACAATACAATGATCTGAGTTAAAGAATGGGGCTCTTTTACGAGCTTCGTATATTCCACGGTCATTTATAAATACAAGATCAAGAGAATTATCCAGTCTGGTGGGAAGTTGACGACATTTTCATGATCTAGCACTGTGAGAAAGCTGTAGTCACATGAATTAAAATCACCTGTGACTATGGACAATGAGTTTCCAAAAGAGACAGCGAAAATAGTGAATTCATCAGCAAACATAGACAGTTCTGAAGTGCTACAGCAAGGTGTGACATAAATGTTTGTGATATAAATGAATTTGTATTTAGATAGGTGTTTAGGTCGACATTTGACAGTTATACAGTCAATATTATCATTTGAGAATTTAAAACAGACGTTGTTGGCAACAGACCACTGAGAATTGATAAAGTAGCAACACCAACACCTCGCTTCTTCCTTGAACTACTTCGGTCTTGTCTGTACATATTGAAACCATTCAGTAAGATTAAATTGTCATCATATGAATCGTGCAGCCAAGTTTCTTGAAGCGTTATTACACTTGTATTACGATAAATATTTGAACATAATAGAGCATCCAAGTAATTAATCTTGTTCGATAATGACCTGCAATTTGTGCTCATAATCACAGGAACAGCCATCTAATGCATTGGAGTACACTTTAAGGATCTTTGCCACCCACCATGATGCTTTTTCTTAAGGTTATTATATACTCGTAAATCATCAGGTTGAAAACATTTTAAATAATCGCGAGAGTAAACAATATGATTTGGACATATAATTGAATAATTAAAACAAAATAAATCCGAGTGATCAGATACAATATAAATGACAGAAAATTTTGGTAGCCCAAGGTTTAAGCAGGCCGCCTAATATGTTATTATTATTATGCTTCCGGTGTCAACTTTTTTGCGTTATTAATTCACTGTTGTTGTTTTGTTTTTTACCTATTAAGTGAATTTCTTATCCATTATTTAACACTCACTTCTGCGTTTTCATTTACCTCTAGCTTGAGAACTTTTTCTGCCTAGGTTCACCTTTAGGGGTGTACTTAGTTTTGCGTGGTATCCGACCTGGTCCCTATCAGAACCAAGATACGATATTGCCACGCAAAATATGCTCTCGTATTTTCAACATATATCATCCAGCAGATCCTGTGGTAAGTAATTCGATGTTAAACATCACACATGTGATACTGTATCCATATGTATTAATAATAAATCTCTTGAAAGTTATGATAACAAAATACTAGAGCTTAAATGTAGGCAATGCCCGATACTTTTAAACAGAAATAACCAATTTTTCATGTCATAAACAGCTGGTTTTTTTTCTTGCATAGGCTGTTTTGCGTAGTTTCGTCCTTCACTACTAACTACTGTTTCCTATTAGGTAGGCTAAAGTGCGACAGTATAATATTTCTCGTTATTTGAATCATACAGTATCACTCTCTTGTTTAGCGGTCAGTGTGTAACAACAGGAAGCAACACACGGAAGTCAAGGTATGTTTTCTTTGATCATATATATATATATATATATATATATATATAGTTTATATTCTTTAACCAATCACTGAGTGTGTGATTTCGGTTCACATCAAACAACATGAAATAGAATGTTGAAATAGATGTATCGTATCCTGTTGCTAATGCCGAATTGAATTGTGGGAATACGTGGAAATAATATTCTGTTGGCACACATCGCCTGTATCACACCACCACAGCTATAGTTTACACAGACCTTGCATATTAATTTTTGGTTTTCACTTTGAGAAATTTAATCTATGCAGTGTAGAAGTTCCTGCCTTGTTGGGGTTGTACTTGTTTCAAAGTAGATTTCACCACGTACCCATGTCAATTAACGAACCTTAGGAGGGTAAGGAATACTGGAATATTAGTAAGTGTTAGATTAATGCTTATGCCAACGAAGTTAAGCTCCCATGGCTCAGAGTCAAGATCTATGAAAAAGTTGACCTTGGAGAGCCAATCAGATTTAGAGAACGCCACCAGAAGGTCGTTCCAAACCAAAATCCTACCTTCATTTATGATTTTGGTGAAGGTAGGTACAGTATTCCACTTATAGGTATAGGTAAGGCTTGGGTGTTTAGGGTTAAGGGTAGGACTGAAGTCCTGGTTAGGAATATAAATGGATTCGAAAGTATCATAATCTTTCGTCGCTTGGATGACTACATTGACTCCTAGCTTAAAGATATGGAGTAAAGTGGTAGAGCGTGTTGACCACTTCACCTATTTGGGAAGTTACATTGGCCAGCGCCAGCGGGTTTATCACTGACGAAATCTCAGCACGGATACAGAAAGCTAGTTTCGCATATACCAGTTTACGCCGTCTCTCGCGTAGACGTGATATCCAGCTATCGACTATAGGACGTGTGTACTGCTCAGCATTCCGCTCCGTCCTCCTTTCTGGCTGTGAGATCTGGCCATTGAGAGTGAAAGACATGAAAAGGCCGGCTAGCTGTCTTTGATCACAGGTGCTTGCGTTCTATCTAGGTTGTGAAGTTACATCGATTGAGACGGTTAGGAGATTTGTTACCCATGCCTAGCCATCGCCTACCTCGACAACGGTCAGTGTCAGCTGACATAGGATGGATCAGGTTGGAAAAGAGCCAGTAGCGGCCAAACCAAAACATGACTTCACCAATCAATAAAATCCACAACCAGCCACGTAGGGAGGTTTAGACTGATGTCTGGTTGGGTCTTCGGGACGGTAGAAACCAATGCAGGCTGGAGACAATCGGTGATATGTCTCAAAATCGTTCTCAATGGCGGGTGAAGATACATCCACTCCTTTTGACTTACAATATTCAATAGAACTATATTGTTCTTCGATATTACTATTCTTTTTGCCTCACATCTCTTTGTTTTGCATATCTCTTTTACTTTCTATTGTTGCTTTGTGTGCTGAGTAAAGTGTGGCAACTCGTACTGTTGCACATCTGTGAAAAGTTCTATGTTGAAACCAGTTGGTTAGTATTACTATCATCTTTTTTATTCAACTTGAAAGGTACATCAGTATACTTTACATCGTAGTTTTTTTAGATGAGTCAAGTTGATTTTGGTAATTATTACTACAGAAAAGATATTTGAAATCGATCTAACATTGTCTATAAGTGAACCAATTGTATGCACTTTCTACATTGATCGAGTTTCGAATGAGAATATGAACAAAATAAAGTGAATTTAAGATATTTCTTGTCATTTGTACAAAAGTGCATTAAAGTAATGTAATTTGTCCCTCAAATTGAGGGGTTCAGGATTAAGATAAGATAAGAATAATACTATTGTCGTGTAAATAGCTTTACTCTTATGTTTTGCTATGGTAAACCGTTCTCTGAGTTAGTCTGACTAGTGAAATAACAGTACTAGTATCTACAACAACAAAAAAACAAGACAGAAGATTAAAGCAGAAATATATATATATATATATATATATATATATAAAGCCCTAACAGTTCAACCCTTAATAATAACTGATTGTAGCAATTCATTTTCTGTTTTGCTTATAAGTTTTTAAATTTTTTCTTTCCGTTTTCAGGCCTATCGTTTAGAACCACTAATTTTGAAGTACTACTCTAACGTCCAACCAGCTATGATTCATCGAGCAGATGCCACATCTAGACCTTGTTATGACAGCCTTCCTTTAATTGCATGTTCTGGGAAAGAATTTAAACATCAAAAATCAGAGGATTGTGTAAGTTGACATGAATTATGTTTAATTGAAGAATACAATGTTAGGCATTCTTAAATTGAGGTTGAGGTTCACTTAGAGGTGTTGTATGACCGTTTTAATTCACTAACTTTGCATTCACTGGTAGATCTCGTATTTCTTATGTTATAGGTGGTTTCACAAACTAATCACTAAATCTGATTGTTCAGTTTCATTTGATGAACTTTTGTCAAACGACTGTGGCAACGACTAACATAATATTCTTTATTTAGGAAAAACCGTTTATTTAAAGTAGGTAAGCTCTAGATTAAGCTACGGACTAATATCAGTTAGAGAATCATTGAAAACTGGGGAGTACTGGACAGCTGTCTCGGCCTTGTTTGGGACTGACCCACTGGGTTTTGAACCTAGGACCTTCCGGTTAAAAGGTAAACTTGTATACTATTTAGCCACTCGGATCCGATTCAATGGGCAGCCCATTTATTCTAATTTCTACCAATTCGTGATTTTAGCGCGACCACCAACCAGTATCATCGGCGGGAACTACATCCTCACTCCTGACTGGATAAACGGCAGTGTTCATGACTTCCCCCTAGAACTTCAGTCGCTAGCGTACTGCCGGTGACTCCCGTACTAGGACAAAGCAATCGTCCAGTACTCCCTAGTTTTCAATGTTCTCTAACTGATATCGATCCGTGGTCTAACCTGAAACAAACAGAATCCTTACAAACTAATTCTTGAAAAATAAGTAGACCTCTAGTTTGTTTTTAAACAAGCAGTTATGGATATGCATTTCCTCTGTGGTGTACACTGATTTTCTCTGGTTAGATTATTCGTATACTGTTAATATCACTTTTACAAACTAAAGATTACACTGGCCCTCTTATAGCTGGAGAAATAACTTACGAAAATTGTACTAATGATAGCAGGAATACAGCTTGTTAGCAATAATTAGTTCCATGTTTATCATTCCTAAAGTAATCTTAGTTTGTTCTCACATGTTTTAACTTTGTTAGTTTTATAATATTTTCCGATTGCATCAAAAATAGACATCTAAAAGCGCTTCGGACACGAATCAGTTATTGGCAGCACAAGATACTTGTACAGATTCTTCTAGACGTTTATCAATTGCCAGTAAGTTGGTTAAAAACAATTAATGTAGCAATAATTTCATTTTTTTCACATTTTGAATACTGTAATTTGTCATTCAATGTACAAATGTTGGTATCTTCTGATTGTAGCTCGCTTGTGTATTGTTATTGATTCTCTTTAGTTGCAATGTGTTATTCTGCATGGAATTAATTATTCTGCTGATTTCTAGGTAATATATATTAGTTGTTTTCCTATAATTTATATGAATGCTCCGTTGAACAAACTAAATTGATTAAAGCATACTCAAAACGCAAGTTTTACGTATTTCGTTAGCTCATTAAGAAATTAATTTCAGACACGAAAAATATGTTTTATTTTTGTGTGAAATATAATGATTAAGATAAGTCAACCGTTTCTGTTTTCAACAACGTTTTTGTGTCACATTTAGGCTTTTTATAATCGAAGAAGCAGCAAAGACAGGACTCCAGGTAAACATAGACAAGACGGAGGTTATGAAAATAACCAACCAACAACAGCAACAACATCCAACGTCAATCAACATCAACGGGAGGGATTTGAAAGAGGTTACCTCATTCACTCACTTATCTAGGGAGCATTGTCTCAACTACAGGAGGAGCGGACGAGGATGTCAAATCGAGAATCGGGAAGGCGAGAAACACATTCATCAACCTGAAATCAATCTGGAAATCTTCGTCACTCAGCATCACCAACAAAATTCGGATTTTCAATACAAACGTAAAGTCAGTTCTTCTATACGGATCAGACACTTGGCGGGTCACAAAGAATATTTCCAAAAGGCTGCAGACCTTTATTAACAACTGTCTTCGCTCAATACTGAAGATCAGATGGCCGGAAAGAATCACCAACAAGGAATTATGGGAACAAACAAAGCAAGAACCAATCGCCTAACAAATATGCAGGAGAAAGTGGAGATGGATCGGACACTCGCTGAGGAGACCGCTGGGTGACATCGCGCGCCAAGCCCTCGAGTGGAACCCGAAAGGGAAGCGGCGCGTGGGACGTCCAAGGGTGACATGGAGGAGATCGTGTGAAGAGGAGTTGAAAGAATATGGATTAACATGGATGCAGGCGAAAAGTACAGCAGAAGACAGAAGAAAATGGAGACGTACAGTTGAAGCCCTATGTTCCACTAGGAACCCAAGGGAGCAATAATAATTAAAAAAGTAGCATTAGTGTAATTATAGAAGACAAGAGACTTGGTAAAGGAATGTTTATTTAGAATTTTGTACCTTTGTGTAGCGGAATTATGTACACCTTACCTGCAAATCGTCATTTGCGCATATCTTCTCTGTTGTGCTACTTCTACCCTTCATACTGTCTTCTTTTCGTGTCTCCCATGTTTTGCTGCAACGCTGAATTATTTTCTCTCTTTGACGTCAAGTCTTGTCTCTCCGCTATTTGCTATTTTTACACCGACGAATGTCTGTATACTACTTATAAATCTTATCAGTACCACATGTCACATTAGAAATGTCATCAGGCATCAGACGATCTCTTCAATTACGATTAGAACTAAAAACACTTCATTTTGTGCAATCGTTTTAAATAATAAGAGATGACAGAGGTAATGTTTTAGTTAGAATTACTACTTTTCTTAACATCCCTTTTTCTTTTATATAAGAATAGGACTTGTGCACTGTGGTAGAGTATAATTTCATTGTGGGTAAAATTTATTATGATTAAGTCTCACAATGTTATACAGTAATATTTAATAATGACCACGTTTCGGGCACAATTTATTGCTGCTCATAGTAATATCAAGTCACTCACACAACTTCCCAAATTCGTGTGAATAATTCTGTTATTTTTCATCTCTTGATTTGACTGGTAGTAGTATTTTCCATATTTCCGATATGAGTGATGAGTCACTCCTATTGCGGGTTGATTATTGATTCTTTGATCATAGAGTTTACACTCAACACGTGCAATAGGGATGACTCATCACTCATATCGAAAATATGGAAAGTGCTATTATCAATCAAATCAAGAGATAGTGGAATATATAAAGGAAGTTGGAAAGTTGCGTTAGTAACTTGATATGATTATGAATAGTAATAAATTGTGCTCGAAACGTCATCAGTAAGTATAATACTGTATAACACTGTGAGACTTTATCAAAATAAATTTTACCTTGTTCATTTTCATATGTAATCAGACACTCATCGTTTGTTGGCAACTATACTTCAGGTTAATCCTCAGACATGTTAAGAGAGGCTGAACATTTGGGTCCAATTAATCACCGGAAAATCGGAATTGAGTCAAAAATAAATAATAACTGACACCCGTCGCACAAGGGGTGGTGGCTCTCGTGGACCAAGTGGCCTAATGGATAATGCCTTGGCGTTTGAAATGACGAGTACTGAGTTTGAGCTTCAGAGGGAACACCATCACTCACAGGCGAGTGCAGGTACACCCAGTTCATGAGTCCCAACTAGGACGAAATGCGCATTGTGGGTTCCGCTGGTAGTTATCACCTACCAAATTACTTAAAGTAATTTGATTTTATCTTCAGGTCGTGCACATCTGGAGATCGAATTGACTGAATATATATTAAAGTTCATAAAAATTATTGAATTTTTGATGTAGTTGTGGTCTCTGAGCTGGATGGTTTATTTGTGAATCTTTCATTGCCATACCTATATTCAGTGCATTCTTCAATTTGAAGTGAGATTTTAGATTTCTCCACGATTGTCCCAGTCAAATTGATGTTCATGGCTGTCTGTATGCATGGATGGATGTCATGTCTTTTGACGGCTAGTTTATATTCCTGGATACGAAGACGAAGGGGACGTCCACTTCCATTCGCATATGTGACAGCAACAAAGTTGACAGTCCATCGGTCCATAAAATCTTTCCCGGAAAGAACTAATTGTATAAAAAAAAGAATAAAGCTGTCAGCAGATTTATAAATCAGGCAATAAATGGCGTTAACTGTCATGTGAAAAGTAATCATTAAAAAAAATAATTGTTGTTTGCTTGTATTTTTGACTAGTATACTGAAATTCGATCATTTATTTATTTATTAAGTTTTGTTTTTATTATTTTACATTTCACGTGTTGTGTATCTTTCATAGGTAATAAAATAAATCGGTAATTTTTTTTTCTCGAAAAATGACAGCTATATTTCCCTCCACATTTAGGTCGACTTTTCGGTTTCTTCTCACGAGCTTCACCGTATTCTTCAACTCAAGAAACTGAAGCAATCGAATTTTCACCTCCTAAAAATGGTTTTGATCATGGAACGTCAAAGACTGATACTCCACCAACTTTTGAATTAAGCGATGATGAAGAAAAGATTAATTCTATGCCAGAAGATACCACTTCATGTAGCCCTACAAATAAAAATGAAACTCCCACTATGTCAACTAGGCATTCGACGGATATATTTGTTAATGATAATCTGTTTCTTGAATCATTACAACTGGAGCATCGATTGGACTTTGAACTGCGTTCTTCACGCTATGAAAATATGTACATTTCTCTTTTGACTTCGCATACCAGTTACTGGACCAATACAGATATATGCATGTTTGTTATGACGCATTTATTCCCTGAAAAATCGAACTCAACCGGTTGAATTCATTCCATTATTTATTCTCTGTGATTCTCTAAGCACCATTTTTGAAAAACAACAGTATTTCTGACACTTTATTATTCAAATCTTAGAATAACCCAGTTACTTCTATTTGTTCAGCTGTTCGTTCATATACTACTTTTTATTACTGTTATTTTTTTTGTATTAAATGAGACGAGTAGATTCACAGCTTTTGGTTATCTTTTCATTTACTAACATTACTAATACCATTACTTTTACTACTACCACTAATAATAATAATAACCGTGTTCCAAACAGTAGAAAGAATGAATATCTATGTCCATTAATTTGTTCACTCGTTGTAAGATTGGTTGATAAAACTGTGTGTTTTGTTTTTGTAGCTTCCATCGTTTTGTGACAACGAAAAAACACTAACTGATAACATGAAGTTTACTCAAGATGAATAATTAAAAAAAATATTATGCGTCCCATAAATGTGTACATGACTTCAACCTTATGTCTTTCGAAGAAAATTCTATTGTGTTTATCCATTTGATACAGAGTTTTTTATTTATCCTATTTATTCATTACCAAACAGTCTAACCTTTACTGTGATCACAGTTATTATTTAGATAAAAGAACTACTGTATTATTGTATGCTAATTTAATTTTCGTGCAATTTTTTTCATTATTTCCTACAATAAAGTTCCTTGGTATGCTACGAAAGATTTTGTTTGTTGTTGTTAGTCAAAACTTGAATCTTTCGATTTGTTACTGTTTATACTATGATGATGCGTTGTTGAGATGAAACTATTGAAAGATTACTTTTGTATTTAGTAATGATGTCACTATTGTTATTATTATTATTGTTTCCTTGGGTTTCTAGTGGAACATAGGGCTTCAACTGCACGTCTCCACTTGCCACTTCTGTCTTGCTTCTGCTGTACTTTTCACCTCCATCCATTTTAGTTAGTCCATACTGTCTCAACTCCTCTTCACACGGCCTCCTCCATGTCACCCTTGCACTGACGTCCCACTCGCCGCTTCTCTTCCGGTCTGGTTCCACTCGAGGAATGGCCTGACGCGCGCGCCATGTCACCCAGCGGCGGCCTCCTCATCGAGCGAGTGTCCAATCCATCTTCACTTTCTCCTGCATATTTGTTGGTTGGCGATTGCTTCTTCTTTTGTTTGTTCGCAGCGATAGTTTCTTGTTGGTGATTCTTTCCGGCCATCTGATCTTCAGTATTAAGCCAGCGAAGACAGTTGTCGGTTGATAAAGGTCTGCAACAGGCTGTTGGAAATATTCTTTGTGACCCGCCCGCCCGCCAAGTGTCTGATCCGTATAGAAGAACTGACTGACTTGACATTTGTATTGAAAATCCGACCGAATTTTGTTGTTGATGCTGGCTGAGTTACGAAGATTTCCAGATTGGTTTCAGGTTGATGAATGTGTTTCTCGTTCGCCTTCCCGATTCTCGCTCGATTTGACATCGTCGTCCGTTCCGACTTCCTGTTGTTGAGACAATGCTCCCAATGATGTCACTAGCTTGGCATACATAATGTACACTTCGATGTACAGATTCTCGTTACTAAATGGTGTGTAAGTGCATAGAGTTCAATGATAAGTCACTAAACTGTCATCAGTAGCTACATTTATTTGGCTGTTGTGCTGCAAGCATATCACAATGCTATAGTAGTCTATACCAAAAGAGTTTGTGAATCGTGATAACCATAGAAAGAATTGTCTGATGTACTTTGACAATCGTTTACCTGTACCTAATTAGATTCAGAATAACAGTATATATATTTCTATGCCCAACAGAATGATGGGAATGCTTGGGCTATATATATATATATATATATATATAGGGAAAAATGATCAATATTAGCGGGTTGGAGGCAATTGGCAGGAAGCCTTGGACCTAGGTTTCGTGCTAGTTGGCACTCACTAGTCAGTAAGGCGTATCTGCAACCTTGAAAGAACTCATGCCCAATCAACTAGCCATAACCTCATTCATCCTGAATATGCCTGGTAATTTCCAGTGTGCTATTAAACTGATAAATGCTATCTCTTGGTGTTCGAAAACGAAGATGGGAAAAGTTTGTAGGGGATTCTGCTTCGACGTTAAATTCCGTAGGGATAAGTCTATAAAGCATTTCCTAGTTGCCTCAGAACACAGATGATATATATATATGTTGGTCGCAGACACATAAGTCATAATGCTCTGATCAACTCAGACACGTTTATAATATCTTCTTTAACCTGTAATTTTAGGATTGTAGAAAATGGATAACCATTTGAAAATAGGGAATGAAATTAGTAGTGTCTAGTGACAATTCACCCTACTAGAAATTTACAAACTTAGATTTGGCTCTTAGAAAATCGTACAATTTAAGATACAGGTACTTGATTTGCCATTAAAGTTGTAATGTATTGACTATACTTCCCACTAAGTTCTTGTCAAAGTTACAGATATTTCACTATTTTCACCTTCGTAGCACAGTTCACGTTTAGTTGAACTACCAGATGAGCAATGTAGAAGTCAGATGCAGATTTGTGGGTAAGATAAGCAAGTCAGTTGAGTAGGTTGGACGTCTGTCGTTTGAAATTAATGGGATATTCTTTACGCCTTCCTATTCATATTGGATTTCCCAGAAGTAGGGGAAATAAAGAAGATTTATACAAGCCAATATGTTCTCATATAATGTCATTGACTGTTGGTTTGGGCTTTTCAGGAAAAAGCAGTTTACTAGGCTCAGTACAGATGTAGATTAAATGCACTCAACTGTAAAAGTGTTTCATGTGCCCTAAAATACCTGTAAGAAGTATATAAACTATCTCGTAAACTCCACAACTGTTTACAGGTTTTCATTTCCTCTTCGTTGTTTCACGCTCGAACGCCCAACCCATCTCTTACCACTGACCTTCTCTCCAATGGCACAACTGGAGTGTGAGATGTCACTTGAAGGTCCCCTCGGAGTGTGTCCAACCAGTCGACAGTTGTTATGAATAATGACCGAAAGTAATGGTACTGGAATTCGATCTTATAATTTATGAAATATAAATTGTTTTCTTCACACCAAGAGGCGTTCCTACGGAATAATTGACTCAGATACAATCACTTTCAATAATAGTGAAGAAACAATTAACGCAAGTGAATAATACATTATTTAATAAGGTATACCTCCAGGAATAATCGACTCATTTGTTTAAATCCCAAGTAGTATTGATTTGTACAGATAATAATACTAAGAACAGATTTCCGATGAAGAAACATTGCATAACGCCAAATTATTTTAAAGCAAATTATCTAAAATGAAGGAATGTCATGAGAAATGACTACTTATGGAGCATGAAATAGAGACTTTTATTAAAATATTAAAAGAGAACATTGAAATAAGAATTATTTAGAAATAGGAAAATTTAGTATGATTGATTTTCAAGCTGCACGGGTCAATGAAATTATAATTACATGCTACGTGTGATGAAGTGAAAAAATCGATAGAGGGTGGAAAATAGAGATAAAAAAGGACTACTTAAGCATTTTTTATATATGTAGTAATCACTAGAAAATGGTTTAAGGTCTTGGCGCATCACCGAAAGAATTACTAACGGTCTGCAGCCTTGTTGGTATTAGATGGCTGGACGCAATCGGCAGGAAGCCTTCCACTTAGGTTTCGGGCTAGTTGGTGCTCGTCAGTAAGGCGTATCTAATTCCAACAATTCAAAATGCACCCTGATGGCGAGTCACCTAGAATGGTGGCCACATTACAAACGTGACTGATAGAATTCAGTCTGCACCAAACAGAGGACTAGACAAATTACACTAGTTACTAACTAATGTCCAATCAAAAGGGCTGCAGTCTTATTACCGCATGCAATCAAGCTACTGAAGTCCGAGAAAATAGCAGGACCACACAGAAATCCCCGACCCTGAAGCTCTGAAAAGAGACCCAGGGACTGCAGCGGACATGCTGACACCATTATTGCAAAACGATTGGAAGGAAAAAAGCCTACCTTGTCAAGCTACCAAATAAGGGCGAATTAAGCCTCTGCAAGAAGTGGCATGGAATCGTGCTCTTGTCCACACCAAGAAAAATAGTAAGTCCTACCATCCAGAAGAGACTAAAGGATACACTAGATGCAGAACTCTGCTCGCCAGAACAAGGTGGATTCAGGAAAGGCGAATCATGTATTGATCAAATTGCAACTCTAAGCATCATCATCATCGAACAGAGCATAGGATGGCAGCCAAACCTCTACGTCTATTTCGACGACTTAGAAAAGGCCTTCGACAGCATTAACCCTGAAGTAATTAGGAAATTACTTCAATACTATGGAGTGTCCCAAATCTTTATCAACCTCACCCAACAGCTATATGACAATGCCACATGTCGAGTGACCCCCAACGGAAAACTCAGTTAGTTCATTGAGGTGAAAATAAAGAATAAAACAAGGCTGACTACTATTGTGGCGAGAACTGGCTGTTAGCCAAAATTGGTGAACAGTAATTTACGTCAATGTTTATGTCCCCAATATTGGTCGTGAGAAAAATGAGAACAAAGGCTTTGCGTAGGCGGATGCACTTAACGTATAGATGATCAAGAAACAGCCACAAAGAGATGCGAGGTTAATTTTCTGTGAGAAACAACCAATCAGAGGACTGTGTTTTTCTGCTAACAATAATCTATAATATGTACATGAAAATCTATAAGTATGTGTTGAATTCCTAAATAAACGATCTGCTGCCTGGCCCTTGTCTTTTGTTGTTACACTATCACTGAATTCAGGAGATCTGGACTTCACAAAAACTCAAAGATCCACAAATAAAAACCGACGAGTTGGTAGGAGAAGAAGTGAAGACAGAACTTCAAGTGAACATGGAGAAGACAGAGGTGATGAAAATACTCAAACAACAACTACTACTACAAGTACCAATCACAATCAACGTGGGAAATTTGAAAGAGGTCACTTCCTTCACTAATTTAGGAAGCATCCTATCAGCTACAGGCAGGCAGGCGACAAGGATGAGGTTGTCAAAACCAGTGTTGGGAGGCAAGGCGAGGTAGACCTTCAATGATCTGAAATCAGTTTTGAAATCTTCAGCACTCAGCATGAAGAACGAAATCCGAATTTTCAACACCAGTGTTAAGTCACTTTCTCTATGTGGGTCCCATGTTTGGCACATTAAAAGAATTTCCAATAGTATGAAGTCTTTCACTAATAACCGCCTTCTCTCCATACTAAGGATCACATGGTCAAAAAGGATTAGCAACCAACAACCGTCGGAGCGAACCAACCAAGTACCTGTTAACAAAGAAATATGGAGAAGGAAACGGAGGTGGGTCGAATACACGCTGAAGAGACCATTGAGTGACATTTTGTGCCAAGCTCACCAGTGGAAGCCGGATGGAAAACTGTGAGTTGAGAATGGATTCGAGGATGACGTAGGAGAGATCGTGTGAGGAGGAGATGAAAGCTTATAGACAGGTGTGGAGCCAGTTGAAGAGTACTGCAGGGAACAGGGTGAAATGGGGATTTTTTGTTGAAGCTCTATGCTACACTCGTAACTCAAAGGTATCGTAATAATAAATAAGTCTCATTATTTTCTTGGTGTTCTTGTGTCATCGTCAGATTGATATTCAAGTGATTTTTATTAATTTCTTGCAGTCAAGTATATACATAACCAAGATTATAGAATACAATAACAGCATTACCAACATACCTTACAGCAGCCTTATTTTTTAAAAGTTTACAGCACAAATATTAGAGAGAGGGGATTTCAATGGCTTCTAACAGCCATACGGTTTTGATCACAGTATGATCATCCAAATGAGCTACACATCTTCTCCAGTATATATAAGTCTTTTATGATTTTTAATAAGGAGATTTAATTGCAGAATATATCAGATTTCATTCCTTAGCATTCCTAGAAGAAGTGCTTCGGCCAGACCACGTCCTTAGCTGGAAAGTATTTTATCACTGAACTACCAACGCACATCAATATAGGAAAAATGAATCGAATTTAGGAAGTTTCAGCTGCCTTTACATAGATGGTGGACGTGAGCCCTATCATTTTACGTCACTGCATCTTTCTTTCAACAGCTCTATAAGCTATCCATTCAACCGATTCTCAACTGTTATAGATTTATAAGTTTACAGACCGTAGATGTTATGAACTTCCTGGAATAATTTGAACGTCAAGTCAGATTGGTCCATCATAAATTATTTAAATTAATTCCAGCGTGTTTAAGAAAAAATCAAGTCAAGATTTTTGAGAACGTTTCGCTGTGTAAGCCACAGCTTCTTCAGCAGAATAATTTGGATTTTATTAATAATCAAAATATAAAGCCAAAAATTTTTTTACATAAATTGAAGTCAGTTCATTTTAAGGCTACTTGCCGATAGACATTTGTACTAATAGAAATATGTAAGCAGTTATCATATATTTGTAATGCCTAATGTCAAATTATTATTTTGTATATTTTTCTATATAAGTATGAGTGTGAGTGTATCTCATTTGTCATATGAAAAGAAGTCAACTCACATGTGATAAACATAATAATACATTCATTATAATAGAGGTTTTTTTGTATTTCCCAATGAATGAAAAAACAAAACGAGATTGTTTCTACTGACGTTTCGCTATTTAATGCTAATAGCTTTCTCAAAGTATTATTAAACCGGAATTTACAAAATATCAGCATATATATAACAAAGAATTAGGGGGTGAGAAAAATATAGACTTAGTTCAACTTAAAAGGACATATTGAAAGTCAAAATAACAATGAAGATCGTTCAAACCAACTTGGTTTGGATATATATAATAATAATACATTTTTATAAATGTCAAGGAGGTTCACAGAGGTTTTTGTTGTGTGTTTTTCATCTGTCTCGCTACATTAGACTTTGCCATATAAGTGAAAAGTCTAATAAAACAAGTCTATCTCTTCTCACCCATTTACTGCATTCTATGTAGTTAAAATGTGCAAAGCTTCAGAGGTCAACCTTTGTTTATGTGAATGAAATCATTTTCCAAGAATTTCTACATTGTCAAAATCAATGTTATGTCCACTGTCTATCGCATACATTGCTACAGACGATCTTTTCTCTAGACTTTTTAATTCTACTTCATTTCTAAGCAGACGTTTCGCACACAGTCTAAGTTCATCCACTCTCACCTTCACCTGTCTACTGCTCTCCCCTATATAGCAAGCTTCACATTCTGAACAGTTTATCCTATATACACAATTAATTTATGACATTTTGGGAACCATATCTTTGATATTCACCAAAGCTTTCTCTAGAGAATTACAGGGCTTGAAATAGACTTTAATATTATATAAAGCAAATAGTCTCTGAAGTTGTTCAGCTGTGTCCTTTCGATATCGAATGGCTATCATCTATATTTCGATGATTAATTAAAATCCGAATAATTCTGCTGAAGAGGCTGTGGCTTACACACCGAGACGTTCAGAAAAATCTTGTTTTGATTTCTTCTAAAACACTCTGGGATTACTTTAAATAATTTATAATGTTCTAGTATTGGTTTTGTAGGGATTTTGTCTGATTGGATGGAGGATTTCATCATGAGCTGACATTGGTTAGAGAACCATTGGAAAACCTGGGAGTAATGGAAACCTGTTTCATCCTAGTTTGGGACTCTTCACAGTATGCACCCATCACCACTATTCGAAACCAGGACCTTCTGGTTACGAGACGAGCTCGTGGATGATTGAGCCACTGGGACCCGATTCAATGGCCCGTGAATTCTAACTTCTGCCAATTCACGACATAGCGCGAATTCAAGGCCCTTTGGATAGGGTCCCAGTGGCTTAATGGTTTACGAGCTCGTCTTGTAACCAGAAGGTCCTGGATTCAAAACGTGGTGGTGGGTGCGTACTGTGAAGAGTTGCAAACTAGGACGAAACACCTGTCCGGTACTCTCAGGTTTTCCAATGGTTCTCAAACCAATGTCAGCTCATGGAGAAATCCTCCATGCAATTTATAATGTATTATAGATTTATCTCCATCTTATGTTTTACCTACAGATTAGAGTAATTTTTCTACAACCAGAATCACGTTTCCGTAACTAATTTGATTTCTACGTTTCTACATCAAAGCCTTACCTGAACTGATTAATAGTGAACTGTCATCAATTCTTGCATGTTCACTTTTCGTAAATCTATGAAAGTTATACATGCATAAGGAAGTCCTCTAAAGGAAATATTGAGATCCCATCCCATGAAAAATAGCCTTCCTATTTTGAGAATGTTCCGAAATAAAAATGATTTCTACAACAGATTCACGTGTAGACCACACTCCGTTATAACACGTAAGTGTCTTTCTGCCACGCGGACTTATGCATGTGATGTCACATTTGTGTAAGCTAATTTACAATTTTGTAATTTTATATTACATTAATATATTTATTACGAAAGAGACAGTATAAAACTTGATTCGATGATTTTCTAGTGATCATTATTTTTACTATTATTATTATTCCCTTGAGTTCCGAGTGTAATATAGGGTTTCAACAGAATATCCCCATTTCATCCTGTTCTCTTCAGTCCTCTTCAACTGACTCCATGACTTTCTATAAGCTATCATCTCTTCCTCACACATTCTACTCCATATCACCTTCGGATCCATCATCAACTCGCCGTTTCCCATTCAGTTTCCACTTGAGTGCTTGGCACAGGAAATCACTCAATAGTCTCACCAGCGTGTTATAAATAAACTTAACACAAGTGTGTATTTTGACAATCCTTTCAGTCAGTAACCACTTCAACTTAGGAACTTTGCCAAATGATGCATGAACAAAGTCCAATTGGACCACTAAGACAATTGCAAAACCTTGAGAAATAAACTAGAAGAATAGTATGTAAGCATTTTGACACTCATTGAAAAAATGTTTACACTCAGTGACTGACAAGGAAATACAATGAGAACACCGTCTTACACTTAGAGAAAATATACATAAGACAATATTTTTTACGAGTTGATCACGGATTGATATCAGTTAGAGAACCATGGAAAACCAGCACTGGAGTACTGGACAGTTGCTCTTTCATCGTAGTTTGGGAATCATCGTCAGTACGCACCCACCACCAGGGTTCAAACCCAGGACTTTCCCGTTACAAGGCAAGCTCGTATACCATTCAGCAACTGGGACCAGATTCAACGGCCAGCCCATGAATTCTAACTTCTACCAATTCGTGATTTAGCGCCACACCGACCATTATCGTTGGTGGGACATTCATCTACTCAAGTTACACCTAAATGGACCTCACTGGTTGCGTACTACCGATGATTCCCAAACTAGGATGAAACAGCAGCTGTCCAGTACTTCCTGGTTTCCAATGTTTCTCTAACTGATATCAATCCGTGATCAACTCGTAAAATCAAAACTAACCCTTACAAACCAAACTATTGAAAATAAGACAATATAATTAAAATTCGAATAATTTGTATGGACAGTTAAATTTAAAGAAAAAAAAACATATTTATGAGTCATTTATTTATTTATATGGTAACTGAAATTTATCATTGTGTTAACTTGTATTGGACTATGCATTCATATAGTCTTGCTAATTTGCATGAAAAAAGGGATTATCCACAACAAAATACACTGAACTCTTATTTGCATTGCAGATATTCATTATTTCGATTAGTCTTTGTGTTCTCTGCTTTTCATTATAATCCAATCATAATGACTTATTACAAACATTTTATCGACATCTTTTAGTTTATGTTAACAAATCATTGATAATTAGGTGTTATATCACATCACCATGGTGTCCCTAAGTTACTAGGATACATGCGACTAGAAAAAGGGATAAGATTATAATAAATACCATTTTATACATTGTTTCGAATTAGTGCACTCCACCTACGAATACATCAATAATTCATATTTCCATGAGAATCATGTACTACTTACATTCACTTCTGCTTGTGATCGTATCACTGATCAATACTAAAAGTAAGAATCTGTTATTCGTCTACTCAATCCAAAGCATCATCGTTTTTTTTGTACCTCTAAATTATGCTTTGATTGGTAATTTGCTATACACTTGTTATCATAAGTCAATGAGCTTGTTATTATTTTAGGACAATAGTAGTTTATTATTTCCCTTTGAGCTCTAATAATTTGCATGACGTTACCTTATATGAATATATTTTCCTTTAAGCCTTCACTTAAATAGTATTTTTCTATCAACATTGTTATTGCTCAAAGTGATTCAACTTGGGCCCGGAAAATTACTATCAGTCAACGTTAATGTTATATGATAGGTGTTGCCCTGTAGCTGAATCTAGGAAGTTTGTTCAGTTCGATTTTGGAGTATATATTTGCTGGTTATACCTGCATCACAGTATTACAACTATGACTTAGATCTAGTGGCCGTCGTTCCAAATGCTAATGAGTCATTCACTAGGCTTCTGAACCACCAGAATCGCCCCTTGCAGAA
Source organism: Trichobilharzia regenti (assembly GCA_944472135.2). Taxonomy (NCBI): domain Eukaryota; kingdom Metazoa; phylum Platyhelminthes; class Trematoda; order Strigeidida; family Schistosomatidae; genus Trichobilharzia; species Trichobilharzia regenti. The sequence goes on along the minus strand of OX235262.1, from coordinate 114,687,245 downwards.
CCGGTATCAGAGGAAAATTCGGATTTTTCAATAAATAATAAATACTTGTTCAGTAGTAGAATGTTCGCCAGCCAAGTGGATGGTCTGGACTCGATTCCCAACTGACTCACTGTGACACCTAGTCTAGTTAATAGCCGACAAGAATCTCGGAAAAGAGGAGGTTGGTTGGGTGGCTAGCCTCTAATGTTCTAACAGTTTCGACTCATACAGCTCACTGAAATCAGTCCTATATTTCGAAATACTCTTAAGCTTTGTAAGATTTTAACATTCACCTTGAAATCTGTTATTCTAATATTACCACATAAACTGAAAGATATTTTTTTTCTCATTAGATTAGCTGTTTTCACAACATTTTTTAAAATCTAACTGCTTAATTTCCTTTGATATCATAACTGGGAACTGTATTATTATTATTCATTCCTTGTATTCTATGTGGAAGATAGAACGGTACATATTTACTACACTTGCTTCTTTGACATCACCTTCAACTGAATTTACAACTGTTCACAAGCTTTTATTTCCCCTTCATATGCTTTCATGTATGCTACTGTAGGACGCCCTCCTCGTAGCTTACCATTCTTGTTCACACTTAGCTCTAATATTATGCCCCATTAGAAATCGCTCAAACTATAGACTAGCTAATTCATTTGAGATGAAAAATAAACTAAATGACATTCAACCAGGGAATGATCAAACAGTGGTTAGTTTTGATATAACTAGTCTTTATACTAGCATACCAATCAATATGGACTTAGAAGCAGTTAAAAAAGAAATAACTGAAGATCCTGTACTCACTTATAGGATGAAGCTACCCATTGAAGAAATTATTTTAGGAATTCAGTTATACCTCACATCTACTAACTTTAAATTCCAAAACAAAATATATAGACAAACTGAAGGTGTAGCAAAGGGATTACCAATATCCCCTATCGTAGCAGACATATTTATGGACAGCTGGGAAAACAGGGCTCTAAATACATTTACTCCTACTTCAAAAATATGGTGGAGATATGTGAATGACACTTTCACAGTATTACAAACACAACATATCTCCAACTACTTGACACATATAATAAACTCACTAGTAGAGGGAATAAAATTCACATTTGAAGCGGAAAATGAACAAGGAGAATTAGCTATGTTAGATTGTAAAATAAAACGAATAGAATACGGTAAACTGCACACTAGTGTGTACAGAAGACCACCTCACTCTAGTAGATGTTTAGACTTTAATTCGTCCCATCCGTTAACTGTTTAAGGCGGGCTTAGTTAAGTGTTTAACAAACCGAGCAGTGGCATTAAGTAGCACAAAAAAGACCTAAATGATGAAATAAAACAGATAGAAGAGGCGTTGGTGTTAAATAACAATCCTTTAAAATTCATTAGGAAGATCGAAAAAGGCCAAAAGAAAAAAATAATTGTGAAACTAGTAATGATAACATCCACTTTTATACCATATAAAGAGAGGACATGCGAAACCCCACGTAGGATTCTAAATAAAGCAGGAATTAGGGTGGCATTTAAACCTACAAACTCACTCAGAGACAAGCTCTGTAGGTTAAAAGACCCGGTGGACCCAATTAGACAAAATAACAATTTACAAAATACCCTGCAACGATTGTGAGGTCAACTACATAGGTCAAACTAGTAGGTCAGGGATAGTCAGATTGTCAAAACATAAGAATTCAGCTAAGGTAAGAATGGAGACCGTAGGTGTTACGAACTTCCTGGAATAATTTGAGTGCCGTGTCAAATTGATTCATTATAAATTATTCAAATTAATCTCAGCGTGTTAAAAAAATCAAAACAAGATTTTTCTGAACGTTTCGCTGTGTAAGCCACAGCTTCTTTTGATGATTAATAAAAATCCAAACAGATCGGCTGAAGAAGCTGCAGCTTACACAGCGAAACGTCCAGAAAAATCTTGTTTTGATTTTCTTAACACGCTGGGATTAATTTAAATAATTTATAATAAGGTAAGAATGGTTGACCCGGAGAAGATAAGTAATTTAGAAAAAAGCTCAGCAATTGCGATGCATGCATTAACACACAACCACACAATAGGGTGGGAGAGGGTTAAAATTCTAAAAAGTAATCTAGGTAGGTGGAGAGAGAGGTTGATTACTGAATCCTCGCTCATCTAGTCTACACCCAACACATGCAATAGGAATGACTCGTCACTCATACCCGAAATATGGAAGATACTACTACCAATCAGATCAAGTGAAAATCAAGTGAAAAATAATGGAACTATATAAATGAAGTTAGGAAGTCGTGTGATTACCTTGATATGATTATGAGCAATAAATTGTGCTCGAAACCTCATCAGTTAACATTACTGTATAACACTGTGAGACTTTATCAAAACAAAATTTACCCATAATGGAATTATACTCTACCACAGTGCACAAGTTTTTTTCTCAAAGTAATTTTAGCATTTTACAAGTCTTATGTTTCCATGTAATACAATAATCTTGTCTACTATCTCTTTATGAATCGTGAACATTTTAAAACCTCAGATATCAAAAACAAAAGGTGTTAGTAGTAGACGATCATCCATACTTTTAAGTAACATTTAAAAAAGTAAATTTACTACAGTCGAATACTAGACCGACTTCGGCTGTTCATATGTGATACTTGCTAAACATTTTAATGTATATTTTTTCCAGACAATAGTTCATGTCTGCATTCAAGATAATTTTATTTATCATAAACAATAAAGCTAGTAGCTTATAATTCACTGATACTATATGTCGAAATTAATAAACATGTTAATAAATATATTCGGCTTTTAAACAAAAATGTTTACAAGGAATTAGCAGCATACTTGACACATGCTATCTGATGCTTATCTGGAAACGCGTATTCCAGTTGTCAAGGTAAACAATAATACAACAAACAAACAAAATTTGAATTTTCAAACAGAAGAGGTCAATAGCAGATTGGGAGGCTTGTTTAAATTATGGAATTCGGTTGGTAATAGAGTTAGCAAGGATATAATAAAACGTTTCACTTTTCTAATTTTTACAATTTGTAAGAAAAATGATAATATGTACCACAGGATAAAGTAATTTTGCAAATTCCTGGAAAAATATGAGTCACCTGCATGTGGAAATAAACAGATCTGTTTTGTTTAAATAATCGAAAACATTCTGTTGTGAATTTGGTGGTAGAATTACTAAAAAGTGTACATTGTTTCATTCTAGAGAGATATCCGTTGTTGGTGCTTTTTGTACTGCATTTGACCACCGGTTTTTCCAGTTGTGGTAATTACATTTACAGATAGTTGGAAATAATATAATCCCCAAAACATTTACTTCCTACACCCATTGTATTGTGGTGATATGTATAAGACTAATAAACTGTTGTGAAATAGTGAAGTATTTACACTCACAATCAGTACACATTTAGATTAAAAGAGGAAAACGTGGGATAAGTACTTTAGATTGTAAAGTGAGAAAGGATACGATGAGAACACAGGCACACTAACCCTAAGATTTTAGCAAATGTACAACAGCAGTTAGGCGTTTGAATAATATGTGTCCGGATGTTTGACTGGTAAATTAAAAAAATTACTAACAGAATAAAGTGCCTGTGGAAAAAGCCTGGGTTTCGCGCTTATCGGCTCTTGTCAGCAATGCGTATACTTACCGTGGAAGGACAAGATATAATGAGTAACAACCTATTGAACATAGTTATCGCTCTAAGAAAACAACAACAACAAAGAAACATTTGCTGGATTTTGAACAAACAATGATGACCTGTTTATGTGATATAAATGTGAAGCAATACCTAGTAAGATAATTGGTATTATAATTCTAAAACATGTTATTAAATTAAGCAAAACTTGAATGAAATATGTTTTTTATTTTACCTAATATTAGGAGAAAAATCAGAGAGGCTAATGTATCTCAATAAAATGTTCAAAGTTCTTTTTGTCAAATAATCTAAAGTCTTTAAATAGATCACGATATGATATGATAATATTGGAATGAGATCAAAATGCGTACTACTTTCCGGTCAAACAAATTCCTAGTCAGAATCATAACTGTAATCTAGTATTCATTGAATATTGTAACATGTATTTATTTCCCTCATTTTAAAGAAAAATCTTTTTATTAAAGAAAGGAAGACGAAATTTGCAGTATAAAATGATATCATTCTATTTCAAAGGTTCTCATCAGCTGCAGACTACCTGAAATTACAAAGGCTATATAGATGATAATGACATACTTTAATGTTTGAGTGGTAGTAGAGAAGAGAGAGATACTATAAAATTGACGCATCCAAAATGAAAGCATTACAGTCTTTAGTTTAAGTTTTCATCATCAATTTATACACTTTTAAAGTTGAAAATAGGGGGGAGGGGTAAGACAGAAAACAGAAAATTGATTAACAGAACAGTGTTAGCTTGTAGGTTCACATAGTAACTCAAAAAACAAAAGCAGTTACAGTTTATGAGACTTAGAATTGTTGAGTGAGTTGAGATCGCTGAATTAGATGACTAATTAATGTAATCAAAATCAAAATTCAGTTACCCAGGGAGTGAGACGTTAATCACACTCTCTTTCTGTATGCATAAGTCTGGTTTAAATCGTTTGATTGCGATCGCTTCGGTAAATCGTAGTAAATTTGCTGTCCTTTGAATTTTGATTTTGATTACATGACTGACGTAGTTCCATGAAAATTTTATAAAATTAAATTAAAATCTATTTCCTTTGAAATTAAAATACTAAAAATAAATACAGAACAATATTTTTTAAGCAATGGAATTTTAACTCTAGAGTAATCCAAGTATCATACTTTGTATTTTAATGAATGCGTGTTATAGACTTTACACATGCATAGTCGATATGATTCAGTTAATTCGTGTTAGGCTATGAAAAATTTTATCAGTGTTTATGTGTACTTTGTCCATTTTAATTCTGAAGCATTATAATCTGTACTTGAAATTTTTTATTTGTAGGTAATTTTGTACTTCGTCCTACAAATCAGATTACACGTATTGGAGATACAATACAACATTCATGCAGTGTTATCAATACACCTGTTTTCATTGAGTGGTATTTGAATACTGTAAGTTTTATAGGTCTCTTTTGATGATTGAATTTTAAGCTTAACAATTTTCTTAAATGTAAGATTTACCAACTATCTCTCTCTCTCTCTCTCTGTAGTAACGGAAGTATCAGACTGCAGAATTATTATTATTTCCTTTAATTCCTAGTGGAACATAGGCCTTCAGCCGCGCATCTCCATTGCGTTAGGTTCTCTGCCAACTTTTTCACCTGGCTCCACGTCTGCCCACATGTTTTCCTATCCTCTTTACATGACCTCCTCTAAGTCACCCTCACATTGACGACCAACTCGCCGCTTCCATTTCGGGTTCCACTCGAGCAATGGCTTGCCTAGTGATGTCACTTGATGGTCTGTTTTCTCAGAGTATGGCCAATCCATCTCCATTTCTTCCTGACTATTTGTTGCACAATCAGTTCCTGGTTGGTTCTCTCCCAGAGATCCCTGTTGCTGATCTTTTCTGGCCAGCCATCTGATCTTGAGTATTGAGCGAAGACAGCTGTTAATGAAGGTCTGAAGTTTGTTTGAGATGCTCTTTATGACGTGCCAGGTCTATGATCCGTATAGTAAGTGGCACTGACTTCACATTGAAGTTGAAAATCCGGATCCTATTTTTGATGGTGAGTACTGTTGACCTCTACACAGACTTGAGAGTAATGAAAGCTTGTCTTGCTTTTCCGATTCTGGCTTTGATATCCTCGTCAGTTTCGTCCACCTGTAGTTGAAACGATGCTTCCCAGGTAGGTGAAGGAGGTTATTTCTTTCAGGTTCCCCCATTTATACTGGCTGATTGTTGTCTGTTGTTGTTGTTGCTGTTGGTGTTGGCCTGGAATCTTCATCACCTCTGTTTTTTCTATGTTCACCTGAAGCCTATCTTCTCTGGATGCTTCTTTGCCAACTTGTTGCTTTTCACTTGGATATCTTCCAGTTTGTGGGAAATCAGACATATATCATCGGCGAAGTCCAGATCCTCCAAGTTCTTTGTGTGGGTCCATTTTATGCCTATTTCCTCATTGCCCGCTGCAGAATACATGATTTAAAACTGTAGAGTGTAAGGTAACGTAAAATGGAATCTTCAAATGTGTACAACAACACGTTAAAGCATAGCCTCAAAATACACCAGTTTGAATGAGTACCAATAGGATATGAAGACGAAGCATTTCTGACGCAGTAAGCCACATGTATTAGCACGAAACGAACAAGATGTAATTTTATGTTTTCCACTGAAGTTTGTTGACCAGATATTGACTACTGAAAAACATTTACTGTCACAGAATAGCAGAACTTGTTCACTGAAGTTGGTAAATATAGGGGTATGCTTTAACATAGCTAGCGTCACAGTAATAGACAAAATGAGTAGTAAACATGATCGTTTTAATGACCACTTTAAAGATGGCTAAGTTTAATTTCAAAATATAAGTCGAATAAGGTAGACAGTATTTAAAGTCACTGTGCAGATTACTTACACTATCCTTTTTGTTTTACTGTAATTCTTTGATTAGAATAAAATTGGCAGCTGTCTGTTTCAAACCAACACAACTACCAGAAATTTTAATGATCCAAAATTTAAAGTTATTATTGGACGATACTCTGCTAAAATGATGGCTATGTGTGAACTTATTGTTTCCAATATAGACTTTGCTGATACTGGTGAATACAAGTGTAAAACTATTCATCCGGATTCTGAAAGTGAATCAGCTTCTGCTTATGTTCTTGTCGCAAGTAAGTCAATCCAGAAATTCGTCTTCTGTGGTGGCCTACTTGAATCACTCGGCTACCTAACACAGTGCTTCATATTTTCTCTAATTCTTGTTGCTTTAACCATTCAGTTATATCCTTCAGTCTCAAAATGTACTTAACACACATTTTCAATTGACTTTCAAAGTATCGGTGGGGACTTTGAGGAGACGAAGGGAAAATATCACATAAGGGATTAGTCTATGCTTCAGGACGCGTCGGTGCCGCGCAGAGGTTAGGGCGATCGCCGACCATTCACATGGTCCGGAGTTTGATCCCCGGCCACCGACACACTCCTTTACCTCGCTAAACCAGAAATAATTCTGGTAAAGAGGAAAGGTTGGGCATGAGGCTAGCAACCCCATCCTGTAAAAATAATCACCACTGCTACAGAAACTTCAAGCGACCAGAAGGTCCTGGGTTCGAATCCCGGTGGGTGCGTACTGCTAAAGAGTCCCAAACTAGGACGAAACCGCTGTCCAGTATTCCCAGGTTTTCCAAGGGTTCTCTAACTAATGTCAGCTCATGATGAAATCCTGAAACCAATCAAATCCCTAAAAACCATCACTTAAATCTATTTTTGTTGATTATACATTTTAACTGATTAAAAATGCCCATTAACATTTTTTTTTCAAAAGAATGGTTGCTGAACAAAGAATATTCTTTTCGACAACTTCATCAACAGGTTCTACAGTTATATATACATCATAGTGAATGATAACATTAATGTTGTTTAAATAATATCGAATCAGTAATAATAATAATAATATCAATGGATTACAGTTCGGTAGAATCAACATAACAATACACTGAATGAATATCAGAAAAATTAGGAAAAATAATAATACAAATTCATGAATTTATAATCTCCACTGAAGGCCAAGGCAATAGTAATGGCTGGACTTGCTTCTTCCGGACACAGAGCACCGGTTGTTTAAGGCGAATCGCGATAGCCTCTGTTGTTTGGAGTATGTCGTACCTGGATGTTTTTCGGAATTTATTTAGTACGCGGTAGATGATAGGGAAGGATTTTCCAATGCTGGCTTTGTGGTCTAATATCGAACTGTTGGTGGATTTTACTACACTTTTACTCAGCCACACTGTTAAATGTTCCCGAGATGGCACGAAAAATCAAGTTCCTAGAGAAACGGTCAATATAACTCGCTCCACAAGCGCGATTGCAAGCTTAGGAAGATAATGTCTACAGGGTGCAGACAACCAAAATTATCCTACCTATAAGACGTATAGAGCATCAAAAGTACCACGTCACTATGAGATAATCTCACAAAGAATTTCACATTATTTCTCATAATGTGATGCTAAACAAAATCACTTCATGTATTAGTAGTATAAAGGATCTGACATTTTAAGATGTTTGTATTTCAAATAAATGGAAAGTAATTTTTAATGTGAATCAGTTCAAGTATTATCAGTAGTATATGGAGTAACCTTAAGAATGATTTGTATTCACTTCTACATATTATTATATCTTGTTTAGCTCATAGATGACGTTGGTTACAAACAACAATGAAAAGCAACGTTCATTGTTATGCCAATGTAGTGACGGTCCGCCAGATATTTCAACGGCTGTTATGATTTATATGGTATATTCTGGGTTCTTCGTAACCCAAAGGAGTTTTATGCATTGGCAGATATTTCTTTCTCTGGAATAACCATAAGTGTGTTGATTAAAGTTTACCATTACTAACCTAATTGATGAGTAGTTATGTCAAGAAAAGATTTCTGCATATATTGTGCATAGAAGAAGAACAGTCATTTCTTCGAACAGAGATAGGACAAGCATTGGTGCAGAATAATATGGATCAATTCTATTTCTTCGGGGCAAGAGTAAACAATAGACACCAAAGTCAAATGACTTTGACTTGACCAATCAGACAGCTTAGCATTACGAATGGTTGCTAGTCATAATCCTCGTTGAAAATGTCTCCTATATTTGATATAATAGAATAAAACATGCATGTGTGGAGGGATAATGATCAGGAAAAAGTATTGCCAGGCTATTGATGGTTATGCATTCAGATGCAACCACTTTATATAAGGAAGTCCGTAAGAGTTGGTAAGTAGTACATTACTGGTGATGTTTTAGACACTTTCTTCTCGAAATCAAAGCTTTTCGTTAGTAATATATTACGTATATGCAACCAGTATCTGCTACAGCTGGAGAAATAGGAAATACATTGGTTTTATATGTTTATAACCACTTCTGTGAGAATGTGGGACCAGTTTTTGCAGCACATTAGAGATATAACAATATATGATTCATTTTTATTACATATATATATCGTAGATACACTTCTTTGTAAATAAGGTACCACTTTTCACCTAGAAGAATCTGATTGGCTGTTTCAAGGTCGTCTAAAGTTGGTGTCTATTCTTTACTGTTGCCTTCTTCGGCTCTCATCATCTGAGTACAACATTTTGTTTATCATTAAGAACCAGTCCTCCAGTAAGGATTGTTATTAGAAAGTCATAGTGAAACCAAATGTAAGGCTGATGATAAACAAAATGTTATACGCAGGTGACGAGAACCCATAAAGTAAAAAAGATCCATATTATTCTACATCAATGTTTGTTCTATCTCTGATCAAATTTATGCATGGAAATTATTGTCTGAAACAATTTATTAAACATTTTGCTTCTGAGTAGTAATATTATTTACTGTAATGAAACTAGTACCTATCCCTAGTCGAGTCGAACATCATTTATAATTTGTATAGATCAGCAGTAACGTTTTCCGCTATCTCTTTGAATATTTCCCTGAAGTTTTACTTTACTTGATGTTATGAGAACACTGTCCACTAATAATGATGAAAATTATATAATGCTAAAGTTTTTTTCTTATATTATCTAGTCAACTGAAGTACGGAAAACTCACTGGATATACTGAAATGCATTCTTTCTTATTTGCTAACAGCGTATTTGATAAAATCTCATTATAACCTAGTTTCTGATCTATTTGTCGATCATACGTGTACAGGTATTATCGAAGCATCAATTTGTTTGACTACACAGTTTGTTAATCAGCCAAATAAGTCAATAATCAGGCTGGGAAGTATTAATTTCTTTGTTTTATATCCACTTTTTTATTCAATGAATTACATACACAGTATATGGTAAGACTAGAGAATTATTTCCAGATTGTTAGACTCAAATTACACACTCTTTTTTTCTTACTTAACTTGAGCTAAGTAAACTATATATCGCCAAGCTCTTAGTGATGTAAAAAAAAATATCTGACGTCTTAAGTAAAAAAAAAATAATTTACATTGAGACAACAAATCCAACGAGGTACTGTGAAAACAAATATGACTACATCAACACATAAATAATCAATGCTGCAAAATATATTGACTGTTAGATATGTAGAAACTGAGAGAATCAATAGTGATCATGTGCTACAGTAAAACAATCTCTTATACACTAAATCTGTTGTCGGTAAACTTTCATCTTTTTATCTGATTTGCATGGCGATTCATCCAAATTTTCGTTTTCCTAGTAAATCCGTGTCACTCTTCACTTTAAGCTTCTTCTCAATGAATAAAAAAGACATATTGTGTACCCTACTATCATATTTTAGACTGTGAATTTGTAAGGCTTTTGATCATTTTCAACTTAGATCTCCTAATGATCAGTCGCGACAAGATGAGAATTCCTGGCTGTGAAGAGGATGCATATCAATGGGATTATCTGACAATAGAGTTACACCGCGGATCTATAGAAGTTAAAACCCACCGATTATTAATTTTCAACTGAGGATCACCTCGAAACTTGAGTGTCCTAGGTTTGACATCTAGCGAAATCATTGGTACACATCACTGTAAAGTCCTGAACTAAAGAGAAACAGTTGTCCAGTGCTTCTTCGTTTCCGGTGACTTTCCAACTGATCTCGACTCCTGATGAAATCTTTATTGCGAAGGATACTCTCACGTTTACTTATTACTGCATTACAACTTTTATCCTATGCGTAAAAATGAATTGCATTATTATTTCCCTTCTTTTATATGTAAGTAAGTACATTTTCAAAAATGTCTATATATCTCCAGGATCACCGATCAATAATAAGCCAGGAGTTACATAATGAGCATTTTACTGAAACTAATAAACGAGTAAATAAATGTAACTAAAAGGCTATTCTCTGATCATCAAGTTATCAAAATCTCAATCTTTTTGAAACCAGTTGAACTGTACAGGAAGGTTAATACTGATTACCAATATGTTTGATTTCCTAAACAGATCCTATCCGGGAACTTCAGTTATATATAGATAATGAAACTTCTCTTTCGGTTGGTCAACGTACTTATGTTGAGTGCAAAGCACGTGCAGGAAAACCAACACCTCAGATTCGCTTGAATTTAGGTGGAATTCCTATTCCTGAAGCTCGTGTTGTACAAAAAGTCGACGTTGAAGGTTAGTTAACATAAATCACAATTTTTATTGCTTATGTTTGTTTTCTTTCAAATTCTATGACTTGTAGGAAAACCTGTGGAAAAAAACTGACTTATTGCGTCATACTCTGATTTGCTTGATGTGACAATAATGCAATCATTTACCTACATAAACTAGATGGTCAGCTAATGAAATAGAAATATTTATTTGCCTTAGGTCATAGTTCGATTTAATCCATTTAACACGGTTGACCTCACCTTAAAATCCAATTATACACTTGTTTCCTTTACTAAGATGAATATTTTGGTCTGGAAATGGAGGGACTATTCTGGCAGTTTTATTGATTTTCGAAGTCACGATTTACTCATAGTAACTTTCATAGTTATCTTCGCCAATGCTTCCATATGAAATATGTATAGACTAAAATCTATTAACTATGAACACGGTAAACCAGTGAAAATGGCTAATTGATGTAGTCAAATAGAATGACTTATTAACTCATTAGGGAATTTCTTCATAGTCTCTCTTTCAACAGTTTCACTTCAAAAAGACTCAAGTTATTATTACTAATATAGAAAATGAATAATTTCAGCTATTTGGCAAAGGGAATTCCTGTGAATTATCAACAAGAAATATTAGTAAATTAAGTTTTATCAAGAAAAAACTCCAATGATTTAGCTGCCACTATTATAAATAAGACGTACTACTGGGCACGAAGACATCAGAAAAAAAAATATTTTCTTTCACCTCGTTTTACAACTTGATGAAAATATTAAGCTGATAAAAGGTGTCGGGGAATCTTATAAAATAGTTTTTAGTTACTTATTAGTAGTCTAATGATTAGTCGGTGTAATTTTTTGTATTTACATTGCTCATTAGGGAAACAAATTGTTTTGCTTACTCCTTATGATTTATGGGATATGGATTTAAGCCTAGGCTTTCATCATTCGGTGCACAGAAAAAAGGATACAGTGCCTCCTCCCCAAGAATCATACTTTTCTGTAATTACTTGTTCGCAGAAAGGAACATGTTGACTGGTTATCCCCATTTACAAGAGTTAGTCAGTTGGTTATGATTCCTCTTGAAAAAATGGAACAGCCGAAATAGATGAATGCTAATACCGAATAGCGTCGGTGGCATAGCGGTTAGGACGATCGCCGACCATTCAAATGGTCCGGGGTTTGATCCCCGGCCACCAACGCACTCCTTTACCTCGCTAAACCAGAAATAATCCTGGTAAAGAGGAAAGGCTAGCAACCCCATCCTGTAAAAATAATCACCATTGCTACAGAAACTTCAAGCCACTAGCTTGAAACCCTGTGTTCCACTGGGGAACGTGAAGGAAATAAAAAAATACCAAATAAGTAAAAATGCAGGGAATATGTGGTCTGCTGAAGAAAACTGAGAAACATTCGTTTCGCTGAATGTGAACTTGATGAATATACCAGTCAAACAAAGATGAACAGTGGAAAAAATCACTGTAGACACGTTTAAAATTTATTTCACTAAATTATCCAATTTGGTGATTTGATCGATATTTCGAGACGGTTAACACCACATACTAGAAAAGTTAAAGTGTGGAGGAAAGACAGAACGATGGCTTCATATAATTTTTGCGGCTCTACAAGATCGGGTTGAATCCATGTGTGACATGGTGAATATGTTACTCAATGTAGCCAGTTATTGACTAGAAGTTCATCAGCCTAACAGGCATAAATCCTCAGTAAAATTCAATTCGCTTCATATATTATTATACTGCTGTTGGTCAGCAGTGTTCAAAGGTATTCCTTTTCGTAACTAATCTTGCTAGGTATGCGAATGCGATGGGTTCATTTCTAAGAAATGCCTGAAATCGGGAAAAAAGTATGCCACCAAGGTAGACTTAAGCTATCTACTATCTCCTTTCGTATACAGAGACCTGGCTTCTTTATTTCTGACAGCCCAGGCTTCAGTGAAACCTAGAGCGTTTTTATTAACTTGGTTCGTAATAACTATAAATGTATTGCTTAACGTCCCTGTATGATTAGAGTTCAATAGATGTCATGCGATTGTGCTTCTTGGGATGCTATCATGAGTACTAGAAAGCTATTTGTGACAGTTTTTGGCAAATCGAGACAGAAGATACCTTTCCCCGCGTCGAGTGTATTTGCTTCCACTAACACATGTAAATTAATATACACAATCTGATATGGCGAGGATCGATGTCTAATCTCGGCCTGTTGCTTGTACTATCCCCATTGATATAAGAATAGAAGTTGTGCACTGTAGTAGAGTGTAATTCCAATGTGGATAAAATTTATTTTGATAAAGTCTCACAGTGTTATACAGTATTATATTTACTGATGACTTTTCGAACACAATTTATCACTATTCATAATCATATCAAGTTAATCACATAACTTTCCAACTTCGTTTAAGTAATTCTATTATTTTTCATTGCTTGATTTGATTGGTAGTAGTATTTTCCATATTTCCGATATCAGTGATGAGTCACTCCTCTTGCACGAGTTGGGTGTAGACTAAATGAACAAGGATTCAGTAATCAACCTTTCTCTCCACCTACCTAGATCACTCTTTAGAATTTTAACCCTCTCCAACCCTATTATGCGGTTGTGTGTTCATGCTTGCTGTGCAATCGCTGAGCTTTTTTCTAAATTACTTATCTTCGTGGGATTAATCATTCTAACCTTAATTCAATTCTTAAATTCTGACAACACATAATCTGCTAGTTTGACCTGACGGTCTTTGCAAGGTATTTAATATTATTTTGTCTAATTGGTTCAGTAGGGTCTTTTAACCTACAAAGCTTGTCCCTCAGTGGGTTTGTAGGTTTAAATGCTACCCTAATTCCTGCTTTATTGAGAATCCTACGCATGGTCTCAGATGTCCCCTCCTTATATGGTAAGACTGTAAATGCTTTATATTTTTCCTTATTTGTGTTATTATTAATTTCACTATAATTTTTGCTTTTGCTTTTCTTTTGGCCTTTTTCGATCTTCCTAATGAATTTTAAAGGATTGTTATTTAACACCAACGCACCATCTATCTGTTTTACTTCATCATTTAGGTCTTTCCTTGTACTACTTAGTGCTACTGCTGGGTGTGTTAGACACTTAACTAAGCCTGACTTTATAGATAGATAGAAGATTAGATGAATTAAAGTCTAAATATCTATTAGAATACACTGTTTTTTTATACACACTAGTGTGCAGTTTACCGTATTCTATTTGTTTTATTTTACAATCTAACATAGCTAATTCTCCTCGTTCGTTTTCTGATTCAAGTGGGAATTTTATTCCCTGTACTAGTGAGTTTATGTGTCGAGAAGTTAAAGATATGTTCTGTTTTTAACACTGTGGAAGTGTCATTCACATATATCCACCATATTGTTGATTTTTTTCCCTTCACGTTCCCCAGTGGAACACAGGGTTTCAAGCTAGTCGCTTGAAGTTTCTGTAGCCGTGGTGATTATTTTTACAGGATGGGGTTGCTAGCCTCATGCCCAACCTTCCCTCTTTACTAGGATTATTTCTGGTTTAGCGAGGTAAAGGAGTGTGTCGGTGGCCGGGGATCAAACCCCGGACCATGTGAATGGTCGGCGATCGTCCTAACCGCTATGCCACCGACGCACACCATATTGTTGAAGTAGGAGTAAATGTATTTAGAGCAATATTTTCCCAGCTATCCATAAATATATCTGCTACGATAGGGGATATTGGTGATCCTATTGCTACACCCTCTGTTTGTCTGTATATTTTGCCCTGGAATTTAAAGATAGTAGATGTGAGGCATAATTGAATTCCGGAAATAATTTCCTCAATGAGTAGCTGTGATTAGTTCCGGGATCAGCAGTTAGTTCTCTTTTAACTGCTTCTAAGGCCATATTGATTGGTATACTAGTAAATCAAAACTAACTATTTTTTTCACTATTCTCTAATTAAATGTCGCTTAGATTACTTTCCATTTCATATGGATGAGTTAGCCTAGAGTTTGAATGATTTCTATATGAGAGCGAAGTGTTTCGACAATTCATAAGCAGGGGTATTCCTGAAACCTACTATTGGTCCTATGAGGTAACCTGGCTTATATATTTTTATAGTACTATATATTCTAGTAGCATCAAATTAAACCTTTTAGACTCTCCCACTGACGGCTTCATTCTGCTTATCAAATCCGCCGTAGATTTCTTAATCTTATTCATAATTGTATTTACAAGCTTGCTAATTTCCTCATATGGACTCGTTGCAATATGTTCAGTAACTTCCTTTATGTAGTTAGATTTATCCATACCTACCGTCGAGTTTCCCTTATGCTGTTTTAAACCAGTTAGAGACCAATTGGAAAGTTGTGTGAGTAACTTAATATGATTATGAGCAGTTAACTGTGCTCAAAACGTAATCAGTAAATATTACTGTATAACACTGTGAGATTTTATCAAAATAAATCTTATCCACAATGGAACTATCCTCGTTGTTATTTTTGTTAGCAACATATCGGCTGCATAATAGTTTAGTTTTATTGCTTTCTCCAAGCAGGTGAATCTAAACTATGGCAGCTCAAAACGAAACTACCTAGTAAACGACGGATTGAGGAATTTGACAAATTTGTTCACAGAAATTTGTTTAACCTGATTATGACGACTCCCTTGAGAAATTGGGAAGCTTTTCTCGAACATGTACATGAATATTATCCTATGTAGCCATTTTTTAACATTGCATTTCTTGTATATAGACGTTTATTTCAAATTGTGCACTTCTACTTCCAACAAATCTGATTGGTCGCTCGAGGTATTTCGCCTTGAACTGCTATAGTTTAGTCACCCTTTTATCTTCTGCATACTTTTTTATGAACCTTACGGAATACCCATTCCTCACTGGTGTCTCCTCCGAAAATGTCTCTTCTTGGTCTGGTCTGCTACTTAGATATATTCTTTTTGCTCTATCGTATAATGTTCTAACCAGATTTTTTTTGTATTGCTTTGGAACGAAGCTATCAAAATGTATGTATCGTCCCGTCCAAGTTGGGTTTCTATAAATCGATATCTCTACAATTCTATTAACCCGTTAACATCCAAGAGATGTAGGTATATATATATATATATATATATATATATATATATATATATATATATATATATATATATATATATAGCATCTCCATACTCCACTGTAAATTCTATACTAGTGTAACAACTGAAAGCAAGACATGGAAGCCAAGTTATATTTTTCATTAATCAAACTGCTGTTTATATATCTACAGTTTATATTCGTTAACCAACCACTGAACATGTGATTTCATTTTACATCAAATGACAAAAAATAGAATGTTCAAACAGATACATCATATTCTGCTGCCAACGCAGTATTGAACTCTGGGAACATGTGAGAATAACGTTCCGTTGGTACACACTGTTTGTATCACACCACCACACTAGCACAGCACGAACTAAATTCTTCGATATTATCTGTGCTTCGACCTTATCTCTGCATACTATATGTAAGCCATATACGCCTGATATATGTTAGGATGCATATTATAAACTTGCCAGAAAAGTAGTTGTAAACAGGGGGCGCTAATGAGCTTTCCATCGGTACGCCATGTGTTTGAAAATACAGTTCATTCCTGAACGAAAAGTGTACCACTTTGCCTCAACAATGCGACAATTATTGGATTGTAATCATACGATGACGTTAAGTAATACCTTTATATTTAGTACCAACTAAGGCAATAAAAATGCTCTTGGTTTCACTGATGCCTGCGCTATAAGAATAAAGATGCCGGAGCTCTGTATACAAAAGGAAACAATAGTTAGCTTAAATCTACCTTGGTAGCATACTTTTATTTTACTTTTATAGCTTTCTTTCCCTTCCCTCTTCTCTTTACAGTGTTTTTCCATTATTATTATTATTACTACTGTTATTTTATATCACATACTGTTAGTTTCCTCAAGATATGTGAAAAACGAAAATCATAGCTGGATATTAATTTTGGTGAGGGATATTCAAACTATCATATGACTTTAAATCAGACATGTTACGTTATATATTTCTAAATCAAGTTCACTTTTAACGGTTTGAAAAAATTTGAGCATTGGGTATATGGTATAACAGACATGTTACAATCTTGTTATTTAGTCTTATGTGGTTTATATATGTTACGCGTTTAGTTGTGCTGTTTACGTAGTCTCTTTGTATTTCAATATTATCAAATCTAGATATTTGTAACTGCATTAATTCTACCACAATAACTCGTGCTTTTTTGTTAATATATGTGCTTTGGTGAATAATATGCACTTAACAATGAGGTTAAACAGATTATTACCCACCCCTTAGAGATACCCAATATAGATAAAGTTAACAATGCATAAAAAAATAATACTTGCAGTTATAAATTATTTCAAATAAATTCGGTTAGAGGCCAAATGATTCAGATTGCAATGTGTATAAGTGGTATGCACAATATTATGACTGGTATACAATTATTCCCTTCAGTCAATCAGTAGAATGTAGTTATATGTAAATATACTTGCTTTCTTGATTATATCAATTATGGTAACAAGAAGATCACATATTGCGAGCGATCTGAATAATTTGGTTTCTCAAGGATAATACAGTGAAATTTCACCACTCGAACTGTGAATTTTACTACTTGTCTCTGTATAGTATGAATGGTTTCATAAAAAATTGCAGCTATATTACTGCATGATATTCATAGAGTTGACAGTATTGGTCTTGTAGGGATTTTGTTTGATTGGATTGAGGATTTCATCATGAGTTGACATTGGTTAGAGAACCATTGGAAAACCTGGGAGTACTGGACACCTGTTTCGTCCTAGTTTGGGACTCTTCATCAGTACGCACTCACCACGATGGTTCGAACCCAGACTCTTCTGGTTACAAGGCGAGCTCGTAGACCATTGAGCCACTGGAACGCGATACAATTGGCAATGAATTCTAACTTCTGCTAGTTCACGATATGGCTCGACTATTTCGGAATGTCTTCTTCGATGAGTTACTGCCTCACCGTCAACCTGCTGTACCCTAATGGTCACGGCTTCTCACTAGAACCCCAGATCCCAGTGGCTCAGGGGTCCACGAGCTCGCCTTGTAACCATAAGGTCCCGGGTTCGAACCATGGTGGTGGGTGCGTGCTGATGAAGAGTTACAAACAGCTGTCCAGTACTCCCAGGTTTTCCAGTGGTTCTCTAACTGTTGTCAGCTCATGATGGGATCCTCCACCCAATCAAAGTTGACAGTGTAAACAAGTTTGTTTCCATGACCTTCAATACCAAGGTTAGAATTGTTTCTGTGACACAGGATTACTGTAAGTATTATAAGTTTCCAGACCGTATATGCTACGAATTTCTTGGAGTCAGATTGAATCATTATAAATTATTTAAAATAATCCCGACGTGTTTAAGAAAATCAAAGACAAGATTTTTCTGAAAGTCCTCTGTGTAAATCGCAACTTCTTCAGCAGAATTATTATTGATTGTGTTCTGTAATTATCATACCAGACATTCGACCCCAGTGCAGGTTAAATGTCATGTCTTTGGATTTCTTTTATTCATAGACAGTTCCAATTGATTTTGAATGTTGCTGAAGCGAATGGACTACGACTGGCGCTGAAAATATTTGAATTAATTACATTGTTTTGTTTTTTTAAGAAATGAGTATAATCCATTTTATAATCTTTGATGATTATGGATTAACAGGTTTGATTACTTCAACCGCTACAGCAAACATAAAGCTGACCAATACAAATCACTGGCAACTACTGACATGCCACGTCGATATGCAGTCATATCGAAATGTTAATCAAACTTTCAAAGTTATCCACCTTATTGATTATGGTAAGTTCAAAAACCCTATCTATAACTGTTACTTGCAAAATCTTACTTTCCTTGAATGCTTATACTTCCATCATCTTATTTCATACCTTCATAATTTTTAATATCCCGGGAATTTTTAGCATGAAACAAGGGTTAATTCCATAAGAGCAGAAAGTATGTCAGTGGTATTGATAATATATATGTATATATATATCCTTATCAGTATAAGCAGTATTGAGTTGCTGCTCTCTATTAGTAGTAGCACATGTCGTGAAAGAGGTATTCAGGCAAACGATGAAATTCCATTGATTTTCATGAACTTCTTACCTCAGAAAATTCACATTAACTTCTACAATACACAAATATATAACTACCAATGTCAATCAATAATAAAAAAAAACAATTTTCAAATTAATTAGTAATCTATGAATACTTCAACTGGAATTCTATGAGATAAGAATGTATAGTTTCGAAATAAGACATAGTTATGTAAGGTGGCAGTTAGGTAACAATAGGATTGCGTTATATTGTGAAATCGTAGAATATACTGAATAACCATTTCTTTGGTAGGTGGAATTTTCAACCTCTCCATGGAAATAAAACTGTCAGTATCTTAGATCGCACACTAGCTAATAACTAGTGTCAAATGTCCAGTCCTTTGTTTGGTGCAGATTGAATTCCATGAGTCAAGTTTGCAGTGTAGACACTGTGCTAGATGGCTCGCGCCATGACGCTGCACTCTGAATTGTTGTTATTAGATGGTTGAAAGTAATCGGCCGGAAATCTTGAACATAGGTTCCGTGATTTTTGGCATTTGTCGGCGAGATGTATCTTCATTCTCATGACACGAATTCCATAAAGATTGCAGATGCGCCTTGATGACGAGTGCCAAAAAGCACGTGACCTAGATTCAAGGATTCCTGCCGGTTACCTTCGACTATCTACTATTAGCGTCTGTCGCTTTTGGAAACGAGTTAAAAAATATATAAAAGCAGTGAGTCCCGAGTACAGCAAAACGCACTTCATTGATTCTACATTCAGCCTCTATAAAATAAGTATCAATATAGACGAAATCGAGGCACCTTTATATCAACATACACTGATAAATCAGTACCACATTATGAACAAATGAATAAGTCGGGGATCCCATTAAATCCACTCATATATATATATATATATATATATATATATATATATATATATCTTTTACTAAGATGTCAAGTGTAGTTAAATTATTCTAAGACAAAACATTCATTAAGCTGTTTTGATTGGACGGATGGCAAATCCAATGAATCATCCCTATTTGCCTATTTCCTAAAACAATATCCAGAATTAACAATCTTCACAATTTGAAATCAATCAGTGGATAGTGACTAGTAGTGGAATCAAGGATGCGGATTCCGTTATATATGGGAATCGTCATCGTGATGTAGCTGCATTCTCCAGTGAGTGACGGTCTTTCCACTGCTAATCATCAATCACCAATTGACTTCAGGTTACAGACATTGTCGAAGCATCTACACAAGGAGTCGACATGTCAACCTAAGGCCGAGAACTTCAGTGCAATCAATCGACGGAAAAAATTTAAATTGATTTGGATAATCTTCATAATTAATTAATCTCGTAAATATACACACCACTTCTACCGAGACTTCAAAGCTCTAAGCTCCACTGGGAATGTACAGCAGTAAAATAAAATACTAATAAATAATCCCAGAATAAGTAAGTGTTACAAACTAGACTAAACGTTTTAAAACTATTCTAGTCGAATTCAGGGCAATGATCACATATTAAGATTTGTTTCATTGAGAAACACCAATATCTAAAATATTTTCCACAATCTTTTCCTTCTATTCCACAGCACCAACAGAAATTTAAAAATAAAGATGGAAATCTGGCAGGAAGATTTATCAATATTTTACAAAGAAAAAAGCAAGCAGGAATACTAAACATCCGTAAAAATCCCCATTGTCAAGCCTTGTTAGCTTTATTTTATTTACACATGTAATCGTTCATTTGCGAATTATATATATATGTACAACTTATGATTATTGTTTACTTAATAATATCTCTCCCCTTACAAAATTGCTTTGTTAATAATGAAACTAAGAGGCTGTTAAAAAAATAGAATTATTGATCTTTAACTAGTGAGTTTATTCCATTTGAAAAAACTGTCCACTGGTTTTAACTGCATAACTTGATATTGAAAAATGGCATCATTATGGGTAGAAAACCCAATTAATATCTATAAATAGGGGGAGAGGCGTTAAGAATAGTCACGCCAATCTGTAAAGTCACTGACTATTAATTTGCAAACGTTTTAGTTGGAATAAAACACAGTAGCCATGTTAGACGTCAATCGTACTATAGTAGGCAACTTTCCGACAGGACAACTCTTTACTGACTTACAACACTTGAATGAAACTAAACTAGATGTGATTACGAGTCATAAATTGTGCTCAAAACGTCATCAGTAAATATTGCTGTGTAACACTGTGAGACTTTATCAAAGTAAATTTTACCCACAATGGAATTATACTTTACACCACAGTGCACAAGTTCTATTCTCATACGAATTAAACTCAAATTTCAAACAGTGATATGGAGCTGAGATATAAAGTTAAAAACGGATGACTTATTTCAACATAGAACTTTACACAGATGTGCAACAGTTCAAGTTGCCACACTTCACTCAACACTCAAAGCAACAGAAGAAAGTAAAAGAGAAATGCAAAACACAGACAGTAAACAGAGACATGAGGCAAAAAGAATAGTAATATCGAAGAACAAGATAGTTTTATTGAGTGTTATGAGTCACAAGGAATGAATGCATCTTCGCTAGCCATTGAGAACGATTTTGAGCCATATCACCAATTGTCTCCAGCCTGCATTAGTTTCTACCGTCCGGAGGACCCCAACCAGGCAGCAGTCTAAACCCCCCTACGTGGCTGGCTGGTTGGCTTAAACTAACTTTTGACGATTTCATTGATTACTGAAGCCATGTTTTGGTTTGACCACTACTGGCTCTTTTCCAACCTGATCCATCCTATGTCAGCTGACATTGACCGTTGTCGAGGAAGGCAATGGCTGGGCATACGTAATTCATGAAAACAGATGGATAAAAAAGAAACACAGGTGTACGAGATAGGATGACAAGAGTGTACTGATTGTCTCAATATACCGTTCACTAAGGAGTAGATGGGATGAGTTGTGAGAGTGCACGAAATATTTGTCATTTTCACTTCACCATCACATTTACTAATACGTGCAACGACTAAGATATTGCACCAATGCGAAGACTATAAAAACAATTTTCTTAGGAGACAAAACCATAAGCTTCTAACTACGCACCTGAGTCACAAGGCAGCACAGATATTTCAGGACCTCTGCATTCAAAATTGATACATATATTCTCTCGCCCTACTATGGCTAGAGTAAAGTTCTTACTACAATTTTGCTTCTTTCCTTCATTATGTAAGTACTTTATTTTTTTATTGTCATTAATACTTTTATTATCATTATTGATCCCATCAGCCAAATTTTATTACCTCTATTACTGTTTATTAATAACATTGCTGTTATACAGATTTTATTTTAAAAAAAAACAGTTAATTGCCTTCCCACTAGTTCCTGTCCATTCTACACGAGCTTATTGATTACTCATTGTCTCACACTTATTACGTCATGCTAACATCTGTCTCTTTTATTACCTACAATTAGTTAGCCCTTCTTACACCTTAAATCATGCAATATATTTTTTCAAGGACAAAGTTTGCCAGTATCTGATTGGTCTAAACATTTCTTTGATAAATATAATTACGCACCCACCGGGATTCGAACCCAGGACCTTCCGGTTACAAGGCGAGCTCGTATACCATTAAGCCACTGGGACCCGATCCAATGGTCCTTGAATTCTAACTTCTGCCAATTCACGACATAGCGCGACCGCTGGCCAATGTCTTCGGCGAGTATTTGTCCCCACACCCGACCAGCTGCACCCTACTGGTCACGACTTCCCACTGGAACCCAGGTAACTACCTACCTGAATAGGGCCAGTCGCCAGTGAGCATCTTATTGGTATTCAAGTGTTGGTTTGTAGGGATTTGATTGATTTCAGGCGACTGGCCCTATTCAGGTAGGTAGTTACCTGGGTTCCAGTGGGAAGTCGTGACCAGTAGGGTGCAGCTGGTCGGGTGTGAGGACAAATACTCGCCGAAGACATTGGCTAGCGGTCGCGCTATGTCGTGAATTGGCAGAAGTTAGAATTCAAGGACCATTGGATCGGGTCCCAGTGGCTTAATGGTATACGAGCTCGCCTTGTAACCGGAAGGTCCTGGGTTCGAACGGTGGCGGTGGGTGCGTACTGCTGAAGAGTCCCAAACTAGGACGAAACAGCTGTCCAGTACTCCCAGGTTTTCCAATGGTTCTCTAACTAATGTCAGCTCATGATGAAATCCTGAAATCAATCAAATCCCTACAAACCAACACTTGAAAATATAATTACAATTGTAAAGCTCATGAAAATGAATCGTCGGAAAGGAAAATTTTCATCGCTGTTTGTGCCTTTTTCATAAGCCCCAAAATTAATGAGACAGCTATCCAGTACTCTATGGTTCTGTAACTTATGTCAGCTTGTGACCAAACCTGTAACTAACGAAATTAATACAAACCGACACATCAGAATACGTGTCATGTAATGATTAACGTCCAGGACTTGATATCAATGCATCCCTATCATTATTCCATTGTGTAAGTCTGAAAGTTACAATAAGCGTAAAGTACGTGAAAACGAACTAATGTGTCACTATTAAGTAATGTAATAAATAAATGCATGAACTGAAAGGCTACGAAATTGGTTCGACAGATTGCAATTAATGTTAAAAAATAGTTCAAAGCGACCATGGTAGTGTAACGCTAGTAGGCATATTCTTCTGCATAAAGGAGTGAGCGACAAATTTCACGAAATGAAATGTACATATTAATTGTGAATGAGCTAACTAAATCCACAATTTACACAGTTAAAGGCGAAGTTATTCCTTCTTATGTGAATACCAACCTTTCGGGAAATTCAAGTGTTGGTTTGTGGGGATTTGATTGGTTATAGAACTTCAATCAAGAGTCGACAATGGTTTAAAAACCACTGGAAAAGCTGGGAGTACTGGACAGTGTTTCGTTCTCATCGGAAACTCTTCATCAGTACGCACCCACCACCACGGTTCGAACCCAGCACATTCTGGTGACAAGGTGAGCTCCCAGACCATTAAGCCACTGGGACCCGAACCAATAGCCCATGAATTCGGAAGATGTCTAAATAACTAATTACCTGTCATTCAGTTATACTCTTATAGACATAAGCTTGTATATGTGTTTCAAAAGGTAATGAGCAATATGATTGCCTACTTCTCAATAAATCAGAGAATATTTGTACTCGTTTACCTAAACAATTTTAACTGTAAGTTATTTTCAGTGCTCTTCTGATTATTTTTCTAATTGTCGCAGATTCTCTACGCGTATGTGAGCTGAATTAAATGTCACCTCTTTCTGTTGGATGTAGGTTCTTATGTTAATATCAAAACATTTTAATTGGTCATTACAATCTTAAGACATAGTAAATCTATTGCTGAAGTGATCTCTGTTGAACTTTTCAAATAAATGTAGTGAGTAATTCACAATGTTTTCAACGAAGATCTACCGTATTACATATCTAGAGTAGGTGTTCTTTTCAATGACGATATTAGTTAACTTTGTGCAACAGAAGAAAGGACAGATTACGTATTAGTAGACAATCGCGTGCTACACGGAATGTGGCGACTTGAACTTCCGCACATTTGTGCAAAGTTCTATGTCGAAAACAGACAGACAGATTAGTAGACAACAGACTATTGTATTCCACAGATTTTCTTGATAACAGACTCAATACGAAGTGAAATTCACATTTTTCATCTGCTTTAAGCTGTTGGAAGCACATAACGCACACTATAAAGACTCAGAGTTTATCTGCTATGCTCACATCATCCAGTTTCTGACAACTTTTCAGTATACACATGTCTACTTCTTACTGGCGAATATTTTATCAGTACGGTTTTCTCCACACATCTGGATTTTCTATCATATCTTGCAGTTTCATAACCCTGTTTCTTTAGTATTTACTTATATTTTCCAACTCAGTGATATGCTTTAAATTGTGACCACTTCTTTTCTCTACGATCTACGATCACTAAGGACTTCGTAATCATATATACTGTTCAGCTCCTCCACACAGTTCTCGAGTGCAATTCATGTAATGGATTTCTTCAATTTGTCACGGCAAAGTTGTAGGTCATTCGTTCAACTGGACCTCCACTAACTAGACTATGGGGTTTTAGATCCCCTAAACCTATCAGGCTTCGGGAGAAAATGCAGTATATTTGTGCTCAAACAATAGGTGTGGCATAATGACAACTGCATGAAATGCAAGTGGCTGATGAGTTACACACACTGTCTGTCATGGACCTATAGAAGTAATGAAGTTACATTTAAAATGCTGAGAACAATAAATCGTGTCTGAAACGTCAGAGTAAATACTTTTCTTGAACTTTGTTGTGTATAATAATCAAAGTATTATGGAGTTCCACTGACTTCATACGCTTTCGAAATGTTTTCCAGCAACGATTTCACTGCCGAAAAGTCGAAGAGATTTTAGTTCGAATGGGTGCATAAAACTAGTGATGGCAATGCTGGCAATCAGCAGCTTGGATGTCGTCACCATAGACTCGGATGAAACGTTTCTCTGTGTTCAAACTCAGTCAATTAAGTGCAGATATAGAGAGAAATCACAATCACCAGCTCATTAGAAAACCAAGTGTGAAAGACACAAACCGCTGGAATTATGACTTCATATTACTGATACCTGGGGGGAAGGGGAGGTAAATGCGTGTCAGTTTTAATGTTACGAGGATTATAGAAGGTAAAGAGGAAAATGGAATACATGAAGATGCATTTTAATTTACAAATGTTTATATGATATTATAAGTGAAACCAGTGACAACAACAAAATTAAGTATGAAAACGAAAATGCATTTAAACAACAATATTAAGTCATTGGGAATAAAAGCTCTGGCGTATTTAATAACCAGAAATGATGAGAATAAAATGAAGACAGTATAACATAGCAGGGGGGTTTACACAGGAAATTGAAACAAAATTAGTTTAAAAAAACTAAACTATGGGATCAGGAATCAGAAACGATTTCCCCAAGTAGGTCTAGATGGTCTTTGTTGGATAAACTGTTCATTAGGAAATGGTCGGGGAAGATGTGGAGGTACACCAAAATTTGATATAGGAGGTGATTCCCACATCGGCTCATTATAATTATTTCTCACATTGTTAGCACCAAAAGACCGCATTCCCATAAAGTTTCCGGGAAAACGATTTGTTGGCGCCTGGTAATACCGCTGATTTGAAAACTGTGTCTTTGAGTCTTGCCAATAACCTGACTGACCACCGGATCTTACATCTGGACCACTGAAACGATTGAACTGATTGGCGTAGCGCCCATAATTTTGCTTCTCAGAGTACGGATCTTCATTAGCCGTATTACGACGCGATCGACCAGAAAGTAATGGATGATTACTCGCTACAGCAAACCTCTTTTTGGGCGGAGAATCAGTACAAGTCATCCCATCAAAACTAGCGTTTGGATCTAAGGCCTCCGGAGAACACAGTTGATGGAGAACATCAATAACGCGCTGATCCTCTTCTTGTAGATCAGTGACACCTTCAGGTCGTAAGCATGTTCGCACAAGTAATGCTTCTAAAGCCGGACGGAGAGCAAAAATTCGAGCAGCTGAAGTATAGTCCATACGGAAAGGAATCCAATCATCGATAATAATAGTTCCTTTCTCTCCTGAATCGTCGTTCCTCCAAACGGCTGTGCGACAACCAAAAAGCATCAACTGTATTGGATTTACCATTGACAGACCCTTACAAGAGACTGCTTGAGTACGAATCTGAAAAGTAAAATCATTGAAATTGCACTGAAAACCCATAGCTTATTTTAACGAAATAAAGCTTCAGTGTTTTTATCGCCATTCTCTTAACAGAAGTATCCACTTTAGTAGGCTAAACCAAATGTAATTCTAAATTAAATAAGCTTATTTGATATAACGCATAGTGGTACAGTATTAGTAGTTATCCATACTCTACTACAGGACCCGACGGAATTATTCCGGAGGTGTTTAAATATGGGGGTGACATACTAGTTTGTAGATTAACTGAGGTACTAGGCAAAGTCTGGGAATCAGAGACAGTACCATCAGACTGGGGTAAGTCACTCATTATACCGATATTCAAGAAGGGAAACAAGTCCTCGTGTGATAATCATAGGGGGATCAGCCTAACGAACATAGTCTCTAAAATCCTAGGCTCAGTAATCATGCATAGACTAAGCAGAACTCGGGAGGAACAGACAAGGGAAAATCAAGCAGGCTTTAGACCAGGTAGAGGGTGCATAGATCATATCTTCACTCTTCGACAGATTCTAGAACATAGACACACTTTTCGGCGTCCAACAATTGTCATATTTCTTGACTTGAAGGCGGCCTTCGACTCCGTGGACCGAAAAGTACTATGGCAATGTCTGACTGTGAAGGGAGTGCCAAGAAAGTACATTGCACTAATCAAGGCACTCTATTCAAACTCACGTAGTCGTGTAAGGGCTTATGGGGAATTGTCATCTGAATTAGTAACAACCAGTGGTGTCCGACAGGGATGTCCACTTTCCCCATTTCTGTTTAACTTCATCATAGATATGCTAATGGAAGTATCCTTAACTGAACGTAGTGACTTAGGAATCGACTTGTTACCAGGGAATAATCTAATGGACTTAGAATATGCAGATGACATAGTCCTGTTAGGGGAGGATGCTGACAAAATGCAGAGTCTTCTGAACACCTTGAGCAGCAATCTTCGTATGTTTGGCATGCGATTCGCCCCTGCAAAATGTAAGATGCTGCTACAGGACTGGACGACGTCAACCCCTAACTTAGTGATAGGGAGTGAAGTGATAGAACATGTTGACCACTTCACCTACTTGGGAAGTTGTATTAGCACCAACGGACTGATTGGCGATGAAATCTCAGCACGGATCCGAAAAGCTCGAGCTGCTTTCGCTGACTTACACCATCTCTGGCGTAGGCGTGACATCCGGTTATCAACCAAGGGACGTGTGTACTGCTCATCAGTTCGCTCCGTCCTTCTCTATGGCTCTGAAACATGGCCAATACGCGTTGAAGACATGAAAAGGTTGACTGCTTTCGATCATAGATGTCTGCGATCTCTGTCTCACGTTAGGTGGTTTCACAAGATAAGTAATGTTGACGTTAGGCGTAGAGTGTTGGGCAAAGAGGGAAAATCAATCGACGAGGCTATAAAGTTACATAGACTAAGATGGCTAGGTCACGTGGTGCGCATGCCTAACCACCGCCTCCCCCGACGGGCATTGTTAGCTGATATAGGTTCAGGTTGGAAAAGAGCCAGTGGTGGCCAAACAAAAACATGGCATCAATCCATGAAATCCTTGACAGTTAAACTGAGTCAGGTAGGGAGATGCAGACTCCCGGGTTGGGGCCCTCGGGACTCTAGGAATCAATGGCTGGAGACAATAGGTGACATGGCTCAAAATCGTTGTCAATGGCGCAGATGTATTCAATCTCTGTAATCTTTCATATTCCTTTCTACCATTACCCATTCTGTTTCACTCCTATATTTGTCAAACTCTATTAATTCTCTCCACTCATCTTCTTGTCTACCTCTGTGTGCTATTTGGAACGTGGCAACTCGAACTGCTGCACTTCGGTGCCAAGTTCTATGTTGAATCCAGACAGACAGACTACTGTGTTATATCAAATAAACTTATCCTAACATGGAATTACATTTTGTTACGATGACCATATATCTAACACTTACATTAATGAAACAAATGTAACTGAATAACGTCATTATTCTGGAAAATGTTGTAGTCAAAATGAACAATAAGTGAATCACATAGCATTCTTGGGAAGTAGTGAATCACTTTAAAAATATAAACCATGAATTTAACTTCTAATATTTGTGTCAAATTACCTTCTCATCGAAAATGAAAAACGGGTAAGTGAACTTCGTGTCTTTGAAACAGTTGATGGAGGCTTTATGTATAAGTGCTAAAGTGCCCTCCATAGTTAGTAGTCTGCGTTTTTCCGAATGATAGCAGATATTAGGGTATAACCCAGAAATCAATAACGTGCAAACTATGTCGCAGTCGACATTATGCTTGACATTGAAATTAATCGGAGCATCAGATAACGATTCTTCAGGAAAACCCAAATTGATAAGAATACCTCTGAGCTGCAATTATGAAAATAAAAAAGCCCAAAATTAATTAAATGCACCTAATATATTTATGAGTATTATAAAGGAATACTATAGACGGAATGAGCAACAACAATCAATACAAATTATTTCCAAATGTTGTCTGTGTACGGAGACATTATCTCTACCATATCACGCAATTCGAATTTGTTACGGTTAATATAGTTTCACTACTAGTTTTTTTTACTGAGAATTTCTCCGATATTTCGGGCGAATTCTATGAAATAATTATTTAGCACAAATGTCTCTTCTCACTATTTGGGCTTTCTCATGTACCAACTAGAATTTGTCCAACACTTAACTAAACCTGTCTTTACCAAAAGTGGACGAGATAACCTGAAGTCTAAGTATAATTAATAGAGTACGAATAACTGGACCTTTCTTTATCATTGTGTTACTTAACAAATAATAAAATGAGTATATGATGGAGTTATTCCAACAATCACCATGCATACCTAATTGATCAGTTTACATCAGTCTAATGAGAATGTGTCAGTTTAATATTTGCTCCTCTAATTTTGCGGCATAGAGCTATCAAACATAACCGCATATTTATTGTCATCTGTTGTTATTAGACATTTTGTAATTGTTCAGCAAACAACACGCGTACTGAAAAGTTATACGCGTGGTTGTGTGAAGCATGCATGAATTTGACAGTGTTATTTTAAAAACATCATGGACTCATTTGAGTAAAGTTTGAAAGTAGTCACCAAAACCTGGGAGAATTACACATACTTGGTTTGCAGCATCATCGATGATTCGTAAGGCAGAACTATTGAAGCCATGATGCTCACACAACATATCAGCTGCTTCATCTCCATGGCGAGTACGCTCGTAAGCCCACACCTGAAAGACATTCAAACCGGCTAAATGGTCACTTGAATACCCCGCTCCAAAGCTTCGTTGGTGGTATGAGAGTCTCCGATTATCCGGTGGCAGTAGGAATGGATCAAGGCCGAGACTTGCGATTGATGAAAGAACAGCGGCTACTCCTCCTAAATTAAACACGCATGCAAAAACTAACATCTTCCCCAAACGTGGTTCAATTGGAAGTCGAGCCAAAATGAATCCCAAAGGAGTTAACTCATCATTGCCATCCAAAGCCTTCATTTCTGGTAGACATAAAAGAAAAGTGTTTGAAAAATCACGAATAAACTAACTCTGATTACAGTTTAATACTGGAGGTACGGAGGAACATGAAAAAATTACCGCAAAAATGTGGCAATAAATAAATTTCAGCGGAAGACTCCGTTTTATGACGAAATGCTAATTGATACTCAAATCTCCACACCATAAAACGATTCGTCACATCCTAGTAATTTGTTATGAATTCAAACTGATAGTTCAAAAATAGCCTATATTTGTTTTGATTTCCGTAAGCGATGTTGGATGGGGAAATCCCACTTTGACCGATCAGTTACAAACAAACCTTACAATTGAACAATAGGCGAAGAAAAACAATTTTAAAAACAAAAATAAAATTTAGAGCAGAAGTATAAGTGTTAAACCAACCTTTTAGAGTATGCTCAGCTTCAATTACTGCATCTAATGGCGGAGGCTGCAAGGCTTTCATCAGAAAGTCTCTGACAGGACCAAGACGCAAAAGCTTAATAAGTAGTGCCAACTCATGTAACGGAGTACGAAGGATTTCTGGAGTAGCGTGTTGATCCAAACGTTCATAGCGTGAGCGGCTACAAAAATAAAGTCAGGAAATTTGACTTCCAAGCAATATGTTTTACCGTTAAAAAAAGAACCGAAAACATGACATTTTTCCTAATGCAACAAACTAAGTTGAAGACTTTAAAACGCATGCCAACTTCAAAATTCGTTTTACAAAAGGGACTAGTGAATCAAACTTATGACACAAAAACGTCATCAGTTACTAGCTATCTCACCTGCAGAGATGAAAAGCAAATCCTGGACGAACACGACCAGCTCTACCTCGACGCTGCTCAAGGTTTGTCTTGCTTGCCCATGATGTATTGTATGCTGTTAGGTTGTTTCGTGCAGTGAAAAGCTTCGTACGTGATAAGCAAAAGTCAATCACGAAGACGACATCATTGATTGTAATGGAGGACTCGGCGATATTAGTTGCCAAAACAATTTTTCTTATTCCAGGAGGAGTTGGACGGAAAACCAGGCGTTGATCTTCGCGAGGAATTTGTGAATGAAGTGGTAAAATAAAGAAATCGGGACCGCCAAATCTAGGGTGTGACTGTAAATATTTGCGTAGAAGACTTATGATATTCCAACCAGGAAGAAAAATCAGCACTGCACCAGGAATGCTCATGCTTACTATTTTATCGAGAAGAGCACCAACAAGCTCGAAAGGTACCTCCTTTTCTGTAATATCTTTCATTGCTTGAATCACTGCATCACCATAGGCTGGGTCACAGTCTAAGTTGCAATTCTCCTCAGAGTTATCCGCGGTGTTCTCCACTTCTTGACGCCGTTTTTTTTTCTTCTCCTCGACAGGTGGGGGTACAAAGTTGACCATCTTCACACAGTCTTCGAGGAAATAATCTGATAACAGGAAGACGAAATCCCAACAACAGTGAACATTATTTTATCGGCACAACAAAAAGACTAAAACTCCTATTAAAATGGTAACCGTAGAAACAAAATTAGAATCAACTACCAGCTAGGTTGGTGAGGCGACATGTATCAGCATAAGATTCTTAAGTGGGAATGTAAAAGAGTAAGCCTGACATTACTTAAAACATATAAATATAAGCACCCCATTTAAAACAAGTAAGTGGTTTGGAGTGTATAAACAGATACTTAAACAAAAAAGTAGCATAGAATTTTGGTGAAGTTCTGTTTCACTCCTATATTTGTCAAACTCTATTAATTCTCTCCACTCATCTTCTTGTCTACCTCTGTGTGCTATTTGGAACGTGGCAACTCGAACTGCTGCACTTCGGTGCCAAGTTCTATGTTGAATCCAGACAGACAGACAGACAGAAGTTTAGATATTTCTCAGTAGAATTTTATGAATTCATTTCATAGTTATCTGAAATGTCTTTTTACCTTGTCATATGGCCGTGACTTGGAATACAGAATTTCATTTACACATAAATATGCAGAGGTTGTACATAGACACTGAATAAGATTTTTAAAAGTCAATAAATCATCATATGTAATTAGTTTTCTGAATGTAAACCAAAGACCCAAAGAAAAAGTATCTGGTTAATATGCCCAGGAAGAACATTACTCACATAATCTACCACACTACTGAGAATCGACTTGATTCACACTCGTAATGTGAAATAAGAATTCCATAAAAGTTTGAATATTGATAGAAAAAAAACTTCCTTCGAATTCCCAGAGTTATAGCCTAAAGTTGATAATTAATTGTCGCAGACGTAAAAATCGTAAATTTTCCGTACATTTTATCACATAATTATCCGTAAAATGTGTTTAAGTCATCCTATGAACTTATCAAATAATTTTGAATGTAATCCGGAAAGAGGTATTTCTTCTCAAACACTTAAAATTCTATGTGACTTGAGGCAATTCATTAAAAATTTCGTCTTTTCATGTGACCAACATTGCAGTTCGACAATTTTCCCAGTTGAATTACATGATAATAAAACAGACAACATCAAATGATGACCAGTTTCGCGACATACAGAAAAAAATACAATTCAGATTGTTATTAATTCAACCGCCATACTAGAAACAGTCTTCTAAGTCAGTAGCACGGAATCGAAGTTACCATTGTGGATGTTCTATTTTAATTACTTCAATTATGTCACAAGTTTCCTTTCTCAAAGTGCATTTTGCTACAATTTAAACAGATC
This sequence comes from Trichobilharzia regenti, assembly GCA_944472135.2. Lineage (NCBI taxonomy): Eukaryota > Metazoa > Platyhelminthes > Trematoda > Strigeidida > Schistosomatidae > Trichobilharzia > Trichobilharzia regenti. Next base: position 114,654,008 of record OX235262.1, on the reverse strand, counting down.
AATAAGCACATGGACAAAGACAACAAATTTCTGACCATCAAAGGAACTTTTAGTACAAATTTCCTTACTAGAAATAGCAAATTCAAAGTAAGACGATCAAACTTACATTCAACGGGATGAGTCCGACCCTCTATGTCCAATATCATGCATTCACCAAAGTAGTCGTTGAACATACTGATGTCAATGGTTGCAGACATGAGGACAACTCGAAGGTCTTTGTTTGCCCGAATCATATCACGAAGTAGTATGAGCATAAAGTCAGTATTAACATCTCTTTCATGTATCTCATCAACGATTATATGAGAGACTCCTCGAAGACCCCCTTCCATTTTGCGTGCCATTGTCCCAACTGTGCAAAACAGAATAGAACCATATGGTCGAGGATATACAGTTTCAAAACGCACACAGTACCCAACAGAAGTCCCCACTGTTTCTCCTCTTTCGTATGCGATGCGTTCGGCTAGGCTAATTGCTGATATACGTCGAGGTTGTGTTACTAGAATGGCACATTCTGCACCCATTCCCGATTCCAAATAAGAGTCCAAAATAAACTGGGGAATCTGAAATTTGAATAAATGTACCGATCAAAATATTTCTCTGCATACTACGTTTGGTGATAATACTGAATAATTCAATATGTGAAAAAAACTAACCTGTGTAGTTTTTCCACACCCAGTTTCACCTCGAATTAATGTGACTCTGTTGTATTTTATGGCTTCCAATATCGAAGATTTGTACGGACTCACAGGTAACTGAGAACGTTCGTCTATTAAGGATCGTAACTCATGGTCACTATCAAGCCGATGCAATCGTGCCTCTGCTAAGCTAGCGCTGATGTTGAATAATGGTTGATTAGCCTTTAAAGCAGAAATAGAATGTGATTTGTGAAATAGAAAATATGACAATGACAGTAAAATATTCTGAAAATAAATGGGATCTGCAGAACCACCGGACTACACATTCTTGCTCATGAAAAGTCAAGAAAACAATGCACAGTTTAGTCAACAAAACATTTCAGTGAAAACAACTACATTCGATCTGCCATATATACATTGCTTATGTTTTGCTTTTGCACTGTGGCAATTTTGTATACAATTAATCACCGAGAGACTTTTTTCAGCTGAGACACGAGATCCAACAACCTTCTTGATAGTATAAGACAATGTGGTTCGAAACAGCAAAGTGTGGCATTATACTGCTGTTTTTCACACGAATTTAGCAAATACACCATCACAGCTAGACGATAGTAATTACCACGGAGGATACACAAGTGTGAACTAGTGGAAGTGGCACACTGGTCACATCAACTGCTTAATAAATGTATTCGCTGAAGTGAGTATCAACTGAAAGAATTACTAGACTGGACATTAAAAGCGTCAACTCTTACAGGAAAATGCTGTTGCTGTAAAGTTTTATGCAGAGCAGCTAAAATTCCCACGAGGAAAGTATATACACAAAAAGCAACCAGCTACTGAAAAACTCCCAGAAAAACACGGTCACTAAATAATTTCACAAAGTATTCGGTTAGTTTACATAAACAATAGAATCTTGCTTTCACAATGATGGAAGAAATGTCATTCACAGTACATCGAGTAGCTTTATATAATGGTCACAAGTTTGACATTTATTTTCAGAATAAAGCTTCGCTGACTACAGTTGCAATACGCATTTAAAAACAATATATAGGTGAATATATACTATCCTGAAGCTACTTCGACTTATATGGTTAGGACATGTGTTACGTATGCCTATCCATCGCCTTCCTCGACAACGGTCAATGTCAGTCGACATAGGATGGATCAGGTTGGAAAAGAGCCAGTAGTGGTCAAACCAAAACATGGCTTCAATAATCAATGAAATCGACAAAAGTTAGTTTAAGCCAACCAGCCAGCCACGTAGAGAAGTTTAGACTGCTGTCTGGTCGGGGTCCTCGGGACGGTAGAAACCAATGCAGACTGAAGACAATTGGTGATATGGCTCAAAATCGTTCTCAATATAGCTGGTGAAGATGCATCCATTCCTCTTGACTTATAGTGTGGTGAGAGCTGGCTGCTAGTCAAAAATGGTGGACAGTAATTTACGTCAATGTGTATTTCCCCAATATTAGTCGCGAGAAAAATGAGAACGAAGGCTTTGCGTAGGCGGATACAGTTAACATATAGATGATCTGACATTCAAGAAGCAGCCACAACGAGATGCAAGGTTAACTTTCTGTGAGGAACAACCAATCAGAAGACTGTGTTTTTCTGCTAACAATAATCTTTAATATGTACATGAAGATCTATAAATATGTGTTGATTTCCACAATAAACGATCTGTTGCCTGGCCCTTGTCTTCTGTTGTTACAATAGTACCCAATAAAACTATCTTGTTCTTCGATATTACTATTCTTTTTGCCTCATGTCTCTGTTTACTGTCTGTGTTTTGCATTTCTCCTTTACTTTCTTCTGTTGCTTTGAGTGTTGAGTGAAGTGTGGCAACTCGAACTGTTGCACATCTGCGAAAAGTTCTGCGTTGAAACTAGTCAGTCACTCTGAACTACATCACGGTAATTACCTGCAAACCTGAAGATTCTATTCTCGTAGACTACGCTATTCCTCTAATGTAAACGAATTACCAGTTTACAGAATTCCCAACGAAAAAAATAATATCAAGCCAGAAATTCTTTTTTCTTTCCACAATTAACCTATTATTTACCACTGAAACCCCTATGGTATACTTCAAGTTACCCTACTTAATATACAAGTCGAACCCACTAATAAATAATAAATAAATTAGCAAACATGCAAAAAGTCACACTAATTTCATGATGGATTATTTAGTATGTAAATGACCTTTTCCTACCAGTTATCCCATCCATCCAATACGATCACTACTGTCATTATTTATGACACCTAAACACAAGTGTCGTACACAACTATGTTTGACAATGTCATCAACCTTTTTACAAAAACGTACCTCTGGACCCTCATCAATATTGCAGGCAGTCCATGGATTCCAGTTAGGTTGTGGTGGACACCAAGCAACTGACTGAGGTTGTTGTTTCGGAGCGTCATCGAAACCCACCAAATTATATTTGGTGATCATATTGTAGACTTGGTCTGGTGGAAGATTTGCGGGAGGCTCCGAATTAACTGGCAAACCCAGACTGTCCAGCACTCTGGTCAAATTCTCTTCAACTTTTTTATTCAGACAGACATCGAATACTGCAACCTTAAGGTAAATCATCAAAATCGAGAAATAATTATAATAGAATCGTGATACATACTTATACGAACACATAAAAATAAGCCCAAATTTTAAATAAAAGTCAAGCGACACACGGGTTCAGAGAAGAGATGGTAACTTATGTCGCTGACAATCGAAATAACACAAGATTTGTCTTAAAACCAAAGTAACCGAAGTTGTTTACCTCTATGTTTAAATTGAGGGTGTATAAGCAGAACCACTGTCTGAAACATCAAAATCTACAGCTACAAAGAGCTTAGAACAGGTATGTAACGATGTTAAAAAGTGGTATGAGTCGTACAAAGAAAAGGTTTCCATGGATTTCTGCGGCTGATTTCCACTTAAATCCTTTAAAATCCAATCATCCATTACAACCGCCTTTAGGAGTTCAGCAAGTAAGCTAACACAATTAGAATTAGCATTTCTTGAACATAAACTTACCCTGTTTAGAGTAATGAAAACGTTATCTAGACAACTAGTAGTTGGAACGAAAGGCAAGACTAGTTCTGTCTTAGAGCAAACTAGTTTTCGTGAAAATCATGACCGAAGTTATGAAACATTTACATTATTGCATTAACCAGTAATGAAATTGAAAGCTAATAATGTACAAGAATTATTGTTAAATATTCAAATTTCGCTAAACACCACTGAAAGCACTGCCAAAACTTAAGGTCGAGCTTTGAACACACTCGATGATTAAGGATTAATTAAACTTAAGCTTCTACATTGTGTCCAAATTCAATCAAATCTTGAGATTCCATTTCAATATATATATATATATATATATATATATATATATATATATATATATATATATATATATATATATATGTCAAAAGCTTTAGTATTATAGAGCTTTTCAAGTAATTTTTATACAAACCTCTGAGCATATGGGAACTGCAGAGCTTCATTGCTAGGATGTCAAGTATCAGTCCATTAATGTGCTGAATTACCAAGTCCGGAAACAATGTAAATTTCGTGAAAACGGCAAAATGTGTTGTAAAGTATGTTGGGCACAAGTAACCGTCTTTAAGGACACCTTTTTGAACTACGTAAGCACCAGACAAATAGTTTACGAAAACATTCACTCTCAAACTTACCTCACAGTGTTTCTTTTTCTTTTTTTCACCGGTGTATGCTTCAATTTCTCCAGCATGAAAAAGCTGACGAACCAATGATAAGCAACAAGCACGAGATGCCAGCTGTTTATTTGATCCTGCTTCTCGAGCATATAGGTTTTTCCGAAGCTTCTTTGCGACGACGGTCATCTCGGCTATGTAACTCCTATAAGCATTTTAAACGATTAATTTAGCGTAACTCATTGACTGAAACGTTCCAATACAAAACGCTACATTACTGAGAGTAAATATTCCCCAAATAACATCCCGAATAAAATTAACATACCATCACCGAAATTCAAGTTGAACGAAGACCAAGAAGGACGCGAACAAGAGCTGTAAACAAACAGGAATGTATCACTTTATTAGCACTCAGAGCCAACTGATCGCTAAGACCACTCAATTCGTTACAACATTAGCGAAATTGAGTGAAAAAGCGATCAGGGCACTGAATGCTTCACTTGACACCCAGCATTCCTGTCCGCCTTGCCACTTTTTCCAATTCACCTTCCCAGTGGAACATAGGGCTTCAAGCTAGCGGCTTGAAGTTTCTGTAGCCGTATTTATTTTTACAGGATGGGGTTGCTGGCCTCATGTCCAACCTTTCCTCTTTACCAGGATTATTTCTGGTTTAGCGAGGTAAGGGAGGAGTGAGTCGGCTGGGGTTCGAACCCCGGACCATGTGCGTGGTCGGTGAGCTTCCTAACCACTGTGCCACCGACGCACCATATAAACATATAAACAACTGCTTCCATAAATATCACAACAAAAAACTAACATTACTCAAGAGTACTTCTGCACAAATCATCATATACACAACTTTAATCTTACCTGCCATGGTCTGGACCCACAGGGGTATATTTCACCTGTCCGATCTGCTGCCGAGTTGCTTGCAAGTATTCATTTAAACGACCCTTAGCATTTTCAAGCGACCATCCACCATGCAAATCAGACGTTAAATCTACCTCCTCTGCCTAAATTAACAAATAGTAAGAGTGGAATTCAAAGATCACCTACCTCTTCTAGTTTCTTTTGATCATAAATGCTACTAATATAGCTACCCCCGGGACCGAATGAACTTGTCCGTGACTCAGTTGTCACCTTCTGTTCAGAATTTAGAGGTTGAAATGAATTTGCTGATTCGACGGGCACGATATTACCAGGCTACGGAGTTAAGCAAGAATACAATATACCTGAATCACGGGAACAGAGGAAGCAGGAATCTCGCCTTCACGTACAAGATAGTTTACATAATCCCTTGCTGCATTAGTCTGGGCATCTTTTTTTGTCGTTGAATTTCCAATTCCGACGTAATTAAAACCATCAGCACGGACCTAAACTAGTTCGACAATGTGACAAACTTACTTCACACAAAAACCTAGTCTTCCCACGACCAGCAGGTTTTTCGACAAAAGTGTACTCCGGTGCAACACGCCTTCTAGTTTGCAGAAAGTTGTATAGGAATGATTTAATCCCTTCTGGGTCACTCATGGGCGAATCTGAAATATGAGAATGGTATGATTTTTGTAACTCTGATTCAACTTAGCGGTTAGGGTATAAGCTAATGAGATATCTGTATACACAAAGGCGAGAACAACATACAGAAAAGATAATTTTAAAGCATATATTTCACAAAAGCGAATTTACAATAAAATGGATACATAAACAACATAGGGACTGACAGTGTGCCAGTCCAAGTCTTCACCTTTCACACAAACGCTCCACTGTAAATGTCGAAATGCAAAACAAAAATCCCGAATCACATGTAGACCCATACTTCATCATAAATGAACCTTTCTGAAGTGATCCTACCAATCTAGTGTACTTCACAATGTTTAGATAGCACTAGTTCATTACTACGAGGTATGAACACCATGCAAGAAAACCAACTCCAGAGAACCACGTGAGATGACAAATCATGTGTGAGCTAACATCCCTAGCACATCACTATAGTGAAATAACCTGAAACACTCCAGAGATGCCACGTTTTGAAATTACGGTAAAATATGAAGTACGAATCTCGACTTGGAGCATTTTTCTCTGAAAATAAATGTCGTATTCCTAGGTAGTTAACAGTTAGTCTCACTAATCTCTATTTTTCCAAGGCTTGTTCCTTCGACCAAAACTGAATAGTTATTTGTGGATGCCTGTCACCACTACTAAAGACCACTGGATAGGCTTTAAAATGACAATTGAAGAGTTTTCGACTTCACTGTATTGTTACCAAAATGAGGATGTAACGCGACCTTTGTTCGGGTCTGAAACATGAAATAACCACCTCAATCATTCAAAAGCCTAAATTGACGACAACCACGGTGTTTACTTTGGATACATGGCGTCACGACACTTATCCCAACAATCTTAGCTATAATACTAACAGTTAGTGACAGCTGACTTGACGAAATATGTGGATGTTGCTCAATCAGATTTTCACGAAGCTTAAAATCAATGCTTACAGACAGTATAGAAGTTATTATTTAATCTAAATTAATAACACTAGTCCCCAACAACATCATTCCGTTCATATTTGACCTGATCAATTTTGTTGGAGGTTCTACGCTGAAGTCATCCAACCGGTTGACGATTAAGCGTTTTCTTAGCGCAATCTTATCGTTTTCAGTAGGTCAATAAAACGAACTATGCTAAAAATAAATTATACATCGAAATTAGATTTAAATTCCAACTGGACTTTTATTTCGTAAAATCCATCACTAAGGTACCGAGCCTTAGGTAACGAGGAAATAATGCTCGAGAAAGCTGAAAAGGTTTTTGTATGGTGAGTCAATGCGAAACTACTGCTCAGATGCCAAAATCTTCATTTTCCCAACTATGCTACTTCTCAGTATAACCCACATTATTTCCGCATTTCCAGTTATTTCGCTACGACTGGTTAGCATTCGAGTGTGAAAGATGAATGACTCATGATCTGCCAGGCGACCTTATTACTGAAATAGACATGCTCAACATTTTACTTGTCACTTAGAGGGGCGGGGAAATTACCGTAACAGCATTTATGTACGATTTGTCATTTCATCCCAAAGTTAAACTTTGGGTCACAGTAGGAAAACAGGTTGTAACAAACTTTCAGGTCACCGGAAGACGTATATACAACAGTATAACGTCTCCAAAAAGAAATCGCATTGAAAAGTGATGTCACATATCGTGCTAAGATAAAGAACTTGTTTTGGGAACTTGGTATGATCAAGCCGTTCAACTTGGGAGCTACACACCCAATGTAGTCCGTCATCGTCAAAAAAGTTTGCCCCCACCCAGATAATAACTTTTAGGAACTACGGGTGGACAACAGGGTGCTGAGAGCGAAACAGAAGCGGCCATTAATTGGGTACATAGCTGTCTGGCTTTTAAAAAGTGTCAATCGTTGGCCTATATCTCTCTGCAGATAAACGAATGCTAAATATTCTCTTTGGGTCCAGTCATACGCAGAAATAAAGCCTACAGCAGTGAATATGAAGGTCCGAAGTACACTGATCCATTTCACTTAGGAACATGTGTGTTTTGTGGACTTTTTCCACAGTGAAAACGTCCCAATCAGTAAAAGTTATTCCGGTTTTTCTGTTGTACAGCTGAAAGTCTGCCACTACAGTTGCACGAACCGACGAATTTAAGCTGACGTTCCATCAAGTCTTTTTATCTGCATCTGCCATTTGATTAACGCTGCCAGTCATATTTGAAATGGAATTTTTATTTTGAGCCTAGCAAGTTTAGATTTCTGCTGCTAATTTAAGATACCTACTTTGTATTCAAGTAACAACTGTATTTCTACTACATTACACTTATAAAGGTTTTTCATGATTCACTTTGAGAACGACACTATTCTCGCAACAACACATGTGATTTCTGTTCATACAACAGCACTGAAAACCTTTCGGAGGATCGAGGTGGCCTATACCTCATTTCTGTCAACTTCGTGTTTGGTAACTTCAGAAGCTTGGATAGTTTAGAAATACTTATGCTCAGAAGCTAAAGCGACACTTGAGAGGTATCGGTCGAGATACTGACAAGGCTTCAACCAAAGATTAAACATTGCTATTACCCGAAGAATAAACAAAACGTGACTATAGTGCTTTTCAGCGAAAGCCAGAAGGAAAACAACCACTTGAGACTAAATGGCGACAGAAGTTGCTCGGCAGCCACTATTCCCAACGCTGACAGTTATGGGAGACTTTATAACTCCGATTCCAAGGTGCAAATATAGTTTAAAATTTTCTTCCAACGGCAAATCTAAAGCCTGACTGATAAGACGACGGACGATGCTTGTTTACTATCATGATCAAAGATGATTAGGAACTTAGTTCTTCACTAGTGAATATCAACAAAGAAGTTCACATATTAGGTAGGACATGATCAAGGAATAGTGACCAATTGTTTCTACAAAATCACTCGACAATCTATACATGACTGCCAACATAGCTGTTATTCGGGAAAAATTTACAGGTCTAACTTTCGAATAGCTAGGCATGAGAAATGACCAACGCCACCACCAAATCATGTCCAATGATGTCTGAAGAGATTGAGTCAGGTGGTACTGAGAGGAACCGCCTAACTACCACAGCTTTTCGCTGACCCAACACAGGTTTTTTCTCCTAATGGGTTTGACCGGACATATGCATTCCAAGCAGCACGAGTCTTGTGTTGATTTCAGAGGGTAGTATGATTTCTAAATATCTGCTGTGCTTTATTTGTTTCACATAGCCTGCAGGGAGTGTATACCTCCCATTTCTTTAATAATCAATTTCAACACTGATCTGATTTCTGAATTCACGACTGAGGCTAACAAGCGTCTCGTCAGGTTAAAACAGTGCGGGTAAACGTTTCCATTAAAGATGAGTAAGCGTACACTTCAAATGTTTCTCGGTTTGACCAGAACGAAAAACTAAGACAACTGTGTATAACATCCCTTTGACACTAAGCGCGACAATGAGGGACGGGAACAGTTCCAATGATGCCAAAAATGTGGAAAGTGGTGATTAAAACGTTGTTACGAAAATATCTGCTAACAGCAGTCACTGAGGAAAGGACGAGCGGAAGTGCTACTGTGTGGGAAAATAATATTTTAACCTAGAACTAGAAACGGTAACTTCACAGCAAACATTGACAATGCGGGAAATGTGGTTAGCGCTGAGAATAGCAGGGTGTGGAGAATGCTGCTGTGGAAAATTTTTTCGATGCCAGCAGTAAATCGACATTGACTCACCATACACATATAAGACTTCTGCTTACCCTAGCATTATTTCCTCGTTACAGTAGGCCTGCATTACCGTTGGAAATGGGAGATAATCATGTGGAAGGAGAATTCAAAACTGTCCGTTAAAACTTCTATGCGAAGCCAAATGATAATGAACTGTACCAATGACTAAAATCCAAAGATTTGGAGAGACCCAAGTTCAGCGCTAAAGTCAACACAAGTGAAGATTAAAACAAACAGACTATGTGTTATATCTAACGAACGAACTTGTGCACTCGTCATCATTTTTTGGCACTTTTCACTTGTTTTTTAGATTTTTCGTTAGATTACAGCTTAGTCGTCCCTGTCAACTGCTGCAGCTTTGCTGAAAACAGTAAGCGAAAGTACAATAGTCCTAGAATTATTTTTATTTATTAACTTTGAATACAGCTTGATTCCTCACTGTATTTTAAGAACAAGTATGGAATTTTCAGCATGGATATCGGTAGCCCAAATTTTGCAGGCCGACCATAGATATCAGGTGTGCGTCGGCAGGGGATCGAACCTCGGACCATATGCATGGACGGCGAGAGTCCTAACCACTGTGCCACCGACGAAATTTTGTAATTTATGGTCTGTAACAAGAGAGTAGCCCCTCTGGGACTTAATTCTGTTTACAAACACTGAGGACAAAGCAATACTAAGAGACCTGAAGGCGGGTCCATGAAAAGATTTCTATACCTTCATTGCATTGCTCCAGTGGTTATCAGTTGTTGCTTATTCGATTGGCGTTCACTGAAAACTTTATAACATTCTGGTAGCCCCACATCCGCTCTCATATGAAATGGCTTTAAGAAGATGGCTCCATCAGATATAAGGTTTATGGCATTTAGGTTTAAAATGAGTATAAAATACAACAGGTCTTCATGAGACCTGAACATCAACAAACTGAAGAAATTCGGAGCACTTAAAAGTTACCATAACTGTACATGAAACCTCATCAACTGCTTTTGTTTAGATTATGAAATATGACAATGTGAACCTTGTAGAGAAGGGTGTTATAACAATAGTAATAGATTCAACTTCTAAGAAAAACTCGTGTCAGTGAAGTTGAAGATTGAACGATCAATTCATGGTTGTTTGCTCAAACCCAACTCCTCCATATTTTTGTCGGGAATCATCCATCCATCTGTCATCGTCTCATCGTTCGCTGTTCGGTGGAAGACAGAAAACTATCAGAAGTATTATCGTGATTTTGTTGTTATAACATTTATTGTTAGACCTTGTGTATAATATCCATATTGTTGGTTACATACTGGCGTAAGAATAAAGGATTCTCGAGTCGCCAATCTGTATTCCGGTTTTCCGCGTTGATTACTACAAACTATTTCTGAAAGTCTTCGAGGGACAGCGTGAGGTCCAGCGTAGTAAGAGCTGCACATTTACAACTTAGGAAGGCTGAAAATTTCACAAGTGCTCCTTTTGGAATAAAGTAAATTCTTATTACTAATATATTTCTTAAACCAACACCGCATAACATTTTCGAGTGTGTTTTTCTTCTTCATTGCAATTCTTCGTCCGCACCCCAGTTGATACCTTGAAAACCCAAGCATTTTGATGCTAACTGCAATAACAGACCTTGAACTGTCTTTCTAACTTTACCGGACTGATTCGTTATGTATCCTGGACGATATCATCCCTAAACGGTTGTTTTGAGGCTTTGTTGCTCTCCCATCAGAGTATTCTTGTGTTGTGTTACGAAGCACAAAGCGAAGCATTGCCATACTCTGTGCTGTATGATTAATTACCTGTGAAGCACTTGTCGTTCGTCATTACTGGTACCTGATCAGTTGTAAAAAACATTTTCTTTTCGTCCTATGGTTGTTAATAACCTCAGCGAATTCCCCCATCTGACCGGAGCCGAGAGACAAACTGCTTATTCGAATTAGTTTTGTATTCGTTCCAAAGCTTGCTATTTGACAGAAGATCACAGTGATTCAATCAGAAGTATCAATTTGCATGATATTGACGTCAGTCTGCAAACTTTTTAACGTGTGAAGGATCAAACGTATTTGTGAATTTAACGAAACCTCAGCTATTTTGCCTTCAGTGATCGGTTTATTTATCTGAGCTGACTGAATCACATCATGGGCAGCTAGATTTTTATGGGACAAATGGGCAGTGGCTGCACTGTAGTAAGACTGTCTATCCCCATGCCACCTCCACACTTTCGTTAACAAATGCATACTTGAAAAGCAGTATGTATTGTGTTCTCGCTTCACTAGTTAAGGTGGTACTAAGAGCAAATTGGCCATTAGGTAGGGTGTATCAGGCTAGAGCGTTAACAGGTAATATGACCAAATCTCAGGTCCAGTCGGACAAATGACCACACAACAATCATCAACATTAATTATAGTTGAAGCAAACCGGAAACTGGTCTGACATCTTTCAAGCAGAACAACTGACTGACTCCACAGGAGCACGTTTCTGGCAAATAACCGTCCTCCAAGAAAATTTGGTGTTCATTGATAATTCTGTGACCGTTGTATTTCTGGGTGAGTTTGAAGTGATGGTCGATTGGAGGTGTCGCTCAGAACCACCCGCCAGTAGTTTCGTTTGTCTTAACACTTTGGTGATTGGGTTTCCTCCACTAGTAAACTGTGTTACCCTGATTTTGTCATCAACAACTGGTCAAAAGACAACAATTCAGTAGTTTTCTAGGAAAATTATCCATTCCAAAATTTCTGATGCTTAAAAAAGTGTGGTCAATTTCAATTTTCGTTCTGTGCCATCGAAATACATTCCAACGCCTTCATACATTATTGCTTATACTGTTCAGTGCTCCTTACCATGGTTACGACATTTCGTATCACAGATCAATTTATATTTTTAATTCTTTAAAACTGCGGACTACCCTTCGATCACATATTTCAACGGGACAAATATGGTACACATATCAGAGATCTCATTGAAGTCTTGTGGTGGATGCTTATCATGTCCGTCCGAGGTACCTATTCAACGGAAAACTTTTAAAATATGTCTGAAAATATAACTTCAAAGCAGAAGCACTCATTTATTATAAGTCAAAAAAGGACGACTGTCTAAATGTCAATCATATTTACAAACACCACTTTATATGGATTAACAGATAGAGTGAAATCTACTTCGGAATGTGTGTTCCACCTTAGAAAACGATTTCATAAGGTTTTAAGAAGCCTCGTTCTAAGGTCATATATAATTTTCTTATCGCGCTCCCACACTCACCACTCAAATAACAATCATTTTGATATAGCAGATTCGACTTCAGCCAGTACGACTGGTGATATTTATAGTGCTTAATAACCACATCATCAGACAAAGTGTATGAAATCCGTATGAGGAGCTTCCTAAGGCGTACAACCATGTTTGTTGAGTATTTGATCTAGTTTTGCCCGACAAAGATTGTTCTACTTGGATAAGATAGGCTGGGCAATAGAAAGACTTATTTGTTACAACCATGCAAAATATAATGTAAACGTATAGCCCACAACTTCAATGAAAACCAGGGTTTTCGGGAGAAATTCAAGAGAGATAATTTGATGCCAACATGAATGAACAAGACAAAATCCAAAACAAATGATAGCCCTCTGCTGCCTCAGTGACAAATATTTGGTCATCTGTTACTGAAGCGCATTTTCCGCAGATGTACTCGCAGAATTGATTCCGCTTACAGAATTTGGCTCACCATCAATGTGAGTCGGTGGCACAGTGGTTATGATTCTCGACGACAATGCATATGGTCCAGGGTTAGAGCCCACGCCGACGCACACCTGATATCTATGGTCGGCCTGCGAATTTTGCGCTACCGATATCCACGCTGAAAATTCCAAACCTGTACCAAAAAAACAGTGTGGAATCAAGCTGTAATCAAAAATAAAAAATTAAAATAATTAAAAATTTATTTGAAGATTGAACGATCAATTCATTGTTGTTTGCTCAAAATCAACTTCCCCAATTTTCGCGGAGGCATCAATACGACAGTCATCGTCTCATCGGTCGCTGTTCAGAAAGAAGTCAGCAGTAAACCATCACAAGTAATCTTGTGATTTATTATTGTAATATTTGTTCACAGACCTTAGTAGAAATATTTTCTATATGTTGGTGTTACAACAAAGAATCCTCGAGTCAACAATTGGTGTTTTGGGTTTTTCTTCCGTTATTACTAAGCGTTTCTGAAAAACTTCAAGGAACAGCGTGGGGCCGAGCGTAGCAAGAACTGGGCATTAACGGTTTACGCGACCTGACTGACAGACTGTGACAGGGAAACGAGATGACATGAATATTTTGGACCGACGTGAAGTACCTAGAAGTCCTGGATTTCGCGCGTGGATGATTTATGTTGGATGTCACATAAAATGGAAGACTTAGAGGCAAGCGAAAACCGACAAACAGCAAAGATAGTACTCCAAGGGAACATTGACAAGATGGAGGTTATGAAAATAACCAACCAACAACAACAACAGCAGCAACATCCTGCGCCAATCGCCATCAACGGGAGGGATTTGAAAGAGGTAACTTCATTCACTCACTCATCTTGGGAGGATTGTCTCAACTACAGGCAGTCGGAAGGGACGAGGATGTCAAATCGAGAATTGGGAAGGCGAGAAACACATTCATCAGCCTGAAATCAATCTGGAAACCTTCGTCACTCGGCATTAGCAACAAAATACGCATTTTCAATACAAACGTAAAGTCAATTCTTCTTTACGTATCAGAAACTTGGCGGGCGGGTCACAAAGAATATTTTCAAAATGTTGCAGACTTTTATTAACAACTGTCTTCGCTGGATCTATACTAAAGATCAGATGGCCGGGCCGGAAAGAATCACCAACAAGGAATTATGGGAACAAACAAAGCAAGAACCAATCGCCCAACAAATATGCAGGAGAAAGTGGAGATGGATCGGACACTCGCTGAGGAGACCGCTGGGTGACATCGCGCGCCAAGCCCTCGAGTGGAACCCGAAAGGGAAGCGGCGTGTGGGACGTCCAAGGGTGACATGGAGGAGATCGTGTGAAGAGGAGTTGAAAGAATATGGATTAACATGGATGCAGGCGAGAAGTATAGCAGAAGACAGAAGCAAATGGAGACGTGCTGTTGAAGCCCTATATTCCACTAGGAACCAAAGGGAGCAATAATAATGATAATTTCTAACTGCAGTATACTGTATGCATGAAAACGCATATTTTCTACAGATATCCCCAAATGATGATAACTCTTAGCATCTGTAATTCAAATTAACAGTTATGGTTGGTGGATATGTCCATCAGACTCCCACAGAAATCCGCGACAAAGTAGCGTAGAAAGTATTAGTCTCTAATTTTGAGCCCACATAGACTGGTCAGCGAAGTTTTATCCTCTACCTTCATTGACTTATTCAGAAGCGCATTTTACATTAAGATGAATTCATTTTGCAGCAGAAACAGTTGTAACCTGGCAGCGACTTTCCAGATTTTGACACCTTTGAACAATGCTGTTTGTATGGCTTCTTATTTAACCTCAAAACTCAGTCATATTGAGGAAAAATGTGCCTCCAAGCACTTAATTATCATTGAAGAGGCTGTTTGTGTTATTATGTTATTATTTGTAACCCCTGCTACCAGAAAACTCTAAAATAATTCTGTAGCATCACACGAAACGTTTCCATTATGCACTTGGGAGCTATCCCTACAGGTCAGACACACACTGGTTTCTGATTGATGATGACAATATCTGCCACTATTCAGAGGGCTGAAAACCATATTTCCTTTGGTATTCGACTATCCAAGGTGGCTATATCGATGGTCTTATCCACAGATTACGTGACAGAGTTCTAGAAACGAGTGCCTAAGCACAGCGAAAAGAATATTTTTGAAATCCAAATGAAGACTACACAGTACAAGGCCCCGAACCTAAGCGACTGGATCTTGTAAAATAGATCGGACCAACATTTCCCATATAATCATAAATGTTGTTAACAGAATACTCGATGAGATTTTTGTGCGCTTTATCTCGCAAACGAGGTGAAATGGCCTGGAGTTCCTTGCGGTGGTGGTTACCAAGGCAAAATTACTCAGAATAGTGGTAAGATATATAATGCCACCGTAAGTACGGTGAAAAATATGTAACATAAAAGTGGATTTACCAGTCTGAGTGCATGACGGTTTCTTGCCGATTCGCGTGGTAATCAGAAAAAATTAGTCACACGGCTGGTAAAGAGGGAAGGTTGAGTGTGAGGTCAGCAGCCCTACCCCGTGAAATCAAACCACTGCTGCTTAGCACACCTAGTTAAACACCATCCAACAAAATGGAGTAACCATTAACGATGCACAGAGTTAGTTTGAAGCTCTTTTTCACACCTGTGCGTAATTGCTGTACTTCCTAGACTGTAGCAAGTACTAAGAGGAGCTACCTGATCTATTAGCATTATCTTATATTTTCTAGTGTGAACAGTAAAACAAATTTTTGGGGTAGAGATTATGGATATCGTTAGTCCTTCTGAAGAAGAGAAACGTACATCATTTATTTATTTACTTATTCCCCTTTCAATCTTATGGTCAACTGATATTATTTATAATTACGGCAAAAAGTATAAAACAAACAGGAACAAATAACTGTAGATCATCAACTATCATCTGGAAATATTCTCACTAGAATGAACTTAGACCGACAGATAATCTATTGAGTTATTTTTTAATCTACAGTGGTACCCGCTCCTGAAATCCATCCAACTGAAACTCCACGCAAAATTAGGATTAGCCTTAGTAGATAATTCAGAAAAGCTGAATGGTCCAACATGAATAGGCTGCTTTCGTTTCACTCAGTGAGTGCATTTATCCCAGTGAATTTTGGAATTCGCTAATCAGAAGAGATTTTTCATGTGTCTGGATGTGAGCCACATATGTTGAGTCCGGGCTGATGATACTACTCAGGTGCTCAGTGTCAAGTAGGCGGGGCGGAACTGAAGCCCGGCACACATCATCCACAAATTGACTGCTTAATACAATGAGTTGAATTTTAGAAAGTTAGTTTACAAGACTAACTGCACAAAAAGCCATCCTGTGGATCAGATAGTACTGTGTTGTTCAGTTTACAGTCATGCAATTACTTACTTTTCCATGACTTTCGCAAATAAACATATCACTATAGATGAGTACAACTTGTACTCAGTCACCGATACACTTACACTCAGAGGAATATCAGTCGTAGGAGACCAACAAGAAAGCCAAAAATGTAGGAACAATCGCTAAGTGGGTAAATGTTATTTAGTTTCTAAGTCTTTTGCAACTTCATCATGTTTGGGAAACTCATAACTGCATAATTCATACCCTCAATATTTTAACTGTGCTTACGTCAATAGTGTTTTTATCACTTAACACACGTTACCCGAAAATTCCTCCAACACATTGTCAGTGCAGTAAAAATACTGAAATCTAGTGTGTTAGCTGTTTCTTTAACGCGTTAAATAACAACCTGCATGTCACGTCTAATCTTTGTAGTACATGTATTATTTCTTTATAGAGTATGAAGTATTTCCCCACTAATGAAAAGATGTTTTTTCTTTGAATTAACTTATGTTTGCATCCGTTAAGCCAAGAAAACTATTTTAAAAGACACAATATTTCTCGAAACGACTCCCCTAATGCTCAGATAAAATGTTATTTGTGTTAGACCATGTGACATCTCCCAAGCAGCAAACAACTACCTCGAAGTCAGTTTTGCCATGACTTTTGACGTGTAGTCTTTAAGAAGCAGAAAGCTTCTTTGCATTTATCCTCAAGAAAACTGAAACATAGTCTCTCCGTCCTAGGTCATGAATTACTGGAAATTACTCAAGTGGAATAATCGGTACTGATTCGGTGTGGATCTCTTGCCACTAGACGCCTAATAAGGGTACTATTAGACACTTACACTGCGTAGTGAGTTTTGTGTTTGTTCCGTACTTGAACTAATATAAAACAACTTTTGCAGACCCCACGTGACATTCAGCCCTGCGAAACTATACTCTGGGTGAAAAAACAGTATTGAAACATTCAAATGGATGCATTCAAGCAGTTTATAGACAGTATCAACGTGTCGTTTTAAGATTTGATAAATACACTCTCTATATATCACCAACAAATCAATTCAGTTATACACAATTTGATGAAAGTTAGCATAGCCCGCTCAGGATTTCATCTAATGCATTAGTTTAATACAGTTACCACTAGCGAGCTCGAAAGTGGGAAGAAGCCCAACTTACAATCAATAATGTTAGTATTAAGCGCCAAATAAACAATACACAAAAGACCTTCCCAATACAACCTTCTGTCTTCAGCTCCTCAACATTCAATTTTTTAATTTTTTGTTTACAGCTTGATTCTATACTGTATTTTAGGTACGAGTATGGAATTTTCAGCATGGATATCGGTAGCCTAAATTTTGCAGGCCGACCATAGATATCAGGTGTGCGTCGGAACCTCGGACCATGTGCGTGATCGGTCACTGTTTCCAAGATTTAAATTACGTAAACTTTCAGTTCCTTGAAACCTGCTAATCCATCGTGAAAATTGCCTCGGGGTATGTTTCATATTTGTAGCTGCATCAAACTGCACATTTCCGCATGTTAATTTTGTGGGAGATTATGATTCACCAAATAATAATGGGATTTTCTTGGGTGAACGATCTAAATTTCACCGCATTAATCATAATAATAATGTATATTTTCATATAAACATATAAGTTTATATGAAAATGCATCCCATTTTTACAGGCACTATCAAGTATGATATAATATCGAATCTTAGATTGTCTACTAGTTAATAATGTTTCAACAGCTAAATATTTGATATATATGTAAATACACTCATTGTCTGAACCAGGCCGCATAGTTATTCAACTATACAGTTGTCCTCCAGGTTCCGTGGGAGAATCGACTTCGTTTCGTTTTCAACCCGTGGTTGTAGGCATACGACAACCAAACAATATTGAGGTAAGTACGACTTTTACGAGGGATTGAAAGCTGTTTTAGAAAAGTGAAAGTGCTAAGGTGATTCATTAAAGTGTAATGAAATAAGTAAGTGCAAGTATTTTTAATAAATGCATTTATATAGGAAATACAACGGGAAAGTATATAATTCCTAGGCTGACAACGTTCATTTGCAATGTGTAGTGCTACCTATATAGGTCTTACTATCATGATCTCCACTTTTGGTTTCAATACATTTATCCTCATGCTGGTTGTTTTTATTTTATACCCTTTTGTGCATTAGGTGCACAACCGTACCCTAAATAGAATAGGAATAGAATAAGTCGAATCAAATTCATAAAGAGCTATAAAACGTTAGGTAATGAGGACCGAGTAAAGACGTTATTAGAAAATGAATGAGATAAGACATTGTGAAGTAGTATTTAAAGATCCGACAATGGAAAGCAAGTTAATTTATAAGATGCCCCATAAATATATGCAGGGGCCACGTGGTCGCATCTCAACAATAGGCTGAGCGAATGGTACATATTCAAAGGCTAAAGCATGATCTGTCTAGGCGTTCATTATTATCTTTTTCAAGATAAATATCTAAGCCCCCACAAAAATCAGAAAAATCTCGAGCCGACAAATTGCATATTGCCGTTCCTGCGTTGCATGACAAGTGGTTCGAAAAATAACTTGAGAAGAAAGTGAGAATCAGGAACACAAGGAGGAGTAGAATTTCTTTATGTATGAAACGTCAGGGGTAGATTTTGTCTTAGTTTCCATCGCCAGACTTCAAGAATTTCGTAGGTTGTTTGCCCATTTTTCCTTCCAATATTTGTACCGTAGCCTCCACAGCATCAAAATAAGCGCACGTTTATAATAAATAGATCATGCCAAAACCGTTTTAATATTAAATGCATAAACATCCAATCAGAATGAGTATACTTAAAGTGTCTTAAGTTTTGTTTTAACCGGATAAGCCCTAATTCTATTTCCGCCCCTCTTTCTCATGTTATTAACGTACACAGACTCCGAGTCCGTAGCTCAACCATATTAACAATATGAATAAATGAACTTTTTCCCCTGAATAACCTTAACTTTTTATTCTATTTAAATATACTGCCCGTTATTAAAAATTGCAACGGTATAAAATTCCTTGAAATCGTCAGAGTACAGAGTTCATCACTCAACAGTAGACACAGACCCCCAATGTTTAAGTCAATCCGTATAGCTGAAGGCTTGTGGTCAAGCATCCATTCCATTCGCCACACGTTCGTTCTTGCACAACCGCTACTTAGTTAAGCAATAGTCCTCACGCTACGATTTGATCCAGAAATATGTGCCGTCGATTGGGAACTGTCATTTTAGTGATATGATTAGCCTCTGGTCAAAAAAGAACAAATACTGTAGAAGTTATGTCTGTAAGAACTCCAGTTGGTAGGCATGTTTCCCTTAAACGTGTAACAACAGAAGACAAGGGCCAGGCAACAGATCGTTTTATTATGAAAATCAACACGTATTTATACATATTTCACATACATTATTATAGCTTATGCAAGTAGACAAGCGCAGTTATCTGATTGGTTGTTTATCAGAAGTTAGGCAGACAAACGCAGGCTTCTGATTGGTTGTTTCGGGATTCCTCGACAAATAGAGTTCTCTATCTGCGAATCATATTTTGCCACGTTAACTTTGCTGTGATTGGTTGTTGAATCAGCCTTGCTCATATTTTCTCACGGCCTGCTCTCACCACACTCGTCCCCCCGTCAAATACGTGCGACTGAAGTCGGCTTGATCTACTTGGTGCAGGCGTCATCGTTGGCTTGTCTCGCTGTATCCATTTCTGGAGCTCGCTGACGTTCACGCGCCTCTCATTGTTCGTCATTGCGATTGTGTCCGCGTAATCCCATCTCGAAGTGACCATATGTGGTCCTTCCCACTTTGGAAACTGTTTGCCTGACCCTGTCGAACATTCGTCAGTATTTCGTCTCACACTTTCATATGCTGCTTTCACCCGACCTCCCAGCAGCGTCCCAAGTAGCAGCTCCATCGCTGACAGATCTTGAACGCCACTCAACTGCGCAGAAGCCTTGAAGTCCTGCCCGAAGATCCATATGTCTCCATCAAAAACAGCAGGGCATAGGCTTTCCATTTGTCGGTAGGCAGCGACACCAAATAATATATATTTCTTCCTGTTTATGCAGGAACATACCAATTGTACAGGCATGGATAAGTTATCATATATATTACACATAATTTGGTGTGATGAATTTACAGTGTGTTTATTCTCTCTGACATTAGAGTCCATCGGAACAGTCTGCTATAAAGTCTGTTTGTGCAACAAATAAAGAAATATAGAAATATTGTCTTCGCATTAAAAAAACCCAGACATCAGATAAATGTAATACAGATATCTGGGAAATATAAAGCTTGAAGTCAATTCTCTTACATAACTTTTTGTGAACAGCACCCTAGGCTTAAAGTTTATTGATGTATTATGTTGAGATCAGTGATATATTTATTCCACTTTTTCAGCAGTCTTATCGTAGTTTTATAACAGGAAAGAAATTTGATCGTGGAGGCGAAAACTAGATAAGGTCATATTAAGTTGTTTTACTGCATCAAATGGTGTCGAGGTCGATTCCAGAATTCTCCATTTGCGCCATTTGTGTCTGCATGGCGGACTGTATTCGTAAGTTGAGTAAAATGTTGAGAACTGTTTGAAAACCAGTTGCTTCTTCATTTCAGATCATGAATACTCATTTACAGCATGTTCGCCAGCGTCTTCAAATGGTAGAATTGGATCGTTCATGGTATTTGAGTGGTTATGAGATAGATGGTTTGGAATTAATCCTCATTTCAGTTTAGAAGCAGGGTTTCTCGACCTCGACCAGAAGATGAATAGGAGCAGCAGAGTACCAAAAACAGAAAGTATGTGAACATGAAAAGGACATTAATATTTTATGCATTATAAATGTTTATGTAAATGTATAATATATATTAGTAAAAGTTTACGTTTTAGTTGTTTTCACGTATTTATGCGAAGTTTTAGAGTTTATTTGTGTCATGATGTGTATTAATGAGTCTGAGCGTTTTAGCGTTCTAATGTCTGGTGCGTTTTAGAAATAAGTGATGGGTTCTGGTAGGGATAATCATTGGGACAAAACAGTTTATATAGCAAGTTTTTGAAGGTTACACTAGAGGACACGTCCTATTTCTAAGGGTAAACTATCCTGTTTGTTCCGTACTAAGTCTTTATGCATCCATGCTGCTAGTTTATTTATATTTTTAGATTGCAAAGGGTGTTGAAGTGCGTTTTTAGGTGCTGTAGTAGATTAGTGATCGATTCGTTCTAGAAGTAAATAGTTTATTAATATAATCAGTAGAGTGAAACAGTCTGTATAGAGAGCGTTTGAAGCTTGTAACCGAAGAGCAAGTTCTGACATCTAGGGGCAGGCTATTCCATATTTTAGAATACATGACTGTGAAGAAGTTTTCACGGAGTGTTGACTTAAAAGAATGAGTTGTCACTGTGGAAGTTTGGTTACGCAGATCGTAAGAACCTTCCTGTGCGAATTGTATGTCCCTGTTACCTGAGAATGATATTTTGTGAAGGACCTTAAAGAAGAATATTAGGTTTATAATAAGTCGCCTTGTCCAAAGTGGGTCAAGTTTTAGGATCATGCACCGTGAGATGTAGTCTTTCTTACAATCGTAGCCAAGCAGTTTTGAGGTAAAATATCGTTGGATACTTTCCATCCTTAGCTTATCACGTGTGCGAGTGCTGCTTATAATAAATGGACAGTATTCTAGTAGTGGTCTGACACATGTTTTGTACAGAATTAGCTTGGCTTCATTGTCGTGAAAGTTCCTGAGTATGCATCCTAAGAGCATCCTCGATTTTCTAGTCTGTGATGCTACTTGCTCAGAGAATGTCAAGTCACTAGAGTACCTCAGGCCTAGGTCAACGACACTTCGGAGTCTGGTTAGGTTAGCAGATTGAAGCGTTAATTTCAGGTCAATTGAGGGTGCACCGAAGCAGATCCAGCCACATTTGTTCAGATTAAATTGGAGATTCCATAAGGACGACCAAGCAGTCATTTTATCTAATTCCTTCTGCACTACATTCTCGAAGTTCCCTAAGTCATCACGTTGGAATGTATAAGCTACTTTTAGGTCATCTGCAAAGATGAATGGTTTCCCGTGCGTGAAGCAAGCGCATATGTCATTGATGTATAGTGTAAATAGGAGGGGTCCAATGACACTACCTTGTACTACACCAGAAGTGATAGGGCTAGGTTTGGAGGTTGCAGACCCGAGTTTAACTATTTGGGACCTATTGTTAAGGAATGATTTAAGCCATCCTAATAATGGGTCACGTATTCCTAAGGAGTTCAGCTTATTTGTTAGCAGTAAATGGTCAACACGGTCAAATGCCTTAGAAATGTCAAAGTAGATGACAAGTACTAGTTGCCGTCTGTCACGACTGCTGGTTACAAAATTGAAGAAGTCTAGGTGACATGTTAAACATGATCTGGATTTCAGGAATCCATGTTGGTTCGGACTTATAATATTGCAGCTAAGCATATGTTTGATTAGGTTATCTTTGACTAGTCTCTCCATAATTCTAGATGCTATAGGTGTGATATTGATCGGCCGGTAGTTACTGACTTCAGTTTTCGAGCCAGATTTGTGTTTAGGCATAATGAATGTAGTCTTCCATATGTCAGGGTAAGTTTGAGTTTCTAGGGACATTGTGAATATTTTAAGCAGCAGTAGAGGAATGTCAGGGCCACCATATTTATAGAAGTAAGATGATATACCGTCGGTACCGAAACCTTTTGAACTTTTGAGGGTTCTTATAGTTTGGTTAATATTAGCGTAAGTGAATTCAACAGTGCTGATTTGGTTTGGTGTGAGTGGAGATGGAGTTTGTGCCATATTATTAGTAGGGTGTATATCGAGTAGCTGGACTGAGGGCTTAAGGTAGTTACCTGCAAACGTTTTGTTGAATAGTTCACATATGTCTGCAGAGTTAGTGCATAGCCTACCTTTGTCTATGAGGAGAGAAATGCTGTGATTTTTGCGATTCATTCGCTTCCTTAAGATTTCTGTGAGTGCATACACTCTAGCAGGACTGGCTACTGCGATGCGTTCTTCCTTTCTCATACGGAAATCTCGAGCTTGTGAGATGGAGCTAAGGGTGTTAAGTATTAGACCTAGAGTGCCAAAGTCGTGGTGTTTGAAGTAACTTGTTGAGAGTTTCTTCAGTTTCATACGATCCTTTGGTTTTATGAATGACTTTCTGTGTGGGGAAACCTTTAGTGTTTGGAGTGGAATGACAGCATCTAAGCATGTGTTAGTGTTATGGTAGAAGATGGTTAGGGCTCTCGAGAGGTCATCAGTAGTGAAGTATTCATCCCATTTGGAGGATCTTAGCATCGATTCAACTAAGGCCCAGTTTGCCTTACTATAGTTCCTATATATTACTTGTTGTGAAGTGGAGGTATGAGATGCATTGCTACTCAGCGGAAGTGGCAGTGCACACATCACTGTTTTGTGGTCGCTCCCTGGAAACTCAGAACCTACTAGCGTTGAAAGGGGGCTTATATTGTGGCAGAAGATTAAGTCTAGTACGTTATTACCTCTTGTGGGAGTAGTGACAGTTTGTTTCCAGCCAAGTATATCCAGTGTGCCTAAGAACTTATCAAATTTAGTTGGGCCTGTGGGTATATCCCAGTTGATTTCAGGTAAGTTAAAGTCCCCACATAGGATCTTATGGTCGTATTGTAAGTCGGATAATTGCTCCAGAGTATTAATAAGTTGGGTCTCGTAATTACTAAAGGTGCCAGGTGCTCTGTAGGTGCATCCAATTAATGCTGTTACGTTATTTAAGTGTACATTAACCCATAGAGTCTCAGGCATGTTAAGTGTACTACTTTCTAGCTGTGATACAGTAAGTGCATTCAGAAAGTACATGAGACAACCCCCTCCCTTACCACCTTCCCTGTCACACCGAAAGTGTGTGTAGTTATCTAAGCTTATTTCTTCATCCAGGATGTTCGAATGACACCAAGATTCAGTGATGACAATTACAGGGGTTTGTATATTACTGTGAGTGCTCTGAGCATCGGCAATTTATTTAGAACAGATCTAGCATTTATGAGGATTAGTAAAGATGAGAGTTGAAGTAGCATTTGAAGTATTTAAGTTCGTTAGTCAGCCCCGAATATGGTTCAGCACCCAGTAGTTCTGCTTGACATGACGATCCTATGTTAAGAGGAGTTCCAGCATCATGCTCACCTATGTCTATCGAGTTGGTGTGTGCTGTTTTCGGTGAAGAATTAAGAGTTGGAGTACTGGATTTGCTATGGACTAAGGAATTTTTATTTTTAGTTAGGTTACAGAAGTGGGTAGGGTTCTTTATTTGGCCTATATTTGTGCAAGTGTCAAGTGTGCTAATGGATACGGGTGCACTAGACCGTTCCTGTTTTCATGCAAGGAGGGAGCCAGCACTAGTGGTTTAGGAGTGTTAACATCCCTACCAGCTGTTTTTTCAACGCTGACAGGGACGCGGGGGATAAAAAATGATTGGATCCTTGTGATGACCATGGCTTATTATTCCACCTATTGTTTGATGCTAGTTGTGTCCTTGTGTGGGTTTCGTGTGTACTGCATTGTGGGTTAGTTCCCAGCAGACTTGTACCATATATCCGGTCAAAATTTGTTTGTGTGCCATACTCTGAAGACCCTGAGTTGTTGGTAGCCGAGTTCTGACTATTACCACTTGTACCGTTGGGGGTGACATTGTTGTGACATTGGATATTAGTGTGTGCCACGGTGCGATTTCGCACGCTGTGAGTGCTAATACTATTAACCGTGGGGAGTGTGGGCTTATTTAAGCTGCCACTGTTTTTGTTAGCATGATTTAGGGGCATATTTTCCTTATCTTTAGCAATGGAGTTATAGCTAGGACAACACTTTTCATGTTGACTTTTCTTCAGCCTGTAGCACTTAGTCTTGGAGTTTGGCATTTTCGCTTCACTAAGTAAGATGCGCTGTACCTTTTTTAGTGCCTCATTGTCCGGAACGTTGTAGACAATAGCACTCAGTTTTGCGTCAAGTCGTTTTGTTACTTCTGTGGTAACAAAATTAATGAGGTTATCTACCTTAGTTACCGATTCTGTGTCAAGCTTGTTAAGGTTTACAGTTTTCATGAGGATAGTTAGAGGTGTCAGTTCACAGACCTGCGATCTGATATCGCTGATGTGATCTGATAATTTGGATATCTCGGTATTGGTTTCGATGTTTCCAGCATTTATTGACTTACTGTTTTTTTATTTCCCTTAACTCAGCCTTAAGTTCTCCTATAGACAACTTTAGATGTTCTATTTCTGAAGGTAGTACTGAAAAAGAGCTTGATGGCTGGAGTTTTTCGATAAGCACATAAGGTGAAGGGAGGAGTTCTGTATGAGCAGACGGTACTGAATTTTTAGGAGTAGTGCTAATACTGGCTGTCACTACAGTTTTATCTTCAGTTTCAGCTCGACGCTTACGGCATACAAGTGAGTTATGTGACACACTATAGCCGTTTGTAGGGTGTGTGTTGCTTGACGTAGCAATCAAGGACGTTAAATTAGACACCAGTTTTACAGGGGATTGGGTTCGTTGCTTTTTACTTTGATTAACCATAACTATTAGAAATGAGAGTTAGTGGTTACAAGTATGGAAGTGGTATAGTACTTGTGCAAGTACTACAACAAGATAAATTTTATGTAACGAATCACGTAAAAATGTAACGCAAACGTTGAACGTACCGCGATACAGGCATTGTATGACAAGTGGTTCGAAAAATAACTTGAGAAGAAAGTGAGAATCAGGAACACAAGGAGGAGTAGAATTTCTTTATGTATGAAACGTCAGGGGTAGATTTTGTCTTAGTTTCCATCGCCAGACTTCAAGAATTTCGTAGGTTGTTTGCCCATTTTTCCTTCCAATATTTGTACCGTAGCCTCCACAGCATCAAAATAAGCGCACGTTTATAATAAATAGATCATGCCAAAACCGTTTTAATATTAAATGCATAAACATCCAATCAGAATGAGTATACTTAAAGTGTCTTAAGTTTTGTTTTAACCGGATAAGCCCTAATTCTATTTCCGCCCCTCTTTCTCATGTTATTAACGTACACAGACTCCGAGTCCGTAGCTCAACCATATTAACAATATGAATAAATGAACTTTTTCCCCTGAATAACCTTAACTTTTTATTCTATTTAAATATACTGCCCGTTATTAAAAATTGCAACGGTATAAAATTCCTTGAAATCGTCAGAGTACAGAGTTCATCACTCAACAGTAGACACAGACCCCCAATGTTTAAGTCAATCCGTATAGCTGAAGGCTTGTGGTCAAGCATCCATTCCATTCGCCACACGTTCGTTCTTGCACAACCGCTACTTAGTTAAGCAATAGTCCTCACGCTACGATTTGATCCAGAAATATGTGCCGTCGATTGGGAACTGTCATTTTAGTGATATGATTAGCCTCTGGTCAAAAAAGAACAAATACTGTAGAAGTTATGTCTGTAAGAACTCCAGTTGGTAGGCATGTTTCCTTAAACGTGTAACAACAGAAGACAAGGGCCAGGCAACAGATCGTTTTATTATGAAAATCAACACGTATTTATACATATTTCACATACATTATTATAGCTTATGCAAGTAGACAAGCGCAGTTATCTGATTGGTTGTTTATCAGAAGTTAGGCAGACAAACGCAGGCTTCTGATTGGTTGTTTCGGGATTCCTCGACAATAGAGTTCTCTATCTGCGAATCATATTTTGCCACGTTAACTTTGCTGTGATTGGTTGTTGAATCAGCCTTGCTCATATTTTCTCACGGCCTGCTCTCACCACACTACCTGTTTCCCGTAAACAGTTGAGCCACACCGTGAACTTCATGTAATTTGGCAAACACATAAACAAATATGGTAGGTTCGTTCCATTCTATATATTTATTCTGTTATTACGCTGATTGTATTTAAATCATTTTCGCTGCAAGTGACCACACCAAACCCTATCTGTATCCGACCAAAAAGCACCACTGTTCAGCTCGTGCCATTTGGGCCAGGAAAAACAGAGAATCGGTTTCTGTTGACCAAAACTTACTTTTGTTAACATGGAGTCACTACCGCGCGAATATTCAGTCCAGAGATAGGCAACACTTTCGAGACGCTTAAATCAGGCTTCCGTAAGAGAATCGACTTCTTGGATCGGCAGCGCCTTGACGAACTCTTTACACTGTCAATCTAGACAGTCATCCAGCCGACCATATGCTTGCAGAAATGCAGGAGGTTGTAGACCAGTTTAGGGAGGGACTTTCTGGACGGCTACCCATATCCAAGTTACCATAGCCATTGTGGACTGTAACTGTTACAATGCAGATGTCGTCGGCGATGGTATAGTAGCATTAACCGACAGAGTCCTTGAAATATTGCAGTAGCCAGTCACTGATATATGTTCGGTCAGTAAGCGCTCTTTGAGTGTCAACACTGGGACGATTGAGCTGTGCAATTCTGTTAAGTGACTACTTAGTCCAAGCAGTCTCCTCATTTCCTCTTATCGCCGGCGAAAATCACCCAATTGTAGAGACTCACGCGATCAATTGAAATGAAAACTATATTCACCTAAAAGCTGTATCGCTGGTGTTGGTATCATAACACCTGCATCCAGGAAACCAAAAGTTGTTGAAACCCTGTATTTTGTCGTAGGAAACTATCACACAGACATGCATTAGCAGCAACCATGGTCATTGGCACCAGCCACCCACTGTATAATCGAGGTGTAGTTAATTAAACCCTGAACTCGGTTTATACGAATGCCAAAGTCAGCGCCCTTCCTACCACAGTGGCAGATTACCCCAAGCAGTCTACCTTCAGCCTATAGGCTGCAAACAGAAAACCTATCGCGACTTTCGGTAGGAAGTGTGTCTGTCCGAAAGCACGTTTACCTGAACCCACTCAGTGGACTTTCCTTCTTGCCTATCACAGATATGGATCTACTTAACCGTCTTGATTTACTTGTAGATGTCCTTCGACACCTTTTGATGGACTGTACCACTGGACTGTTTATTGGAGGTGTTATCTACATGTGTTACAGCTTGTCTTTGGCTAAGTAAAAGGCGATAGCTGGCTAAAATGTTAAACTAGCATATTTTCCCTTCGGACGTTCATAGCGCACAACCATCACATCACGACCACAGGATAACCTGTGACATCCAAGGCACGGCGACTTGCTCTAAACACAGTAGGCAAAAGTACTTCGACGATACACCAACTCTTGACATCATTCGATCACCGAATAGCCGATCTGCATCCCCATTATATGGTGCCAAAAAGGAGAGAAGACTGGAGACCCACTGCTAATAACCGTTTAATGAACACCACGAAGATCCAAGACTACCATCCGTTACCGTAAATACACAACTAGGCTACAATATTATCTGGTCAGACTATTTCGCTGAAAGAAGATTAGATAAAGCACACAACAAAATTCCTATTAATGATAATATAATATATATATTTATTTCTACATATGTAGGACACAGTAGTTTTACAGGTATGGATAAGTATTATTTACGTTACACAAATTTGATTTATGGCGAAAATACATGGTTGCTGTCATTTGGGACATTAGTTTGTGAGTTCAATCTGCTAACCAGTCATTCAATGCAGCACATCAAGAAATACAGAAATACAGTCTTCGCATTGACAAAAACTCCAGATGTGTGTTAAATGGATTGCTAATACCTGGGAAAAAATGAAGCTTGAAGTCAATTCCTCCATATAACTTTGGTGTGTATGGCATCGAATCTTGTTTTTGATGTATATCTGAATTGGGTATTAACTTTAAATAAGTGATGTGTTTGTACAACTTTGTCAGCATTTTCATCGTGAAGTACACCGGAAGTGAATTGTAGTCAATGCAGATTAATATTGGTCATTGTCGGCCAGATTTGTTTTGCTCCATCCACGTCAGACAAAAGCGCCATTTGTCACGGCATGGTTGTTCCATACGAGTAAGTTAATCGACATGTAGAAAGCCACTTGCAAGCCATTTTAGATCATGGGTACTGCTTGTATAGGATGCTATACAGCGTCTTGTTATGGAGACAGTGGATGTTCCAAGGATGCTGAGTCATTACTAGCCGAACATTGGAGGATGATATATGAGTAAGTGACTTCAGTTGTTCCTCAGCTTCAGTCTGAATGTAGATCTTTGCAACTTCTACCACAAAGCAAAAGAGGAAAAGAGGCGAGCAGCAAAGTTCCAAAAAGGAAAGAAAAAGTATGTGGTGTCAGAAACTACCCTAGTGTTTGCACCTTTATGCTTATATTCGTTGTACACATACATGTAGTAAAAACATATAGGCAAAGTAAAAATTTAAGCACCAGAAACAACCAATCAGCAAACGGCCTCCAAAGGACCAATCACATTAATGGGCATTTACGATGAAGGGAAACATATATTTATAGAAAAAATGCATAAAACTGTTACACGGGGTATCTTTCTCTAACATGTGAGAGAAACATCTCCCAGTTAAGTATAGGACTGTCAATAGAAAAGTCACACCACATTCTGCACATATATTCGTCCGAATGACTATAAATGAGATCCTTTTGAGATCCATTTATAGCCCTAATCCTATTTTTCAACCTCCCCCAAAATCCTTCAGTAGAATGTGTATGTGTCCTCGTAACGGGATCGATAAAATCACTGGAATGGTTGACTTTGTGATGAATATATTCCAGAGATAACAGAGAGTTATAACCTTTCCATCTATCTGTGTGTATTAAAGATCCCCGTTTTACAAGCCTTGTAATAATGGGTATAAGAGTAGTTGCTTTTCTATCTGCTATCCTTTCGACAAATCCCTTTCGGAGGAAGGTGTCATACAAACCAATTACCCAAATATTGTTCGCTCGCTGCCGACGACGGTTGTATTTCTTCTTCACCAACCTAGTTTCATCGGCGTGCACAACAATGTCTTCCCCACCCAACAAAGAAGTGATTTTCTCCTCTTTCCGTGATGCAATATTCCTGCAGTGCTGATACTGTGGTGAGAGCAGGCTGCTAGTCAATTGGTAGACATTAGTTTACGTCAACGTCTATGTCGCTAATGTTGGCCGTGAGAAAATATGAACAAGACTGATTCAACAACCAATCACAGAAGACTTAACGTGGGCAAATACGATTCGCAGATTTATGGCTTAAATTTCTGAGAAACCAGTCACAAGCAGTACAGAATAACCTCGAGCAAGAAACAACCGATCAGAAGACTGTTTGTCTGCTTGAATAAGCTATAATAATGCACATAAAATATATATAAGTACGTGCTGATTTTCGTAATAAACGATCTGTTGCCTGGCCCTTGTCCTCTGTTGTTACAATACCACTGAACTGTTGAGACGACGCTATTATCGGTTTAGGCAGCTGCGGCTCTCACGGACTGTTTCAAGACCCAGTGGTTGCGAATGTACAAATCTGCGTTAAGGAGAGATGTGACCTTGCCAAAAATGTTCCTACGAAATATTAAAATTATCAGCTTGCCTTCTCAAAAGCTAACTCGCCTAAAACAAATCGTACAACGATGAACATATCCATCAGTCGAACTGCTAAAGCTTTTTAAACTCATCACGCCACCACACGAACGAACTCTCTCCTTCCTGAGAAACTACAAATCTAGGAAATACTAGAAAACGCTATCCTCCTCGAATCGCAACCATGGCTTTGTTAGGGCATGCATTCGAAACGAATCAAGCGCTGTACAACATTGGACTAACGTTTATGAATCTCATTGGAGAGTCCATTGTCTTTCACTAATTGGTATTCAGTGGTGCCTAAAGTTCAACTTGGTCGGTGAAGACAATTTACATGGTGTAATCATAGGCACCATAATCGCTGGAGTCTTTCGAATATGTGCGTAACAAGTGAAGGTTGGGTTAGATGTGGTCGATATCGTGGGCTATTCACAAAAGTGTAAAAATATCTGGTAAGGCGTTAGTTAGATTACCCGCAACAATGTTTTCAGCAATATCATCCGCAAGAGGGTCATCACATTTAAACAAGTGAAGAAGTATCATTGAATAACCACAATCAATTACCGGTGGATTTCCTAATTCATTTCGGTCAAGAACCGGAGTGACTGCGAACTAATTCATAAAAAATGTCGATAGGGGCATGCAGGAGCAGAATATTATCATCAAACGAGCCAGCGGGATTCGAAATATATCTGTCAGCATGTTTTCATCACTTCCTTGGTATCCAAGTCTGTTGAATTTGTCGGCATGATCAACATATGGGTGAATATCCAGATGTATAGTAAAGCTCGTTTAACTTGTGGATTTGGTTAATTCCATTTCGTGTGGCGTTTGATTATTCTGATATATTCCGCAAAGTGTCGCCGTGTTTATAGGAAGCACGCATATGCTTTAGATGAATTACTTCGTTGACTCTTACCACCA
Organism: Trichobilharzia regenti; assembly: GCA_944472135.2. Taxonomy (NCBI): domain Eukaryota; kingdom Metazoa; phylum Platyhelminthes; class Trematoda; order Strigeidida; family Schistosomatidae; genus Trichobilharzia; species Trichobilharzia regenti. Next base: position 114,621,983 of record OX235262.1, on the reverse strand, counting down.
CTGAGTATACACAACGGGAACTGTGGATTTATATAACTCCTCGCCACTATGGATGGAGTATCACCGCATTATTTCCAAAAAGTAGACTTGTTGGTGGATCTTAAATTATGTCCAACCAACTTATATCTTTCCATGTGGTATTGTGGTAGGTTTCAACCTAGTTTTCTCATATTTCACTCGTATGCCGGTTATTGTTTCACTCTTTGTATCAGGTAGACGTCATTCAATTGACTCTTATTTGTCTGAGTGCTTTTGTCATGAGTGCAGCTTCTTATAAATAGAAGCAAAACAAAAAGTGCAGTCTCTGGGTTCATACTTTAAATGAGCCTATGCTTCCTGGAGCTCTTGCACGGGAACTGGTACTAGTGTCGCCGGCAAACTCTCTTAAAGTGTCGTTAAGAGTCTTTTTGAAGGAAGTCAGTGTGCTTTTTAGCCGCATTTCTGTACGTAGTTTGTTCCATTTTTGGGCATATCTAACCAAGTAAACCTTTTGCCTAGTGGCCGTTTTACATTGTTCTATAGCCACTGTACCTTTAGTGTGTCTAAGATTATATCCAGTGTACAATTAGCAGGGGTATACGCCGTGTTTGTAGAAGAGCACTAAATTTAGTCGCAGTCGTCTTAACATCTGGTAGATTGGTTTGTGCCGTTTTCGGTTCCGAGTACTTTTAGCGTGAAGTACCTCTGTACTCCTTCTACTTTCAATTTGTCTTTTATGCGTGTACTACTAAATATCATTGAGCAGTAATCTAGGAGGGGGAGCACACAAACCTTGCACATTAGTATTCTGGATTCACTTCTGTAGAAGTTCCTGAGTAGGAAACCAATAAGCCTGTATGATTTCGATACTCGTTTCGAGATATGCTCAGAAAATGATAGATTGTGTGAATATTTCAGTCCTAGGTCTAGTACAGATTTGAATCTGGAGATTTTGTGGCCCTGAGTTGCTAGGTCGAGTTCAAGGTTGGAACAGTCTATGCAGAGCCATCCACACTTTTCAACATTAAGCTCGAGTCCCCAGGTGTCACACCATCTATCCATTTTTATCAATTCTTTATGTGTAGAATTCAAAGTTATGCCAATATCTGTATTTGTGCATGCGTAGGTCACTTTCAAATCACCTGCATATAGTAGTGGTTAACCCATCCTAAGGCATTTACATATTTTGTCTATGCACATTATGAAAATAAGGAGCAGTCAGTGGAGGTGAACACTGAACGTTTGTTTTTGGAACTGGTAGCCATTGATGGGGAAGTCGAAGGCGCGAACGGTTTGATCGTGTACAAGTTCGACGAAGACGATCAAAAACGAATAAAAGTACATAATAAATTTGTATAAAACATTTGTTTGTATACTTGTACTGTTCTCTACTTTAATTGCCAAAGAATATAACTTCCTTTTTACAATACTGGTGTTTTGGAGTTTAAGTCGAAGAAAGTACATAGTTTTTATCGGTGCGGAGCGTCTTCGTAACAATAAGAACTTAGGGATAAGTTCCTTGACAGGGGGTCTAGTGCACTCCATTGGATGACACCACCGCTATTCGGTCTAGGAGTGGATGTCGTCCAGCCAACTTTTGTTGTCTGATTTCTATAACAGAGAAGTGGTTTTATACTATTGTGAATGGTGTGGTGTATCCCTGCTGAGTACAACCTGCTGACCAGCGGACCATATGGAACTCTATTGAAGACTTTCCTTAAATGAAAATAGAGGATAACTGCCACTTCTCTCCTATCTCTTTTATACGTGACTTAGTTGAAAAGTTTAAATGGCAATACCTAACATGGGTCAAAACTTAACACTCTCAGCTCCATCTCACAAGCTTGAGATTTGCGTCTGAGAAACGAAGAACGCACCCTGGTAGTCTGTCCTGCTAGGGTGTATGCTCTCACAGAAATCCTAAAGTAGCAATCGAATCGCTGAAATCACGGCACTTCTGTTCTCATAGACGAAGGTAGGCTATGCACTGATTCTGTAGATATGCGTGAATTATTCAGCAAAATATCCGCAGCTAAATACCTTAAGCATATTGTCAAATGTCTAGGACCAACAACACTGGACTTCACACTGTCCTAAGAAGAACTTCAGGAACTGTGTCCGACAACCAACGCGAAAACCCAGAACACAGATTTGTGACTCAAGTGCCGTTTTTCTTGCACCAATACAGAGCCAAACGTTAGGTTATTATACATAAAGTCTAAGGATAAATGTCAGAAAAATTAATCACAATAATACTTCTGATAGTCATCGTCTCATCGTTCGCTGTTCAGAAAGAAGATTGAAAAAAACTGTCAGAAGTATTATCGTGATTTATTGTTATAACATTTTTTCTTAGGCCTTCGCTAATAACTTTCTTGTTGATAATATATTGGCGTTAGAATAAAGTCGCCAATCAGTGTTATGGTTTTCGCGTTGGCTAATACAAAGGGTTTCTGAAAGTCTTTGAGGGACAACGTGAGGTCCAGCGTAGTAAGAGCTGGACATTGACAGTTTATGAGACTTTACTGACAGTTTCTGATGGCGTTTTGATATTTTGCCTTGGTTTTTCTTGGTGCTTACAGTCTTCATTATACAAGTATCGTATGGAATTTTTCTAGCAGTTTAGTCAAGTTCAATGATGCCTGGTTCAAAGAAAAAACAGAGCGTCTTGAAAGCAAGCAGGAAAGTAGGGGATGCTGAGTTGCTTGTTTATTGTAATGATATGTATGATGCTCAGCACGATGAGTGTTTTGTTTATGTTTCACAGTCTAGGGATAATAGGACTAAATTTGAACATCGGTGTTTCGGCGGAAACCCAGCCGATTATTTACAGTTTGTAAAGGAGTTTGAAACAAAGGCGAACTGTGAAGCACTGAGCAAGTTTAGTGGTAAGCAAAATGTGAAATCAGCGTTATGAAGTTATGACTCTGAATCGCGTGACGATAGTGGTGCAGCGAAGAATCTTGTAGTTGCAATTGGTAAGCCATTGTTGAACAGAGCGTCACAGACGACACTATAGTTTGCGAAGGAGAAGAGAGTTACAGTTTCAGAATCCACTTCTGACTCCACCAGTTTACAAGTTATTACTAGTCAGAGTAAGGGTATAAAACCTTTAAGGATTTGTGAGGAAGAACCAAATTGTCTACTCCCGTTAATGCTAATAATAAATGGACAGTATTCCAGTAGTGGCCTCATGCATGTTTTGTATAGAATGAGCCTGTCTTCACTGTTGTGAAAGTTCCTAAGAGCATCCTCGACTTTCGAGTCTGTGATGACACCTGCTCAGAGAATGTTAGGTCGCTAGAGTACCTTAGGTCCAAGTAAACGACACTCCTAATTCTGGTCAGGTTAGCAGATTGAAGCGTTAATTTTAGCTCAATGGAGGGTGCGCCGAAGCAGATCCAGCCACATTTGTTCAGATTAAATTGTAGATTCCATAAGGACGACCAAGCAGTCACTTTATCTAATTCCTTCTGCACTACATTCTCGAAGTTCCCTAAGTCATCACGTTGGAATGTATAAGCTACTTTTAGGTCATCTGCAAAGATGAATGGTTTCCCATGCGTGAAGCAAGCGCATATGTCATTGATGTACAGCGTAAATAGGAGGGGTCCAATGACACTACCTTGTACTACACCAGAAGTGATAGGGCTAGGTTTGGAGGTTGCAGACCCCAGTTTAACTATTTGGGGCCTATTGTTAAGGAATGATTTAAGCCATCCTAATAATGGGTCACGTATTCCTAATGAGTTTAGCTTATTTGTTAGCAGTAAATGGTCAACACGGTCAAATGCTTTAGAAATGTCAAAGTAGATGACAGGTACTAGTTGTTGTCTGTCACAAAATTAAAGGAGTCTAGGCGGCATTTTAAACAAGATCTGGATTTTAGGAATCCATGTTGGTTCGGACTTACAATGCTGCGACTAAGCATATGCTCGAGTATGTTATCTTTCGCTAGTCTCTCCATAAATCTAGAATCTATAGGTGTGATATTGATCGGCTTGTAGTTACTGACTTCTGTTTTCGAGCCAGATTTGTGTTCAGGCACAATAAATATTGTTTTCCATATATCCGGATAAGTTTGGGTTTCTAAGGTCACTGAGGAGACTTTAAGCAGTAGTAAGGGAGTGACAGGGCCACCATATTTATAAATATTCAATGGAATATTGTCGGTATCATAAACTTTTGAGCTGTTGAGGGTTGTAATAATTTGAATAATGTTAGCATAAGTGAATTCAAAAGTATTCACTTGTTTTAGCGTGACGAAAGATAAAGTTTAGCCCATATTAGTAGCAGGCTGCATATCAGGTGGGAGGACACGACTTGTCAGTGTAGCTGAAAAATGAACGATCAATTCATGGTTGTTTGCTGAAACCCAACTTCCCAATATTTTCGTGGATTCATCAATCCATCAGGCATCGTCTCATCGTTCGCCGTTCAGAACAAAGAAATAAACTATCCGAAAACTTCCCCTGTAATAACAGGATTGCTGATTTTATGTTGGCGTAATAATAACGAATTCTTGAGTCGCCAAACTGTGTTTTAATTTTCGCGCCGGTTAATAGGAAGCGTTTCTGAAGACCTTCGAGGGTCAGCGTGAAGTCCAGCGAAGCAAGAGCTGGACATTGATGGTTTATGAGATTTGACTGCCGACTAGTGATTCAAATCATGAAAAATACCAATTAATTCATAAGTAAGGATACAGCTTTTATCTCCAGCGAAGAAATTTCTTTTTAACAATTTCATTTGCAAGCTTTACAGTCATATTTATATTACAGGAAAAGGTTATTAAGTGGCACTAGATAATTGCTCAATCAATATACATATATATGTGATAAGAATGACGATAATTAAAATGTTATAAGGCATAGAGTTGAAGTGGATAAATTACAGAATTATTAAAGATTGTTTTATAAGTGGATTGATGTCAAAAATGGTTTGAAAATGTCAAGTGTTGTCTAAAATTTAAAAAAATTAGGAGTACGATTACGATAAGAATGAAGACATGAAGTGAAATGGAAACAATTCAAGTGGTAAAATAAAAACTAGAAGAAACATTACTATAACCGAGGTTAAGAAAGGGGTTTGACAAAACGCTTTTGAACACATAATTTAGGTTTCTGTTCATGTATAGCTAAAGCTTCGGCTATGCATAAGTGAAGAAAACATACACTTTTGGATCGATTCGATTTTACCATGTAGATAACTTTGAAAGATGAATCACGTGGGGCCAAATGACCAGACTCTAACAGGTGGTCACAAATAGATGATTTCGCAGTTCTACGTTCGCTTTCATTAACCAAACCGGAGAGTGTTCAGCTACACGTCTTCGGAGATTACGCTTACAACGCCCAATATAATCAGCTCCACAAGAGCAAGTAAAAGAGTAAATGCACATAGATGTGGACGTAAGCGGTAATCTATCCTTGACGCATTGTCTAATCATATTTCGGCTGGTAAAAACTAGTTGCAAGTCAGCTGCAGGAAAGGTGCGTCTAATACATTTAGATAAACGATTTTTAATCAATTCCAAAATGGTGTCACCTTAAAATGCTAGACTCATAAAAAGTTTTTTCTTTGCCACTGTGATTTGTCTAGGGGCGGATTCTTTCTTGATGTTACGTTCACTGAACCTTGTGGGATGAACATTGTTAAGGAGATTTGATCGAAGGTTGTCTATTTCACCATCTATTGCCTCTGTAGAGCAGATTTTACGAATTCTGGAGCATAAGGAATGAATAAGATTTCTCTTTCTCCCTAAAGGTACCCAACTGTTGAAGTTAGTGTACTGCCCAGTGAATGTTGGCTTTCGGTAAATCGACCTTAACAGCGTTCCATTCTCTCTTCTATCTAGCTTAACATTAAGGAAATGAAACGTGGAGTTCTACTCTTCTTCGACAGTGAAAAGCAGAGATAGGTGAGAACCGTTAAATGTACCAAGAAGTTTGGCAGTTGAAGAGTCTTCTAACATACAATGAAGGCATCATCAATATACCTTTTATACATAAACAAACTCTCGATGGTCTCCTTTAGTGGGCCATTCTCTAAGCTTGCCATGAAGACGTCCGCTAAGAGCGGTCCTAAAGGAGACCTATGGCGACCGCATCCCTTTGATTGTAGATAATATCATTAAATCTGAATTGCACATTCAGTGTGCATCTCAAAATATGTGCATCAAAAATATGGAGTAGACTGCCCCTAGGTGTCAGAACTTGCTCTTCAGTTACAAGCTTCAAACGCTCTCTGTACAGACTATTTCACTCTACTGATTATATTAATAAACTATTTATTCCTAGAACGAATCAGCTATTAGTTTACTACAGCACCTAAAAAACGCACCTAGACACCCTTAGTACTCTAAAAACTATAAATAAACTGGTCGCATAGATGCATAAAAAGACTTAGCACGGAACATACTGGAACAGTTTACCCCTAGAAATAGGACGTGTCACTCTATTGTAACCTTGCTATATAAACTGTTTCATCCCATAGGCTGTCCCAACCAGACCGCACCACTCATTTCCAAAACGCATCAGTCATCAGAACACTAAAACGCCTAGACAAATTAATATATGTCATGACACTTAATAAACTCTAAGTGTCAGTCACGTCTCAAAAACCGTTGATGCCCAGCTTTTGCTACACCGGGCCTCTCGCTGTATCTCGGGGCCTTTCAGAAACGCTTGGTACTAACGGACGCAGAAACCAGAACACCGATTGGCGACTCGAGAATTATTTATTCTAACACCAACATATAGCCAACTTCACAACTAAGGTCTATGAACAAATATTACAATAATAAATCACGATATTACTTCTGACGGTTTTTCTAGGTTCTTTTTGAACACCGACCGATGAGACGATGCCTGATGGATTGATGAATCCGCGAAATTATAGGGAAGTTGGGTTTGAGCAAACAACCATGAATTGATCGTTCAATCTTCAACTAAACTGACACTAAGACTTTGCATAAATGCGTGAAAACACAACTACAATATAGGTAAATGTCTACTATAGGATAATATACAATCGACATAAACATTTATATATGCATATAACATTAACTTCGTTTTCACGTTCACAAACTCTCTCTTTCTGGTATTCTGCTGCTGCGCATAATCTTCTATTTATCTTCTGGTCGAGGTTGAACAACTCTGCGTCTAAACTGAAATGAAGATGGATTTCAAAACATTTAACTCATAACCACTCAAATTCTATGAACGATCCGATTCTACCATTTGAAGACGCTCGCTGTTCGTTAGAAGATGGAGAAATACTATCAGAAGTGCTATTGTGATTTATCGTTCTGCCACTTATTCTTAGACATTGTGTACAATAACCTAAGGGTTGGGTCTATATTGGTACAAGAATAAAAGGTTATTGAGTCACCAATTTGTGTTCCCGTCTTTCGAGTTGGCTATTACTCATGGTTCCTGAAAGTCTACCAAGTACAGCCTGAGGGCCAGGGTAGTTAGACCTGAACATTGACAGTTTCTGATACCTCCTGGAGATATTCGTCGTATGTGCTGCCTATCCGTCTGTCCTTGCGACGGCAAGTCTTCTGTAAGTAAAGTCTCATAAACTGTCAATGTCCAGCTCTTACTACGCTGGACCTCACGTTGTCCCTCAAAGACTTTCAGAAACTCTTTGTATTAGCCAACGCGAAAACCATAACACTGATTGGCGACTTTATTCTAACGCCAATATATTATCAACAAGAAAGTTATTAGCGAAGGCCTAAGAAAAAATGTTATAACAATAAATCACGATAATACTTCTGACAGTTTTTTTCAATCTTCTTTCTGAACAGCGAACGATGAGACGATGACTATCAGAAGTATTATTGTGATTAATTTTTCTGACATTTATCCTTAGACTTTATGTATAATAACCTAACGTTTGGCTCTGTATTGGTGCAAGAAAAACGGCACTTGAGTCACAAATCTGTGTTCTGGGTTTTCGCGTTGGTTGTCGGACACAGTTCCTGAAGTTCTTCTTAGGACAGTGTGAAGTCCAGTGTTGTTGGTCCTAGACATTTGACAATATGCTTAAGGTATTTAGCTGCGGATATTTTGCTGAATAATTCACGCATATCTACAGAATCAGTGCATAGCCTACCTTCGTCTATGAGAACAGAAGTGCCGTGATTTCAGCGATTCGATTGCTACTTTAGGATTTCTGTGAGAGCATACACCCTAGCAGGACAGACTACCAGGGTGCGTTCTTCGTTTCTCAGACGCAAATCTCAAGCTTGTGAGATGGAGCTGAGAGTGTTAAGTTTTGACCCATGTTAGGTATTGCCATTTAAACTTTTCAACTAAGTCACGTATAAAAGAGATAGGAGAGAAGTGGCAGTTATCCTCTATTTTCATTTAAGGAAAGTCTTCAATAGAGTTCCATATGGTCCGCTGGTCAGCAGGTTATACTCAGCAGGGATACACCACACCATTCACAATAGTATAAAACCACTTCTCTGTTATAGAAATCAGACAACAAAAGTTGGCTGGACGACATCCACTCCTAGACCGAATAGCGGTGGTGTCATCCAATGGAGTGCACTAGACCCCCTGTCAAGGAACTTATCCCTAAGTTCTTATTGTTACGAAGACGCTCCGCACCGATAAAAACTATGTACTTTCTTCGACTTAAACTCCAAAACACCAGTATTGTAAAAAGGAAGTTATATTCTTTGGCAATTAAAGTAGAGAACAGTACAAGTATACAAACAAATGTTTTATACAAATTTATTATGTACTTTTATTCGTTTTTGATCGTCTTCGTCGAACTTGTACACGATCAAACCGTTCGCGCCTTCGACTTCCCCATCAATGGCTACCAGTTCCAAAAACAAACGTTCAGTGTTCACCTCCACTGACTGCTCCTTATTTTCATAATGTGCATAGACAAAATATGTAAATGCCTTAGGATGGGTTAACCACTACTATATGCAGGTGATTTGAAAGTGACCTACGCATGCACAAATACAGATATTGGCATAACTTTGAATTCTACACATAAAGAATTGATAAAAATGGATAGATGGTGTGACACCTGGGGACTCGAGCTTAATGTTGAAAAGTGTGGATGGCTCTGCATAGACTGTTCCAACCTTGAACTCGACCTAGCAACTCAGGGCCACAAAATCTCCAGATTCAAATCTGTACTAGACCTAGGACTGAAATATTCACACAATCTATCATTTTCTGAGCATATCTCGAAACGAGTATCGAAATCATACAGGCTTATTGGTTTCCTACTCAGGAACTTCTACAGAAGTGAATCCAGAATACTAATGTGCAAGGTTTGTGTGCTCCCCCTCCTAGATTACTGCTCAATGATATTTAGTAGTACACGCATAAAAGACAAATTGAAAGTAGAAGGAGTACAGAGGTACTTCACGCTAAAAGTACTCGGAACCGAAAACGGCACAAACCAATCTACCAGATGTTAAGACGACTGCGACTAAATTTAGTGCTCTTCTACAAACACGGCGTATACCCCTGCTAATTGTACACTGGATATAATCTTAGACACACTAAAGGTACAGTGGCTATAGAACAATGTAAAACGGCCACTAGGCAAAAGGTTTACTTGGTTAGATATGCCCAAAAATGGAACAAACTACGTACAGAAATGCGGCTAAAAAGCACACTGACTTCCTTCAAAAAGACTCTTAACGACACTTTAAGAGAGTTTGCCGGCGACACTAGTACCAGTTCCCGTGCAAGAGCTCCAGGAAGCATAGGCTCATTTAAAGTATGAACCCAGAGACTGCACTTTTTGTTTTGCTTCTATTTATAAGAAGCTGCACTCATGACAAAAGCACTCAGACAAATAAGAGTCAATTGAATGACGTCTACCTGATACAAAGAGTGAAACAATAACCGGCATACGAGTGAAATATGAGAAAACTAGGTTGAAACCTACCACAATACCACATGGAAAGATATAAGTTGGTTGGACATAATTTAAGATCCACCAACAAGTCTACTTTTTGGAAATAATGCGGTGATACTCCATCCATAGTGGCGAGGAGTTATATAAATCCACAGTTCCCGTTGTGTATACTCAGTGGTGGTAAGAGTCAACGAAGTAATTCATCTAAAGCATATGCGTGCTTCCTATAAACACGGCGACACTTTGCGGAATATATCAGAATAATCAAACGCCACACGAAATGGAATTAACCAAATCCACAAGTTAAACGAGCTTTACTATACATCTGGATATTCACCCATATGTTGATCATGCCGACAAATTCAACAGACTTGGATACCAAGGAAGTGATGAAAACATGCTGACAGATATATTTCGAATCCCGCTGGCTCGTTTGATGATAATATTCTGCTCCTGCATGCCCCTATCGACATTTTTTATGAATTAGTTCGCAGTCACTCCGGTTCTTGACCGAAATGAATTAGGAAATCCACCGGTAATTGATTGTGGTTATTCAATGATACTTCTTCACTTGTTTAAATGTGATGACCCTCTTGCGGATGATATTGCTGAAAACATTGTTGCGGGTAATCTAACTAACGCCTTACCAGATATTTTTACACTTTTGTGAATAGCCCACGATATCGACCACATCTAACCCAACCTTCACTTGTTACGCACATATTCGAAAGACTCCAGCGATTATGGTGCCTATGATTACACCATGTAAATTGTCTTCACCGACCAAGTTGAACTTTAGGCACCACTGAATACCAATTAGTGAAAGACAATGGACTCTCCAATGAGATTCATAAACGTTAGTCCAATGTTGTACAGCGCTTGATTCGTTTCGAATGCATGCCCTAACAAAGCCATGGTTGCGATTCGAGGAGGATAGCGTTTTCTAGTATTTCCTAGATTTGTAGTTTCTCAGGAAGGAGAGAGTTCGTTCGTGTGGTGGCGTGATGAGTTTAAAAAGCTTTAGCAGTTCGACTGATGGATATGTTCATCGTTGTACGATTTGTTTTAGGCGAGTTAGCTTTTGAGAAGGCAAGCTGATAATTTTAATATTTCGTAGGAACATTTTTGGCAAGGTCACATCTCTCCTTAACGCAGATTTGTACATTCGCAACCACTGGGTCTTGAAACAGTCCGTGAGAGCCGCAGCTGCCTAAACCGATAATAGCGTCGTCTCAACAGTTCAGTGGTATTGTAACAACAGAGGACAAGGGCCAGGCAACAGATCGTTTATTACGAAAATCAGCACGTACTTATATATATTTTATGTGCATTATTATAGCTTATTCAAGCAGACAAACAGTCTTCTGATCGGTTGTTTCTTGCTCGAGGTTATTCTGTACTGCTTGTGACTGGTTTCTCAGAAATTTAAGCCATAAATCTGCGAATCGTATTTGCCCACGTTAAGTCTTCTGTGATTGGTTGTTGAATCAGTCTTGTTCATATTTTCTCACGGCCAACATTAGCGACATAGACGTTGACGTAAACTAATGTCTACCAATTGACTAGCAGCCTGCTCTCACCACAGTATCAGCACTGCAGGAATATTGCATCACGGAAAGAGGAGAAAATCACTTCTTTGTTGGGTGGGGAAGACATTGTTGTGCACGCCGATGAAACTAGGTTGGTGAAGAAGAAATACAACCGTCGTCGGCAGCGAGCGAACAATATTTGGGTAATTGGTTTGTATGACACCTTCCTCCGAAAGGGATTTGTCGAAAGGATAGCAGATAGAAAAGCAACTACTCTTATACCCATTATTACAAGGCTTGTAAAACGGGGATCTTTAATACACACAGATAGATGGAAAGGTTATAACTCTCTGTTATCTCTGGAATATATTCATCACAAAGTCAACCATTCCAGTGATTTTATCGATCCCGTTACGAGGACACATACACATTCTACTGAAGGATTTTGGGGGAGGTTGAAAAATAGGATTAGGGCTATAAATGGATCTCAAAAGGATCTCATTTATAGTCATTCGGACGAATATATGTGCAGAATGTGGTGTGACTTTTCTATTGACAGTCCTATACTTAACTGGGAGATGTTTCTCTCACATGTTAGAGAAAGATACCCCGTGTAACAGTTTTATGCATTTTTTCTATAAATATATGTTTCCCTTCATCGTAAATGCCCATTAATGTGATTGGTCCTTTGGAGGCCGTTTGCTGATTGGTTGTTTCTGGTGCTTAAATTTTTACTTTGCCTATATGTTTTTACTACATGTATGTGTACAACGAATATAAGCATAAAGGTGCAAACACTAGGGTAGTTTCTGACACCACATACTTTTTCTTTCCTTTTTGGAACTTTGCTGCTCGCCTCTTTTCCTCTTTTGCTTTGTGGTAGAAGTTGCAAAGATCTACATTCAGACTGAAGCTGAGGAACAACTGAAGTCACTTACTCATATATCATCCTCCAATGTTCGGCTAGTAATGACTCAGCATCCTTGGAACATCCACTGTCTCCATAACAAGACGCTGTATAGCATCCTATACAAGCAGTACCCATGATCTAAAATGGCTTGCAAGTGGCTTTCTACATGTCGATTAACTTACTCGTATGGAACAACCATGCCGTGACAAATGGCGCTTTTGTCTGACGTGGATGGAGCAAAACAAATCTGGCCGACAATGACCAATATTAATCTGCATTGACTACAATTCACTTCCGGTGTACTTCACGATGAAAATGCTGACAAAGTTGTACAAACACATCACTTATTTAAAGTTAATACCCAATTCAGATATACATCAAAAACAAGATTCGATGCCATACACACCAAAGTTATATGGAGGAATTGACTTCAAGCTTCATTTTTTCCCAGGTATTAGCAATCCATTTAACACACATCTGGAGTTTTTGTCAATGCGAAGACTGTATTTCTGTATTTCTTGATGTGCTGCATTGAATGACTGGTTAGCAGATTGAACTCACAAACTAATGTCCCAAATGACAGCAACCATGTATTTTCGCCATAAATCAAATTTGTGTAACGTAAATAATACTTATCCATACCTGTAAAACTACTGTGTCCTACATATGTAGAAATAAATATATATATTATATTATCATTAATAGGAATTTTGTTGTGTGCTTTATCTAATCTTCTTTCAGCGAAATAGTCTGACCAGATAATATTGTAGCCTAGTTGTGTATTTACGGTAACGGATGGTAGTCTTGGATCTTCGTGGTGTTCATTAAACGGTTATTAGCAGTGGGTCTCCAGTCTTCTCTCCTTTTTGGCAC